>CM033641.1:159353237-159953237 GCA_019512145.1 Engystomops pustulosus
GACATTTTTTTTCTTTTTTGTACACATTCGTTTAATTTTTGAAAATGTATTAAAACACAATAAAACCTGTATAAATTTGGTATCACCGCGATCGCACCGAACCAAAGAATAAAGTAGGCGTGTTATTTGGAGCGAAGAGTGAAAGTCGTAAAAACTGAGCCCACAAGAACGTGACGCATGTGCGTTTTTTTTTTTCAATTTTTCCACATTTGGAATTTTTTTTCAGCTTCGCAGTACACGGCATGTTAAAATAAATAACATTACGGGAAAGTAAAATTTGTTACGCACAAAATAAGCCCTCACACAGGTCTGTACACGGAAAAATGAAAAAGTTATGGATTTTTGAAGTTGGAGAGCGAGAAATAAGCCGAAAAACCCTGCGTCCTTAAGGGGTTAATCGAACTTCCCACTCACGTCTCCAGAACTTCTCTGCACCAATTCTCTGGAATACCCATACCTTGGTCTTTCAGACTAATATCCAGTCCCAAAAGCTTCAAACATACTCTAAAAACTGAATTATTTAGCTAGGCCTATTACACTAATTAACTGCTTGCAACTCTAACTCTATTAACCAATTCTAGGTACTCCCCCTGTCAGAAAATGCTTCTCTGCAGTCCCACTGACTTTGGACTTTGTAAATAAGATGACAGCTGATGGCTGGTTCAAGTAGCAGAATTATTTTATTAATTAAATTATTTTTATTCCATTGCCTTATAAAAATGGCTGGACCATTTTACAAGCTCTTATACCTCTTTTGTCTCCCCCTCATAGACTGTAATCTCTTGCGAGCAGGGCCCTCACTCCTATTGTTTCATATGACTGTGGTTACTCAGTAATTTCTTATTTTATTTGTATATTTATTTGTTTCCCAGAATCTGTAAAGTGCTACAGAATTTGATGGAACTATATAAATAAAGATTATTATTATATTATTTTACTCATGCTGACAATATCTATTATTGGAGAACTGCTGTGGACACAAAGGTACCCCCAACATACAGGAATTTATTCATAGGGATGTTTGAACATAGACATATTACCCCAAAGGAAATACACAAAGCTAATCTCATAATATATTGAGGACCTCTGCTTAGTCTGGGGAGGTAAAACATTAGAAAAACATTAGAAGATTTTTTTGCAGGAAACTAACTCAAATAATTTGATTATAAACTTTACCATAAATATTCAAACAAATAAATTCCTAGACCTAATAGTAAACCACCAGGACAGCACTATAATAGCAAGGACTTATTTTAACAGCCATCATCACAAATGGCTCAAAAATATTCCCTTCTGTCAATTTCTAAAATTAAGGAAAGATTGTACTAATACTGAAATTTACAGGGAACAATAACAAATTATCGAGAATAGATTCAATGACAAAGGATATCCCCAGCAACTTGTTAAGAATGCAGCTAAACGGCATAACCAACAAAAATGGTTAGAAATAAAAGAAACACCAAAGAAAAATCCTAAACTAAACCAAATAAGATAAAGCCTTTGATAATGCTCAAATAATTGTAAACCACACATAGCATGAAAACAATAAGTTTTCATAATTCTAATGGATGAATAACATGGTGGTGCTACCCTTTTGCTTTCTCCTAGGCTCCCTAATACCGTGTTTCCCCAAAAATAAGGAAGTGTCTTATATTAATTTTTGCTCCTTAAGAGTCACTAGGTCTTATTTTCAGGGGATGTCTTATTTCTCCATGAACAAGAATTTACCTTTATTGGTGAACATAAAATCACCTTCTCCAACATCCTTATAACTATCCAAACCCGGAACTATTGGAATATTTGGACACAATCTCTCATGTTTAGCAATAGCAGTTTCCTTAAATGACCACTTCATGTCCATGTAGCTGCTTGTAGCGCATTTGTCCTGCAACAGTCAGTGACTTTATTCCGCAATTCTTCCCCCGTGTCACAAACTATTGCAGCAATGACGGCCACTAGGTCTTATTTTCAGGGGAGGCCTTATATTTCTAAGATTGAACAAAATTGTACTACGTCTTATTTTCAGGGGGATGTCTTATTTTAGGGGAAACAGGGTAGTAGCATAGTAAACTGATACGACAATTTCTTTATTTTCAGTCACAGAGTAACAATCATCAGACTATTAGCCACTATAAACTGCATTATTGCCTTTTCTCTGCTTTCATTTTAGTAGCTTAGAGAGCATCTATGACAGTGGGGGCGAACCTATGGCACGGGTGCCAGAGGTGGCACTCAGAGCCCTCTATATGGGCACCCTTGCCATCACCCCAGGGCAGGGTTCGCCAGAAAGGACTCAAGGTCTCTTGCAGCCCAGGACCCCAGAAGGAAGCTACAGTGATAAGCCAAACTTCCTCTCCTTATTTCTACTGTATTGGTGTCCTCAGGTGCCTATACAATTTAAACCTGTGACAGAGTAAGGAGTAATAAGTTACTGCTTAAATTGTCGCATTGGCACTTTGCGAAAAATTTGTGGGTTTTGGTTGTAGTTTGGGCGAACGGTGTCTAAAAGGTTTGCCATCACTGATCTATGACAATTGACCCTTAGTGGCTTCTGTACATGTAGTCTTTGAGCTGTATCAGCAGTTATCATATTCGTATTCCTTCAACATTTATATCACTGTGATTGGTAATTCTTATCCACAATCACAATATCTATGACCTACACAAATATTATTGCTTCTATTTGCTGCTCAAATACACAATGGGGCTCATTTACTAAGGGTCGCACTGCTCACTTTCGTCAGACTGTTTGCCTTTTTCAGAGATTGCACGGCTTGGACAGGTATTTAACAGGGGTCTGCGCTGGAATTTTGGGGGGCGTGCCGTCGGATGATCCGACTGATTCAGACTGTTGCAAGCCCCTGCACTTACATGCACCGGGAAGAAGAAGGTGAACTCCGGCGGACCTGAGTGGGAAAGTGACACATGCACGATACCGGGCACACAATATTAGTGAATAGTGCCCAAGTTTATCGTTGAATAATGTACTTTCGGTGAACTCCATTAGCCGGATGAGAAAATATATTGATTTTTCATATTGACCCGACAGGACTCACTAATATACATCATATACCCAGTATATGGGAGCAAGAATAATAAATATCATATACCCACTAGGATTTGTGAAATATATACTAATATGTTTATGCTGAGTTTTTACACATCTTTCTAATTGATCAGAACTACATTTAGCTTTTATGAACGAAGGCATCGTTTTCCCATTTTTACACCATTACATGTTTAAAAGACAGACAATGCAGTTCTATTTTCCGATCCGGAATTGAAGTGCATTTTGCATTTCATGTTAAATATCCTATTATTTTATTTTGTAAATTTTTTTTTAATATAAATTAAATAATTGAGGAGTATAAAGAAATACTAGTAGTGTTCTGCGCTATACAGACTGGGAAACCATCAGGCTAGATTATCTAGCTGCACTTCTTGTTGCAGCTAGATTACAGAATACAGAATAGAATACAGAAAATAAACAACCGTATGGCAACGTATCCGTATAAAATTTGGTGGGCTGGTCAATGGGCCTCCCTGGATACTGCATGTATATACGGCTGCATATGGTGCACAAATATTTTTTATGTTCCTCCTTGGGGCATACGGATGGAAATCCTGCTCACCGTATGGTGGACAATACGGCCATGTACATGGATGGCCATATTGCCCACTGGAATGCATGGGGCCATATGCTGGACGTATATATATCTTCTAACCACTTCCCAACCCGGGACATAACAGTACAGCAAAGGCTGAGGTAATTTCCCAACCTGATGTCGGAAGATATGGGTGCTTGCTTTTTATTACAGTGGACACCTGCTTGTAACACCCACAACCAGAGATCCCTCTGTCCCGCTTACCTGGGGAAGTCTGATCCTCCAGCGGTAGCTCTGGGATCCAGACGAGTGCCCTAGGCTGCACGGTCTTCCAGCAAGTCAGGTGCTCGGTGAACGCAGTAAAAAAAAAAAAATGTCTAACTTGCCAAAATTTAACTCCTAAAACATAGGCTTCATCAGGGGTGATATTATTCAGAGAGGCTACCTTTTATGCTCATGACTGTCCTGAAAATTATCACCTCTGATGAAGCCTATGTTTTAGGAGTTACACGTCAGGTGCCTTTTTTGGACACGGTTTGGTAATGATATAGATATGTGTTAGGCAATCATTTTTTATGTTAGTGCTAATCCTTACATTTACTTGTAGATTATACTACAGTCATTGTATTATTAATTTTTCTTGTGACATCACCATAATTATATACTTTCATATATGATGTATATGATTATGTCTAAAAAAAAAAAGTGGTATATTTTGCATACACATCCCACTTCTTTTCGGATTTTATTATTGACAATAAAAGTGCACTTTAAAAAGGTATCTGCCTTTTTTGTATATAATACAGATTTATTTTGAAAAAAAAATACCTATAATTTACAATAAGAGGTTGCTGGGGGGAGGTTTGTTTAATTTTCATATCTTTGCACTGGGCCCACCTATGGGTCATTCACACATTCCGTTTTTAAGATGCAGTTTTTGATGTACAAACCAGTACTGACTCTAAGGCCCCTTCCACACTTGCGTTGCAGATTACGTCAGAGTTTAATCAGGGTGTGATCAGTGTTTGGTCAGTGAAAATGTGGAATTAGACTTACCGGTAATTCAGTTTCCATCTAGTCCTCCATGACGGCCCACTTGGAGGATGCCCCTTGACCTCTGTAGGGACAGGAAGCAGAGAGGTTAAAAGCCTCCCACCCGCATCCTCCCGCCAGTGTCTACCAAATAACTACACCGGTGGAAGGTACAACAAAATTATATTTTGTATGTTAAATATTCACATACAATACAGAATAACCTAGGGAGGGAAAATATATAGGCCGTCATGGAGGACTAGATGGAAACTGAATTACCGGTAAGTCTAATTCCACATTTCCAATACATCCCCCATGATGGCCCACTTGGAGATCTACCAGAGAAGTAGAAACTCTAGGGTGGGATGACTGCTTGTAGAACCTTCCTGCCAAAGGAAAAATCCTGAGAACAAGGTAACTCCAATCGGTAGTGTTTAATGAAGGTGGATGGTGAGGCCCAGGTAGCGGCCTTGCAGATCTGTTCTAGTGATGCACCTCTTTTTTCAGCCCAGGAAGTGGACATAGCTCTGGTGGAATGAGCCTTCAGATTCGTAGGAACCTCCTTCCCTTGCTTCGTATAGCATGTAGAGATAGCTAATTTTAGCCATCTTGCTATGGATGCTTTCGAGGCCCTCTACCCTTTATTTTTCCCCTGGAATTGAATAAACAAGTTATTGTCTATGTGCCAGGGTTCTGTAGCTTGTAGGTAAGCTAGCACAATTCTTCTTACATCCAGAAGATGCCACGAAGCTTCCCTACTAAAAGAGGGGTTTTCGCAGAAAGATGGAAGGGTAATCTCTTGAGACCTGTGGAATCTGGATGCCACCTTGGGAATGAAGCCTGGATCTAGAGTAAGGATTATACGATCAGACAAAACACGCATATAAGGCTCTTTGATAGAAATAGCCTAAAGCTCACCCAATCTTCTGGCTGTAGTGACAGCGATAAGAAGGGTAGTTTTTAGCGTTAAGCTCCTAATGCTAGCGCTATCCAGAGGTTTAAATGGTGGTCTGAAAAGTGCGTCTAGGACTAGTATGAGGTCCCAGGTAGGAACTCTCCTAAGAATCTGAGGTCTGATTCTGGAGGAGGCTAGGATAAACCTTTTGTCCAGTGGACAGTCGAAGAAAGCGCCAAGGGCCGAAACCTGGACCTTTAACGTACTAGTAGAGAGGCCCTGCTCCAGGCCCTTCTGTAGGAAGTCCAGAATCTGTAAGAGATTGGGGTTAAGTTGAGATGGAGGATTATCCCCGCAAAATGTTACAAATTTCTTCCAAATTTTGTGATAGATTGCAAACGTAACCTTCTTCCTACTTGCCTTAAGAGTGGTTACTACAGCCCTGGAAAGACCCCGCGATGTCAGGAACTCGGACTCAGGATCCATGCTGCTAGCTGAAGCCTTCCTGGGTCTGGATGAAGAATCGGTCCTTGATGTAGAAGGTCCCTCCGTGAGGGGAGTATCACCGGTTGCTGCTGGGCCAAGGATGTCAGCAGGGGGTACCAACTCTTCTTGGGCCAATTTGGACAGATAAGTATTACCCTTGCCTGGTCTGTAAGGATCTTTCTGAGGACCCTTGCAACCAAGGGAATAGGGGGGGGAAGGCGTAGGAGAGAGGTTCGGTCCACTGATGACTGAAGGCATCCAGTCGATCCTTCGGCTCCCCAGCTTCCGGAGAATAATATCGATGGCATACTGAGTTCTCCTTTGTAGCGAAGAGATCGATTTGAGGAACCCCCCAAAGGTCCGTCAAATGGAGGAAGACTTCCTGATTGATGCCCCACTCGTTGGGGGAGACTTTCCTCCTGCTGAGGTAGTCCGCCTCTTTGTTCAGAATTCCTCTTAGGTGAGTTGCAGAGAGGGAAAGTATATTTCTCTCTGCCCAGGAGAAGATGGTGCGCGTTAGGGAGGAAAGAATTGTCGATCTTGTCCCTCCTTGTCTTCTCAGGTAAGCCACCGCCGTGGTGTTGTCTGATAATATGTGGATGTGGTGATTTTTTAGAAGAGGAAAATTTAATCTTAGGGCTTCCCAGACAGCCCGTAGTTCCCGATAATTGGATGACTTCCTTGATTGGGAAGGTGTCCATGGGCCCTGGGCGTAGTGGGAAGGGAAGACTGCCCCCCAGCCCACACTGCTTGCATCGGTCGTGATTGTAAGACGCGGAAGGCAGTGCCAATGGACCCCGTTTTCCAGATTCCTCCTCTGTAACCACCACTGTAAGTCTCTTTTTACTGAGGCCGGAATGTAGACTTTTTTTGTCCAACCCCGAGGACCAAGGCTAAGGTCCAACTGAAGAATACAAGAATGATTTTGACTCCAGGCCACCGATGGGAGGCAGGCAGTAAGAAGACCTAGAACTTTCATCGCTCCTCGGATTGAGATGGAAATCTTCCTTCTGAAGGAGTGAACATGATGTCTCAGATCTTCTGCTTTTTCCTGCGGAAGAAAGGACATCAGGTGAGTAGAATTTAACATTACACCAAGGAACTTCTTGTGAGTGGAGGGAGAAAGATCGGACTTCCGGGTGTTGATTAACCATCCCAGATTTTTCATGGTAAGATCTCTTGCTATAATAAGATCTGGTCTGTCTTTTCCCACAATCAGCAGGTCGTCTAAATAAGGGATGATAGATACTCCCTGTAGTCTCAGGAATGCAACCACCTCCACCATGATCTTTGTAAATACTCTCGGAGCCGAGGAGATCCCAAAAGGAAGAGCCCGAAACTGAAAGTGGAGGATAGAACCCTCTGGAGAAAAGACAGAGAATCTGAGGAATCTCTGAGATGAGGGGTGAATTGGGATGTGATAATAGGCGTCTTGCAGATCTATAGTGCACATACAATAATCGGTGTAAATGAGTTGGGTAGCAGATCTTACCGATTCCATGTGAAACCGCCTGTAGGAGATGAAGCTGTTCAAGGCCTTTAAGTTTATTATCAGTCGGTTTGACCCGTTGGTTTTTTTGACCAGGAAGAGGGGGGAATAGAAGCCCGTCTTTACTTGATATTGAGGAACCCGGATGACCACTCCCGAAAGAATGAGAGATGAAACTTCCTGCCAGATGAGATAATGGGTAGAGGAAGAAGTAATGGGTAGAGGAAGGCGGGGGGTGGGGGGCAATGAATTCTATCCTGTACCCTGAACTGATGATATTCAGGACCCAAGGGTTTGAAGTGATACGAGTCCACTGAGCGACAAACCCTAGAAGACGCCCCCCCCCCCCCCCCCCTGCCCCCCCCCCCCCTTCCCCCCGAAGTTGTCAGGGGAGTTGGAGAATAGAAACCCCCGACCTCTGCCCCCTTTAGGGTAACTACAGCGTCAGGAAAAATTTGTTACAGCCAGTATATAAATAGTCAGTCCCCTTTCCCCTACTATATAGCCAGCCAAACCTTGCAAGTCCGTGGTTAAGTGTCCCAAATTGCCATTTGGTATTTTTAAGCTATCGTATTAAAAAAATACTCACATACTCCCTCATTTCCTTCGGCGCCTACATGATGCCGCAACTGAAGCCATTATAGTACACCCAGGCTTCACTGCGCAAGCTTCGTAGGTAAAATGCATGCACAGTGAAGCCAGGGCATTATACCGGCTTCACTCGCCGGATCGTGAGAGGGGTTGCCGGCATTGGATCATTTATTAAGTATTACAGTTAATTTTTTGGCACGTAGAGACTTAAGAAAGGTTGATTCGGGACTCTAAACCACAGGTCCATAAGCACCTGTAGTAGGTTTAGGATCCCAAATGAACCTGACAGGTCTTCTTTAAGTGAATTCCCGCTTACCTGCTGCTGCTCATATTGACTGGCTTTGCATGTTGTCTGTACACCCTTGTACCTAGGGTTGCCACTTGGCTCGTATTCTTCTAATATACAGGTCAGTGTTTTAGAGTACCAACCTCCTATTGTAGCTGGTAAGTAAAGAACTCTATCTTTACCCTGTACGGACGGTTACATTCTCCATTTAGCCACCATAAAACATGCGGCAGAGTGCTGAATCTTATGCCACACCACACTTGTTAGGTCTTACAGGATAGGGCCAGGGGTGGATTAAGACTGCAATGGGCCTTGGATTGTATGAATATTGGAGCCCCTAGGAGTCTGGAATTCACTTCCTATACGTGGTACTAGAATTAAGCTTCTTGGGGAATGGAGGATGTGTCCCTTCTGAATGCCTTCATTCTGTGGTTTCAGGACCTTTCAAAGGTCCTGAAATGGCTCTAATGTACATGTGTATCGAGAGCAGGAACAGATATATGAGGATTTCATGGGTGAAGGTCCTTCGCAGTATAAAATTTGGTGGATGGTTTGAATGGCAATCTAGAAGACCTGGGCCCCAGGGTACTGACCAAACTGCCTGTATTATAATCCACTACTGTATGGATCATTCTAATGTCCTTTAATTCAGATAAAGAAACGCATTAAAGAGGAAGTTTTACTGACGGTAGATGTCTTTTATTATCATTTTAAATGCCATGATTGCTGCCATATAGAGTTATAAGAATTATGTCAATTAGCCTGGGATCCTCCGGCTACATCACCTGAGCACCTCATCTGATAATTTATGTGCTAGCAACGTCACCTGCCATATGCACTGTGGAGGGGCAGTACTGCTAGCGCAATGGCGGGAGTGAAGAAATTATCGGACAAGGCGCTCTGGCGGGGTAGCCGAGCACCACAGGTTATTAGCATAATTATATATATTATATATATATTGCATTACATAAAATTGTAATGAAGTCATGAATTTATTATTATTGAAATGACATTACTGCCACTATTCAAGACGACTGCACTTATATTCGCCACTACACACAATCTATATAGAAATGCAGACTCAACAGCGAAACTGTGTGAATAATATATTTCTGTGATTTCCAAAACCTGGTCTGACCCCTGAGGTGAGAAACCCGCGTCCACTCTTCTGACAGTTTACTGACGGTAGATGTCTTGTATTATCATTTAAATGCCATGAGTGCGGCCATATAGAGTTTAGAATTATGTCCAATTAGCCTCTTCGGATCCTCACGGCTACTCACCTGAGCACCTATCTTGATAATTTATGTGCAAGCAGACGTGACCTGCCATATGCACTGTGAGGGGCATTACTGCAAGCGCAATGGCGGGAGTGAAGAAATTATCGGAATCAATGCGCTCTGGCTTGTAGCCGCAGCACACAGGTTATTGGCATATTATAATTTATTATATGTGCATAAGCATAAAATTGTACATGAAGTCATGAATTTATTATTATTGAAATGACTCTACTTCCATATTCAAGACGCACTACGCACTTTATTCGCCACTGACACACAATCTGATATAGCAATGTCAGACTCAACGCGAGAAAACTGTGTTGAATAATATATTTCTTGATTTCCAAAAACCTGGTCTGAGATCTCTGATTGGTGAGAGAGCCGCGTCCACTCTTCTGAGGTGAGGGAGCGCGTTCTCAGCGTCCACTCTTCTGAGGTGAGGGAGCGCGTTCACAGCGTCCACTCACTGAGGTGAGGGAGCGCGTTTCACGAGTTCCACTGTTTTGAGGTGAAGTAGCCGCGTCACACGAGCCCTGTTCTGTTCAGACGTTCTGTGAGGTCATCGCTGCTTGCTTCTCCTCCAGATGCCCGCCATGCTATCCTCCTCAGACTCGGAATCCCTACCGCTCAGGACCCTCCTCTCGGGTGTCACATGGTAGGAGGGGGCCCGAGCTCGTAGCCATCCCCGCCTCCTATCGGCCGCACTCAGGACTGGGTACCGGCATGGGGCGGAGTCAGAGAGGGCAGTCGCCGGGTAATTGCACCCCGCAAGGGGGTCCTCACATACTCGTGATTGGGGTCGTAGAAGTCAGGCCGCCCTTGGAGAATTGCTATCTGATGAGGCGCACGCATCTCTCCCCCTCACTACAAGCGATCTCCTACACTGTCCCAACCACATTGTAGAGGAGCCATAGTCCGGCACATCCGGGGCATAGAGCTCCCACCCTGAGCGCGGGCCACACACTACAATTACGGGACACGCTAAACTCACACTGCGGGGGGCTCCCAAAACTTCCACATGTTGCGCCTGTGTATAACACTAGTTACTATTCCCCACAGTGACGGTACGTAGTTACACACTACTTGCCATAACAGTGCAGCGGCTGCTTGTCATAGCCCTAAAATCCCTGAGGGCAGACTGTATTTCTTTCCATCACTGTTCGGGTCCACACAACCGGTCTGGCCGTTTTCTGGATCCCAGGCAGTCCAAACAAGAAGGGCAGAAATTGCTTGCTAACCAAAGTCCTGACCTCTAGCACCATCCCAGCTAGCGGCGGATGCCCTCTGCCCTCCTCTCTCACCCTGGCATGTTGTGCAGGGCTGTACAGATGCATGATGCCTAGCACTGGCTAGAGCCTATCACCAACCTTAGTCTTCCTGCTTTTTCCTGACTTTCGTTGATTTTGGTGGCTGTTATGAGGCCATGGTGTCTGGGGGCTGGGGAGACCCCATGGAGACACTAATGGGATGGGAAAGGTTACCCCAGAAACTCAGAAGAGATGAGGCCTCACCCCTGAAGGTATGAGTGACCCAGAGCAGGGTGATGAGGAGAGAGACCTGGCAACCAGGTAGATTGGCGTGTGTGTGGTGACAAATCCATGGCAAACATGTATGGCGTCTTCACCTGCGAGGGATTGCAAGGTTTCTTTAAACTAAGTATTCGCAGAAATCTTAGCTACACGTGCAGGTATGTACTGATACATGTGCCTGACAATGACCAGAAAACTGATATTTGATAATTTAGTACAAGAAGGTGTGTTTTGTGTCAAAGCTGTGTATTGTTACTAAAAACTTTCCAAAACTGGTTATTTCCACTCAAAAACCACATATGCCTTGTCCTCACCGGACTTTGTCTAGTTATAAATGAGATCATCTTTGGTTAAAATGTTCTACATAGACTACCCAGTGCCTTAGTTAGCTATGTAAAACTTGCTCTTTAGCAGTCCTGGGATTTGTGAGATTCATAAACACTCCTGTCATAGTAGTTGGCTGCTTCAGAGTCACTGTATAAACAGCTTTATAATACCATCTGTCCAGTTATGGAGACATAACAATAGAGGGCAAACTAAATAAAAATGTTTGATCACTGTAAAAAAAAAAAAAGTGTAATCTGCTATGTCCAGTCTCTACTATAGACTAAACCTTCCAATCATACTTAAACATAGGTCTTAAGGGCAGACTTGTGGTATTTACAATGTTATTTCATAGCCTATGCCAGAGTAGTGTACATCCATAGGCTTTAATGGGCTCAATGTATGCCAAGAGAGTAGACTTTTGGAGTATGTTAGAATGTTCTGCTTTTTAGTACATAGGGATTTCACACAAGTTGCAAGCACCCAGGCGATATTTAAATGGCCTTTTTCCATTGTATGATTTTAGTTGGCTTTACTGGATGCCGTGCTTTTTTTTTTTTTACACTGTGAAAAGTTACCGGGTACTTCTAAGTACCTCTTTAGGTTGGTACGTCAAAGCAGTATCAAAAATGTTGGTAGCATTACACTTTATATACGAATTAAGTCTAGCTGGTACCATGCAGTGGGAAAGTAGCTATTTTTCCAGTGTTTTATGTGGTATTGTGCAGACCACTTTCACAACTGAGGACTGCTTGCTGAACAACTTAGAGCATCATACTTAATAAGCCTTCCCTATGTGACTAAAAAATCATGTCCCATATTAGGGACCTTAGTCCCAATAAGCCTGAATTTTGAAAGAGCTTACTCAAAAGGCCAAAACCGCCCCTGCATTCCTGGAAAACCATGTGTATTCGACCCTTGGGCATCTTTCTGTGTTTTTTCTTTTTTTAAGACCTTTGGAACCTTCTAAAATCTACAGTCAAATAAAAAGGTGTTCCATTCCTCATAAACTTCATTGTTTTTTTTTCCATAAGGGTGGCAAAAACTCGGAGCGTTTTGAACCGTTTTTGGGCCTTTTTTAACAGAGTCTGTTAAAAACAACACCGTTTTTTTTTTTAAAACACATCCGTTTTTTTTGACCAGTTTTACCATTATCTTAATTAAACGGGTTTCAAAACGCCAACGTTTCTGGACAATGGATTGGAACCTAGGTGTTAACTTTTAATAATATGATAACTCATTATATAATGTCATAATATTCGGTGGCACTTTACAGAATCAGGGGTAAATAAATGAGACATTACAGAACAAAACAGTCTGTGAAACAATAAGAAGCAGGGCCCTTCTCACAAGAGCTAACAATCTATAAGAAACCTAATCTAAGAACCTCATGCATAAGCGTATGTGGTGCAGAGGAGGGTGGAGTGCTCTCTGTCTGACTGAATAATACGGCTGGTTTGCCACCTGGCGTTTGCCTTGCGTTTAGAAATACAAGGCAAAATCCAGAGGCCGGTGGTTCGGTGCCCCGATCGCATTATATGGATCATGAGCAAGTCGCAAAATATGAAACACAAATGCAATCGGGGCCGTCCACCGCCCTTGCGGATTTGCCTGTATTTTTTTTTTTTTTATTTTAAATCTTTATTTGCGTGCAAATATATATAAAAAAAATCTCACATATAATAACGTTTCAAAAGGATCAAACAATCTGTCCATTCACAATAAATTTACTCTATTACTTACTTTAATCAAGTTGCTGGTATTTGTCATTATGTCAGGGTTATCTGTGTATCCTATCATGGTTATATAGCCTGTATGTTTGCATGGTTTTACATGCAATCCCACTTACCCAACCAACCAACCACACACACCCAAGTCCGTAGGTCAAAGCAAACGAAAGAAAAAAAAACGAAAAACACCTACCGTTGTATCTAAGCAACGGCAAACGCTAGGGTGAAAACACAACAGCCGATATTCTGGTCAGTTACAAAAGACTGAAAACCAGCTCACAACCATGTGCAATACTTTCATTTACACCCTTTTGTCTCGCCACGCATTATGCGATCGAGCCGAGGTCCCGACACCCGTGCTGCCCGTGCTATTTCGCTTATGTAACTGCTAGAGTGAACGTCTGTGACTGTGGCCTCAGAGTGTAGTGGTTGTTAGATGATGTTTCTATGATTTCAGTGTGCGTTCATACTCCTTTTTTTTTTTTTTTTTTTTTTTTTGTGCCACAGGTATTGTGAAGCCTCACGCCGATTGTGCAGACAATGCTAGGCATACGTTGTATTTGTCATTTCAAAGCGGCAACTTTGGTAAATGTATACATTCATGTGAACATCTTGCCCGTAGTTTATGGTTGCTTGACGGTTCTCCCCTTGGCGGTGCTTGAACTTGTTCCATTTCATTCAAAACGCAAATTGCACAGACTTCCGTGTTATGCGATTACCTATTAGAAGTAATATTTCCTTACTAACACAATGTACATGCAATCTACTATCAAGATTCCGTTTACATGTAATGTTGGGAATGTGAGTTGGGAACCATGTGGAGTCGTTGGTCCTCTTTTTTGACGAGTTAGTAACTGTTTTTAAATTAAAAAATCACAATTTTTACACTACACTATTTAAAGACAATCGTCATAGAGATTTGTGGGGCATCATAAACCAACAACCCATTGAGCTTACCTGTGGTGCATCAGTGTCCCAAATCTCCCAGTTCAGCTCTCTCTGTGGTCCTGCATTACAAAAAGACAAACGTCTATCCGGGGGTGCATCTTGCGAGATTGGCATTTTGGATGTTCAATAGGAGCCTTTTCATAATGTTACAATGCCTTGGCTCAATCTGCGAATGTTTGTTGTCTTCAATTGCTGTAAGTGTAAGCAGATGTGGAAACAGTTTCACATTTTGACGTTATCCAAAACGCCAATGTGAACCCACCTCAGGCTGTGCACATGTAACGTGGAGCGGCCTTTACTTCTGCAGCGCTATGGTACAGGGGCGGTCGGCCTGATTGCGCTCGTTTCTATGGAAACAAATGCAGATCCGGTAAACCAGAAAACCCAGTGTCTGCGATTAAACAATGCAGGACACCGGGGGTTTAGTCCCTTCGCAATCATTTCCTAAAAACGCATACGTGAGGGGTGGACCGCCCCTGTACCTAGCTATGAGGTGTAACTAGGGAATGAGGTCGTACGTTTTGGTCCCAGAAGAACAAGAGCTTTCCTTCAGGTCCCCTTTCTTGTCAGGTCGCTGCTTAGCACATTTTATCCAATGAATTCTTCATAACCAGTTCACAATCCGCTTGAAAGTTAGTTCTAAAAATTATCCAAATAATGTATGGCATGGGAGAGCTGTAGCATAAATGCCGCTAGGTCTAATTTTTCAGGAGATGGTTTTTCTTAAGCTGCAAAAATAAAAAATTGCACTATCACTAAGTTTTATTTTGGGGAAGAAAATGGAAAAACAATTGCACAGGTGAGGTTTGTACGCCTGAGTAGTGGACCTGATTTCATTGAGCTTGGCTGTATATACGGCACTTGCACATGAAACTAAGGTGTACTACGAGGGATTCACTGTAGGTGTCCAAATGACAGGTTTCCTTTAAACATGAGATTTATGCAGCTTTGCAATGGAATACACAGTCAATTATAAAATTATATATTCACTTCATTTCTATCTAACACCCCGATTTTGCATGTAGAAATTTAATTAGTGCTGGTTTTACACACCTACCTTTTCCACCTTAAAATAAGGACATCACGAAATTAAGATCCTAGTAGAAGTTTGTCAAGCTTAGGAAATATAGGCCTCCCTGAATAATAAGACAAGCTGCCCGCATGTTGCCGGCAGCTGCCTCCCACGCCTATAGATTAGTATTGGAAATATTTTAGATTTTTAGCCACAAGAGGTGTGTGACATGCCGGAAGAAATTGTGGGATAAAATCTCTGAATGTTGCGTGCCAAAATGTGAGACAAGCAGCTCCCAGGACAAGAGGGGATCATATAAAGTAAAAGTGGCTATTGGTAAACATGAGGAAAATGGGGGCCGATGATCCAATATGAAATGGAGTCACAAGAAATTTCTGCATGAGATAAGTCTTGGAGAGTTATAAGTGAGTGTTAGAGAGGTTTGATTTTTTTTTTGTCCAGCAATAAATGGGATTTTTTTCATGGCTAATATAAGACATCCCCTGAAATAAGACCTAGTGCTTGCTTAGGAGCAAAAATTAATATATAGACACTGTCTTATGTGCGGGGAAACAGGGTAGGTGGTAGTGTGGCTTGAAGCATTCATCCTCCGTATTTGGAGTAAAAAACACTGCATGATTGTTTGCTAATTATTATTTGGACATGTGTTAGCTTTCTAAAAATCTTTTTGTGGCTAAAATGCTTCTCCATGGGTTTTTATTAGCACATGCCCATTGACCTTTTGGTCATTTCTAGATCTACGCCAGTTCTGTGTATGTGCAGGTCATCATTGCAAACCCAATAGTTCGATTAATGCCAAGGTCCACTTTCCAGTTTCAGGGTGTTGGTGTCCCAAGTTATGTAACATTTTTCTGATTTATAAATAGTATTTTTATTTTTTATGTGGATCATTAAGTGTCCGGGTGAAAGTTTTTTTGTAAGAACGGGGAATAGAAAGTGGGAAAAACGGTTTTCAATAAAACCAGACAAGCTGCTGCAAAACAAGAAAGAGGCGTAATCTGTCAATTAACTTGTGCTGCTTAAGGGATTTTGCCAATGATGCAGTCACTCTATAGGGACTACGGCATATCATATATAAGAGGTGAGCCATACTTTTAAAAGTGTGGTGTCCTGAAGAAAAATATTGACAAATAACCTGCTTCCTTGCTGAATTCTCCTGACATTATAGGAAGAAGTAGGAGAGATGGGATGAAGGGATGGACCACTTTTGCCAGAGCATTCGGCAACGTAAGTGACTATTATTGTAGCGGCACCCTGTAGAGCCATTTATGATAATTTTAGTCGCGTTAGAAAACCTCTTTCGCCTGTAAATCGTCGTACCGCTCTACATTTTCTTCTCACTATTTCATATGTTGCTGTCAGTGAAAGGAAATATTGTTTACATGCAGTAAGCTTGAAAAGTTGTGTATTGAATTGCCGCCTACTTCCATGCTGCTGCAGCGCTTGATTAAGGTGTCAACTATATGCAATCATCTGAGGCTGAAATAGCTAGTCAGTTACAGATCCTGCTTCTTCTTACTTGATGGATTGTGTAAAAATCCTTGTGTCTGTAGCAGCAGTTGGTTAAGGACCAGGTTTTCAACTTCTGAACATAAACAGAATATTTAGGCAGAAACGGTAGCAAACTCTTCTAAAATTATGACAGATGAATGGGGCGTAAGTTATTACGATCCGTGACGCATCCCCATGATAAGGAGGTCTGCCAAATTTTATCTTTTTAAAATATCATCCATGCATTTTTTTTTATTTTTTTTTGCTTAGTCCCGACACTGTAACAGTTGTTACCGGTTCAGTGGGCCAACATGGAGTCTTGCGTTCAGGTTTGTCTGTAAAATACACAATTTTGGTCTCTCCTGTGTTTTGGTCTTTCTCTCTGGATGGGAGCCAGCCACATGTGGTGCTTTGGTGTCATCGGCCAAACATAAGACTACACGTGCTGCCAGCCTAAGGCCCCATGACCTGTGACCGTATAAAGTACGGCGGGAATATGGCCCATGCATTTCCAATGGCACTAGGCTATCCATGGTACATGTGGCGTTTTGTCCACAGTTCTCATACGTACGCTAAAGATCCATGTATACAAAATATAGAGCTATGTCCTATTTAATACTATATTTCTGTTCATACAGCTTATAGAAGTCAATGGGAACGTATAAACATACAGGCTAAATACTGTGTCTGTGCCATAGCTACTGGGATATCCATGCAATATCCAGAACCAGTGGGATGGTTGCGAGTGCATCTGTAATGCCAGCCAATAGTCAGGTCACCCATCACTTGCCAGTATTTATACAGATACGGTACGGATACAGGGCAATACATTGCATACTGTTGCAATATGTCCCATATTTACGGCCAGAATACGCTGTATATAACAGAATAGGAATAAGACCATACGCGTCATTGTGCATGAGGCCTAATATCGCACTTGATGAGTTACAAGGAATTGGCTCATGGCTGAAGCCCAACGGACTAAATGTATTGACGCAATCATTAGATAGCTATTAAGAAGTCAATATTGATGTGGCTTATTGAACTTATGACCTAAAAGTGCCACAAGTTGGAATAGTATCCCCAAATGTAAGTACTGTTACATCTAAGTGGTATGTCCAGGATAAAGCTGACCTTACATGGTGAGTGAAGTTCTGGTTGTCTCTTCAGCTGTTAGGGCTGCACGTTCAACATGCTGTGAGTGTGATGTGTGTTAGATTTGCATCAAACTTGTTAGTGATATAGGGGCCTTACTGTTTCAACCTTTTTATCTGATGGAATAATATTGTTGCATTCGTCAGCATTTTGTCATTGCTCCGTAGTAACATACAGAGTGGGAATCATCAACCTCAATGCTCTGTGCACCAGCATAGATATAAGGCCCTGACTTCACCACCAAGAGGTATACACTGCCAGGCAATTTATGCCGGGATTCCGGACAGCGGGTTGTAGAATGCCGAAAACACCTGTAAACTTCATGGTAAAGGTGTCAACAGCGTGGGCGAGGATCTAATGTGTATGACAGGACCGAAACGGGTCCACCATGCACGTGTAAACTAAATTTATTTTCCCCTATTCTCTAAGCATTTAGCTATGGGGCACGAGTATCAAATGATTTCGCTTCCTCTTTTACATTTTGCGACCGCCAGACGTTAGAAATTAGCTTGGAGCTGAGTGTTTGGAGACTTTTTTCAGAGTTTAGTTTTAAACTGGTTTGCAAAATTCACAGAAAACATTGCTTAGATACCAGATGATAAATGGCAATAAAAGTTCAAAAAACAGACGGCAAGCCAGATTATGATTACATGTGCACCTAGGAATGGTTGTTTGCTTATGTATAAAGTGTGAGCACAAAAGGACCCCCATATACAGAATCTAATAAATAATCCATGAATAACTGTCGTATGCAAAAAGACTTCTCACTTTCATAGGGTCCGTTTCACTACTACTTGCAATAGCTTGCCTAAGTGGTCAATGATGTTTGTATTTATTACTTTGCAACTAGAGAGTGCCAGCGCAATTGATCATTTGGGGCTGTGTATCATGGATTTGATAGCCCATAAGTTGGAGGCTCTCAATAGCTGGGATTTGGTGTGAACTGAGGTGTTATATTATGTATAGACACTTATTGTAATCGGAAGTGGGCCAAATGAGTTGCTGCAGCTCAGTTCCACTTTATAGTGTGGTCTGTAGTAACCAAGCCCAGCCTCACACACAGAACAGTTCTATTCCAGCTCTGTCTGGAATCAGTGATTGTGTGTGGGTGTCTGGGAAAACTAGTCTCCAGCCCAGAAAACCTCTTTCACACAATAGAAGACATTTTTGACCTTTTAGCTATTCCTACAGGGAAACTAGCTCTAGAAATATGACGAAGATTTTTTATTGAACGTCTAAGCAGAAAATCATGGTAATGATATTTGATGGAACTGATGTGAATATAAAGATGGCAAACATGGCACTTTCCTTCGACAGGAAGGGATTTATATATAACGACTTGGTCTCTATTGGGGCTCAGATCCAATGACATGAAAATTGGCATATCCTGAGTAGCTCTTTTTTGCGGAAGATTAACCCATACTTTTCTAATCTGGACAATTCCTTAATACATGCTATAAATGCAGAAACTGGAGTATAAATTAAAGACCATATATCTATGTGTACAATCTCTAAGTAGCTGTGGTCTCAAGTAAAGAGCAGCAATATACTCTTGACCCTTTGCAGTGTTTACTTAGAAATTGCTCCGCCCTTCCCTCCTTTGTACAGCCTATTTACCTTTACCCACCATGGAGGATTAACCCATTGTGCATAGAAGGAATTAAAATCCATTTATATCTTCTCCTGTGTGTGACGAAAAAGTGGGTCATCCTATTTAGAGTTGATTATAATCCCATAGATTGTGCTTCCATTGTAAATTTTATGACCATATTATATACAATTCTATAAATGCAATTGATATCTGTACAAAAAAACCTGAAGCACTTATAAATTGAAATGTGATATTCCTTCAATGTCATTCTTACATCAGAATGACGTATTACTGTGTCCAGATTTCTTTGTTGGTCATTGATCAAAAGTGCTAGGCCAAGTAACCAGTTTTAGATTGTTTGGATGGGTTGGCCTCCAAAAGTCACCTTTTTTAAAAAGTGTTTATTTCACTAGCTAATAGTGAAATACACTGCAACACACAGCCCACATGTAGCAACAATTACATCCTCAACAATCATTATCCAATTTCTTTCCTTCAAAAAGTGCACCTGGCCGGTTTTTTTCCCACGTGTGTGTTTCGTGAGATAAAGACGGGAGTACTGAGTTATGCCACATATATACACTTAAGATAGCCTGCTGGCATAAGCCAAGCCCTCCTTTGAACTGGTGAATTTATATTTATTGGATAAAATATGTTGATCGCAGGATCAACATGTATCATAGTGATTGAAATAGAGGTTTTGAGCAGTTTGAGATACTGTTTGAAATTTGCTGGGGTTTTGGGTCCAAGTTAACACCCGTGTTACACATTCTGGAATGGAAAGCAAAAAGGTAGGTGAATGGATGTCAGGTGTGAACTTTTCCTGTAGTTTAAGTGTGTTGGTTGAGGATATAAAAGTGTCTTGCCGTCTGTTTTCTGACGTTGTGTTTGCATTACTGTTTCAACCCTTTTGTTTAAATTACCACTTTTACGGCTAATTTTAATGATAAATCTGGCCTTCTCAGAGCAAGACCGGGATCTGTTATTGATTGTGTTATTGTTTGATTAGTCCTTTTTTGCATGGTTATTTCATATGCCCAATTTTTAATCTCTCAGGGTGTGTGCACATGTAGTGGTAGCTTTTCAGTTAAATGCATCAGAACCATTCATTTTCTACAATGTTTTCAAAGTAGTTCTGGGTGTCAGTACAGACACCTTTGCGGTATAGAAACCATATGTAGCTATATCTATTTATTTATCTGCAGTCAAATAGGGGTTAATGCTAGTGTGTGTGTATTAGAGAACTGGTACAAACACCTTTTGCTAAACACAATAGTAATGATTGCAATATTTAAACTAAATTAGCACCTTCATTTTTTTTATGTTTGTTATTACATTCCTGAATATAAATGACAGATTTACGATACCTAATCGCATGAAGCTTTAGTATGCACTAGTAATGTCGACAAAGAAGCACATTTCTACAGTGGTAAACTAGGGTTGTCTTCTAGTACAGGGTTTTGTGTGTTTGTATACTTCTTTGTATGTGCGCTGGGAATATCTGCCAGTGTGAAATATGAAAATTTAATAAGCCACTTAGTAATTTATTTATCACCCAACAGCTGTGAGAAAATATGCATGTGTATTTGCAATACAGTTAGATATTCCTTTATGACGTTGTTAGTTGTTTTGAAATGGTTAGTTGACACTTTATTTTGAGGGGCAAAAACATTGGTTTCTGACCAGAAACTGTTTTTTCTTTTCTACATGTCCTATAGGTCAAATCGTGACTGTCAATTGACCAACATCACCGCAAACCATGTCACGTACTGCCGGCTAAAGAAATGTTTCCGTGTGGCATGAGGAAAGAAGGTATGTATTTTCAGACATCCTTTAAACATTATAATGGTTCTTTACCTAATAGTTATTATCTGATAAGTTTCCTTTTATGTTCACATGTGTTTGGCAGCTCATCAGGGTGCCCCAATTACAATACCCATTCCAAGTTTTGAAATGAAAAAGTCCTGAAGGATAACCCATTTTATTCAATGGGGTCTTTTAGGCACTTATATATTCAAAATCGACAATTCGACCCTCATCTCCATCCCCATTTGTGAATTACAGAGGCTGCCTATGCAGGCGTGTGGAGAGCCCAACCATTGAGACTCCACTGGGGATTCGAGAAATGTAATATGTTTTTAGAAATGGGATAAGGAAAACTTCGCCTCTTGGGTAATTGTAGCTTTAGAAATCCTAGGGACTAATGCAGGATAACAGCTAACCAGTATACCTATTCCATAACGATTCCCAACTGCAGACGGCACCATTTCAATCGGTTTGTATGTTCTATAACGATAATTAAATGCCAGTCTACTTTTGAGTATTTTTCTTCATTCTCAGTTCAAGTATTTGTGTTGATTATACAACATCAATTGACAATCTGTATAGTTGGGTTTATACATTTTCTTTTCACAGTAAAGAATTGCCAATGTAGATATAACTGGAAGGGGTTGTGTTCTAAAGGACAGGCGCACAATGTTGAACCTAATCATGTGTCCAGCATGACCTCCCTACAGATAAAGGTCATGGCAGTGAATCAATCACTGTGAATGTGTTGAATGTGACTGTTATTGTAACGGACGTACGGAAGAACACAGCATGATTATATAATTAAGAGAAATAATTTAATCATTATTTAATCCTTTATTTATATAGCGCCCACAGATTCCAAAGTGCTATTCAAATTATGGATGTCTGAGGGCTAGGTAATGTGTTATATATAAGGGCCGTCGAGTGTTGACCATTTTGGTGATGATGTAGACTGACTCGACTCAAAATATATTGAAGTCAGTTCAGTTGCCTATTTATTTATTTTTTCATAATACAGGCGGTCCCCTATTAAGGACACCCGCTTACAGACAACCTATAGTTACAGGACAGACCCCTCGGACCTCGGGTGAAGCTTCCTGAATGCTTTCATATAGTCCCAGATTGCAATAATCAGCGTAAGGTGTCCTGTAATGAAGCTTTATGATAATCGCTTGGACCCATTTGAGCAGCAAGAAAATTTAATAATCCATACTTATACCAACGGTAAAAACAAACCTCCGTACCCTATCTTGTCTGGAACCCGGTGTCACTGTCTGTAATTAGGGAAAATTATGAAGTGTGTTTTAAAGTTTCATTCTTGATCTCAAGGGTTTAGGGCAAGCGTGAACAATTTTATTTGGCTGCATTGTCATACTGCTCAACTTTTTAGGGCTAGACTAGACCCTAGATGGACTAACAATCTACACACAAACTACCGTACAAGCTATAAACACCCCAGCAACAGATAGCCACATAATATAAACCCAGAGCAGACAATAAAAATAATATTGAGAGAGCCCCAAAAAATGTGCTCTCACTTTAGACTGGACTCTCTCTTCCTCCTCTTCGCCCAGCTTCATTTTCTTCAATTCCATTGGGCCACGCCACTCTGTTGTGCCACACTGTTTGTAGTGTCGTCAATATGACCCCTGGCAGAGCGGGTACAGGAGCAGAGAGGACAATGTACAGTACAGACTGACAAGTTCTCACCTCACACACCCGAGGTCCTCTCCTGCTCCATGGTGGAGGCTGTTCTTTGGTCCTTGGTGTGGTCCCAAATAGAGTCAGGATGACGAAGCAGCAGGAGGGAATCCCAGGGAGCGATGGGGAATCTGGCTGCATCTCCACGCGCTACTCCACCGCTGCACCAATGAGTTCTCCATCAGCACTTGAGTCTCTGGTGGATCGCCGATGGCCTGTCAGGCCTGCACACCTCTTTTAGACTTTTAGTTTGAGTGTACAGTGCTGTACATGTCTCAGGAGTGAAGCTCCTGTGCTGCAGTGCAGAGGAAAAGAAAAAGGCATTCGGAAAAAATAACTGCACTCAGCTAAGAACTGGTTGGACACGCAGGAAAACGGGCTATGGAGTCGTGTGCTCATTTTGATAAGTCCGATGTATGAATTTGATTGGTCTGTGTTGGATTTCTGACTTGCAGTCCCCAACAGGATTACATAGGATATCTTTGTCAATTTCATACCCAAATGTGGCCCTAGTGTCCCTTGATGTTACATGAACCGAGTGGTATCATATGGTTTATTTAATATAAGTAACTATTTATTTTATACACCAGGCTTCCCGACATAGGTTTTTATAACATCTTATGCTGATACCATGAGGCCTTCAAATGGAGGTATATGTTGGATGGTCGTTGACATGATGAAAATATCCCAACCTCTGTTTGTTTCCTTAACCATTTCTCCATTCTCATTTGAATGTGTCCTTATACAACTATTGTGACTTCTTTCATGCTTAAAGCCACTGCCACCAGTATTCAAACATTGTAGCTTTCTTCTTTGTCTGACTCATCAGTGTGCTCTCATTAAACCCAAGTCTCTATCTCACTCAGTTTCCTTCATTGTGCCCTTCTTTGATTTGATGAGCTTGCAGCTCTGTGCCTTTTCTGGCTTGAGTGAATACTAAGCGTCCCATTTCAGGCATCAGAAAGTAAATAAAGATCTTTCTTTCCCCTTACCTCCCTCATTCCGCTTTTTGACCACTTCCTCTTAAGCACATTCCTCACAGGGATCAGCAAAACATGGAGTGAACCAAGTACAGAGCGGGGGGGAGGCTCACTAATGACGGAATCTGCTAGCAACACAGCCATGTTCATGGTGTATAAAGGGCAAGAATGCACGATTCTTCCCGAGACTAACGCACAGATGTTACAGAGATAATAACAACATATCTTGTACCACGTCTCAGAATGTATTTTATGTGAGGGGCATTGGCTAGCCATATTAGAATGCAATAATATTCCAGGAATAGGATTGAAGGATATTTATTTGTGTATGTATTTTTAATATGTGTTTATGTTTCATATACAAAATGGATGACGGCTGCCTCAAGCTAGATATTGAATATATGCTGTTTTAGATGTTATGGCAAGTGTATTGAGTACAGATGGGAGATGACACACATCTTATTCAGAATAGGTGCTTGTGAGGGTCACTGCATTGTCCGATGCAGCAACATGATGGTTCCCACGTCAGACTGTGGAAATTGCTAGAGCTGATACTGTGCATCGTGCAGCAGTGAAAGAGGTCAGGGCTGCTTTTATCAGCAAAGAGGAGTATGTAAGGGTCAGACACTGTTTGTGTAGGGGTGGGGGATAAGCGCTGCCTGTGTGTGTGTGCAGAGAGGGGAGTGGTCAGTACTGCTTAACTATGCATAGAATGGAAAGGACAGAAAGCTCCACACCGCCTGAAGGTGTTTTTATGGAAGAGGCCTATTGTATTCGATTCAGGGATGGAGCTCCATAACTGTATGGAGACTGTTGGCTTTTATGTCTGCACATAATATGTGGAATGAGGACGACTTCTGTAACCTGGAAGGAGTGGAGTATGTATTGTTTGAATCTACACAGGAGACTAAGAAGGTGGAAGGTCATCTCAGAGCACCGTTAGATTAGACGGGGGTGAAGGGCCACAGCTGAATCCTATAATGGTCTTCCCTCTGAAAGTTAAATATAAAAGTGCAGTGTATTGTCCTCTTTGAGAGCAAGCTACACTAACATAATTTATAGAAATGCTTGGTTGTGTTCAACAAATACTGAGTATCTTATGATTAAAGAAAATTCTTTAAAAGTGATAATTTTGAGGCCAAGATTCAAATACTTTACTGGTAATCAGTTGTTTTTTTGGGGGGATTTAAAATATATTTCTTAAAGAAAAAATATAGTAAACGTTACAACCAATTACAACAAGCAGGGGGTTTGTGGAATGAAATAAGGAACATTTTAATAAATCGTATAACTAACTACTGGTATCAATCTCAATAAGGAGGATATCGCAAAAACAGGGAGGAAAGGGAAATAGGTAGGTAAATCAACAGTGTCAGATAAGTAGCAAGAAAGAAAAACAAGGTAGCAAAAAATCTTCAGACCAATAAGGGGAGAGGCTGCAATGACTCTAGTTCAAATTGGGACGCCTTATAAGAAATCCGGGTTGCCAGATGCATTGAAATTTCTATTTCTAGCTGTTCTTGTGGCCTCAAGCACTCTATAAATTAATGAAATTCAAGGTGATTCGTAAAGCTGGAAATATGAAGGGAGGTAGAAATCCATATCCTGTTGTTGATTCTAGTAGGGTCTTGTCGACTATAGCAATGACCGTGGAGAAATGAGTTATGGGGCACGTGTATCCGTTGTTTCTTTTGCTTCTTTTTAATAGTTGGCTGAAGCTGCATTACTTTAGCGTGATGTGTATCTTTCTAAATTTTGCTATTGTGATAATGTATGGTTATTTTTAGGTGCATGTATTGGGTACTAAGCAGGGGTCGGTTGTACTTAGTTGTGCACCTAAAAAGTCTCTAATTTGCTTTACACACAAATAAAAAAGTATGTCTTGGAAAGATTCATTTTGGAAAAAACGTAACATACACACCCATCGCTAAAATTCTAAGACCCTGGCATGTCCGCAAAAATGCACGATGAAAAGCATAGTCCACTATTCCCACCCAACCTAGACACAATTCTGGAACAATGGGGCAAGTCATTAGACATGGTGAGATTACCGTAGGGCACACAAACACACACGATACGCCATCATACTGGATTCTCTGTGAAAAATAAAATTAAACATAATATGTCTGAAAACATGGCTGAGTCAGTCATCGTGAATCACGGACTGCAGTGTCCTTATTCCCACAGACAATGTCATGGATAGGCTCATGCATATCGCTATAACAGCAGCAAACTCCCGGTTTGTATGGAGATGGCTCCTGTAATAGAAGTGACGTACTAATATGTTGCAGGTTTTTTGGTAAAGGGTTAATATTGGCAAAAAAATATTGATTAGTTACTATATCTAACATATTTATGTTTGAATTAGAAATGTATGGTTATTGCTCTTCGTAGAAGCCCATTGGTGAAAGTGGAAAAAAATGCTTGCTGCTAAGGCAGGAGATAAACACTCCAGTAATGAAGTGGTTAAATTAAACTTATGTTAACTATATAGAATTGAACAAAGTTCTATTTGTTGCATATTACTTCCTATGCAAAAAGTACTTCTCATAGATTTCAACTTTCCCGGAGGAGCTGTTTATTGTTGGTTACCATAATCTGTCTTTACATCCATCAAAAATCTTCTGCCAATATTATTCATTGGTAATAATCTTCTCACATGTACAAGTTTCCTTCTGTTTTGGTGTCATTTGATGTGTGAAATAACATTAATGGGAAACATGGGTTGTTCATTTGATCAGGATCATGTTAAAAAAAAAGCAAATGCAAACCACAGTTTCTTTTTCTACTTGTAGAACTTACATAAAAAGGATATTGTTAACCCTTTTAATAATTCCATTAATAGACCAAGAAAAGCCCTTTTGGTTATCTTATTTTAATTATTCTTTATGCATTGTTGTGTGAAATACCTCTTTGGCATGTTTTTCCTCTTATTTGTCTATCCACTTTGAAACCACTCTCTGTGTTAGCAAATTTACCGTATTTTTCGGCCTATAAGGCGCACCGGAGTATAAGGCGCAACACTCTAATAAATGCCTGCTAAGACATCTAGTTTCATATATTAAGGCGCAAGGCGTATATAAGGCGCTAGGATATCAAAAGCTTAGTAGTCACCAAATAAATGACCTAGCGGTGGCAGACTGTGCACAGTTCAAGCCAGCTACACTTACCGGGACTACTTTGTCTTCAGCGTTGTCAGATGAGCCCGATTCGCAGGATGGTGGTATGGGCTGCTGCGGGTTAATGCAGGGGAGCAGCAGGGGTTAAGTGTCTCCTTCTGCCTCTTTCTCCTTCCCTCCTCATGCCAGGGTGTTGTATTCCTTTGTGGGGTTCCCTGTGGATCCTCTCTGTCCCCCTGTTACAGTGGGCTGGCAGGTATGGGGGATTTCTACTGATGATGATTGGCTCTGTGTCGGCACCTAAGGCCGCACGTCTGCTCCATGATATGGGGAGGGTGTAGGATGGGCACACTGTGTTAGTTGTGGTGCCAGGGCACTCAGGGAGCTCGGGGACCCTGTGTACCGTGTGGGAAGATGCTGGAAATTTCTGGGGGGATGGAGCTATTATAACACTGGTAAATGTACAGTCCACTTGTGTGTAGTACAATTTTGTATAAGTTCATATATAAGGAGCACTGGCCTATAAGGCATGTCACCTTGATTTCTGAGAAAATTAAAAAGGTATTTTTGGTGTGCGGCCTTATAGGCGAAAAATAACGTGTATGTTTCATTCACTGGACTTACCATTGTGCAATTCTAGAATTTTTTGTGTATCTTTACTTTTAGTCAGGATAGCATGGCGTTAATTTAAGAAATAATATAGTTTTAATACGTTGCCCCGCCCTCTGATTCCGTTAAAATCGCCACTAGCTTCTTTGACAAACAGGGCTTTGAATTCTACCATGTACAGAAGTGTTCTAAGATTTGCAAGTTACATTGTTACAAACTATTAACGGCTTAGCTCGTTTTTTTGTTTCGCAGCCCACTTTCATCATATTTATGTGCCCCGCATTCACATGGCTGGTATTGTGGACTGTGATCTGAACACAGCATAATTGACGCCGATCATAGCCACAATAGCCGTATCACCGCCACAGTTGTTGATGCTGAGCTGCAAGTGCACTTGGCTTTCAATGGAGAGGGAGGCGTGAGGAGCATTATCATCTCCAACGACCTGATCAGACTTTATGGATACCTACCCCTGTAGTCAACTGTAGGAATACTGTATGGCCTTTATATTGTATGTACAATATGAGTCCATAGTTAACAAATTTGCAATATATATTTTTAAAAAACCTCTATCATACAATGTGGTAATAAAAATATTATGTATGTAGACGCTGACCATTGCGCGTTTAGTTGTGTATCTTCCTTTGTCACACTTATTGTTCTAGCTGGATCTGCTGGAAGAAATTCAAATGCAGATAGCGTAGTACATTCTTGGCAATCAGGATTTATTCAATTAAAATTATACTCACAAACGATCATTAAAAGATGTGAATATAAACTTAACATGGATGCTTAGCGTCTCAGTTAGTGCCGACCCGGGTTCGCCAAAGGTCGGCTCTTCGGGGCGTATTGGGTAGGGGCGTAGTTTATTAAAAGGGCGACGTTGTATGTTCGCAGTTTGTGGGCGAAAACCAGGTTTCGGGTCGGTGTGTTACCGAGGAAGATTAGGGTTTTTGAAGCTAGTGTCCCATGTGGGTGAAGTTATATGCAAATGTTTTTAATAGATTTGCTAATTTGAGTATTAATTTTATTGCATAATATCCTGAGTGCCAAGGAATTGAAATCCGACTATATGCGTGTTGAATTTTTCTCACCAATCACTAGAAACAGATGGTGAACGGAAGGAAGATGCACATAAAAAACACGAGTTTTTTAGCAGTGGTCGTCTGTATGGGGTTTATTCTAATCGGAACATTTGGGATTTGTGACTGGAGGAGAAATGTCAACTATGGTTTAATTGAATCGATGAGCCATGAGGAAATTGAATCTGGACTTCATTGTATGTTAACTGGTTGGATTTATGTTCGGATCGGGTCCTGTGGACTGTATGTAGCTCCTTGGGATCAGTTGCAACACGTAGTTAGTTTTATTGCCTTATGTATTTCATTTTAAATAGATCAAAATCATTATTATTCTACATTTATAAATATCATTTTAAAATGTAAAATTATGGCACCACAGCAGAGTATTTATTCAGGCTCCATCTTCTGACAACCTTTAAGTGGTTTTCACATACTCTGGGAGTGCTGCCAGTTGTTTGTGTTATTTTTTCATGTGTAGATGGGTTTTTGCCATAATTTTTTTAATGCATCAGGAAGTTCCGATCTGGGATTCGTTTGTAAATTACTCCTAAATATTTACAAACCTATAATTATTTTTTGAATTGAAACAATAAAAAGATTGGTTTTTTAAAGACCTTCTCAGTATTTCTTTAATTTTGGTATTTCAGTGTCCAGGTGACGGCTTCATCCTTTCATTTCCAGTTGCATAGCCTATGCAGCACCTGGTGGGTGGCAGCAGAATTATTTTAATGGACAACCAGTATCTGAACTCACTCTCAGCTTCTTCGTGCAGAGCCTTTACCAGCATCCACGCTATGTTGTTCACGTATACGTCAGGCAGGGCAGCGTTTATGGGCATTGACACCCAAAGCTGTGAGCGTGCTGCCAGGTCTACTTTTCAGCACATGGAATGGTTCTAGAAATTGACCCGTACGTTCAGAGCGTTGCCATGGCAGACGCATTAAGTTTCATGCTGAGACTGAGTTGGAGGTGTAATTGTTTGTGCTAAATGAAGGTGCCGTCGCTCTTTCTCACTACACATGGCACCACTTCTGGCGGCTGCTGGATTCCATTGCTTCTCCTAGGTATGCTGACAGGGTGGTCTGTTCAATTTAGGACCAGATACGTGGTTTTCCAGGACCAGGTGGAAAAGTTAATCGCCTCTGAAGTGTAGGGGACTTCAGAATATGACTCTGTCTGAAAGTCATTGAATGTCTTCACTTCTGTGGTAATGTAGTAAAGTGAAAATTTCTTAATTTTATCTCTATTCTGTTTTTTTTTGCATGACTTTTTACCAAGTTTTCCGTTATGTTTAAATTTGTTGTATTTGTTATTGGCAGTAGATATTTTAGCGTTTTCTGATGTTTTCTTTTATCTAGATGGATGTGGTCGAAGATCCAGCTCATGTGGAGAGCGTACAAGAAAAGGCAAGTGGACTTACAGATATAGTCCGTGATCAGTACTGATATCAAACTCAGCGTTTGGGAAGGCTTTGCTGCGCTGCCTTGACCCTCAGACTGTTACCTGCATCCCTCATTTGTCCCAGCTGTGTTTTATGAGTGCTGTTGGCAAAACTCCCATAGAGGCTCTTATTCGGGACATGGCTTCTGTTTCTGGAAGCATGTTTCATGGCCCTACTCCTCTGGTCAGTAGGCCATTAAGCAGCGTAGAAGTGTGGTTGAATCTTACACTACACGGAGGGACTGCTTACTACACTTTTCTATGTGTGCGCTTGTTGCAGATTACAAAGGCACTTCCAGCAATATCTGTGAGGAAATGGTTTTACAGGTTTCCCAGGAATTTCTTAATTATATCTACTGTGTATATGAGCTGTGGTTTACAATGTATGGGGAACCCATTTGTACGCCAGTGTGTAGGCTGGGTTGATTGTGATAAAAGCACTAAATAGTGGCCAAATGGCAATTGCACATAGTGGTGCTAAAAAAACGTCTCAATTAACCATTTGTCATTTTGACACCTTAGGCGTTTTATTGACGTTGTGAGTTATAGTTCAGTCTGCATCATTCTCTACCTCCGAATGTCTTCATTTTTGGCTAAGAAGGTGGCCATGGATGATGAATGTATTTTGAATAAATTGCCACTTTAATATTTGTTGTAACAGGCATTCTATTGCGAATCCTATTATTTAACAAGGATAGACTAAATCCCCTGTCTTTTTCAGTGGTAGGACGTATAGTTTTCGAGAGTTTGAATACAGTTTGATTATATGTTATTTCCCTTGGTTGTATCACTTGGGGGGGTGGGGTGGGTGGGTTGTATTCATTTTACCCTTAATAATCTTTTTTTTTTTTTTTTTTGTTACAATATGTGTTGTTGACTAAACAAACAATGCCAACAAAAAAACTCCAGTTATCGTTATCAATGAAAGTAATTAGATATTTACGAAGTACCTCAAAAGTTTATAGATTGAGTCAGTTTTAGTACATTTTTCTACATTTTAAGGAAAATGTAGGTTTAAAAAAAGAAAATACTAAGCCTTGATTTATTAATAACGATGTTTTTTTATGATTTATTTTCTCTATGGTTCCTTACAGATGCTTATATCTGTTCCAAGACGCGTGTCCTGCTGTAGACTATACCCCTTTTTAAATGCGGGTGTCTGTGTTTTTGCCACAAGTCAAAATTTGGGTAGTAAAGTATGTGTCTAGCTACCCCCCTGCTTAACTCATGCTATATGATCCATTTGTGATTGTCACAATATGTTGTTTTTCCTATTCAGAAAGTAGGCCATAGCACGTTACGGATCTTGGAGATTCAACTCAGGAGTTTTCCCAGTACCAAAAGTTTGTACAGGATCTAGCACCACTTTTATCATTTAATGCTTTGTTAGGATTTACAGCAACACTGCCATTCTTAATTTAGGATGGGTTAAGTTGTAAGCCAATGGTCAGAAGCAAAAGCTGTTGTTCAGACAAGAAGCTTGATGGGTCACGGCATGTGTCTGGAGGTCCAGGTTAGTATGTTACTATGTTGCTGGGGTGCGCTATAATGTGCTGTTATGGAAAAATCCCTTTTGTAACATTAGTGTTAGGGGAATTCACCATGGCAATCAGAGTAAACAAAGATATACAGATCATGAACAAGGTGCCACTATCCAACTGCGCATTTTCTCACCCTTTATTTAGAACAAGGAGATGGAGAATTCCACTTCATGATTCACAAAGTCAGAAATAGCATACACAAAGTAAATGCTGTGTAAAAAGTGACCTTCGGGTTGTTTAGGAATTTAATATATAGGGGTCTTTGGAAGTCGTCTATACATTTGTAATTATACAAACTAAAGTCCGAAAAGTAACCCTGATATTGTAGTCCATGTAAACTCAAACAGAACTCTTGATCCCCTGTCATAAACTCATTCGAAAGAATGAAGGCTGTTCTAGGGATTTGTTTTCATCGACTTTTTTATTTGGTAAAAGGTTATTCCTAAGTACCAGGAAATTAATACAAGTAAATATAGTGAGATATGTCTGTCCAGAGTAAGTACTGTACTGTTTCTCACTTACATTAGTTTTATTATTCTCCTTCCTTCTCTTTCCTTTCCCTTACAGGCTTTCAATTTGAAATCTTTGCAAAACTTGAGATTGAGCGTATAGCGGGAAGGTTGTTATTAATTAAAGGTACATGTTAAACTAAAATTTAAGTTTCTTTGTCTAGATTGGGGTGTTTCTATACTTTAGGATGTCATGTTGGCTTTCTTAAAGTAGGTATTTCCCTATTTTAAATCCTTTGTAGTTCATGGAAAATCACATTCTTTTAAACTTTACAGAAAAAGACTGATTACAGAAAATTTTTCGTTTTAGAAGAAATAAAGATGCTATGAAAGTTAGAAAGGGACCAAAAACACAATTTAAAATGCTCGTCACCAAATCTCTACTGGTACTCCTGAGGCATGCTGTGACTTAAAGACCACTATTGCTTGTTTTGAAATGTGGTTAGGACAGTTTTGTTGTTTTATTCCTTATAACCATTTACTTTGATATTTGAAAATACGGTTTTGTTTTGTGACATTATGTTGTATACCAAGCCCTCATGCACATGAAACGTGTTTTGTCTTGTTGCGACTGTTGATTCAAGCACATGGACTTATTTAATTTTCATGGCCTCATGCACATGGCGTGGTGAAGCTTTAGGTGAGCTGACCCCTCAGCTGCAAAAACTGATTGGAGCAAGTCCTCCTTTTGCTGCCTGTGTTATTAGGGCAGTTGAAATGCACACAGTCATGTACAGGGAGTTCCCTGGAGTGGCCATTTTGGCACCAAAAGTACAATTCACATAAATGTTTTGTTGGGCTTTGTTCTAACAAAGCAAAGAGTTATTGTGTTGCCTATGTTCAATGTGTGTGTTTGCTGACTCTTAAATTTGTGGCGTATTAAATTCTACTAATGCCAAAAAAGGGTGTAATGGGACTATTGCCAAGGAAGGAATGTCAGATTGATTAAATGCATAATAAACAAAATTGTACGCGTAATTGTGTTAATGATAGCATTTACTTTATTTGTGCATAGATTTTTAAAATCTATTTGTATAGGTCTGCATTACATGCACATTTTTGCTTCACAAGACTTACTACTTTACACAACGATTTCAAATGCATGTTGGTCGTTGGTTTCTTGATGTATATTAAATAATATTGTCCAAGCATTATTGCGTCTCTCAAGAAATGCAGTCAGGTTAGAAACATATCTTATTATTTTGAGAGCCATCTGTATCTTTTACACACCAATGTGATGCAACGCCCAGTCAATAAAAATACAGTATGCTCGGTTTTAGTTTTTTTCTGTGAGTGTCCTTCACCCTCTCCCACAGGGAACCATGCAGCCAGGCTGTAGAACAATGGAAAGATCATGCTCTCTTTTTTAGGCGACTCTCCAAAGTACGGTGATCTTCTTTGGCGGGTTGTATCTAGCCGTGTTCGTCTGGCTTGAGTATTACGTCACCATATGGTGGTTGTCATTGGTGGCCTCGTCCAGTGGTGGAATTTTTGGTTTTTTTACACCACTATTGTATATACTAATAATAATTAATCTTTATTTATATATGCGTCCATCAAAATTCCGTAGCCTTTAAAAATCATAGGGGATCATATACAAATATATTACATACAAAGAACAAACAGTCAATGGATACAATAGGAGTGAGGGCCCTGCTCACAAGCGCTTACAGACTATGTGGATGAGGGTCGGTGGTGACTGACTACGACATGATGGTTTGTTTAAAATGTCAGCCATTCTTTATAATGGGACGAATATTAAAAATATTAATAAATAATTTTTATCTAAACAAACGATGTTGCTGCTGAACCAGCCATTCAGTCGCCATCTATTTACAGGGGGTACTAGGTGTGAAAACGACTGCAGTAGAGCCTGGAGCTTGGTATTATATGCAGGTGTTTGCCAGATAAAGAGGATGATAGGACATAGGATGGATTAGTAAGGGAGAGTTGGAACCATTTCATGTCAGTTAATGAGTGTATAGGCTTGCCTAAAGAGATGGGTTTAAGAGCACGTTTGTGAAGCTTTGGAGGGTGGTTTAGTCTCAGAGTCTGGGGAAGGACATTCCAGAGAATTGGTTGCAACTCGGGAGAAAGTTCCTGGAGACGTGCTATGGGAGGTTGCGATTAAGGTTAGAGATTAATCACTATTGTCCACTGACATTGTGTTCGACGAAGCACGGGTTAAGGGCGATAGCACTGAGATGAGAGAAGAGTGGAGAGTTAGGAGGTTGCAGCATATTTCAGCGCTTTGTGGATGAGGGTTATGTATTTTCAAGTGAATTACGGAAGGAGGGGGGGGGGGGGGGAACAGGTTTTAGCCAGGCAGTGATTGGCACAACACTGGAGGCATCGGTTGTAGCGTTTGGCCGAAAGACAAGCCTGGCGCCGATTAGAATAGATTGAAGAGGAGAGTATTGTTTAGGAGAGTGGAAGACCGATTAGTAGGGAGTTACAGTGTCTAGTAGAGAGTGAATAAGTGCAAAAATTAGCATTTTAGAAGGTCAAATGCAGAAACGGCCGGATTTGGAGAGTTTCTGAGAGCATACGGCAAGGTCGAGCAAGAGATTGAATATAAGGTGAAAAAAAGGATAAGGTCAGAGTCCAGACAACCCAAGACAGCGGGCATGAGCCCGGTGCATAGTTGATCACACAGACCGAGATGGAGAGTGGGCAGGGTGGTTTGGTAGTAGATGGTGGATAAGACAAGAAGTTCAGTCTTAGAAAGATTAAGTTTCAAGAAGTTGAGTTCGAGGACATGATGTTAGAGACAGCAGAGGGACAATCATAGTGTTCTGGGATTAAGGCAGGGGTGTCGATGTACGTGCAGAAGTATATAGGCTTGGGGTGTCATCAGTATAAAGGATGATACTGGAAACAAATCTGCTGATGGTTTGTCCAATGGGGGCAGTATCAGTATGTATGATGTAGAGAAGAGGAGAGGACCTAGGGATGAGCCCTGTGGAACCAGGAACACTGAGAGGACGATGAGAAGAGAAAGATCCAGAAAAGAGACACTGAAAGTGCTTGGGTAGGAGAGATAGGACGAAACCAAGAGAGTGCGCAGTGTCCTTTAGGCCAATGGAGTGAAGCTCCTAAGGAGGAGCTGAGACTGGTCCACAGTATCGAACGCTGCCGATTAGATCAGGAGACTAAGGATTGAGAATAGCCACTTTGGATTTTTGCAGTGAGAGATCATTGGAGACTTTAGAAAGAGCGAGTCTTACAGTGGCATATACATATGAGACGGAAACCAGATTTTTTTTTTTTTGTTGCAGGGGGTCAAGGAGGGAGGTAGTATGAGAGATAGCGTGGTTAGTCGAGATAGGACCAGGTTCCAGGAGTTGGAGATGAAAGAGGAGTGTTAGAAAATGGTCGGAGTTGGTAGGCATTGGAGGGTCAGTGAGGTTTCTTTAGTAAGGTGTACAATAGCATGCTGAAAGAAGAGGGACGACCCCAGAAGAGAGAGAGACGAGTTGAAAATTTTAGTGGGTGAGAATTGGACTGATGGGTGAGATGGGACTGTACCAGATGTGAGTGGGATGGGGGGCCTAGTGATGCATGGTTAGTGGGGCTGGCAGAGGAAAGGAGCCTAGACACTTCTTCCTCTGTGACTGGCTCAACGGAAGCAGAGGTTTGTGAACAAGATAAGGGTATGGGAGGGAAGGGGATATGGATGGGGTGTATTGGATTGCGCAATTATTTCCTTGGCGGATACAATCATTTTATCCTTAAAATAGGCGGGCCAGTAGAGATCTTTGACAGCCCAAGGTCTGTGACACGTGTTGTGCCTGCACCTTTGGTGTGTAGTAAGGGATGAAAGGGTATAAACAAGAAGCCTTGGGGTTGTTAGAGGAGAGGATATGAGTTCGATTAGTAAAAAATAGACCTGTTTTAGCAGGTGAGGGCAGAGTTATAAGTTTTAGATAAATTTGAAGTTGTAGAAAGAAATCTGCCAGACATGCGCGATTGTTTTTGTGATCCCACAGATGTCGGCAGATCCTGGAGCACTGTCCGAAGTGAATACGAGTTTGTTCAGTTTGTGCCAAGGTGCCTGCGGTGTGTTTGCAAATTTCGGATAGTGAGTGGTGCCATCTCATTCTGGGCGCTTCGGACAGTGTGATTATAGTGGTAGTGCAGGTTTGGACGGTTGAAAGAGGAGATGGGGTGGGACAGTGCAGTCTGTACAGTTTTCTGGAGTTTATGAGCTCATTGCACGGGGGTTTCGGTATGAGGGATGGGTGGAGTGCTTCTGAGAATGAGAAAGCGATTTATTGAAAGTATAAAGAATACGAGCTATGGTTGTATAAAGTGGAAACGGAGGAAAGGAATGGTAATATGATATTGAGGTGGTCGAGCCGAAGAAACAACACGCCCCTTGAGGATGTTCCCTCCATATTGAGTGGGGAATCTGTCAGAGTTGTGAAAGACCGATGGAGAAGTAGTTAGTGCTAAGAGCTGAGAGGTCAGAGGGGAATTGGGATGTTAAACAGGGATGTTGAGTCTCCCATGATGTGATGGTTGGAATGTCACAGGATACAAAAGTGTGAGAGAGCCAAGAGGCAAAGTGGTCAAGAAAATGATAGGTGAGCCAGTGAGGACGGGTATTATACTAGCCACACGAAACGAGAATGGGCGGAAAAGTCTGGGAGGGTGGGATACTCACAAAAGATGGGAGAATGTAATGAGAAGGTACAGGAGGAATGACTGGAAGGTGGCATTGTGGAGAGAGGAGTATGCCTACCCCTCCTCCCTGCCTGTATTTCAGGTCTGTGAACAGTGCGAAAAGTGTAAAACCGCCATAAGGACAATGCTGAAACGGAGGCAGAGTCATCCTGCGGATCCCATGTTTCCGATGGCAAGAGTCCAAAAGATTAGAAGGAAAGATGGTCTATGAACTGATTCTGTTTATTACACACAGAGCGGGCGTTCCATAGGGCACATAAAAGGGGTTACGGGGGGTTGGAGAGGAGAAGATGGGGATCCACTGAATCTTGTATAAGGTTAGCCGGGTTTTCTTGTGTGAAGGTGTTTTAGAATAAGCAGAAGTTGCCTGGGTAGGAGAGATGTCCCTGCAGCAAGCAGAAGGAGACAGAATAAGAGACAAAAGATGCTGCAGAGATTATAGAAGTTATTTCTTGCTTAACGACAGAAGACTGTGAAAGTTAGGTATGGTACATAAGTCTATAGAGTGGTTCTGTGAGTGGCTAAAAGAAAGGTTGAGTGAAGAAGGGAATGCATTGATATGGATAGTTTGGTACTGTGGTGGAATAGATTGGACGGAGGAAGTTAAAAGATCCAGGCATAAGTAGGGAGAGAATGGAAAACATTTTGTAGACAATACAAATTGTAATTTTTTCTCTGCCATTCGTGTCCTGTCTTCCTCGCCCTGTTCTAACTGCAATGTAAAACTGCAGGTTTCATACTTTCTCCGAATATTATTTTATTAGCAGATATATTATGGTTGAAGCAAAAACAAGGGTTGAATGCAAAGCAACCTGGATGCTAGCAATCCACTATACTATCACTAAATTTATACCCAGAGAGACAGTTTGAGACCAGCCCTCATTTAGCTATAAAACAATTATATCGAGGAGACTTAAACACATGTGGATTAAATTTCTTTGGAACAGAGAAAAACAAATTCATTGAGGGGCTATAGTATGAACATTAAAGTCAGGGTAGGGACAGAAATAATGGTCAAATGTTACAGAGAGAAAACTTAGGACACATGCAATATAGGGCATAACAGATATATTACCAGCAGAGGTGATGAGACTGGATTTAAAGTGACATCAGTAGATGGGTGAAAATGATTCAGCAATCAGAATATTTAGTACTACCTCTTGCAGAGAGTGAGACTGGAGTTAAAGACACAGTAGAGGGGGGAGAAAATTATCAGCAATCAGGGATACGACCATTGCAGCGAGTGAGACTTGGTATTTACAGACACCGTAGATGTGGTTGAAAAATCGAATTCAGCAACTCAGATGGATCTATACTGCATTGCAGAGACGTGGAGACTGGATTTAAAGACACCAGTAGATGGTTTGTGAAAATTGATGTCAGCAATCAGAGATATATACCATGGCGACAGAGAGTGAGATATTGTGTTGTTAACGACACAGTAGTGGTGTGGAAAAATGATTCAGCAAGTCCGAAGATATATACCTTTGGCAGATGAGGGTAGTTTGATGTTATTATCCATCAATGTCAAATGCAGTTTCATACTTCTCAGAATATTATTTTACTTGCAGCAGAATATTTATGCTAGCAAACAAAGGAATGCAAGCCACCTGTGTTGGAATCAAGCTATTCTTATTACATCACTAAATTTTTATTACCCAGAGAGACAACGGAGGGACAGGCCCTCATTGTAAGCTCATAAAACAATTAAATCTAGGAGGGACGTAACAAGTGATAAGTTTCTGAACAGAGAAAAACAAAACTCATTGAGGGGCATAGATGAACATTAAAATCAGTCGGAAGAAAAAGGGTTCCAAATTGTTACAGAAAGAAAACTAGACCACAAGTCAATATAGGGCAATTAACAGTATTTTGTACATTGCTAGAGAGTGAGACTGGCTTTAAAGACACAGTAGTTATGCGGTGAAAAATGATTTCTAGCAATCAGAGATATATACATTGCAGAGAGTGAGGGGGAGGGGGGGGAATGTGGTTTAAAGACAACAGTAGGTTGGCTGTGAGTGATGAAAAATGATTAGCCATCAGAGAATATACCATGCAAGTAGATGTGAGACTGATTTAAAGACACAGTAGAGGGTGAAAAAGATTCAGAATAGAAGAGAGCTACATGCAGAGAGTGAGAGGGATTTAAAGACACTGTGTTAGGAGGGTGGAAAATGATCAGCAATCAGAGGATAATACCATTGCAGAGAGTGAGGGACTGGATTAAAGACACAGTAGAGGTTGAAAAAGATCAGCAATCAGAGATTATACTTTGGAAGAGAGGAGAGTTTGATGTTATATCCATTCATGTACAAAAAACTGCAGTTTGTATATTTCTCAGAAATATTTTTTACTTTCGCAGAAATTTATGTAAGCAAACAGGATGCAAGGCAACCGGAATGCAAGCATGCCTTACTATCACTTACATTTATTACCAGAGAAGACAAGAGACCAGGCCCTCATTTAGCTCATAAAACAATTATCTAGGAACTTAACCACATGTGTGATAAAGTTCTGAACAGAGAAAAACCAAACTCAGGGGAGGGGCATAGATGAAAGACTGTTGGGGGGGGTGGGCTGTTTGCGGTCTCCTCCCCGTGCCCGAGGGTGCGGCAGTGTGAGGGACTTCGACCCCGCCGGGGGGGAGGGGGGGGGGGGAAGTCAACCCCCACCTTCTTTATCTCTTCCTGTCCTCTCCCCTCTCTTTGCTTTCCTTTCATCGCCCTTTTCTGCCCCCATTTTTTTCTTCTCACTTCCTCGCCTTCGCTGCCGTCGTTTCATGTCATCCATTGGAGAAGGCTTTCGCCTCAGTTGTCATTTCCCCCCTTTTCTCGTGGTCCCTTTTCCTTTGTCTTATCAGACCGTTGTCTTTTCCTTGTTAGTCGACCCGATGACTCTCGGTTTCTTTCCCTTTTACCCGAATTCTATCTTCGTACCCCCCCCTTTTCCCTCCCTGCTCCCTCTCCCCTTATTTTTATTCTTTTCCTGCTCTTTCCCTCTTTTCCTTCTATCCCCCCTCTCTTTCCCTTTTCTGCTTTCTCTCTCACCTTTTTTTAGCCCCATTTCCCGTCACTCTCCATGTTTTGTTTGTTGTGCTGTCTGTATCCCTGATTCGGCTTGGTCCCCCCCCCCCCACCCCCCCCCTCATGCCCCTTTACCTTCCTCTCCGCGTTCTCTTCCGACCCCTCCCGCGCGCCCCCCCTGTTTTGTACGTTTTACCTTCCCCTTCCAAGAATCGAGGACGGCGCGGTGATGGGGCGGAGGAGGGGGAGAGTGTGGGCACGACACATGGTTACTTTTTTCCGTCTTCCTTTTCTTCCTTTTTAGACCCTTTTTCCATAGATGAACATTGAAATGCAGGTAGGGAACAGAAAAGGGTCAATTGTTTACAGAAGCAAAGAACCAGAACATGCAATACTAGGGCATTAACAGATATATACAGCATGAGTGGGAGGAGACGTGGATTAAACGACCTTACAGTAGTATTGGGTGAAATTAATTTGATTCAGCAATCAGAGACTATAGTATCCATTGCCCCCAACAGAGAGGGAGAGTCTGGATTTAAAGACACAGTAGATGGTGTTGAGAAAAATGATTGTCAGCAATCAGGCTATATACCTTTGGAAAAGAGAGGAGATGTTTTGATGTTATATCCATTCAAGTCAAAAATGCAGTTTCATACTTCTAGAATTTATTTTACTAGCAGAATATTATTGCTAAGCAAGTACAAGGAATGCAATTCATACTGGAAGTGTTTATAGCATCCTAGTACTATCACTAATATTTTATACCCATGAGAAGACAATTTGAATGACCAGGGCGGACTCATTGGGGTGCTCATAATAACATTAATCTAGAGGACTTAACACATGTGGATTAAGTTCTGAACAGAGAGAAAAACAAAATCATTGAGGGGAATAGATGACTTAAATCAGGTTAGGACAGAAAAGGGTCAAATGTACAGAAGGAAGAACAGACACTTGTTGTCTAATACTAGGTGCAATTAACAGTGTTTATACCATGGCAGAGAGTTGAGACTGGATTTAAAGACACAGTTAGATGGAGTGTGAAAAAATGATTTCCGCAATCAGAGAAATACCATTGCAGAGTGAGTGAGTACTGGATTTAAGACACAGTAGATGGGTGAAAAATGATTCAGTCATCAGAGATATATACATGCCAGAGAGTGAGACCTGGATTTAAAGACACAGTAGATGGTTGTGAAAATGATTTCAGCAATCAGAGATTATGTATATCCTATTGCAGAGAGTGAGACGGGATTTGAACGACACAGTAGATGGTGTGAACAATGACTTTTCAGAAATCAAGGATATATACATTTGGAAGCGAGGAGCGTTTGATGTTTTCCATTCCAATGTCAAACTGCAGTTCTATTATTTCTCAGAATATTATTTTACTTAGCAGAATATACTAAGCAACAAGGAATGCAAGCAACATGGGTGACTTGCAGCACCTATTACTATCACTAAATTTATACCGCGAGAGACAAGAGACCAGGCCCTCATTATGCGATAAAACTGATTAACTAGGGAGGGCTTAAACACATGTGATAAAGTGGTCTGACAGAGAATAAACAAATTCATGAGGGGCCTAGATGAACATTAAATCAGGTAGGAAAGAAAAGGGTCAATATGTTACAGAAGAAGAAACAGACCATCTATGCAAACGTTGGCCAAATTAACAGTATATATTACCATTGCAGAGAGTGGAGACTGGATTTAAAAGACCACACGTAGAGGTGTTTGAAAAATGATTCAGCAATCAGCGATATATTACCATTGCAGAGAGAGTGAGGACTGGATTTAAAGACACCGTAGATGGTTGTGAAAAATGATTCAGCATATTCATGAGACTGATATATACCATTGCAGAGAGTGAGAATGGATTAAAGACACGTAGGGGGTGAAAATCATGATCACAATGTGCAGAAGATTATATACCATTGCGAGAGTTGGGGGGGGAGTACTGGATTAAGGATCCACAGGAGATGGGTGAAAATGATTCAGCAATCAGAGATATTGTATACCATTGCAGAGAGTGAGATGGATTTTTGACAAGATCACAGTAGATGGAGTGAGAAAAATGATCAGCAATCAGAGATATATTACCTTTGGAAGAGAGTGAGAGTTTGATGTTATATCCTAATTGCATGTAAAACTGCAGTTCATTACTTCTCAGAATTATTTTACTTAGAGAATAGTATGCTAAGAAAACAAGAGGCAAGCAACCTGGATATGCAAGCATCGATACTATCACTAAATTATACCCATGAGAAGACAAGATTGACCAGGACCTCATTTGCTCATAAAACAATGAATCTAGGAGACTTAACACTGTGGATAAAGTTCTGAAGCAGAGAAAAACAAACTCATTGAGGGGCATAGATGAATCATCATGTAAGGTATGGACAGAAAAGGTCAAATGTTACAGAAGAATAGACACATGCAATACTAGGGCAATTAACCGTATATACCATGCGAGAGAGTGAGACTGGGATTTAAAGACCAGTAGATGGGTGAAAAATGATTCAGCAATCTAGAGATATAACCATTGCAGAGAGTGAGACTGGATTTAAAGACAAAGTAGTATGGGTGAAAAATGATTGTCAGCCATCAGAAGTATACATTGCAGAGAGTGAGACTGGATTTAAAGACCAGTAGATGGGTGAAAATGATTCAGCAATCCAGATGATAGATACCATGCAGAGAGTGAGACTGGATTTAAAGACACAGTAGATGGGTGAAAAATGATTAAGCAATCAGAGATTATATTACCATTGCAGAGAGTGAGACTGGAGTTAATAGGACAACAGTAGTGGGTGAAAAGATTCAGAATATCAGGAGATATATACCATTGCAGAGCGTGGAGAGGATTTAAAGACAACAGTAGATGGCGTTGGAAATTGAAAAAGATTTGCAAGCAATCAGGAGATATATACTATTGCGAGAGTGTGGATCTGGATTTAAAGACACAGTGATGATGGTGTTGAAAAATGATTTCAGCAAATCGAGATATAGACCATTGCAGAGAGTGAGACTTGGATGTTTAAAGATGGACGTTAGATGGTGTGATACAATGATTCAGCAATCAGAGTTATATGTGGCATGTGCCGATGAGTGAGCTGTGATTTGTAAGATCACAGTGATGGTGTGAAAAAAAATGATTTTTTTCAGCAATTTCAGAGATAATCGTACGATGGCAGAGAGTGATGGACTGGATTTGTAAAGGACACCACCCCAACAGTGATGTGTTTGTGACAAAGATTTCAGCAATCAGTAGATATTAACCATTGCATGAGGAGTTGAGATCTGAGATTTAAATAGACCAGTCGATGGTTTTGTGAAAAATGATTCAGCTAATCAGAGCTATTATACCATTGCAGATTGCGAGTGGACGGATTTAAAGAAGACTAGTAGTATTTGTGTGAAAAATGATTTTCAGCAATCAGAGATATATAAATTGCATGTTTTGGAGATGTGAGGGGACGGATTTAAAGAACAGATGGTTAGGGTGAAAGATGATTTTTTCAGCAATCAGAGATATTTAGTTTACATTGCAGAGAGGGAGAGTGAGACGGATGTAAAGAAACAGTAGATGGGTGAAAAATGATTTTTCAGCAATCAGAAGATATGTACGCATGCAGAGAGTGAGAATGGATTAAAAGACACAGTAGATGGTTTGTGGATGTTGAAAAATGATTTTAAGCAATAATGATGATATAACCATGTCAGAGAGTGAGATTATTGGATTTAAGGACACAGTAGATGGTGTGAAAGAAGATTTCAGCAATCAGAGATATAATACCATTGCATTGAGAGTGAGATGGATTAACGACACAGTAGAGGGTGTTAATATGAATAAATGATTTCGAAGCAATCCGAGATAAACCATTGCAAGATTGAGTGATGACTGGATTTAAAGCACAAGTAGTTATGGTGTGAAGACTGATTTATATGCAATTCAGAGATATGTTTACCATTGCAGAGAGTGTAGACTGGATTAAAGACACTAGTGAGGTTTAGTTGAAAAAATTGATTGCAGCAATCAGAGATATAACAATTGCATGAGAGTGAAGGGACTGGATTTAAAGACACAGTAGATGGTGTGAATATAATGATTTTCAGCAAATCAGCGTAATACCATTGCAGTGAGAGGTGAGATGGATTGAAAGAACCAGTAGTTATGTGGAAATTTAAGATTTGTTGCAGTCAATCAGAGATATTACCATGCGATGAGTGAGACTGGATTTTTAATAGAACGTAGATGGGTGAAAATATTGATTGTTTCAGCATCAGAGATATATACCATTGCAGATTTGAGGGTTTGAGACTCGGATTTTAAAGACACAGTCGTATGGTTTTTTTTTAGACATATATATTACCTCATATATGGAAAGTATATTAATTATGGTTGATGTCACAAGAAAAATATGAATTACAATGACAGTACATATACATCGACAAGTAAATGTAAGTATTAGCACTACACTAGACTACAAAAAAATCTGATTGCAAAACACCTATCGTATATCTTACCCAACGCAGTCATCACACACAAAGGCAGCAACCTGACGTGTAAGATCCTCAAACATGGGCTTCGTCCGAGGTGATAGAGATCTGGATTCAGGTGAAAATTTGGTAAGGAAACCAGGTCATTGAAGCCTGTAGAAAAGGTAGCCTCTTCCTTTAATTCAGATAAAGAAACGCATTAAAGAGGAAGTTTTACTGACGGTAGATGTCTTTTATTATCATTTTAAATGCCATGATTGCTGCCATATAGAGTTATAAGAATTATGTCAATTAGCCTGGGATCCTCCGGCTACATCACCTGAGCACCTCATCTGATAATTTATGTGCTAGCAACGTCACCTGCCATATGCACTGTGGAGGGGCAGTACTGCTAGCGCAATGGCGGGAGTGAAGAAATTATCGGACAAGGCGCTCTGGCGGGGTAGCCGAGCACCACAGGTTATTAGCATAATTATATATATTATATATATATTGCATTACATAAAATTGTAATGAAGTCATGAATTTATTATTATTGAAATGACATTACTGCCACTATTCAAGACGACTGCACTTATATTCGCCACTACACACAATCTATATAGAAATGCAGACTCAACAGCGAAACTGTGTGAATAATATATTTCTGTGATTTCCAAAACCTGGTCTGAGCTCTGAGGTGAGAGAGCCGCGTCCACTCTACTGAGGTGAGGGAGCGCGTTCACAGCGTCCACTCGTTTGAGGTGAAGTAGCCGCGTACACGAGCACCTGTGCTGTTCAGACGTTCTGTGAGGTCATCGCTGCTGCTTCTCCTCCAGATGCCCGCCAGTGCTCCCTCCTCCAGACGTGGAATCCCTCCTCTCAGATGCCCGCCAGTGCTCCCTCCTCCAGACGTGGAATCCCTCCTCTGCTCAGGACCCTCCTCTCGGGTGTCACATGGTAGGAGGGGCCCGAGCTGGGAAGAAATTGTGGGATAAAATCTCTGACTGTTGCGCTGCAAATGTGATACAAGCAGCTACCTGGACAAGAAGGGGATCATATAAGTAAAGTGCTATTGCTAAACATGAGAAATTGGGGCCTATGATTCCAATAGAAATGGAGTCACAAGAAATTCTGCATAAGAGATAAGTTTGGAGAGTTATAAGGATGTTAGAGAGGTTTGATTTTTTTTTTTGTCCAGCAATAAATGTGAATTATTTTTCATGGCAATATAAGACATCCCCTGAAAATAAGACCTAGTGCTTGCTTAGGAGCAAAAATTAATATAAGACACTGTCTTATTTTCGGGGAAACAGGGGTATGTAAGTCAGAACTGTATATTTTATTATTGTAACTAGAGATGAGCGAACATGCTCGTCCGAGCTTGATGCTCGGTCGAGCATTAGCGTACTCGAAACTGCTCGTTGCTCGGACGAATACTTCGCCCGCTCGAGAAAATGGCACTCAGGACCCTCCTCTCGGGTGTCACATGGTAGGAGGGGCCCGAGCTCGTAGCCCTCCCCGCTCCTATCGGCCGCACTCAGGACTGGGTACCGGGCATGGGGCGATCAGAGAGGGCATTCGCCGGGTAATTGCACCCCGCAGGGGGTCCTCACATACTCGTGATTGGGGTCGTAGAAGTCAGGCCGCCCTTGGAGACATTGACTATCTGAGGAGGCGCACGCATCTCTCCCCTCACTACAGCGATCTCCTACACTGTCCCCAAGCACATTGTAGAGGAGCGCATAGTCCGGCACATCCGGGGCATAGAGCTCCCACCCTGAGCGCGGCCACACACTACACTACGGGCACGCTAACTCACACTACGGGGGGCTCCCAAAACTTCCACACTGTTGCCGCTGTGTATACACTAGTTACTATTCCCCACAGTGACGGTACGTAGTCTACACACTACTTGCCATAACAGTGCAGCGGCTGCTTTGTCATAGCCCTAAACATCCCTGAGGGCAGCTGTATTTCTTTCCATCCTGTTCGGTCCCACACAACCGGTCTGGCCTGTTTCTGGATCCCAGGCAGTCCAAACAAGAAGGGCAGAAATTGCTGCTACCAAAGTCCTGACCTCTAGCACCACTCCCAGCTAGCAGGCGGATGCCCTCTGCCCTACTCTCACCCTGGCATGTTGTGCAGGGCTGTACAGATGGCATGATGCCTAGCACTGGCTAGAGCTATCGCCAACCTTAGTCTTCTGCTTTTTCCTGACTTCTGTTGATTTTGGTGCTGTTATGGCCATGGTGTCTGGGGGCTGGGGAGACCCCAATGGAGACACTAATGGGATGGGGAAAGGTTACCCCAGAAACTCAGAAGAGGATGAGGCCTCACCCCCTGGAGGTATGAGTGACCCAGAGCAGGGTGATGAGGAGCGACCTGGCATCCAGGTAGATTGCGTGGTGTGTGGTGACAAATCCAGTGGCAAACATTATGGCGTCTTCACCTGCGAGGGATGCAAGAGTTTCTTTAAACGAAGTATTCGCAGAAATCTTAGCTACACGTGCAGGTATGTACCTCTGCTACATGTGCCTGACAATGACCAGAAACTGCAATATTTGATCATTTAGCACAAGAAGGTGTTTTGTGAAGAGTCAAAGCTGTGTATTGTTACTAAAACTTTCCAAAACTTGGTTATTTCCACTCAAAAACTACATATGGCCTTGTCTCTTATCTGGACTTTGTCTATTATAAATGAGACCATCTTTGGTTTAAAATGTCTACATAGACTACCCAGTGCCTTAGTTTAGCTATGTAAACTTGCTCTTTAGAAAAGCAGTCCTGGATTTGTGAAGATTCATTAACACTCCTGTCATTGTAGTTGGCTGCTTCAGAGTCACTGTATAAAGTCTTTATAATACCATCTTTATCCAGTTATGGAGACATAACAATAAGAGGGCACACTAAATAAAAATGTTGATCACTGTAAAAAAAATGTGTAATCTGCTATGTCCAGTATGTCTTAAGGGCAGACCTTGTTGGTATTTACAATATGTTCATTTCATAGCCTATGCCAGAGTATTGTACATCCATAGGCTTTAATGGGCTCAATGTATGCCAAGAGAGTAGACTTTTGAAGTATGTTAGAATGTTCTGCTTTTTAGTACATAGGGATTTCACACAAGTTGCAAGCACCCAGGCGATATTTAAATTGGCCTTTTTCCATTGTATGATTTTAGCTTGGCTTTACTGGATTCCGTGCTTTTTCCACTGTGAAAAAGTAAGGTACCGGGTACTCTAAGTACCTTCTTTAGGTTAGGTACGTCAAAGCAGTATCAGAATGTTGGTAGCATTACCACTTTATACAGAATTAAGTCTAGCCGGTACCATGCAGTGGGAAAGTAGCTATTTTTCCAGTGTTTATATGTGTATTGTGCAGACACTTTCACAACTGAGGACTGCTTGCTGAACAAACTTAGAGCATCATACTTTATAAGCTTCCCTATGTGACTAAAAAATCATGTTCCATATTAGGGACCTTAGTCCCACAATAAGCCTGCAACTTTGAAAGAGCCTTACTCAAAAGGCCAAAACCGCCTGCATTCCCTGGAAACCATGTGTATTTGACCCTTTGGACATCTTTCTGTGTTTTTTCTTTTTTTAAGACATTGGAGACCTTCTAAAATCTACAGTCAAATAAAAAGGTGTTCCATTCCTCATAAGGCTGGCAACACACGGAGTGTTTTGAACCCGTTTTTGGGCCGTTTTTAAGCAGTCTGTTAAAAAACACACTTTTTTTTTTTTAAAACACATCCGTTTTTGACCAGTTTTACCAATTATCTTAATTAAAACGGGTTCAAAACGCCACGTTTCTGGACAATGGATTGGAACCTAGGTGTTAACTTTTAATAATAATGATAACTCATTATATAATGTCATAATATTCGGTGGCACTTTACAGATCAAGGGGTAAATAAAATGAGACATTACAGAACAAAGTCATGTGAAATGATAAGAGCAAGGGCCCTTCTCACAAGAGCTAACAATCTATAAGAAACCTAATCTAAGACCTCATGCATAAAAGCGTATGTGGTGCAGAGGAGGGGTGAGTTCTCCCTGTAACTGACTGAATGCGGCTGTGTTTCCACATGGCGTTTGCCTTGCGTTTAGAAATACAAGGCAAATCCAGAGGGCGGTGGTCGGCCCGATCGCATATGGATTCAATAGAATGCAAAACAATGCAATGTCCCAAATATGGAAATACATATGCAATCGGGCCGTCCATCGGGCTAGCGTTGCGTTATGATACTGCTAGAGGAACGTGTGACCGCGGCCTCAGAGTGTAGTGGTTGTTAGATTGTTTTCTAATGATTTTAGTGCTGGTTCATATCTTTTTTTTTTTTTTTTTTTTTTTGTGCCACAGGCATTGTGACCCCACGCCGATTGTGCAGACACTGCTAGCAGAACGTGTGACCGCGGCTTGAGTCCAGTTTCACGCAAACCAGTTTTACCATTCTGAGGCTGCGTTCACACGTGGCATTTACATTGCGTTTTGAAATGCAGTACAGTAGCTGAGAACATTTGTGTTTCCAAAACACAGCCGTTAACACAGTGTTCGCAAATCTCTCCTCAGGGCGCGTTCACACGTTGCGCTTTCGTTGCGTTCATAACGCGACGCTAGCGCACAGGGGGCGGAGTTTGGGGCGATCGCATATGCGTTTCCAGAGAAACGCATGCGATCGGGTTATCAATCGCATGCGTTTCCCGCGAAACGCATATGCGATCGGCCCGAGCCCCGCCCACTGTGCGCTAGCGACGCCTTATGAACGCGACGAAAGCGCAACGTGTGAACGCGCCCTCAGCTGTTGTATTGCATTTCAAAGCGCAATGTAAATGGTACATGTGAACAAAGTCTCTGGCCGCGTTGACTTGTTCCATTTCAAAACGCATCGCAAGACTTCCGTGTTATGCGATTACCTATTGAAGTAATATTTCCTTTACTAAATAAATGTAAATGCAATCTTACTTCAAGATTCCGTTTACATGTATGTGAATTGATGGGAAACCATTGTGGTAGTTTCCTTTTTGACGAGAGAACTGTTTAACAATAATTTACAAACACTATTTAAAGACAATTTGTCATAGAGATTTGGGGCACTAAACCAACAACAGGCCATTGAGTACCTGTGGTTGCTCAGTGTCCCAAATCTCCCAGTTTCAGCTCTCTCTGTGGTCGCATAAAAAAAAAAAAAAAAAAGACAAACTTATAGGTTGGATTCAAATGTGGCATTTTGGATGTGTCAAATAGCGAGCCTTTTCAAATGTTACAATGTGTTTTGCTAATCTGGAAGATTTTTTCTTCATTGCTCTAAGTGTAAGCAGCTGTGTAAACATTTCTACATTTTGACGTATCCAAAACGCCACATGTGAACCCACCCTCAGGGTGTGGTCACATGTAACGCTGGAGCTGCCTTTACTAATGCAGCGCTATGGTACAGGGGCGGCTTCGGCCTGATTGCGTATGCGTTTCTATGGAAACAAATGCAATCGGTAACCAGAACCCAGTGTCTTGCATTAAAACAATGCAAGACACCAGGTTCTAGTTACCTATCGCATACATTTCCTTAAAAACGCATATGTGAGGGGCGAACCGCCCCTGTACCCTGGCGGTACTAGTAAAAAGTTGACGTTTTGGCCGAAGAACAAGAGCTTTCCTTCAATGTCCCCTTCTTGTCCAGGTCGCTGCTTAGCACATTTTATCTAATGAATTCTTCACCCATGTCACAACCTCTTGCAGTATCTAAATTATCTAACACGAATGTATGGCATGGGGGGGAGCTGTAGCAATAAATGCCGCTAGGTCTAATTTTTAGGAGAGGCTTTTCTAAGCTTGAAAAAAAATTGCACTAAGTCTTATTTTCGGGGAAACACTGCACAGGTGCAGGGTGTACGCCTGAGTAGTGGACCTGATTTCATTGAGCTTGGGCTGTACATACTGCACATGCACAGTGAAACTAAGGTGTACTACAGAGACTTCACTGTGTGGGTGTCCCAAATGACAGGTTTCCTTTAAACAGAGATTTTATGCAGCTTTGCAATGAAACAGTCAATTATAAAATATATATTCACTTCTATTTCTATCTACACCCGATTTTGGCATTAGAAATTTAATTAGTCTGGTTTTACACACCTAGGTGGTGGTGTGGCTTTGAAGCATTCACCTCCGTATTTGGATTAAAAACACTGCAGATTGTGCTAATTAAGTATTTGGACATGTGTTAGCTTTTTTTTTTTAAATCTTTTTGTGGCTAACACGCTTCTCCATGGTTTTTATTAGCACATGCCCTCGGCTGTTGTGTGGACCTCACCATGAGCTAGCTGACAGCCTTTGCTGCAAATTATACAGCAGTCCCATCATTGATCTTTGGTCATTTCTAGCATCTACAGTTCTGTGAGTGCAGGTCATCATCAAACCCAAAGTTCTGATCATCCAAGGTCCACTTTCCAGTTTCAGGGTGTTGGTGTCCAAGTTATGATAAATTTTTCATTTATAAATATATTTATTCCTTTTATGTGGATCATTTAAGTGCCGGGTGAAAGTTTTGTAAGAACTGGTGCAAGAAAGTGGGAAACAGTTTTCCATAAAACCAGACAAGCTGCTGCAAAATAAGAAGATGACTGTAATCTGTTCAATTAACTTGTGCTGCTTAAAGGGATTTGCCAATATTTGCCATTCACTTCTATAGGGACTACTGACATATCATACTAACAAGAGGTGAGCCATACTTTTAAAAGTGGTTGTCCTGAAAGAAAATATTACAAATGCACCTGTTCCTTGCTGAATTCTCCTGACAATATAGGAAAATGTAGGAGAGATGGGAGAGCACTTTTACCAGAGCATTCGGCAACCAGTAAGTGACTATTATTTAGCGGCACCCTGTAGAGCCCATTTACATGTAATTTTATCTTGCTAGAAAACCTCTTTCGCCTGTAAATCTGTAGTACCTCTCACATTCCTCACTTATTTCTCTGTTTGCTGTCAGTGAAAGGAAATATTGTTTACATGCAGAAGCTTAAAAGTTGTTATGACCTTGCCCTACTTCCATGCTGCTGCAGCTTGATTTAATGTGTCAACATATATGCAATCCTCTGAGGCTGAAATAGCAGCAGTACAGATCCCTGCTCTTACTTACTTTGATGGAGTGTAAAAAATCCCTTGTGTCTGTTAGCAGCAGTTGGTCAGGACAGGTTTTCAACCTTTGAACATAAACAGAAATATTTAGGCAGAACGGTAGCAAACTCTTCTAAATTATACAGAATTGGGGTAACTTATTACAGATCCTGCACGTATCCCCAGAATAAGGAGGTCTGCCAAATTTATCTTTTAACCCCTTAAGGACGGAGGGTTTTTCGCCTCATTTCTCGCTCTCCAACTTCAAAAATCCATAACTTTTTCATTTTTCCGTGTACAGACCTGTGTGAGGGCTTATTTTGTGCGTAACAAATTTTACTTTCCCGTAATGTTATTTATTTTAACATGCCGTGTACCGCAAAGCTGAAAAAAAATTCCAAATGTGGAAAAATTGAAAAAAAATCGCACGTGCGTCACGTTCTTGTGGGCTCAGTTTTTACGAATTTCACTCTTCGCTCCAAATAACACGCCTACTTTATTCTTTGGTTCAGTGCGATCGCGGTGATACCAAATTTATATACGTTTTATTGTGTTTTAATACATTTTCAAAAATGAAACGAATGTGTACAAAAAAGAAAAAAAAATTTTTGCCATCTTCTGACGCTAATAACTTTTTCATACTTTAGCGCACGGAAATGTGTGAGGGGTCATTTTTTGCGAAATGAGGCGACGTTTTCATTGCTACCATTTTGAGGTCTGTGCGACATTTTGATCATTTTTTATTTCATTTTTTATGTTATGTAAAAAGGTGTAAAAGTCGCATTTCGGACATTTGGGCGCCATTTCCCGCCTCGGAGGTCACCGCAGGCCGTAACCGTTTTTATATTTTGATAGATCGGGCATTTTGGGACGCGGCGATACCTAATATGTCTGTGATTTTTACTGTTTGTTATGTTTTATATCCGTTCTAGGGAAAGGGGGGTGATTTGAACTTTTAATATTTTATTAATTTTTTTTATTTTTTAAACTTTTTTTTTTATTTTTTTTTTCACTATCTTTTAGACCATCTAGGGTACATTAACCCTAGATGGTCAGATCGCTGCTACCATATACTGCAATACTTCTGTATTGCAATATATGGCATTTTTGCAGCACATTCATTACAATGAGCCACTGGCTCATTGTAACGAATCTGCAGCTGCCAGATAGCCTCGTGTCAAAAGAAGACACGAGGCTACCATGGCAACCAATCGCCGCCCGTTCGCGCGCCGCCGTCTTTTAAATTTAGGGGGTTAATAGCCGCGATCGGTGCAAGCACCGACCGCGGTTATTAGCGGTGGGGGTTTTGTGCAAAATGCAAAAACCCCCACCTCTGTATGAAGAGGACTCAGCCCGTGAGCCCTCTTCATACATCCCTTATACCTCTGCGCCGTAGAGCTACCGCTATATTTCTGTTCCATACAGCTTATAGAAGTCAATGGGAATGTATAAAATACAGGCTAAATACGTGCTCTGCGCCGTATGCTACCGTATATACATGCAATATCCAGAACCAGCGAGAGGTGCGTTCTGTAAGCCAGCCAATAGTCAGTCACCCATCACTTGCCAGTATTTTATACAGGCACGGTACGGATACAGTGCAATACATTGCCATACTGTTGCAATATGTCCCATATTTACGGCCAGAATACAGCTGTATATACAGAACAGAAAAGACCATACGGTCATGTGCATGAGGCCTAATACAGCACTTTGATGAGTTACAAGACTTGGCTCATGGATGAAGCCCAAAGGACTAAATGTATTGACCATCATTAAGATAGTCTAAGCATCAATATTTATTGTGGCTTATTGAACTTATGACCTAAGATGCACACAAGTGGAATAGATCCCCAAATGTAAGATACATGTGACACTAAGTGGTCTGTCCATATAAAGCCTGACCTGACATGGTGAGTTCAGTTCTGGTTGCTCACTGTTTGGGCTGCACGTTCCACATGCTGTGAGTGTGATGTGTGTTAGATGCATCAAACTTGTTAGTGTATAAGGGGCCTTACTGTTTCAACCTTTTATTGTGGAATACACTATTGTTGCACTTCAGCATTTTGTCATTGCTCTGAGTACATACAGAGGGGGACATTCATCATACCCAATGCTCTTATAATACATGTGCACCTATGAATGGTTGCTTATGATAAAGTGTGAGCACAAAGGAACCACCCATATACAGAATCTAATAAATAATCCATGAAATAACTGTAGTAAAAAGACTTCTACTTTCAAGGTCCTTTCACTCTACTTGCAATAGCTTGCCTAAAGTGTCAAATGATGTTGTATTTATTACTTTGCACTAGGAGAGTGCCAGCTTCAATTGATCTATTGCTGGGGCTGGTTCATGGAATTTGATAGCAATAAGTTGAGGGCTCAATAGCTGGGATTGGTGTGAACTGAGGTATTATATTAGGTATAGACACTTCATGGTAATGGGAAGTGGCCAAAATGAGTTGCTGCAGCTCAGTTCCACTTTGTATGAAGTTGTCTGTAGTAATCCAGCCCAGCCATCACACACAGAACAGTTGCTATTCCAGCTCTGTTCTGGAATCAGTTGATGTGTGGGGTGTCTGGGAAACTAGTCTCCAGCCCAGAAAACCTCTTTCACACAATAGAAAGACATTTTTGACCTTTTAGCTATTCCTACAGGGAAACGTAGCTCTAGAAATATGACCGAAGATTTTTTTTATTGAACGTCTAGAGGCAGAAAATCATGGTAATGATATTTGATGGAACTGATGTGATATAAAGATGGCAAACATGGCTACTTTCCTTCAGACATGGAAGGGATTTATATATCAACGACTTGTGTCTAGTATTGGGGCTCAGATCCAATGACATGAAAATATTGCAAATATCCTGAGTAGCTCTTTTTTGCGGAAGAATTAACCCATACTTTTCTAATCCTGGACAATTTCTTAAATACATTCTATAAATGCAGAAACTGGAGTAGATATAAAGCCATATATCTATGTGTACAATCTCTAAGTAGGCCTGGTCTCAGTAAAGAGCAGCAATATTACTCTTGACCTTTGCAGTGTTTACTTAAGAAATTGCTCCGCCCTTCCTCCTTTGTACAGCACTATTTACCTTTACCCACATGGAGGATTAACCCATTGTGCATAGAAGGACATTAAAATCCATTTACATATCTCTCCTGTGTGACGAAAAAGTAGGGTCATCCTAATTTAGAGTTATTATAATCCCATAGATTTGCCTTCCATTGTAAATTTTATGACCATATTTTATATATCAATTCTATAAATGCAAATTGTATATCGTACAAAAAAACCTGAAGCACTTATAAATTGAAATGTGATATTTCCTTCAATGTCATTCTTACATCAGAATGACATTATACTGTTCCATTTCTTTGTTGGTCATTGATCAAAAGTGCTAGGCCAAGTAACCAGTTTTAGATTGTTGGATTGGGTTGGCCTCCAAAAGTCACCTTTTTTTTAAAAAAGTGTTTATTTCACTAGCTAATAGTGAAAATAACTGCAAACACGCACACATGTAGCAACATATTACATCCCCAACAATCATTATCAAATTTCTTGCCTTCCAAAAAGTGCACCTGGCCGGTTTTCCCCATTGTGTGCTTTCGAAAAATTTTTGAGATGAGAATAAAGACGGGAGTACTGAGTTATGCACACATAATATACACTTAAGATAAGCCTGCTGGCATAAGCCAAGCCCTCCTTTGAACTGGTGAATTATATATTTATGGTATAAAATATGTTGATCGCAGGATCAACAGTATCATAGTGATTGAAATAGAGTTTGAGCAGTTTGAGAATACTGTTTGAAATTTGCTGGGGTTTTGGGTCCAGTTCACACCTGTGTTACACATTCTGGAATGGAAAGCAAAAAGGTAAGGTGAATGGAATGCAGGTGTGAACTTTTCCTTAGTTTAAGGTTTGGTTGAGTATAAAATTGCCGTCTGTTTCTGACCTGTTTATTTTGCATTACTGTTTCAACCCTTTTGTTTAAATTACCCTATTTTAGGCTAATTTTAATGATAAATCTGGCCATTCTCAGAGCAAGACAGGGATCTTTTTATTGATTTGTTATTGTTTGATTAGTCCTTTTTGCATGGTTATTTCATATGCCCAATTTTTAATTCTCAGGGTGTGTGCACATGTAGTGGTAGCTTTTCAGTTAAAAATGCATCAGAACCATTCATTTTCTACAATGTTTTCAAAGTAGCTTTGGTGTCAGTACAGACACTTTTGCAGGTATAGAACATATTTAGCTATTATCTATTTATTTATCTGCAGTCAAATAGGGGTTAATGCTAAGTGTGTGTGTATATAGAGAACTGGTACAAACACACTTTTGTCTAAACAAAATGTAATGATTGCAATATTTAAACTAAATTAGCACCATTCATCTTTCTGTTTTTATGATTACATCATGAATATAATGACAGATTTACGATACCTAATCTGAATGAGGCCTTAGTATGCACTAGTAATGTTCTACAAAGAATCACATTTCTACAAGTGGTTAAACATGGGATTGTCTTTAGTACAGAGGGTTTTGTGTTTGTATATTTCTTTGTATGTGCGCTGGGAATATCTGACCCAGTGTGAAATATGAAAATTTAATAAGCCACTTAGTAATTTATTTATCGCCCAACAGCTGTGAGAAATATGCATGTTGTATTTGCATACAGTTAGATATTCCTTTATGACTTTGTTAGTTGTTTTGAAATGGTTAGTTGACACTTTATTTTGAGGGGGAAAAAACATTGGTTCTGACCAGAAACTGTTTTTTCTTTCTACATGTCTATAGGTCAAATCGTGACTGTCAAATTGACCAACATCACCGCAACCAATGTCAGTACTGCCGGCTAAAGAAATGTTTCCGTGTGGGCATGAGGAAAGAAGGTACTGTATTTTCAGACATCCTTTAAACATAATAATGGTTTCTTTACTAATAGTTATTATCTGATAAAAGTTTCTTTTATGTTCACATCTGTGTTGGCAGCTCCATCAGGGTGCCCCAATTACAATCCCATTCCAAGTATTTGAAATGAAAAAGTCCTGAAGGATAACCCATTTTAGTCAATGGGGTCTTTTAGGCACTTTATATATTCAAAATCCGACAATTCGACCCTCATCTCCATCCTTTGTAATTAATATCAGAGGCTGCCTCTGAAGGCGTGTGGAGAGACCCAACCATTGAGACTCCACTGGGGGATTCCGAGAAATATGTAATTTTAGAATGGGATAAGGAAAACTTCGCCTCTTGGGTAACTTGTAAGCTTTTAGAAATCCTAGGGACTAATGCAGGATAACAGCTAAACCAGTATACCTATTCCATAACAGATTCCCAACTGCAGACGGCACCATTTCAATCGGTTTGTATGTTCTAAACGATAATTAAATGCCAGTCATACTTTTGGTTCTTATTTCTCAGTTCTAAGTATATTTGTTGATCTATCAACATCAATTGACAATCTGTATAGTTGGGTTTAACATTTTCTTGTTTCACAGTAAAAGAATTGCCAATGTAGATAAACTGGAAGGGTGTGTTTCTAAAGGACAGGCCACAATTGTGAACCTAATCATGTGACCACATGACCTCCCTACAGATAAAGGTCATGGCAGTGAATCAATCACCTGTGAATGCTGTGCATGTGACTGTTATTGGTAACGACGTACGGAAGAACACAGCATGATTATATATTAAGAGAAATAATTTAATCATTATTTAATCCTTTATTTATATAGCGCCCACAGATTCCAAAGTGCTATTCAAATTATGGATGTCTGAGGGCTAGGTAATGTGTTATATAAAGGGCCGTCGAGTTGGTGACCATTTTGGTGATGATTTAGACTGACTCGACTCCAAAAATATATAATGAATTGGTACAGTGTGATCAGTGCATATTTTGTATTTTATTTTTTCATAATACAGGCGGTCCCCTATTTAAGGACACCCGGCTTACAGACAACCTATAGTTACAGACAGACCCCTCTGACCTCTGGTGAAGCTTCCTGAATGCTTTACTATAGTCCCAGATTGCAATAGCTGTAAGGTGTCTGTAATGAAGCTTTATTGATAATCCTTGGACCCATTAGAGCAAAAAATGTTTAAACTCCAATTGTCACTGGGGCCAAATTTTTTTTGTCTGGATCTACAATTCTAAAATATACAGTTTCGACTTGCATACAAATCAATATACAACTTAAAAACAAACCTCCGGACCCTATCTTGTACTTAACCCGGGTACTGTCTGTAATTAGGGAAAATTATGAAGTGTTGTTTTAAATGTTCATTCTTGATCTAAGGGTTTAGGGCAAGAGTGAACAATTTTATTGGCTGCATTGTCATACTGCTCAACTTTTAGGGGCTAGACTAGACCCTAGATGGACTAACAATCTACACACAACTACAATACAGCAATAAATACCACCCCAGCAACAAAATACTGCATTCAGTGCAGATAATAATAATAGAGACCCCAGAGCAGACAATAATAATAATATTAGAGAGCCAACAAAAAATATGCTCTCCTTTACTGGCTCTTCTTCTCCTCCCTGCGCCACGCTTCAGTTTCTTCACTATTCCATGTGCCACTCCACTCTGTGTGCCACACTGTTTGTATGTGTCGGCATTATGACCCAGGGCAGAGCTGTGTCAGGAGCAGCAGAGGACCTATGTACAGTACAGCTGACAAGTTCTCACCACACCCAGGTCCTCTCCTGCTCCATGGGGAGCTCTGCTTTGGGTCCTGGTGCCGGTCCCAAAAGTCAGGATGAAGAGCAGCAGGAGGGAACCCAGGAGCGATGAGGACATCTCGGCTGCATCCACCGCTACTCCACCTCCTGCACCAATGAGTTCTTCCATCAGCACTTGAGTCTTGGTGGATCGCCTGTGGCCTGTCAGCCTTGCACACCTCTTTTAGACTTTTAGTTGAGTGTACAGTGCTGTACATGATCAGTAGTGAAGCTCCTGTGCTGCAGTTCAGAGAAAAAGGCATTTGGAAAAAATGCCTGCATTAAGCTAAGAACTGATGGATCAAGCAGGAAAACAGGGCTATGGAGTCGGTGATCATTTTGATAGTCCGAGTTATTGAAATTGATTGGTCTGTGTTGGACTTCTGACTTGCAGTCCCCACAACAGTGATTACATAGGATTATCTTTGTCCATTTCATACACCAAATGTGTCCCTAGTGTCCCTTTGATGCTACATGTAACAAAGTGGTATCATATGTTTATTTTAATAAAGTAACTATTATTTTATACAGAGGCTTCCAGACATAGGTTTTTATATAACACTCTTATGCTTATACCATGAGGCCTTCAACTGGAGGTATATGTTGGGCTATGGTGTTGACATGATGAAAATATCCCAACCTCTGTTTGTTTCCTTAACCATTGTCTCCATTCTCATTTGAATTGTGTTTACTACACTATTGTGACTTCTTTCAGCTTAGCCCTGCACCAGTCTTCCAACATTTTAGCTTTCTTTCTTTTCTGCTCATCAGTTTGCTCTCATTAACCCAAGTCTCTATCTCCTCAGTTTCCTTCATTGTGCCCTTCTTTTGATGAGCTTGAAACTCTGTGCCCTTTTCCTGCTTGAGTGAATCCTAAGCGCCCATTCAGGCATCAGAAAGTAAATAAAAGCTCTTTCTTTCCCCTTCACCTCCCTCATTCCGCTGCCACTTCCTCACTTCAGCACATTCCTCACAGGGCTCAGCAAACATGGAGTGAACCAAGTACAGAGCTGGGGGGAGGCACTAATGACCTGAATATGCAGCAACACAGCCATGTTCAAATGTGTATAAAGGGCAAGATGCACAGATTCTTCCCGAAGACCTAAAGCACAGATGTTACAGAGATTAATAAACAAACATATCTTGTACCCACGTCTCATAATGTATTTTCATGTTGAGGGCATTGGCTAGCCATATTAGAATTGCAATAATATTCCAGGAATAGGATTGAAGGGATATTTATTTGTGTCTGTATTTTAATATGTGTTTATGTTTTCATATACAAATGGATGACGGCTAGCCTCAGCTAGATTATTGAATATATGGCTTGTTTAAGATGTTCTGTTCATGTATTGAGTACAGATGGGAATGACACACATCTTTATTCAGAATAGGTGCTGTGAGGGTCACTGCATGTCTCTGCAGGCAACATGATGGTTCCCACTGCAGACTGTGGAATTGCTAGAGGCTGATACTGTGCATCTGTGCAGCCAGTGAAAGAGGTCAGGGCTGCTTTTATCAGCACAGAGGAGTATGTAAGGGGTCAGCGCTGTTTGTGTAGGGGTGGGGGATAAGCGCTGCCTGTGTGTGTGTGTGTGTGTGTGTGCAGAGGGGAGTGGTCAGTACTGCTTAACTCTGCATAGAATGGAAAAAAAAGCCTCCACACCGCCTGCATGTGTTTATGGAAGAGGCCTCATTGTATCTATTCAGGGATGAGCTCCATAACTGTATGGAGACTGTTGGCTTTTATGCTGCACATAATATGGTGGGAAAGGACGACTTCTGTAACCATGGGAAGGAGTGGGAGTTGTTTGCATCTACCCAGAGACAAGAAGGTGGAAGGTCATCTCAGAGAACAGTAGATTAGAGGGGGTGAAGGCCACAGCTGCTCCTATAATGGTCTTCCCTCTGAAAGTAAATATAAAGTGCAAGTTATTGTCCTCTTTTAGAGCAAGTCTACAATAACATAATTTATAGAAATGCTTTGGTTGTGTTCCACAAATACTGATTATCTTATTGATTAAAGAAAATTCTGAAAAGTGATAATTTGAGGCCAAGATTCAAATACTTTTTATCTTGTAGTCAGTTGTTTTTTTTTGTTTTTTTTTGGTATTTAAAATATTATTTTTATTAAAGAAAATATAATAAACTTTACAACCAGTTACACAAGCAGATTTTAATAATCTGTATAACTACTGGTATCAATCTCAATAAGGAGGATACACAAACAGGGAAAAGGAAATAGGTAGGTAAATCAACAGTCAAGATAAGTAGCAAGAAAGAAAAAAGGTCAAAAATCTTCAGACCCAATCAAGGGGAGAGCTGCAATGCTCTACTTTAAATTTGGGGCGCCATATAAGAAATCCAGGGTTGCCAGATGTCATTGAAATTTCTAATTTCTAACTGTTCTTGTGGCCTCAAAGCACTCCTATAAATTAATGAAATCAAGGTGATTGGTAACTGCTGAAATATGAAGGGAGCTAAAAATCCCTATATCCTGTTGTTGATTCTAGTCGGCTTGTCGACTAATAGCAGTACCGATGGAGAAATGAGTATATGGGGCACATGTATCCTTTGTTTTCTTTTGCCTCTTTTTAAAGTTGGCTGAAGTCTGCATACTTTAGCTGTGATGTGTATCTTTCTAAATTTGCTATTGTGATACATGTCTGTTTATTTTTAGGTGCATGTATGGTACTAAGCATGGGGTCGGTTTTACTTAGTTTTGCACCTAAAGTCTCTAATTTGCTTTACAAACAAAATAAATTATGTCTTGGAAAGATGCATTTTGGAACAACGTAACATACACACCCATCAGCTAACTTCTTAAGACCTGGCATAGTCACAAAAATGCACCTAGAAAAGACATAGTCCACTATTCCACCAACACTAGACCACAATTCTGAAACAATGGGGCAAGTCATTAGACATTAAGTTACCCGTAGGGCACACACACACACGATGCGCATCATACTTGGATTCTCTGTGAAAAATAAATTCAACATAATGTCTGAAACCCATGGCTGAGGTCAGTCCGTGAATCACGGACTGCAGTGTCCTATTCCACAGACCATGTCATGGACAGGGCTCCATGCATCATAGCTATATACATGCAGCAAACACCCGGTTTGTATGGAGATGGCTCCTGTAACAAATGTTTGACGTACTAATATGTTGCATGTTGGTAAGGGGTTAATATTCAAAAATATGATTATATACATCATCTAACATATTTATGTTGAATTAGAAATGTAATGGTTATGTGCTCTTCTATAAGCCCATTGGTGAAAGTGGAAAAAATGCTTGCTAAGGCAGGAAGATAAACACTCCAGTAATGAAGTGGTTAAATAAACTTATTTAAATATTATATAATTTGAACAAGTTCTATTGTTGCATATTACTTACCTATGCAAAAGTACTTCTCATAGATTTCAACTTTCCCGGAGAGCTGTTATTGTTTGTTACCATAATCCTCTTACATCCATCAAAATCCTTCTGCCAATCTTATTCATTGGTAATAATCTTCTCACAATGTAAAAGTTTCCTTCTGTTTTTGGTGTCATTGATGTGTGAAATAACATTAATGGGAACATGGGGTTGTTCATTTAGATCAGGATCATGTTAAAAAAAAAAGTTCTATTTTGTAGAACTTTACATAAAAGGCTATTTTAACCCTTTTAATTAATGCCATTAATGCAAGAAAGCCTTTTTTATCTTATTTAATTCTTCTTTTATGCCATTGTTGTGAAACCTCTTTGGCATGTTTTTCCTCCTTATTTGTCTATCCTTATGTTCATTCATTGGACCATTGTGCAATTTCTAAAATTTTTTGTGTATTCTTTACTTTTAGTCAGGATAGCATTGCGTAATTTAAAGAAAAATATAGTTTAAATACCTGTTGCCCCCCTCTTAATTCCTCTAAAATCGCCACTAGCTTCTTTGCACAAACAAGGCTTGAATTCTACCATACAGAGTGTTCTAAGATTTGCAAGTTACTATTGTTACAAACTATTAACGGCTTAGCTTTTTTTTTCGCAGCCCACTTTCATCATATTTAGGCCCCATTCACATGGCTGGTACTGTGGATGTGATCTGAACACACAAATTGCAGCCAGATCATAGCCACAATAGCAGTCTCACCGCACAGTTGTCGAGCTGAGCTGCAGCCACTTGGCTTTCAATGGAGATGGGAGGCGTGAGGAGCACTTATCATCTCCAAACCTGCTCCTAACTTATGGCTACTTACCCATAGTCAACCTATAGGAATACTGTATGGGCCTTATATGTAGTACAATATTTAGTCCATAGTTAACAAATTTGCTAATAATATTTTTAAAAAAAAAACCCATCAAAATGGTAAAAAATATTATGTATTTAGACAACCATTGCTGCGTTTTTTGTGTATCTTCCTTCGTTCAAACTATTTGTTCTAGCGGATCACTGGAAGAAATTCACAAGCAGATAGCGTAGTACATTCTTGGCACTCAGGATTTATTCAATAAAAATTATACTCACAAACGATCATTAAAAATGTGCATATAAAATCGTAACATAGGACCCTAGCTTCTCGTTACTGCCGACCCCGGGTTTCGCCAAAACGGCTTCTTCTGGGGCGTATATGGTAGGGGCGTATTTTATTAAAAGGGCGTATTTTCGCAGTTTTGGCGAAACCCACGGTCGGGCGGTAACTAGAAGCTAGTGTCCCATGTCGAGAATTTATATGCACATTTTTAATATTTGATAGTTTGTGAGTATAATTTTTATTGAATAAATCCTGAGTGCCAAGAATGAACTACGCTATCTGCGTGTGAATTTCTTCCACCGATCCACTAGAACGGATAGTGTGAATGAAGGAAAATGCACAAAAAAACGCAGCAGTGGTCGTCTGTATGGTGGTTTATTTTAATCGGAACATTTGGGAATTTATACTGGAGGAGAAATATCAACTATTTTATTAGAATCGATTGACCATGAAGCAGTGGAGGAAATTGAATCTGGACTTCATTTTGTATGTTTTAACTGTTGGACTTATGTTGGATCGGTCCTTTGACTGTATGTAGCTCCTGGGGATAAGTCTGCAACACGTAGTTAGTTTTATTGCATTATGTATTTCATTTTAAATATGATAAAATATCAATTACCTTATATACTCGAGTATAAGCCTAGTTTTTCAGCACAAAAAATGTGCTGAAAAACCCAAACTCTGCTTATACTCGAGTCAAAAAAATAAATATATCTAAACTCACCTTTCCGGTGACCCCTGTATATCTTCTGTGCGATCTGTCTGGCGGCAGGCTGTATACACTGGGGCAGGGTCTGGCAGGCTATATACACTGGGGCAGGGCCTGGCTGGCTATATACACTGGGGCAGGGCCTGGCTGGCTATATACACGGGCGGGTATACAGGGTACCAGGTACCACTAGGCGGAGGGCCTGGCTGGCTATATACACTGGGGCAGGCCTGGCTGGCTATATACACTGGGGCAGGGCCTGGCTGGCTATATACACTGGGGCAGGGCCTGGCTGGCTATATACACTGGGGCAGGGCCTGGCTGGTATATACACTGGGGCAGGGCCTGGCTGGCTATATACACTGGGGCAGGGCCTGGCTGGCTATATACTGGGGAGAGTGACCAATGCATTTCCCACCCTCGGCTTATACTCGAGTCAATAGGTTTTCCCAGTATTTTGTGGTAAAATTAGGGGCCTCGGCTTATACTCGGGTCGGCTTATACTCCAGTATATACGGGTATATTATACATTTTATAAATATCAAATGTAAAATTAGGCACCACAGCAGAAGTATTTATTCCAGGCCTCCATCTGTGAAACCTTTGTAGCACTGGAATAAATGCTCCTGTGTTTTACATCACTCTGGAGTGCTGCCCAGTTTTGAATTTTCATGTGACATGGAGTTTTTGCCATACTTTTTTTTATATGCATCAGGAATTTCAGCTCTGGATTCATTGTAAATATACCTCTAAATATTTTACAAACCTATAAATTATTTTTGAATTGAAACAATAAAAAGATTTGTTTTACAGAGCTGCTGAGATATTTTCTTCTATATTTTTGTTTCTAGCTGTCCAGCGTGGACGGATTCCTCCTTCTCATTCCAGTGCAAGCCCTACTGCAGCACCTGGTGGGGCAGAATATTTTAATGGACAACCAGTATCTGAACTCATCTCTCAGCTTCTTCGTGCAGAGCCTTACCCAGCATCACGTTATGGTTCACAGTACGCTCAGCAGGGCAGTGTTATGGGCATTGACAATATCTGTGAGCTTGCTGCCAGGCTACTTTTCAGCACAGTGGAATGGTCTCGAAATATCCCGTACTTTCCAGAGCTTGCCATGGCAGACCAAGTTTCCCTGCTGAGACTGAGTTGGAGTGAATTGTTTGTGCTAAATGCAGCCCAGTCGGCTCTTCCACTACACATGGCACCACTTCTGGCTGCTGCTGGATTCCATGCTTCTCCTATGTCTGCTGACAGGGTGGTCTCCTTTATGGACCAGATACGTGTTTTCCAGGACCAGGTGGAAAAGCTTAATCGCCTCCAAGTAGACTCTGCAGAATATGCCTGTCTGAAAGCCATTGCACTCTTCACTTCTGGTAATGTAGTAAAGTGAAATTCTTAATTTTAATATCTCTTCTGTTTTTTTGCATGACTTTTACCAAGTTTTCCGTTATTTAAATTTTTTGTATTTTGTATTGGCAGAGATATTAGCGTTTTCTGATTCGTTTTCCTTTTTATCTAGATGCCTGTGGTCTGACAGATCCAGCTCATGTGGAGAGCTTACAAGAAAAAGCGCAAGTGGCTCTTACAGAATATGTCCGTGCTCAGTACCCATCTCAACCTCAGCGTTTTGGAAGGCTTTTGCTGCGCTTGCCTGCCCTCAGAGCTGTACCTGCATCCCTCATTTCCCAGCTGTTTTTTATGAGGCTTGTTGGCAAAACTCCCATAGAGACTCTTATTCGGGACATGCTTCTTTCTGGAAGCAGTTTCAATTGGCCCTACTCCTCTGGTCAGTAGGCATTAAGCCGCTTCTGAAGGTTTTTGAATCTTACACTACACGGAGGGACTGCTTACTACACTTTTCTCTGTGTGCGCTTGTTCTGCAGATTACAAAGGCACTTCCAGAAATAATGGAGAAATGGTTTTACAGTTTCCCCAGGAATATTTCTTACTATTGATATATACTTGTATATGAGCTGTTGGTTACTACCATGTCTGTGGAACCATTTTGTAAGCCATTGTGTAGGCTGGTTGATTTTGATAAAAGCACTAAATAGGCCAATGGCAACTGCAAGTGGTGCTATAAAAAACGTACTCAATTAACCATTTCATTGAACACCTTAGGAGTTTTATTTACGTTTGAGTATAGCTCAGTCTGCATCCTCTCTACCTCCTGAATGTCTTCATTTATTGTCTAAGAAGGTGGCCATGGATGAAAAATTGCCACTTTAAATATTTGTCAAAGGCATCTTATTGGAACCTATTATTTAACAAGGACTAAACTAAATCCCTGTCTTTTCAGCGTAGGACTGTATATTTCTGATGTAATACAGTTGATTATATGTTTAATTTTCCCTTGGTTGTATCACTTTGTGGGGGGGGGTTCTTCATTTTTTTCCCTTAATAATCTTTTTTTTTTTTTTGTTACAATGTGTATGTGACTAAACAAACACCTCAAACAAAAACTCCAGTTATAGTTATCAATGAAGTAATTAGATATTTACAAAGTACCTCAAAAGTTTTATAAGATTGAGTCATTTTTAGTTAAATTTTTCTACATTTTAAGAAAATTTAGGTTAAAAAAAGAAAACTAAGCCTTGATTTCATAATCACGATGTTTGTATGATTTATTTTCTCTACGGTCCTATACAGATTGATTATTACTTCCAAGACGCGTGTCCTGCTAGACTATACCCATTTTTAAATGCGGTTCTGTGTTTTTGCCACAAATTTGGGTAGTAAAGTATAGTATCTACCCCACTGCTTAACCATGCTATAGATCCATTTGCTGATTGTCACCATATGCCAAATTGTTTTTCCTCTTCAGAAAGTTATGCCATAGCACTGTTACGATCTTGGAGATTCAACTTCAGAGTTTCACAGTACCAAAATGTTTGTAAAGGACAGCACCACTTGTATCTTAATGCTTTGTAGGATTTACAGCACACTGCCATTCTTAATTTAGGATGGGTTACAGTTGTAAGCAATGGTCAGAAGCAAAAGCTGTTCAGACAAGAAGCTTTATGGGTCACGGCATGTCCTCATGGAGGTCCAGCTGTTAATCTGTTTACTATTGGCTGGGATGCGCTATAAGGTGCTGTTATGGAAAAATCCCTTTGAGGGGTTATTTCATTCTCAACTGAAGCACCTGATATTTTTCACATATGTTAGGGGAAATTCACATGGCAATCATGAGTAAAAAAAAAAATCAGATAATGAACATAGGTTCCACTATGCAACTGCCGCATTTTCTCAAACTCTCTATTTAGAACAAGGAGATGGAGAATTCCACTTCATGATTCACAAGTCAGAACATAGCATACAAAAATGCTGTGTGAAAATTGCTTCGAGTGTTTAGAATTTATATAATGGGCTTTGGAAATCGTCTATAAATTTGCATTATACAAACTAAAGTCCGAAAGTACTGTAGTCCGAAAGTATTGTAGTCCATGGTAACCAAACAGAACTCTGCTCCCCTTTCATAAACTCATCTGAAATAAATGAAGGCTTTCTAGGGATTTGTTTTACCGTCGACTTTGGTAAAATGTTTATTTCCTACGTACCAGGAATAACAAGTAAATATAGTGATATATTTCATCAGAGTAAGTACTGTACTGATTTCTCCACTTACATTAGTTTTATTATTCTCCTTCCTTCCTTTCTTCCTTACATGCTTTTCAATTTGAAATCTTTGCAAACTTGAGATTGAGACTATAGCGAGGAAGGTTGTTATTAAATTAAAGGTACATGTTAAACTAAAATTAAGGCTTGCTAGATGGGTGCATCCTTAGTATGTCATGTTGGCTTTCTTAAAGTAGGTATTTCCTCTTTTAAATCCTTGTGTATTTCATTGGAAATATCACATTCTTTAAAATTTTACAGAAAAGACAATAAAGAAAATTTTCATTAGAGAAATAAAGCTGCTATGAAAAGTTAGAAATGGACCCAAAACACAACTTTTTAAAATGCTCTTCACCAAATGCTCTTACTGGTACTCCTGATGCATGCTGTCTTAAATGACCACTATTGCTTGTTTTGAATGTGTTAGGACAGTTTTGTTTTTTTATTCATTTATAACCATTTACTTTGTATATTTTGAAAATACGGTTTTGTCTTGTGCATTATTTGTATACCAAGCCCTCATGCACATGAACGTTGTTTTTGTCTTTGTGCGATCTGTTGATTCAAGCACATGACTAATTAATTTTCATGGCCTCATGCACATGGCGTGGTGAGCTGAACCCCTCAGCTGCAAAACTATGGAGCAAGTCCTTTTGCTGCCTGTGTTTATTACGGGCCGTTGAAATGCACACATTCATGTACAGGGAGTCTAAACCCTTGAGTTGGCCATTTTGGCACCAAAGAGTACAATTCAATAAATGTTTTGTTTGGCTTTTTCTAACAAAAGGCAAAGAGGTTATTGTGTATGCCTATGTTCAATGTGTGTTCTGACTCTTAAATTTGTGTGTATTAACATTCTACTAATGCCAAAAATGGGTGTAAGGGAATATTGCCAAAGAAGGAATGTCAGATTGAAAATGAATAATAAACAAAATTGTACGCGTAAGTGTGTTAATGATTCATTTACTTTATTTGTGCGTAGATTTTTAAATCTATTTTATACTCTGCATACATGCCACATTTTTTCTTCTACAAGACTACTCCTTTACACAACGATTTTCAATGCATTTTGGGTTGGTTTCTTGAAGTTGTTCTGTATCCACTTTGAAAAACATGCATTCTAGGAATTGAAGCTAGGAGGTCTAGGACAAAAAAATATGTCCAAAGCATTATTGCTCCTCAAGCAATGCAGTCAGGTATGTAACATTATCTTTATATTTAAGCCCATCTGTATCTTTTACACACAAATGTATGCAATGCCCGGTCCAAAAACGTATAGCTGACTGGTGAAGGGGAGGTGTGAGTGCTCTTCACCTCTCCACAGGGAACCATGCAGCCAGGCTGTACGAACAATGAAAGATCATGCTCTCTTTTTTTCAGGCGACTCCAAAGTACGGTGATCTTCTTTTGGCGGGTGTATGCTAGCCGTTGTTCGTCTGGCTAGTATACAGTCACCATATGTGTTTATGTTCATGGGGCCTCAGTCCATTGGTGGCATTTAGTTTTTTTTACACCACTATGTCTAATGCTTAGTGCATGATAAACTAGGGACACTTACAGACCCAGGCACTGTGACTGTTATAATATTCTTATATTTATTATCCATGGCCTCCTTCCTTCTAAAATCAACTTTTCAAATTCTGGTAATGAGCCAAACGGGATCCTGTGGGTGCAACCATGCTGCTGCTGCTGAAAATTCCCCTGCTGCAGTAAGATTATATCAGGCAGAGAATAGGGGAAGTGCAGAGGGGTAGGGTGAGCCAGTGAAACAACCTGTGAAGCTGCAGCACGGAGGAGCTCTGGTAATGCCCCTCAAAGCCCTTCTGGCTTATCGCCATAATTTTAGAAGAACGGAGGTCCTGGATAACAAATATAAGAAGATTAACACAGTCACTGTACCGGAGTCTATGAGTAAAGGTCCCTGGTGTATAATGATGGATTCGATGGTAAATTTCCTTTTAAATGCAACTGCTTTGTTCTAATGTTAACGGGGATTACCCAAGAAAGAAAATTCTCAAATTTCAATCCCCTACTGAAGTTTACTCAATAGAGATAATTGTAACCCTTTACTTTACAATTTTTTACTCTGTTTTATTGCTAGAGTTTTAGAGTGTTGGGGGGGGCTCTCTAAGCAGACACCTTATGATCCCTCTTGTTCTGATTAGATTATATTATCAGGGTACAGGTATATATACACTTTCATTCACCTTCTGAACATACTAGTATCTTAGCCCCCGCACCCCTGATGTGGCGAAACATGGGGGTGGCTGTAGTGTTTAGTCAGTTTTTAGTTAGCAATCAGAGGACCATATAATATTAATGTAGATAGGGTAAGATAGTGGCAGAAGTATAAATGAGTATACACCCAATCATCCTATTGAGGACACAACTAAACATCTAATAGGGCTTTAATATTACCTATTACCAACGCAATTGAAAGAGAGTAACATTGTATCAAACCTATAAGATACATTTATTCAATAGGGACTTAACACTGACATCTAGTGTTCCAATGGAACAATTCATTTGTTTGCAATCTGGTGATAACTCTCTCGATACCGAGTGACCAATAAAAGGTTGATACTGATACTATTTTAGTAGTCCTTATGGTTGTAGATTTTTAATCTTCAGTTTTTTGTAGTGTTACTTACATTGTATTTTTCATGAGAATAAGTAAAGGTTTGTTTTAGTACACACGAAATACTGTTATTTGACAAACTCAGAAACGTATGTCGACCCAGTCAAAATAGATCCACACTTCTTTTTGGTAGTTGTACTATTATCTGACACATAGAGAGATGAGACGGATGGGAGATGAGATGATGAGTTCCATGAGATCATGACTTATTACACATGAAATTTTCCCCTCTATCACAGCCATTACAAACTGTCAGCTCTACTATTTAACTCCCTCCCTCTCCACTGGATAAAGATCTTATCTGTCTGTAGCTTTTAGCTTTACTTTCCTCACTATTTGATGTGTTGCTTGCCGACAGGAAGTCTGTGTGAGCTCTCCCCGGAATGCAAGACAGAGATGAGCTCAGCACAGCGTCAGACAGAAAAACAATGGGGCACATTTACTAAGGGCTGTGTGCTAGTTTTCCGGCAGACTTTGCACATTTTTTTTTAGGTACAAACTGCTTGCACTGGTATTTAAAGGAAACCTACCACCACAAATCTACCTATAAAGGTAGATTGGGTGGTAGGTGGATCAATGGGACGTGAGGATAGCCCTTTTAAGGGCTAATCCTCACGTCCCCACACTTTTTTGATAACTTTTATTACACATTCAAATTTACTTATGCGGCTACTGGAGCGTGGAGTAGCCGCATCTGAGGTTACACGAGGCGGCTACTCCACTCCCCGGTAGCCACTTTACCCCTCCTACTCACCCATCTTCGGCACGCAGCTCCGCGTAGCTGCGCGCCCTCGTCCGGCGATCCTGCCGTCTGCGCATGCGCCCTTTAAAAGGGCTATCCTCACGTCCCATTGATCCACCTACCACCCAATCTACCTTTATAGGTAGATTTGTGGTGGTAGGTGCCCTTTAAGAGGTTCCTGGACCACAATTGTCACACGTGACCCTTTTGTGGTAACACAAATTTATCATGCAAAGTCAGACAGAAGTGTGTTGCACGGCCTAAAGTTGGTGCACTCTGTCGGGGCAGTGCAGGGGGTGCCAGAAATCCTGAATCTGGCACACCCTGCACTATACACAAATAATAGTGTCCTGTTAATCTTTGCACTGTTGACCAGTGAGCGCTGGTTATTGCATCTGGATGTAACCTGTATTAAAAAAAAAAAAAAAAAAATCAGAGCCTGACTCTAAGCCCATCAGCAGGGCATAATGGTAATGTTTCCAAATAGTAATCAAAATTACAGAGAAAATGGAAACATTTAAAAGTTAACTTTTATTATTTCCCTCTAAAAACAGACATACTGTTTATAATCATAGAAAGAGGTGTACAACGTAGTGTCCTAGTATTTCCTTGAGGCCTCCCAACAAAATACACTACCTACTCCAAAACAAACACAACATATAATACTCACACAAATATTGCTACCTTTTGTTCATCAATTTCAAAAAGACCCACCAGCCCTACACATTTTGCCTGTTTACATAGTGGTCTCACTGTGGGACTAACAAATGTCCACATAATAGATATTGCCACAATCACAATGTATAGAGTTATAAAAAAAGTTTTGAGGAGCATAGTTCCTCAGGAACAGCTTAGTAAGACACGTGTACAGATGTCCTTTAAAATAGCAGTGAGCAGGGCATGTCCTGGGCTTCATCAGACTGCAGGAGGAGGCCTTAAAGGGAACCTGTCACCAGGTTCTATCCAACTAACCTTCTAGCCCCTTTCCAGATTTCTATCTTTTATGTGAAATCTCAGTGTTTACTTATTTAAAAAAAAATCTGTCAAATATGACACTTCTCACCTGATTTCTCATGAGATGGGTCAACTTTAGTGGTTGCAGGGATATTGCCAGTTTACAAGCCGCTATCTGCTGTTCTGTAGAACTCAGAAAAATGCTACTGGTGTCATTTTAAAGTTGTGGATTGCTTCATTCAGCCAAAGGTTTATGGCTTTGTGATCTACAGAACCAGAGAGAGGAAATGCAAGTTACAGATAATGATCCCATTCCAAACTATTTTGAACTGCCTGCTTTTCCAGTTCTGTAGCTCACAGAACCATAAACTAATATGAGCTGAAAGATGAGATCAGTACCTTTTATTATGCCAAAAAAGTCCCCCCCCCCCCTTCAACACCCTTCATGCTTCCCAGCTTTTTTTTTTTTTTTTAAACATTATTTGTTTTATAGAAGACTTACAAAATTTAAAGAAAATAGTGGATAAACAACTTTTTCCTTTCTTCTTCCTGGGATCACCCGTGCTGCCATCAGTATCTCCCTATTGAGCAATTCAAGGGTGTGACTTGTGAAAAAATGAATAGGAAGGCTATAATGCTTTGTAATACTAACTTCAAGTTCCCTATAGAAATGTTAAAGTAAAATAAAGTACTGTGCAATCTCTTTCAGCACTATACTATGTTTTGCACAGAAAATTGGTCTTTTAAAGGGGTGGTCTGGTCATTAAGGGGTGGGGGGAGCTACCATAGAGTTTAAGTCACTACTTAAGCATGGGGGGAAATTGAACACAAGACACTATCAAAATTACCATGATTTACAGATTAAGGCCTCTTGAACCTGGCTGTGTGCACACCCGGGCTGTACTGGGGTATTGCATATGTCCTGTTCCCTTTCCCCTCAATATGGTGGGAAATACATCCATTCAAAGTGATTGTGGCTGTGTGCTACCCGTATAAAAACGGTACAGGTAGCACACAGCCAGAAAAAAACATTTTGTGTGAAAGGGGCCTGAAGCTGATGTTCTTTTAAGCTATTCGCCCCTTTAAAATTATTAAGTAAATCAAATGCGTCAACAAAAGAGCCAAAATGTAAAAACAACTAAGCGCATACAGTCTGAACCAATCACCCTTTTATTGATATATATTTAAACGTACAGATTCAAACAATCATATTTTGTTATTTTATGTAAGAAGAGGAATGTATTATGGTTGGATTAATTTTGGAACAAAAGCCTTAAAATGTTTAGCATAAAAAATCACAAGGTCATGATCAGGTCACAATAGGTTTTCTATTCTTCGGTGTAATGACCAGACAATAATAAATTTTTTTTACATATTCTTTCATAGGTTTCCTGTAAATAAGAGAATTGTATGCATAGTAAAATCATTAACACCTGACTAGTATATTCATATTTTTTTTTCCAACGCCAGACATCATATGTATTGTAAATGTACTTTGCAGAAACCAGTATTCCAGTGTGTGTTCATAAAGAATTAAACTATATCTGGAAATAATCATGAAAAAATACACACAAAATCAAGTATGATAAACCAGGGACACTTAAGCCCCTTCCACACTGGCGTTTTTCACGCGCGAGTTCTGCGCGTGCATTTGACGCGCAGAACTTGCATTGCACTCTGTCCCATTGTATTCAATGGGTCTTTCTTCATTAGCGTTGGTTTTCACGCGCGTGCTTGCGTTCGTTTTCACGCGCGTCAAAATCGCAGCATGCTCTACTTTTGCGTGTCACGCGCATTTTTCACGCCCCATTCAAGTCTATGGAGATGCATCAAGAACGCATTGCACTCGCAATCATTGCAAGTGCAATGCGAGTGCAGTGCGTTTTAAACGTAAGGGTTGCTAGGTGACCAGAATAACAGTATTTCCCCTGCTCGCGATCGAGCATTTAATTAAAAAAACACAATGAAGAACAGTGAAGAATAGAATAAAAACATTGAACACAGTGAACACAGGATCATTTAAGAGAAAAACACAGTGCAGAACACAGTGCAGAATAGATTACAGATGTTCGGCACATCTGCTTACTTGTCGGGAGATACGCGCAGAACGGTGCAAACAAAATAGCATGTGAAGAACAATATATGGGAGGGCTAGCCAGGGGGCGTGAAAATGGGCAGGTGAGGCAGGTATTATTCTTTTGAAAATCACAGATGGAGGAGCAGTTTTCCAAGGGTGGGAAACTACTCCTCTTCAGCCCCGCCCAGGGGGCGACCTGACTAGTCACAGAGCACATGGTTAATATAGAACTTATCTTTTGTTCTGTAAAACCGATTTTAACATACAGAAGATGTTTAGCTGTGTATATATAATGTTCTATGCGTAATGGGGGTTGGGGTGCCAAAAAGTGTCCTCCTGGTGATAGGTTCCCTTTAAGTTTAGTTACCATTTAAGGAATATCAATGGTTCATAAAATAATTAATTCCATTGACTGGGTATATTGGATAACAGTATTACATTTTCTAGTATGATATACTGGGAGTATTTGCATATTACAGAAAATGTGCTTGTAAGTATATATTTCTCTTAATCTATTAAACAAATATGATTTATATTTACAGTATAAAACATACACCCATGAAAGCAACCCTAACAATATGTTTTTTGCAAAACATGGCTAATAAGTTTCAAGAGAATGTATCTACATGTATATTTAGCCTCTTTCACAAATAAGAATTAAATCAATGAAATGCTTTGCTCCTTCATCCTTCTGTAATCCAATACGGAGGAGGAAAAAGTAAATGCTGATACAAGTAATGGTTACCATGAGTGACAACATACAATTCTGTAAATATCTTTGATGACGTGACTATAAGGTCACTGGGTTTCTCTGTCGCCACTTCTCAGCACAGCGCCAATCCCGTTTTACCTAGAATATGGTTAACAAAGACTGGTTGCTACTAATACAATCAGTCATTCCAATGGTGTTGCCAGGCAGCTGCTTCTTAGCAACCATGCTTAGTTAAAAGTAAGTGCTGAGAAGGAGGAAAGAGGAAGCACAGATACACACAAACGGGGAGATTTATCAGCAGCGGTGTATGGCTGCGGTCACGCCCCCCAACCCCCTTGTTGCGGCGGATACATCGCAAAACTATGCTATGTCCGACCTGGCACTGTTTTGCATAAAAAAAACAAAACAACGCAAACACAGGGTGGGAATGTCCCGTGCCCGCCCCCTCCACCAGCCGACGCGCCCCTCTACGGCGCCTCCACGCCCACATGGCTATTTTAATTGCACAGCGATTATTTCACTGCTTCTACACCATAAAACTGGTGTAGAAGCAGTGATACATCTCCCCAAAAAGTATACTTTCACCCGGATATACCAAATTTTTTACAGACCTCGACATGGATTGCTAGTTTGAATGAAACGATGCATTTTTCAATGACTATACTTTCAGTAAGGGCAGACATTCTGCTTTCATGGTTACAGTATTTAAAGCCAAAACCAGGTGTAAATCACACAGGATAGGAACATAAATTGACAGCTGAGTTGGTTCTTTTAGCTTTCATTTTTCTTCAATCCACTTCTGGTTTTCAGCTAAAATCTCCATCAATAAAACATGTGTTCTTGCTATCATCATAGTTTCAGGTAATGCTAGATATTTTGTAAAGTTATTTCACATTTTTCCCAACAAGAGATGCTAGTCATCTTTTCTAAAAAAAAAAATGCAGCTTTTAAATATATACAGGTACATGAATCTCAGCTTAAAAAAATACAAAAGTTCCAGTGTCTTAAATATGTACTCACACATCAACAATAAATCATCATTGCTATATGAAAAGTAAAAGTTGGACATTATGTTTCCACTGAAGGAATTTAAAATAAAATAGGAAATGGAGTGTAGTTTGGGTAGATAAGTAGTAAATTATGCAATAAGGCATTGCAAAAGGCACCTCAAAGTAACATACCATTCTATGACCATTAAATAGAATGAGATGTAGCCAGTCTCCACTTTTCCACATTTTTAGAAATGACAAATGAAACATAGATTAATGGCTACAATCTTTAAAGGTGCAAATCTTTCATTAAATCGCAAGCATTATTTAAATTGTCAGTGTTGGCTTCCCTCTAGTGGACATATCTGGCATTGCGTTTTTGTTGTGGATCAATCTCTTCCTTTGTCGTAATTGTTCACCATCCTTTTGATATGAAACAGTTTGTTCCTTAGTTGCTTGGTTTCTATCTTCTTTGTTTGGTAATCAGGAGTCTAAGAAAAGCAAAAAAAAAAGGAAATTGATCATAGGGTAGTTTCAAATGGCCTTGAAATGAAAAGTTTCTAACCACAAGTTCATGACCATGACTCCATATTTACTTATCTAATTTAAATAGGCCCCTTCCACACTTGCTTTGTTCACGCGAGTGTTTTGTACGTGCTTTTGATGCACAGAGCTTGCATTGCACTCTGACCCATTGTAATCAATGGGTTTTTCAGATTTGCTTTCTTTTTCACGCACACACGCACGTTTTTTTAAACACGTGTTTAAATCAGCATGCTCTACTTTTGCAAGTCACATGTGTAAAAAACGCACTATACAAGTCTATGGAGATGCATCAAAAACGCATTGCACTTGCATTGGACTTGCATGTGTCTCAGAGTGCAATGCGTTTTTGATGCATCTCCATAGACTTGTATGGTGCATTTTTCACACATGTGACTTGCAAAAGTAGAGCATTGTAGATATAATTTGTTACGTCCATGAGAGCCTGTAACGGGAGTCAGACCTTTGAGTTCTAATTTGGCTGACTGTCCCATTACATAAAATGTATGACCCAGTTGACTGCATCCACTTAAAATGTATAATCCACTTTAAATGTATAATGACACTGTCATTCAGAATATCTGTGGGCCACATTTAAAGGGGTTTTCCCATGAAAGAAAATTCTCAAATTTCAATCCCCCTAGTGATGTTAACACAATAAAGATAATTTTGAACCCTTTACTTTACAATTTTACTTATTGCTGTTTTAGCTCCAATTACTCAGTGATGGTCAGTGTAAAATTCCAGAGTGTGGGCGGGGACTCTCTAAGCAGTCACATGATCCATTTAGTTCTGTGAGCCGACAATGTGGTTAGATTATCAGGGTACAGGTTTATATACACTTTCATTTACCTTCTGAACATTCACTAGTATCTGACACAGAGAAATGATGAGATCCATGGGATGAATATTACCATAGCCCCCAACCGTCCCGATTTTGATGGGACTTTCCCGTTTTTCTTACCTCTGCCCCGCGTCACGGGCAGCTGTCAGATTGTCACGGATTTTCCCCCCAGGTCCCGCTGTGTCCCGGCGCTGTGTCCCCATAGTAAATACTTTGAAAGCCTGAACTGGTAGTACAGAATGGCTTCTACAGACATCGGGCAGGGAATCCTTTTCAGACAAGTGTCGGGCTTAGCGGAGAGCAGGGACCACGTCATCAGGTTCAGATTCTCCTAGGGTTCCCCAGAGCAGACATCGGGCAGGGAATCCTTTTCAGAGAAGTGTCGGCTTAGCCGGAGAGCAGGGACCACGTCATCAGCTTCAGATCAGTATCTGTCCATATATGGGTCTCCAGGGCTTCCCCAGACACAAGCTCTTTATGTAATTAAATTAAATAAAGTTTTGCCCAGGCTGAGATTCGAACCTGGGACCCTCTGCACTGCAGACAGGAGCCTTAAAGAGGACCTGTCACCACCCCAGACTTCCCAAACTAAACATACCGGCATGTAGGCGCTAGTATCATGATTCTGGGGCACTTGGAATTTTCGTTCTAGCCCCCTCTGTTCCGGAGATATGCCCCCCATGATCTGACGATTCCGGGGTCTGTATCGTCAGAAAGGAGGAGCTGCAGCACGGGTGGGGGGGTGTGAGTATGCTAAAATATTCTGACACCATCCAATCAGCGTCGGATGGTGTCAGCTAAGAGACTCAGCTAAGGGTGAGGGCGCGCTGAGCAGCGGCTGCGCGCTCCCGGCATCATGTGTCTGCAGTGCCGAGTGCGCGCAGCCGCTTGTACCTGGCAGCACACGGAATACAGCGTGATCTTGTGAGGAGGAGGATGTTGGAGGAGGAGGAGGCTGGAGGAAAGGAGGAGGATAGAGGACGGGGGCTGGAGAACAGGAGGAAGCTGCTGTGGGACAGGAGGAAGATAGAGAAGAGGAGGAGGATAGAGGACAGGAGGAGGATAGAGGACAGGGGGGCTGGAGGACAGGAGGAGGCTGGCGGACAAGAGGAGGCTGGTGGAAAGGAGGCTGAAGGACAGGAGGATGCTGAAGGAGGCTGGGAGACTGGAGGAGGCTGGAGGACAGGAGGAGGCTTGAGGACAGGAGGAGAGGGCTGGGGACAATAGGCTAAACAACAGTAAGATGCTGGAGCAGGCTGGTAGACATGAGGTGGATGCTGGAGGACAGGTGAAGGCTAGGGACAGGAAGAGGATGCTGGAGGAGGAGGCTGGGGGACAGGAGGAAGATGCTGAAGGAGGTAGCTGGGGGACAGGTGCAGGACAGGAGGAGGATAGAGGACAGGGGGCTGGAGGACAGGAGGAGGCTGGGGGACAGGAGCAGAAGGCTGGAAGATGCTGGAGGAGGATGGAGGACAGGAGGATGCTGGGGGACAGGAGGATGCTGGGGTACAGGAGGAGAATGCTGGATGACAGGGGGATGCTGGAGCAGGCTAGGGGGCAGGAGGAGGAGGTTGGAGGACAGGAGACGACTGAATGAGGAGGCTGGAGGACAGGAGTCCACAGGATTAGGAGGCTGGATGTCAAGGGGTACAGGAGGGTCTGGAGGACAGGAGACCACATAAGGAGGTTGGAGGCTAGGGTGCTACAGGAGGAGGCTGGAGGACAATAGGCCACAGAATGAGGCTTGAGGACAAGAGGAGGCTGAAGGACTGGAGGCTACAGAAGGAGGCTGGAGGACTGGAGGATGCTGGAGGACAGGAGGCTACTGGAGGTGAATGGAGGACAATAGACCACAGGATCAGGCTGAAGGACAGGGGGATACAGGAGTAGGATGGAGAACAGGAGGCCACAGAATAAAATGGACCAAATGTAAATTGAGGATAAAATTAAAGAGGGGTTTTATATGTTTCAGAGTTGCATTAGGGTGTATTATACGGATCCATGGGGGGGTGGCAAAAGTAAGGGGCATTGTACCAAGGGGGGACCTTCAAAGTCGATATTATACTATGTGCGTGGGTGGGACCGTGGGCATGGTTTAGAAAAAGGGTAAGGGCGTTTTCGCTCTTGCCCAAAAGTTGGGAGGTAAATTTAGAAGACCCAGAGTCATGTCCAGGAGAAAATGAATACTGTAGTGTATAATGTAGTGTATACTGGTAGAGACTAGTTGGACTTGGTATTTTTGTTAATAACAGTGAATTAGAAAATGTGTCATTTTTTTATACTGAGTACATATAAGAAACTTGTCTTTGTGGGAATACCCCTTTAAGGGACATTAAGGGTAGAGGCTACATTGATGGAGAATAATTGGGGGGGGGGGCATATCCACAACATATGTCATAAATACATTACTGGTGCGGATCCCTCTGGGCCATTTCTAAAACAGTGGACTGCTAACGCCCTTTGCGCAGTCGGGCAAATAAAGAGTCAATTTGCTCAGCTATTTTGATAACTCTATAGACTTGAATGGAGAGAGACCATGCAGGAATGTAAAACTCGGCAATCTGCCCGGCTGTGTGAAGGGGGTCAACTGCCCCTTGTTTTTGAGATTGATGTAGGAATCAAAGGGGGAACCCAGCCTATTATATATTTATGACATATTTTATGGATATATTATAAATACTATTCATGATGATACCACTTTAAGTGTGATAGCCACAATGACCTCAATATCACTAGATGTAATAGGCAAAGACCTGTACTGTTTTTTCTGTAGCTGTATGTGATAAGCACTGTTGTTTTTTAGCGATAGCATATGTGGGTGGGAGGTATGTGCAGTTGACGTTACTCCATACATATGCATTGGAGCCTGTGCCCCAAATTGTTTCGATCATAGCAATGCCCCTGCTGCAGTACTGTATATACTCGAGTATAAGCCGACCTGAGTATAAGTCGAGACCCCTAATTTTACCACCAAAAACTCTCTTTTCTTTCTTCACTAGCCAGCAGTCGCGTCCACGCGATCATCAGCGGCGACACCGCCGCATCATAGTGTGCGCCCGCCATCAGATCGCCGTCATTTAGACTGGGCATTTAGGACTTCCTGTCTAACATGATTTTGAATTTCACCTAAAATGAATGTATAAATGAAGGGGTTCCGTGGTCCTCAGTGGCCCACATTTATCAAAAACAGTGTGCAGGATGCAACAGATTCAGGAATTGTGGTGCATATTCTTCATGAATCTGGAACTCCCTGCACTGCTCCAACAGAATGCACCAACTTTTTTTGGTGCAGCCGTGACAAAAATCAGTTGCGTGCAACACATATGTCTTAAATACATGTCCAAGCAGTTTGCATATAAAAGAACAGGCAAAGTCCAACAGAAAACTTGTGCAGGGCCAGTTTGTAGTAATAGAAGTTAATTTCTGGATTATTGATAGTTCTTAAGGTAGGTTATCAATATCAGATAACTGGTGTCTTATCCTCGTACCCCCAGACATCAGATATCAACTGGTTGCCCTTGGCCCCGTGGATGGACCTAGGCTACATATCCAGTAGATGGCACTGAGGGCAAAGCTGTGCCTCTGATTTTATTTTGGAGGAAGACGTAGTGTTTTTTCTTTATTTGGTTGGCATGAATGGGATTGTGGTTAATACTGATAACCATGAAGATTAGCAATATTCAGTAACTGGAGTAGTAGGGAAATTACAGAGCAAACTTTGCTGCTGATTTTGAGGTTCAAATAAACTAGTATGTCATATTGTGGACATAAGCCACAGCTTGAGTTCAGCTCATTCACATTATTATTTTTTTTAAATAAAATTATAAGATATTTTTTAGTCAAGCGTTGCCAAACATAAACTATACTATAGAAAGACATCCTTAGATACACCTGCCACAAAAATCCTTAACCCCCACCTGAAAATGATTGCGCTTGAACAAAACCTGGTTCTAATATATGTACAGTTAAAGTCACCCTCAAAAATCTCACTAGGAGCTGCTTACTAAAGCAAGCAGCTCCTAGTACTTAAATAGTCGCAGCAGTGTTACACTGCTAGCGTTATCGGAAAACCTCCGATAACGCTAACAAACACTTCTGCGCTGTACACTAGAAATGCTGTGCCGCTTTTAAAGCGGTCCAGCGTATTCATGAAGGGGCGGTATTAGGGACAGTGACTGCCGCAACGACGCATGGCAGTCACCACTGGCTTATGGAGTGGGCGGGGCGCTCTGGGGAAGAGGCAGCGCCTCAGACCGGCCCTTCATGAATACGCCAGAGAACTTTGAGAGCGGTCCAGCGTTTCTAGTGTACAGCGCGGCAGTGTTTGTTAGCATTATCGGAGGTTTCCGATATCGCTAGTAGTGTAACACTGGTGCGTCTGTTTTAGCACTAGGAGCTGCTTACTTTAGTAGGCAGCTCTTAGTGCCGTTTTTAAGGTACGTTCTTTAAAGTAATTTTCATTACAGACATTTAACTTGTATCAATAGAATACATAATAAATGTTTTATATATGCAGGTCCTGTCTGAAGTACATAAACCTATGTCCAGATGTCTTGATTGACCTGCACCTTTCAGTATAGTGCTTACTGTAGAAATTATATTTGTAACAGGAATAACCCTTTAGGCTGGTTGCACACAAACGAGTTTGTTTCAACAAAACTTACAAGTTTCTTAGAGCAAAAGTGTTCTGGTTGCCCGTGGCAATCAATCAGAGCTCTCATTTCATTTTCCCACAGTTCTTCATTTAATGAAAGCTGAGCTCTGATTGGTTGCCATCGGCAGCTCGAACTGTTCTGCTCCCAGACAATTCTGAGAAAACCCCCTCACTGTATGTCTGCTAGATATACCGACCCAACACAGAGCAGCTGTAATGAACCGCAGATATGTCACAGCAGATTAACTTGTGTGCGACTAGCCTTAAACTAATATGTAAAAGTTACATGTAAATACCTAAATTAAAAATGCAGGTCAAGTAAAACAGTGCTATTATATAAAGAAACACTTACTCTTTTAATGTCCTTCAATCTATTGTACTCCTCTGCTACTCCCTGCAACCATAAAGAGGAAATAAAGTAAGTTGTTTGGATGTTATTGAAAAGAGTTCAGGGTTAATCCTGGATATTGTGCCGTACCTGGTACTGGGTGGTGCCCTCAGTTAGTCCGTCTAGTTGCTTGTTCAGCTTCTGCAGTTGGGTGTTAATGTCATCCATTTCTGCACACATTTTCTTGTATCGCTTCAGGTCAGAATCAAACTCTCGCTTGTAATCCTGCCGTTGGGAATCGTTTGTAATTGGTGGATACAAGCTGGAAAGGGAAAATACAATATCACATTTATTTTACAATTGTTACTGACATTTCCCTTATACTCCATTCTAGCAATTCAGGGACAATTATACTGGCTCCATTGCATGCAAATATATACAGTAATTCATGGAAAGAGGCCTATGCTAGAAAAATGCACAAACAAAAAATTCAGTGGGACAACAAGTGCAATGCACACCAACATGTAATATTCACAATACACAGTCTTTATTAACCCCTTTAGGGGTTTATAGCTTAATTAAGTCTCAGCCCCATTTTTTGTAGTCTGACATGTGTTGCTTTATATAGTTATAACTTTTGAACACTTTAACTTATCAAAGTGGTCTTGAGATAGCTTTTTGTCACATATTGTACCCCATGTTAGTGGTAAATTCTGGCTGATAAGAATTGTTTTAATTGGGTTTCTCTGTAAATATATATTTTTTTAAATGGCAAATTTAAAAAAAAAATTGTTGTTTCTAAAATTCTAAATTATCTCGTTTCCAACTGATGGTTTTACCAACCAAGTTAGTTACTAATCTATAACTTTTCTCATATGTCTGCATTATTTTTTCAGAATTTTTAAATGTTTGTATATTTTTTTTTGAGGTCACATGGCTTACAAATCAAACATCAGTTTTCCGTATTTTCAAGGAGACTTCAGAATTTACTTTTTTAAGGATCATTATTGTTTTTAATGAGATTTGAAATATATTATATTAGAAACCCCCTATATGTCACTCTATTTTCAAATCTGCAAAAAATATAACTTTTAGTAAGTTTGGTAACTGTTTGAGATCTTCAAAAACAAAAAAGAGAAAACCGATCATAAAATATGTTATGCAATTTCCAAATCCGGGGTCAGCAACAGGAGGTCCAGGCAGATGGGAACAGGAAAATTTTTTTAAATTTTTGCATTACCATTTTACAAGGGGCATAACTCGTTTAATTTTTGGTCTATAGAGCTGGTTAAGAGTCTGTTTTACAACAGTACCACTTTCATATAGATATGTGGGACAAGATAGGTAAAATCATAATTTTTAGAGGGTTTTTCAATTATTTTTTACATTGTTCATCATGCGAGTTTAATAATGACATGGCAATATGTAAGGTTTTGTATGGTGATTTTCTCCATTTTTTGTTTTATATGTAATTGTTATATGTAGCAGGGCTTTGGGGGCTTTTAAAAACTTTTTTTTACTTTTTGTTTTTACTTTTTTACTTGTTAATTTAAATTTTTTACTTGTCCCACTTTGTGATATGAACATTTAAAGGGCACCTACCACCATTTACATATTAGTTCAATAAAGTTTGCCAAAAGTTAGCGGGGACATGAAGGTTTAGCTCTAAAAAAGGGCTATCCTCATGTCCCTTACATCCACCTACCACCCGATCTACCTTTATAGGTAGAATCGTGGTGGTAGGTTCCCTTTAACATCCACATTCATGGCTTCTAGCAAGAGGCATTAATTTGCTGTATTGGCTGTTCGGCCACAAATCTGGCAATACGTGCTAGCTGCGTGTCTGAACCCGAACTGAAACTATGGGTCTTCTCATCTCTAGTGCTGAACCAATGTGAGGCCAGAATGGCACAAGGCTGTTAATGTGAAACCATCCATCAGCTCTGCTGTAAGAAGGTGAAGGATCCACACAGATTAACTAGCATTTTACTCTGTGGACTTATCTGCGGTGGGGTGTGCTGCTGCTCTGACATCAAAGCTTGAGAGACATACAGCTGTTGTGCCAACCCCCACTTTGGATTAAAACAGTCACTCAAATAGTAATTGTGGTTCAAATAGGGACAATAAAGTGAAACTACTTCAGCACTCCACAGATGCATTAGGGTCACTTAGGATTCTTGGGCCTACTTTACTGGACTCCTAAATAGATCTTTGGGTTCAAGCTTATGTGCAATTTCAGTGGTTTTGGCATTCATTTACCTATCCCACTCCTCTAGATCTCTTTCATCTCCCGATTCAACTGCTGTTGTGTAATCTGTTTCATACTGGGATTCATCAAGTTCTGGATTTCTTCTCCATCGTCGCCCCCTGCGGATTGGAGGCCTTCCTCTGCTCTGTTCCTGGTACTCTCTCACTGATACAGGTGGGCTGCTCCAACAGAATATTATAATATTATTATACATGTGGAAAACAAACATCTCAAAACTTTAAAACATCATAGAAGACTTGTCGCTAAGTAAAAAATGCTAAATGACACGCCTCATTTCATTGCTCTTGTGCTCCTGATCAATGTGCTTGCTTTTTTTTTAAAAAAAACATCTATCCATCTTTTTAAACACAATGGGGCACATTTACTAAGGGTCCGCAGCCTCGAATCCGTCAGGTTTTTCCCGAATATTTCCGCTTTGCGCTGTATTTCACGGGATTGTGGCGCACACGATCGATTTTTGGCGCAATCGCGCCGACTTTCGCGCGACAGAAATCGGGGGCGTGGCCACCGGACAACCCAAAGGATTCGGAAAAACCGCAGAATTTAAAAAGCCATTTGTGTCGCAAGAAGCACTCACATACACCAGAAAAAAGCAGGTGAACTTCGGCGGACCTCGGCGCAGCAGCGACACCTGGTGAATATCGGCGCACGGACCTTAGTGAATCCCGGCAGAACCCGAATCAGCGTCGGAGAACCCGCCGCTGGATCGCGACTGGACCGGGTAAGTAAATGTGCCCCACTGACCGCAGAAGTGAATAAGCTCCTACTGGCCAATGCATTACTTGCCTTTTATTTTTTCTAAGATATGTCTCAGTGTCCTTTGCTAAAATAAATGGGTGCCATGCTTTTGACTATATCAGCGTTGGTGCACATGAATGTCCGTTGCACCATTCATCTTCATGGGTTTTCGCATGTTCACCATAAGGTAGCGTCAAAGAAGGGAATAAATCACTGGTCAATTTGGAATGGCATTTCATTCATAAGAAATAGATTTTCTTCATGGGACACCCGATAATTCATTAAGACTTATTGGTCTTCTGTAGTATCATAGTATCATAGTATATAAGGCTGGAAGGAGACGCAAGTCCATCAAGTCCAACCTTTAAGAATGTATTAAATAAATGTTTTTAACCCCATAACCCATGATATTTTCTCTCCAGAAAGTCATCAGGCCTCTCTGAACATGTACATAGAGTCCGCATAACAACTCCTGCGGCAGAGAGTTCCACAGTCTCACTGCTCTTACAGTAAAGTACACTTTGTCTATGTGATGGTAGCATGCCTCTCCTCTAGGCGTGTAGAGGATTTCCCCTTGTCTGGTCACAGGCCGAGGTATAAAAAGATCTTTGGAGAGATCCTTGTTGTTCCGTCAGGTATTGGTACATTGGATGAGGTTCCCCTCAGTGTCTTTTTTCTAAACTGAATAATCCCAAATTTTTAATCTGTAGTGTATTCTAGTTCCCCCATTCCCCTAATAATCCTGGGTGCTCCTCCCTGCACCCGTTCCGCTCTACCATATCCTTTTTATACACTGGTGCCCAAAACGGACACAATATTCCATGTGTGGTCTGACCAGGGATGTGTATAGGGCAAAAACTAGGGGCACATTTACTTACCCGGCCATTGTTTTCGACAGCGGCGCGTTCTCTGCACAGATTCGGGTCGGCTGGGATTTAGATGGTCGTTCCTCCGCCGTCACCAGGTGGCGCTGCCGCGCCGAAAATAATCTTTACGCCCCGGAATGACCATCCCTAGAAGGTGAAGGTGAGCGCTCCCCAAGCGACACATTTCGGTTTTTAAATGCGGCGGTTTTTCGAATACGTCGGGTTTTCGTTCGGCCAACCCCCCCCGATTTCTGTCGCGCATGCCGGCCCCGATGCGCCACAATCCGATCGCGTGCGCCAAAAACCCGGGGCAATTCATGTACAAGCGGCGCCAATCGGAAATTTTCGGGAACACGTCGGGAAAACGCGAATCGGGCCCTTAGTAAATGACCCCCTATGTCTTTATCATGAGAATCTATTCCTCTCTTGATACATCCCATTATTTTATTTGCTTTAGCAGCAGCCGCCTGGCTCTGGTCACTAAAATTAAGTTTACCATCCACCAATACCCCCAAGTCCTTTTCAGCTTCAGTTTTACTAAGTAATTGACCGTTTAGAACATAATTATACTTTTTGTTTCCATGGCCCAAGTGCATAACTTTACATTTATCTACATTAAACCTCATCAACCATTTCTCTGCCCATCCCTCAAGCTTCCACAAATCCCTCTGTAATGCTAAACTATCAACCTCAGTATTTATTACTTTGCACAGCTAAGTATCATCTGCACATATTGAAACTTGACTGTGTAAACCCACTACAAGGTCATTAATAAAAATATTAAAAAGAAGTGGCCCCAATACTGACCCCGGTGGCACTCCACTGGTAACATCAACCCAATCTGAGAATGTGCCATTAATGACCACCCTCTGTTTTCTATCACTAAGCCAATTACTTACCCAAATACACAGATTTTCTCCTATTCCCAGCAGTCTCATTTTATATACCAACCTTTTATGTGGCACGGTGTCAAATGCCTTTGAGAAGTCCAGATATACAACATCCACAGCGTCCCCCAGATCCAGTCTTGAACTTACCTCCTCGTAGAAACCAATCAGATTAGTCTGACAGGACCGATCTCTCATAAACCCATGCTGACGCTGGGTTATAAGGTTGTGCACAGTGAGATACTCCAGGATAGCATCTCTAATAAACCCCTCAAATATTTTCCCCACCACAGCAGTTAGACTCACGGGTCTGTAGTTTGCAGGATCGCTATTTGATCCTTTTTTGTATATTGGTACCACATTTGCTATGCACCATTCCTGTGGAACATAACCAGTCCTCAGTGAATCTTCAAATATTAAAAATAACGGTCTGTCTATCACCGTACATAATTCATGCAGAACCCGGGGGTGTATGCCATCTGGCCCAGGTGATTTATCTATCTTAGTGGTTGCGAGGCGGCGCTGTACCTCTTCCTGGGTTAAACTGTTGACATTATAAAAAGAATTAACATTATTCCTCATTGTGTCTTCCACCAGGGGATTTTCCTGGGTAAAGACAGTTGAGATGGCGACATTCAGTAGATTGGCCCTATCCTCATCTCCTTCCACCAAGACCCCAATGTTATTTCTAAGGGGACCCACACTCTCTGTTTTCAGTTTCTTATCATTTATATACTTGAAAAATAATTTGGGATTATTTTTGCTCTCCCTGGCAATATTTCTCTCAGTCTCTATTTTTGCGGCCTTTATCTGCTTTTTACAGGTTTTATTTTTCTCTCTATAATCCTGTAATGCCTCATTACTACCTTCACGTTTTAGCACCTTAAACGCTTTATCTTTCTCGCTTATTGCTTTCCTTACAAGACTAGTTAGCCACATAGGGTTTTTCTTGTTCCTTTTATGCTTTTTCCCATAAGGTATGTGTTTCTCACAGGACTTTTTCAGAATATATGAGAAAAAGTCCCATTTTTGGGGGGGGCTTTTGTCTTTGAGAACATTATCCCAGTCTATGCCTTTAAGGTCTTCCCTTAGTTGCTGAAAATTTGCCCTCCTGAAGTTTAGAGTATTGGTTGCCCCTTCACTAACGCTCTTAGTAAAGCGTAACACAAAATCAATGGTATTATGATCACTATTCCCCAGGTTCCCCCCAACCTGTAGTTTTGATATCCTATCAGGTCTGTTGGTAAGGATAAGGTCCAGCAGTGCCCCCCCTCTTGTTGGCTCCAGGACTAGTTGCGACAGGTAATTGTCTTTTGTTGTTGACAAGAACCTGCTGCCTTTGAAGGACCTGCAGGTTTCTGACCCCCAGTCAATATCTGGGTAATTGAAGTCCCCCATGATAAGTACTTCACCATGCTTTGAAGCCGCATCCATTTCACTTATCAGCATTTCCTCTGCTGCCTCCATTATATTTGGAGCCTTATAACAAACCCCTAGTAATATTTTATTATTCTTTTTCCCTCCTCTTATCTCAACCCATAGGGACTCCACATTTGCGTTACTGATGTCATCTCGCAGGACGGGCTTGAGGCAAGAATTCACATATAAACAAACCCCTCCACCTTTTTTATTTATACGATCCTTTCTAAAAAGACTATAACCATCTATAGTAACAGCCCAGTCGTAGCTACTGTCCAGCCATGTCTCGCTGATACCCACTATATCATATCATTCCAATGGACTATTTGGTACGGATTTTAAAAATGCCTGTGTCAGCATTCTGTATAATTTCAGTACTTTTTCATAGTTTCATTTACATTATCTGACTCCCTTCCAGCAGTGAGTGGTAAGTCCCTGGGGGAAGGTAGGGGGGGTTTGCCATAGACTGTGTGTGTCAGTCTCCTCTTCTCCACTCTAATGCAGGTCCCTCATCCCTCTCCACTTTCTATTTTGTGCAATGAGCAGGCAGAGGAGGGTGGGGGTGGGGGGATGGAGGAGAGGAAGAATGTATGAGGATACACAGGCACACACAGCCTTCAGCTTCCCCTCCCCTTGGACTCACCACATGCTGCTGGCAGGAAGACAGGTAATGTGAATTAAATTTATATAAAGCACTTAAATGATTCAGAATGCTGACAAAGGCATTTTTAAAATCAACATAGCAAAACCTGCCACAATTACTTATCAGTTTAAAAGGAAAATTAATCTGGAATAGCAGAAATTGGTCTAGAGGGAGTCTGCCAGCAGTTTTGACTGTAGTCAACTGCATATAAGTTTCTGTAGGAGCTGTTTAATCATATGTTCAGGCATGTTTTGAGTTGCAACATGACTGTGAAAAAATTTTAGTAAAGGATTTATGTTTCTCAAACACACTGCTATTTTCTGTTCATGGAGCTGCTATCCAAATTTTACTGCTTTGAGTGACAGCTGAAGTATCCAAACTGCTACAGATTTTGCTCAGAGGCTCGAAGCAAGGAGCTAACAGCACAGCAGTGTAAAGACATTGGCCCAAATTTATCAAAAACAGTGCAGTCTGTACTATGTGCATTTTACCTGTGTAGTGTGCAGAGGCACCAGATTCATGAATTGTGGTGCATGTTTTTTATGAATCTGGCGCCCCTGCACTAGTCCAACGGAGTCCATTGACTTTTGTTTTGGTGCATCTTAAACATAAATCATGCACCACACTTCTTCAGACTTGCCCCGGGTAACAGTGCTGCTCACTCTGTCTCCTGAATGACTGAACTGAGAGAGACTCTCTGCTCTGACAGACCTGACACACCAGGTGCTCTCACCCAGCAGGAGTTTATATACTCCCCCTGGTCAGTTGGTAGCACCTCTCCAATCACCTTCCAGCTTTCATAACAGACACATCATTGGATAATTACATACACCAGTTAACTGTTGCCTTGCCAGGCAGAATCTTAAACTGCAACCTTCCTAGAGAGGTGATCAGTCTCCCTAACAGCACCTGACCTGGAGAGGGCGCTATTCGCAACTACCAGCCTGTCTATGCATTGGCAGGGTTGTTGCACATTATTTGTGGATTATGAATGGAAAAAAACATGATAAGCCTATTGTGAGCAAAATACTATTGGTAATAACTGACATGTTATAATGTGATTATGGAACACACATATATATCTGTGTAAAACAGGGAAGTAAATTCTACATGTCAAGCATATATCTTGTGGTGGTGTATGCTGTGTGACCTAATCCATGTTTAATTTTTTACCTACCTGCTGGATAGGGGACTGTTAACTCTTTGATCAAACTCTTCTCTGGGTGGTTTGTATATGCTGTTATTACTCAGTGCCTTCATAGGGCTCTGTGATTTCTCAGAGTAAATAATGGTGGCAGTTTCATCAGGAGGTCCACCTGGAACACTTTTTACCTGTACAGATATGGAATAATCCAAAGACAAGGTATTTTATTAAGCAGGAATACCAAGAGTTAATCAAGAAAGATTATTTGCTCTTTAAATCTGTTTCCTTAGCCTATGTCCCATTAGGATATAAAACACTTCTATATTGGACTAGATGTGCTTGTGTTACTCAATTTCTTAGCAACAACAAAAGGGCCCAATAGGGCATTGTGACCCAATTACCACTAAAACTTTACTTTTATTTGAAGGAATTAAAAATACACTGCTATTATAATTATAATTATAAGAGTGAAGCTCAAATTGCTGTGTGTCCCTATATAGTTAGTCCTAAAGTGGATTTCTAAGTGTATCTCTCAGTGTACTCTATAAATACTATAGTTGCCTTGGTATTTGTAAGTGTATCTGTGCCCAACATGTGACATATTCTTCATTCCCAATGAGACAGAAAGAAGCGTAGTTCCAGACTATTGGCTACCCCCAGTATATTGTAGGGTTAGCAACCACTAGTGGGCTAAATGTATATTATTATATTATTATTATTATTATTATTATTATTATTATTATATATCCTAATAGGATTCTACCTGTTTGTTAAACTACCTGATATAAATTGACCACTTGTAACTATACACTAGACACTTCTTTCATTCATATAGGGCAGTGGTGGCGAACCTATGGCACGGGTGCCAGAGGTGGCACTCAAAGCCCTCTCTGTGGGCACCCAAACCATTTACCCAGCACAGAGTTAACCAAACAAACTCAAAGAATCCTCCTGCAGTCCCAGTAGACTCAAGCTGCTCTCAGCACTACACATAATTACTTGGGACTGCAGGAAGAGTGAGAGTTGTCTAAAGGGCTGCATTATTTTTGGAGTTCCTCATGCTGGCCCCACATTTCTTCCTTGTACAGGGGGACCCTAAAGAGAAGCTACAATGTTAGACCAAATTTGCCTTTCTTCTTTCAACTGTATTGGTGCCGTCAAGAGGCTGAAACGATTGAAAGTTGTGGCAGAACAGTTAGTAATAACTTACTACTCAGACTGGTTTGATGGCACTTTGTGATAAATCATTGGGTTTTTGGTTGAAATTTGGGCACTTGGTCTCTAAAAGGTTCGCCATCACTGATATAGGGGATATCTGTGGGGTCTCCTCTAGACATCCATGTGCCTTAGTATTTACAGTTGCAATCCGCTAACTAGACCTAACTATAGGACTTAGTTTGTTCATTTGATTATGGCTGCAATTTAAAAGAAAATTCATTTTCTTGAATTATGGCTGAATTTTAAGAACTTCTGTAGTTTCTTTTACTAAACTTAAAATTATATTCAAATATATTTTCTGTAGTCTAGCTTCTTATTATGTGATAAGCCACTCAGCAAAAGAAAATTAATCTGTCCCCCAGAAAAATTAAGATACAATGGGGCTGATGAATTAATGCGTTGGTCTTTAGACCGGTGCTGAGTAGAACTAGACAGTTTTATCACTGTATCTGATACTGGATGATTTATCTGGTGCAGCATAACACTGGAAAGTCATACTTTGCACCTCCTATTAGTTGGTGTAGTTTAGTCAATATTGAGTTCTGGCATACAGGCTATTTTCTGTCTGGTCGCCCCCTACGCCTCCCAGTTACCGAGGACATGCCCCTTTTTCGGAGGGATTGGAAAACAGCCCATAAATGGTCTAAAACCTACAGTTAATGTGGCACAATACATTTCAGGTGCAAATTACTCCAGTCTGGCCAGTGTGCACAACATAAAATAAAAAAATACTACGCCAGAATAGTTTCCTTTTTGTTCATCCCACCTCTTAAAAATTGTCCTTTACAAAGCTTTGTACGATACGAAACTTGCTTTCAAATAACAGTGACTCAAAAACTAATTTTAAAATCACCCTTCAAAATACATGCCCTCTAAATGTTATGTGGATAGAAAAAAAGGGGATGGCTTTTCGATTTAAAGATGAAAAAAAAACACTGGGATGTTTACAATATTACAGAGTTAAATGCAGCAGTATATTTGTTTTTTCTCTAGCAGTAGGGAGTTTTCCCCCACCCTGATCTAAGGTGTGAGTTTTGTATGGTGTGCTAGCGGGTGTTAATGAGTCACTAGACAGAAACTGGTACTATCAATGAGTAAATATGCATTAAGAAAGGGACTGGCAGTTCCACATGGCTCACAACAACTGACATTGTGCTTCACACCTTTATGAAATTACCACATGCTGTTACTGTTGAAAACTAATATGCCAGTTTTTTGTTGGTGGTTTACATATACATTTTTAAACCATAAAAAATCTAAATATATATGCAAAGATATAGTGCAATGTTAGACAAACAGCCTTATGACCACCACTTTTATCAATAAGCATAACTCATAGTCAAACGGGTGTTTAAAATATAAGCCATTATGTAATTAGTTTTGTAAAATTTTGCTGCCCTTTGCAGAAAAATGGTGTTGACCTACACTATAATGAATAGTTAAAATGCTAATTGCCATTTAATCAGTCCATTGATTTTGTTCCTGTGGAGAAGACACAAAAGATGGCTGCTGGTCACATGTCTACATTACATGTCTTGCACTTGCCTAGGCTGGCCATGTGATCATCGCTATTTTTGGCTGTAATCAGTTGCTTGCAGTGCATCCTGTATGGCCAGTGTTGTGGTGAGACATCACCTTATTGGGGAAATGTGCATTGATTGCAGTGACAGCAAGACAGCCTGTTAGGGTGGAGGTATTATTGAGAACTGAGGGAGTTGTGGTTGTAGATGGATGCCATCTTGGAAATAACTACACTTACTTTTCAAAGCCCATGAAATTTTGTGAATCATTTAAGTTCCGTTTTGTGATTGATGACATTGAGTTTTGTTGTATTCATTTATCTATTGCATTGTGGGGTTTTGTTTCAGATGTTCATATTCCTGGAGTATCCCTTTAATCATAAATATGTAAGGATTTTCTATTCTAACTTTGCAACTCCTTTTAATTTACTCCAGAAAATGTAATCATTTTTGTTGCATGTCCCTTTCACTGTGAAGCCATGGGCCTGTTGTGTTGAACCTTCTTAAAAAGTATCGAAAACCCTTCAGAAATGTGATGAAAGGCATGTTAGATGTGCCACACATTAAGACAAAGTGGAGCATTTATTCATTTGGGCAGGGTGGAGCAGGAAACGTGATTTAGCAAACTAACAAAAAGGATTAGAACAGTCTCCCCATTCATGAAGGTGGAATAGAACTCCATACACCAGCTCTTAGCTGCTCTAAATGTGCGCCAAAAATTGTGCAAAAAAGGAGTCTGAAAACTAGAAGCTAGAACCAGAAAAGTATCAAATTTACAAGCAGTGCCACAATTTTCCACCCAAAGAAGAACAAGTTGTGAGTGTCGAAAAACCACCAAAAATAGTGGTGCCATCACTTCATAAATAAGGTGCATGAGGCCCAGTAAGGGAAAAAAAATTCTGCCAGTTTTCTATTTGAAAGGCAATAATAATTGCCCTCTAAGGTAACTAAATATATCCCAGCATGCAGTAATCTTGATTCTGTTACTGTATCCTTGTTGTAAGCTTGGTATCTACATATTCAACTTTGTTCTTAAAGAGTATCTATTTAGTAATTTTGAATTTGTTTCAGTACTAATTTTGTAAGGTTGGTCCAGGGGCTTGCATGTGTAATGAGTTTGGTTATTTTACAATACCTATGAGGTTTCTGTTATTGTATCTATGTGGTACTGTTATTAAACCTAAGTAATGCTCATGGTTCTGTTACTCTAGCTATGAAGTAAGCCCTGTTCTATATTGTATATACAGTGATACCTCGGTTCTCGAACATAATTCGTTCCGGGAGGTCGGTTGAGAACCAAATTGTTCGAGAACCGAAACAAAAAAACCCATAGGAAATAATGGAAACTGGATTAATTCGTTCCAAGCCCCAGAAAATGCCTATTTACTGGCCTAATTTGTATATAATATGTAGAAAAACATGAGTCTCAACAAGAAATAAGATTGAAAAGTGTATTTATTAAAACAAAAAAAATTAAATGTACTGTACAGTACAGTAAATTGTGTTTCATTTACTGTACCTGTACCAACCTTTATGGCAGGAGGGAATGAATGTGGAGGGAGGAGGGAAGGGGGATGGTTATTGTTCTGATGGGAAGTCCTCTTCAATAACAACAGAGGGTATCTGCTCTTCGGGTGTTTCTGTTCTCGGTGTCTTTTGCTGAGGAGAATCAGAATCTTGCTCTGCAGTTGCTTGTCTGATTTCTTTACGGAAGAATTTGTCAATGGTTTGCTGTTTTTTTCGGCTTTGCAAAATTTTGCGGAAAGTGGACATAACATTGTCATTAAAAATGTTAACTGCTCTATTTGCTACCACTTTATCAGGGTGATGTTGTTCAACAAAATTGGCGATTTCTGCCCATTTAGCACACATTTCATGAATAAGGCCACTAGAAATATCCTCCACTCTCTCCTCTTCTTCAGAAGAAATGTCTTCAACCATATCCTTCTGCTGCTGTTGTTGTTGGTGCATTAGTTCCTCGGTGGTTAACTCAGCAGCGTGACCTTCCACAAGTTCGTTGATGTCATCTTGTTGAATGTCAAGGCCCATGGTCTTTCCTATGGCCACAATATCATCAACCACAGCAACATCTTCATCAATGACAGGAGCTGACTCAGGTTCTAAAGGCTCACTGTCCCTTTCGGGCCAAAGTTTTCGCCATGCAGCATACAATGTGCGATGAGTGACATTACTCCAAGCAGTGTCAATCAAGTTTACACAATTCAGGATGTTGAAGTGTTGTTTCCAAAATTCCCTCAGAGTTAACTGTGTGTCATTTGTCACTTCAAAGCACTTCCGGAAGAGGGCCTTTGTGTACAATTTCTTAAAATTGGATATGACCTGTTGGTCCATGGGTTGCAGAATAGGGGTTGTATTGGGGGGTAAGAATTTTACTTTTATGAAGCTATAGTCATCAACTAGATCTTCTTCTAAAGCTGGGGGGTGAGCAGGAGCATTGTCCATCACCAATAGACATTTTAATGGCAAATTTTTTTCTGTCAGGTATTCCTTCACTCGAGGTGCAAAAACTTCACGCACCCACTCTGTAAAGAATTGTCGGGTAACCCAAGCTTTGGTGTTAGACCGCCACATCACAGCCAATTTACTCTTAATGACATTGTGCCTTTTGAATGGCCGGGGATTGTCAGAATGATAGACAAGGGTTTTACCTTGCAATCACCACTTGCATTTGCACAAAACAAAAGAGTAAGCCTATCTTTCATAGGCTTGTGCCCTGGTAGTGCTTTTTCCTCTTTGGTTATGTAGGTGTTGGCTGGCATTTTTTTCCAGAATAATCCGGTCTCATCGCAGTTGAAGACCTGCTCAGGAACAAACCCTTCTGCCTTGACATAGTCACTAAATTCTTTTATGAAGCTATTAGCAGCCTCCTGGTTTGCACTAGCTGCCTCCCCATGCCTAGTGACGCGATGTATGCCACTTCTATGTCTGAAATTCTCAAACCAACTTCTGCTGGCTTTAAACATGAAAGCACATTCACCACTTGTACCAGGTGTTTCTGTGTTCAGGTCACTAAATATTTGGAGTGCTTTCTCACAAATAACGACCTCATTGATGCTGTCACCTGCTAACTCTTTTTCTTTAATGAAAATAAGGAGCAGCTTCTCCATTTCCTCCATTATCTGAGGCCTTTGCTTAGTTAACAGTGTAACACCTTTGGCAACACTGGCAGCCTTTATAACATCTTTATTCTTAAGGAAGGTAGAGATGGTTGATTTTGGCATGCCATACTCTGCAGACAGATCCGACACACGTGTGCCCTGTTCATATTTGCCAATGATTTCTTTCTTGAGTTCAATCGTTGTTCTCACAACTTTCCGCTTACCTTTGTCTGCATTACCACTTCTGGCTTTCTTTGGACCCATGTCTAAGGGTTAAATTCAGTGTACAGTACAGTACAGTACAGTAATTTGCAGTACACAAAGCGACTCTCTCTCTCATTAACTCACAATGATGACGCAGGCAAGGCGCTGGGCCGAATGAACGCCATTCGGCTCAACTCGGCTAATCTCGGACGTTCGGCTGTTCGAGTTCCAAATATTTGTTCGGAGTCCAAGACAAAATTTTCTCGAACTTCCTGTTCGAATACCGATTTGGTCGAAAGTCAAGGCGTTCGAGAACCGAGGTATCACTGTATAGTAAACTTGTTTCTGATAGAGTACACAGTAAGTTTTTTTTTTCTGGTAATGAATCATCTTGGTTTTGTTACTATATTTATGTTGTAAGTTTGGTTCTGATATTGTATATGTGTAGTAAGCTTAGCACTGACACTTTATCTGTGTAGTAAGCATGATCCTGGTATCAAATAAAGGATTACAATGGGAAATGAAAAAGGGGAAAAGTAATCAAAATATTAAGCCATGGAAAGTCACGACACCAGTTGAAATATACCAGTATTTAGAAAGCAGTAATGCAACTTAAATAATATCAGTTGGTTCAGCTGATGGCCTATAAAATGTGTCTCATTACATAGGCTACATACAAGAACATATTCTGGAAGTTGGATGAACCACATTGCAGAACTCAATAGATGAACACAAAGTATGTTCAACAACATTTAGAAAAGCCTGTGAAATACTAGAACAATTTGTTCTGCTCAGAGACAAAACATTTCAACTTTGAAAATGTTGAGGTCTTTGTATGCCATAATACACACCATGTTTGGAGGTCAAAATGAAATATCACCCCAAAAACACCATACCTACAGTGAATTTTGGAAATGGGAATATCATGGTGTGGGCTTGTTTTTCAGCATATTGTTCAACCCTAAGAAGTATGGCTCAACCCTAAATCAGGGAATAAGAAGCTAAAAGAAAGGCAGATCATGCCAGAGAGGGCACATACCAGTATGTCAGTGTGCTTGGTTGACCATCCTTCATCCTGTTGGTTGTCCTTAAAGGCATTTTGTATAAACATTGTCTGCCATCTAGCAGGATCATTAAGATTACATAAGGGTGGGCATTTCAGCAAGATAATGGAGCACATTTACTTACCTGGTCCCTGCGCGATCCCCGAGGTGCGATCTGCCGCGATTCATGAAGATCGTGTGCCCAAGTTCCTGCATCTGTTGCTTCCCCAACATCTTCCTCCTGGTGCATGTAAATGCGTGGCTTGGGACACAAATTGCTTTGTTGAATCCTGCGCGTAGTCCGAATCCGTCAGATCGTCCAATGGCTCGCACCCCGATTTGTGTCACGTGAAAGCTGGCGCCAATTCTAAATGCGGCGCACAATGGAAATCGGCGGGTATTCTGACGATAGTGTGGACCACGGACCCTTAGTAAATGAGCCCCAAAATAATTGGAAATAATCACACATGATCTCAAATGCCCAATGTATGGGAATAGTTTTTACATAACCTAAGTGTTTTTGAGATTTCAAATCCAACAAAAGCTTTTTTCAAAGTATTAAATACATTTTTGTAAGCATGTTCAATACTTTTCTCTGTCAAAAGCACCAGTAAAATTAAATTTACTTAGAAAATGGATGCCATTTTCAATACTTATTTCACTTGCTGTATAAAGCTTTACTTTTGTAAAGCATCTATGTAGTAATTGTGGTTCTGGTAATATAGGTGGTTTGGGCGGTACCCCGGGGCTCAAGCCTTCTAGAGTGTCCACCAAATTTTATACTGAAAAGGACCCTTACCCATAAAATCCTTGTACATCTGCTATCAAAGCTCATGTGCACAAGAGCCATTTCGGGACCTTTGGAGGCCCTACATAGGCACAGAAAGAGCAGATTGAAAGCAGGCAGAAGGGACACATATTCCATTCCCCAAAAAGCTGATTCTAGTATCATACGTAGGGTGTGGCTCCAGACTTGTAGGGACTATAATATACAGAGCCCATGGCACTGTATCTATATATCAGGTTTAATTTGTTTCTGCATCTATGTAATTTATGTAGAATTAGTCCCAGTGCCATATGTATGTAGTAAATGTTGCAACATTTAACTTTAGCCTGACTGGGATCCAAAATGTTACATATAGCCCATGACACATGATAGCCTTAATTTGTTACTGCATTTTTTAGACTATTCACATCTGGGTCCCTAGCCTGCATAGCTAAAAAAAAGAAAAAAAATCAGTTTTTCAGCTCAAATTTTAAAATGCTAACTACTTGCAAATTATAGCAATTAAACACATTAGAAAGGATAGGATTAGTAGTACTGTGTTGTACCCATATATACAGGATAGGAGTAGTAGTACTGTGCTGTGCCCATATATTCAGGATAGGAGTAGTAGCAATGTGCTGTACCCATATATACTGAATAGGAGTATTTATTAGGACTTTTATAAAAAATATTTAATAAGATGAGCAGTAAATATAAGAAGAATAATTAAGGAGAGCATTATATAAAACATAATTAATAAGTAGGAGCACTGTAAGACTGTATAGATGAAATGATGAATTGGAAATGATATATTACGAAGTTAAAGGAAATGATGTCCAATTTAATTTATTAGGTGTATCATATTATTTACTCAGGGGTGTGTATTGCAATATACTGAGGAGTCACAATGTAATATTTGATTTATGGAGAGGGCATGGTATGGTTTTTGTTATGGGGGTATATTTGATATTTGTGAGGGGCTCAGTGTGGTGAGTTGTGTTGTGGTAAATATTATTTAGGAGCACAGTGTGGGACGTTATCCAGGTGACAATATTATTATACGGTGATATTTTTAGTTGCACAGTGTGGAGATTAAGGTATCTGGTGAAAAATTCTCCAGTGATAACAAAAAAAGGGAGAAGTCGTCCTGCAGTTCAGTACCTAAAGGAGAAGACGTGTGACATGTGAGGTACTGAATCCCACTTCTGAGTCTGATAACTGTAATTAATAACTGAGTAACTATCTAGACTATTACTATAATGTCAGCGCCAAGTCTTCTTATGTGGTGCAGAGAACATAGTTATTGTTATTGTTAGTTATTCTTATTGGTAATTTAGTGCTGCACAATACAGCCACTGTGAACTCCTGTGAAATAACAAATATTTCTATGTAGCAGTATGGTGGGCCCCCAGAATGAATTTTTCTGGTGGGCCCTAGGCACCCCAGTCCGACCCTGCCACTGACTGTTGGTTCTGTTACGTAAAACACATTACCGATCATTCTAAGGTCTTGTATTCTAAATAAGCAGAGCAATGGGCTTATGCTTTAATAGGATATGGTAAATATTACTAGGGCTACCATGTGCATTCTTGGACTGCAAACATTGCAAACACACCCCAATGATTGAAGAAAAGAATGACTGACAGTCGGTTCATACACAGGGCCATGGAAACCACAGACTTGTTTGTAAGCCCATTGAAATACATGGGGACATGCTCTGGCCATTGAAACAATGGCTAGCACACGTCCAAAAACAAAGTGCATGAGCTCTAAATACTTGTATTCCTCATTAAATAACTGTGGAACATTGTTTTGTAACTCTATGTTATCCCTTTCCTTTATCATTCCTTCTTACCTTTTTTAGGTAAATAATACTGGATGTTACCAGTTTATGTTTTTTCCATACCATCTATTAATGAAGGGAGAAAATCCCTCAATAGAAAAGTTGTAAAATTTTCTCATACATTTCTAGGAGGATTAACAAAGACACTGAATGACATAAGAAGTACAAGATGACCCAGAATTATTTAAAGGGCACCTACCACCACGAATCTACCTATAAAGGTAGATCGGGTGGTAGGTGGATGTATGGGACGTGAGGATAGCCCTTTTTAGAGCTAATCCTCACGTCCCCGCTAGCCTAGCATAAACTTTATTGGCCTAATATGTTAATTTAATTAAGCGGCTACCGGGGCGTGGAGTAGCCGGACACGAGGCTACACGGCGCGGCTACTCCACGCCCCAGTAGCTGCTTTCCCCCGCCTACCCTGTGATCTTCGGCGCGCAGCTCCTGGCAGCTGCGCGCCCTCGTCCGAGAAGCCGGAGTTCTGCGCATGCGCAGTAACTCCGGCCTCGTTCCCGAGATCGCGCATCTTGGCCGGAGTTCCTCGCGCGCATGCCAGACTCCGGCTTCTCGACGGGCCGCCCTTGTACCCTCGTGTCCGGCTACTCCACGCCCGGTACGCGCTTATTAAACACACATATAGCCAATCAAAGTTTATGCTAGGCTAGCGGGGACGTGAGGATTACTCTAAAAAGGGCTACCCACGCCTCAACCATCCACCTACCCACCCATTCTCTACCTTCTATAGGTAGATCCCGTGGTGGGTAGGTTCCCTTTAAGTGGTATAAATATATAAAGGCTGCATTCACATGAATGTATTCTCGCTCAATTGTAGCAAGACGAGCATACGGCAGCTGCTCACCCCTCCCCTCTCAATAGGAAACAGCGCAGCACAGCCGGACGAACACACGGGGAAAGATAGAGCGTGATCTATCTTTTTCCCATGTACAGTGCAGTAAGGACCCACACGCTATAGCCATCCATGGGGATGTATATATCTGGGCACATATTTGCAGCCGGATATACATCCCAATGACGGTCGTGTGAATGGGGCCTAACTAAATCAAGCATCTTCCTATTTCTCATTTTTAACCTTTTTTCCTATTTTAAACTGAATTTGAAAATAGAACAGGCTTTCTGATCTGTAAACCTTTTGTTATAGAGAAGAAAGAGCCGAGCAAGACAAATTGGGAGCCATGAGATGTTTTTGCTCATCGAGTTCTTAGGTGTCCACTGGAAGGTCCTACTTTATGATTGCCAGATGGTGGCACTCAAAGCCATCTTTGTGGGCACCCACACAATGGTTCCCTTGCTCTGACATAGACTAATTTAGGGCACATCGGCGGGATTCGGAGCCAAATACACTGTTGCCGATTTGCCCACATTTGGTGGGGGCCCCTTTAAGGGCAAGTGTTGGGGGGGCCGGGGTGCGTGTGCCGTGAGCCCCCCCTATAATCTGGCCCTGCTGAACACAGAGAAAAATTTAAAAAATGGTAAAAACAACAAAGACAAACTGGGACACATTTACTAAGGGCTATGCACCGCACTTTTGTCGGACTGTGCACATTCTTCTAGGCTAAAACTGCTTGCACAGGTATTTAAGAAGTGTCTTCGCTGATGCTATGTCGCATGCGACCCTTTTGTGGCGCAGCTGCGCTGGCTTCCATGCAACACAAGGTAGGGGGCGTGCCGTCGGTTGATCCAACGGAATTGGACCTAGTACCGTATTTAACTTGCAAATTGTGTTGCACACCCTATGAGTTGCACGCCACAAAAAAGATGGTTAACTCTGTCGGGCCATTGCAGGGAAGCGCCAGATTAGTGATTTCTGGCTCAAGCTCTTAGTGAATCGCTGCACATAGCATATAAATATATAAAAATATATATTACTACATATTATAAAAATATAAATTATATTATTACGATGTGTTACATTGTTCTTAAAGGTAACCAGTTACAAAAAGCACGGAAGAAAGTAAATCAAGCACAACCAACCCAAACAACAGTAAACTGCAATTACATTAGAGAATAAACTTTTAAGACATTAAACTCTGACAGCAGAGTATCCATTTGTACATGAATTGTGACTTTAGGAATGTATTCATTCCAGATAGAACCAAAAATAAATTATAATAAAAGACAAATTATTCTTACCCACTCCTCAACATTTGGACCTTCTTGATATGCTTCAAAAGGCTTATCCCAGTAAATGTTTGGCTCCCCATAGCGCCAGATCTTGCTTCTTGTCTTTTGGGCAAAGAAAGATATGACACACAGCAGGATAAATACGATAAAACCACAGACTATAGCAATGGCCTGAGGAAGAAAAATAACATTTTTGATATTGTTAGCTGCAAAAAGTTCCTAAATATTTTCTTCCTAACCTTTAATATTATCTTACCTCCTGTGGATCCACCATGCAGTAATGGTACAGGTACTGATTATAATAGCCTGCCCCAGATGACACTGGACTGTAGATCTGGTTACACACTGTTAACATTTGTGTGTAGTATAGGCTGCCACCCATCTGTGATCTTGGATTCACCCCAACAATATAGACAATGGAGGCAATAAGGTCCAATGTAGCTAGAATAGCACTCAGCACTACTACAATCAAAAAGAATTTACGGGACCGGGTTCCACCGGCTTTAGTTACACTTGCAATAAAGAGACCTAGCATGGCTATAAAAGTTAAGATGCTCATTGCCATCATAAAACCACTTGCTGCTTGGGGATTGGTCATCCCGTAACCATAGCCATATCCATATCCATAACCATAATTGCCATATCCACCCATTGTACCCATTCCACCCATTCCACCCATTCCACCCATGTAGCCAAGTCCTCCATAATTATATTGCCATGCTAAAGTTGAGGCCACACAGGCAAAGATTGCCAAACACAAAAAAACAACAATGGCCTGTAGGATCCGGACAATTCCAGGAGGAGACTTCCACTTGTAGAAATTTTGCGGTGGAACATCTTCCATATAGAAGGAGTCAGGATTGACTGAGTTCTTGTGGAAAGCATATGATCCAGGACCATGGCTATTCTGATGAATGTAAGTTGGTGGGCTGTAGTCTGGGGGGCTGTCATAGCGTTTTTGGCTATACATTTTGAGGCTGGCTTCCTGTGTGGAAAAAAAAAAGAGTTGAAGCCTGAACCCCTGTTTGAATTCTTTCATAGTTCTTACTAGTTTCTCTGTCACATTCTCTTCTTATCTTAGTCTTATGCGTTACTTCATTTTTCTGTTTCTGTCACACCCATTCTATTTGCTCTTTTTCATATCTTTCTCTCTCTAATTTCACTTATCTTTCTTTTAACTTATCTTTCTCTGTTGTCACACCTTGAGACAAGCCTGCCCTTCTTCTATTGTATTATACATGGGATATTGCCAAATAGTTATATATATATATATATATATATATATATATATATATATATAGTATATATGATGTATATATATATTGGCATTTTGGCTGTAGCGTCCGGTATTACCCAGGATAACTAATAACTGCTCTTAGTTTTAACCAAATTGAATGGGTTAACAAGAAAAATGTTTGAACATAAAGATCACAAATCAAAGCCAGACATTTTATTATGAAAAATCAAAAAATAATAGGAGGACTTCAAATCTTATATTAAACTCCACCGATATAACACTGACTAACTAAATAATTATCAAGCTAATGTAATGTACTTTACATGCAGCTCTGGATGTGACTGGAGTATCAAATATGATGTGAGCGGCGCAATTGAAAACTTATTGCCTCACACATAAGCTGCCTTATACTAAGAACGATAATGGCAGATAAATCCTCTAGTCACAGCCAGATCTGTAGGCATCTGACATGATCTAACAGTAGATAGATGATTGCAGCTCTGGGCTTGACTGGAGTATCACAGATGATATAAAGAATGGCTCCTGTAGATAGTGCTAATAAGTGTATTTTGGAAGTGCAGATTCCTTTATTGGACAAACATATAAACACATACACTCATGAGCACTTCAGTTTCTGTGCCCCCACTCATTTTGCTACACCAACCCATGCAACTCAGCTTCAGATGTGCCTTTTCCTCCCACTTGATATTACCTTCTCCTTAGGGAACTGAAGGAAGCCCACACCCATGCATGCACGGTACAACAGAGAGAGTAGGAAGTGGGGTGCGACAGTGTAACAGCCTGTAAAGCCAGATCACAGAGTGGCAAGGGTAACCCCTCAGGCTCATTAGGATACACTTAGAAGTTGATTTTAGAAGGGGGAACGCCATGGATAATAAATATAAGAAGATTACCAAAGTTACAGTGCCTGGATTTATGAGGAAATTCCCCTGGTTTATCATGTTTGATAAACCATGCATGGTAGTTTACCATTCATAAAAAAGAGGTATGTTTTACTAAAGCAGGACATCCCCTAGATAGATGTGTTAGAAGTCCAAAAATCCTTGCTGGGGATCTGGGATGCAGGAATAGTTACATATTACCAGTACCCCTCCATAGAGATGCACGGTGTAAGGCCGTGCACACGGGGAAAGATATGTCCTATCTTTTCCCTATGTATGGAGCGGTACGGAGCCACACATGCGTGGCACCTTTTTGCACCTTGCGATCAATGCTGTCTATGGGGGACAGCCATTCGTACATCCCCATACATTTGTGTGAATTCAGCCTTATCCAGTTTTCATTTGTCTTATGATGCTGTCAATATTTACTATTTCTTAGTTATGGATTTCATTAGATCAGGCAATAACCTTTTGGCCAATGCATATGGTGCATGTACATTACCAGGGGGTTATAGGGAACCTGTCGATTCCGGACACCTCTCACAGTGCTTCAATGAAACCAGCATAAAACTGCAGTTCCACAGCGTATGTACCACACATACAGCACATGCACAGTGAAGCTGGAGTGTACTATGCCAGTTAGACACATGCTGAGAGCTCTGGAACATATATAAACATTTTATTTTTATGGGGTCACTGACAGGAATCATTTAGGCTGATTTGGGACAGAAAACCACTGGTCCATAAGAACTTGTAGGTAGTTTAATGTCCCAAATTTACCTGACATGTTCCCTTTAAGACAGAATGGAGAAAGATCACAGACTAAAACCTCTCTTTGCAGGATAGGTGTCTGCGTGTTCAAATTGCAGCAGTTACGGGAACCTATGAAAAAATTTTAATAATTATCCCATATACTGTAATGAAAAATCATTCAATGTCTAAAGCAACTTTTTAACCATTTTGCCACCAATAAAAATGCTATCAATAGAATTATCAGCTTGTTCTGCCATACACTGCTCCGTACACGAAGTATAAAAAAGTTCCTACTTTCAGAGTACATGTACATTTTTTTCAGACACAAGAAAAGTATATAAATTTGGTATTTCCCTGGTCAAACTGACCTAAAAATTTAGGGATGTGTTAATGGGACTAAAGAGTGAAAACTGTAGATGGCACAACTGTATTTTTTGTCAGCTCCACATCTTTATTAAACAAATTAAAAGTGCTACCTCCTGAAAGGGTTTACATACAATGTTATGGACTGTAGAAAGTGGGTTTAGGATGAAAGTGGACCACAATGTTTTGTCTGCCCTTGAACTTTACATGTTTTCAATTATTGTTTGGCAAACATTACAGTATGGCAAAATGCGTTTAAGGGCTAGGCTATATTAATATACTTACAGCACTTTTCTGTTGATCAGTATAATGAGTTTTACTTAGACCGTATTTCACAATTTTGCATTTGTCCACTTTTTGATATACATTAGGAAAGTGGTTCAATATTGGCAATTAATGCTGTACTATGTATAAGCCCCTTTGTTTGGATGTTCTGAGAGGACTGTATGAAATTGAAACACTAGCTGTCAAGTACTTTTTAGCTAGTAAAAGTGCCCTATTTGTCTGGCATTAGCCAGTTGCCACAGCGTTTTAACCAGTGAAAGATTAGCTATTAGTTTGGGGAAATTAATGTTACATTTTCTTTACACTTTGGCCCACAATTTTTGAGTGTTTGAGCCAGTTTTCTGTCTGACTTTGCACTGAAAAGAACATATAAACTGCTTGTACAGATATTTAGGCCCCTTCTACACTTGCGTTTTTCACGTGCGTGTTCTGCGTGCAGAACTTGCATTGCACTCTGACCCATTGTAATCAATGGGCTTTGTCAGACTTTCATTTTTTTTTCACGCACGTTTAAATCTCAGCATGCTCTACTTTTGCCAGTTACGCATGTGAAAAACGCACCATACAAGTCTATGGAGAAGCATCAAAAACGCATTGCACTCTGAGACACATGCAAGTGCAATGCGTTTTTCATGCATCATTTGCCATAGAAAAGATAGAGCTCAGTCCTGAGTCCTATTCACGCAAGTTATCTGCCCGTGAAAAACGCATTGAAGTGGCATTGAAAATGCATTGAAAACGCATATGAAAAACTGAGACACTGAACAAACCATGTCTGAAAACTGATTGAACTCTGATGCAAAATGTCAGTTTTTCACTGACCAAACCCTGATCGCACCCTGATCAGACTATGACGTGATCTGCAAAGCAAGTGTGGAAGGTGCCTTAGTGTATGTGCCAGTATTGTGTCACAGCTGCACTGTGTCCTCTGCGCCACAAAATTCTGCACCTAAAGGGACGTTCTGGTGCTGATTCGGACCGTGTGCCACATTTATTATAGTGACTCCAAAGAATTGTGTTGCATGCTATATGTTAAAGGTGCACACTTCCCGAGCGCCATATTAATGGAGACTGTGCACACTCTGCACGTAAGTGAGACAAGCTGCACATACTTTTGATAAATGTGGGCTATAGTGTTGTTGTATATGAACCAACTGACCACTGCATGATTCTATAACTCTACACCTTGTGTATCATGTAAACCTATGATCGATTCTTGGTACACTGAGCTCGAACCAGAGCATATACATATTGTTTATATTAAGAATATTTTATGTGATCACTTTTCTGAAACAAGGAAAACCACAGCACATTGTGGAGTACTATGATGGGTTGTGAAATAATGTGATTTTCTATAGTATTCTATTCTACATTTTTGGCCAAATATATGTCAAACCAATATAAAAAAAATTGTAATGTGAACCCTATAGCACATTTGGTAAATTATTATAAAATGTGTTCTCCCTCTATCTTTGCTATCTTGAAAATCCTCTTTCTATCCATCAGACCATGTATGCCTTTTTCTTATTAAACACATCTAAGCCTCACATGCACATAAACCTTGACAACCTGTGTCTATTTGTCCTTACCTGTTCTAAAGGTTTTTTTGCTGTCCAGTTCTTGTGGTATTAAGCATGCCTTTAGTTTCTTTGTTTCCACTTGCGCTTCCGAGCTTCTCACATCACATGTCTCCTTCCATGATCATGCTCTGATATTGCACAGGGTATCTGGTTTCTGTAGGTTTCCTGTATCCCCTTACTCACACTAGACAACACTCTGAGCCCTGGTAATGGCGTTCCTGGATTAATGATTAGAATTCAGCTCTGCCCACATTCAGAATGAGAAATCCTCCCCTCAGGGCCGGTCAGCACTTGGAAAACTTTATCATTCCCAGAGAACAAGTGCATGGGCAGGTCTGGCCCTCACATACCTTTAACCTGTTACATTCCTTGTACAGTACAGGCAGTAGCATAGCTATAGGAACTTCATAGGTTACTGTAACACCCTGGCCCTGGAGGCTGGGGAAGGGCCCAGAGGCCACATAACAGAAGAGGAATAAGATAAATTAAAAGGGAAGTGTGATAGTATCGCATAATAGATTCACTATGATGAAGTTACATCACATGTTCATGATAATTCATTATATTGTATATGTTACCCACAATTAAATGAATTATACATATGCTCCTATAACGAATTAATAATGTTTTATTAATTGTCCATTTGAAATAGATTATACATATTTACCCATAACTATTTACCATAAATAATATTGTATATCCCCCCTTATAATTGAATATATGATATATATTATAAAGAATTCTATAATGCTGTATAAGACTCCCTACCTTTCTCATAATGAGAATATTAATGTTGGGCAGTAATAAGTTGACTTACCAGTCAGCTCCCCCTTATGCTCCGTCTCTGATTTTTGCTGTATGATGCAGGCAGTGTGATGATGTCATTGATGTCACTTCCTGTGTTGGTGAGAGTTGTGCATGAATCTGGCATAATCAAATGTGCCAAAAGAGTCTGATGAGGCAAATCGGACTCACACCTGAGTGCTGGTACTTCCTCTCTCATTGCCTCGATGAAGCAGTTAAAACACTTCATCTTCATTGTGCATGTGCCATATGGTACTTACACAGTGAAACAGGGTTGTTCTATGCCAACTTCACTTCTGACAATGGGCCAAGAGCTCCAAATCAAGGTAAGTATAAATGTTTGTTTTTTATGTGCCCACAGAGAAAACCCATACTGGGGTGATTTGGGATACTAAACCACCAATCCATAAGGATCTGTGGGTGGTTTAGGGTCCTAAATCGCTCTGACAGGTACCCTTTAAGAGTCCATCTAGCCAAGCTTAGCTGAAACTGGGTCACTTGTCAGAACAATGATCCCAGGACGGGTGGGCCAAAATTCTCCCCAATTCCAATATAAGAGAGTGATAAAGTTATACAGAAACCAATAACTTCAAGTTGTTGCTACTAAAGGTAGTTTCTATGAGCTATTGATTGATTCAGTGGCTTTTTCCACACAGCTTTTCCACACAGCTTTTCTATTTTGGCTTCATTTTTGTTAAATAAATAATGCCATGGTGTAATGTGTGCATCTGAAGTTGGGTGAGGGTCCACTTCATTTTTCTCATGGCTGCGGATTCACTGATTGTATCCCCATAAGATCACATGCTGCTTCTATACTATGACTGTTTAATTTTTTAGAAGGTCTCTGGGCTTTATAGATAGTAGTCATATATTAAATTATAATTTTCAATTATTGTTCCAAAATCAGTATAAGTAACAGCATTTTTGTGGTACATTTATGTAGTGCAATTACTACATATGTGGGTCTGAAACAAAGAGCAGTGATAGAAAGCAGAAATCATAACAATTTTGCCTTGTTTTTTCATGACATGTGAAACTTGGATAGTTATATCATTTTAAGGGTATTTCTATAAATATCATATTCTTACATAACATAATTAGCAAATAACTAACAATGTAAAAAATATGCTTTTTTTTTCCCCAATAATCGTTTTTAATTTTAAAAATTTACATAAATTTACATCAAAATATGTTAAAAATATGAAAGGGGTCAATCCACCAACCTTCCCCATGTACAGGGGTAAATAAACTTCAAATGGTTATATCTTCTGTACTGTGGCACCTAGAAACACATTAAGGGTGTAATGTTAAATATGTGATTCTACTCTTTGATTTGACAACAGAACTGTGTTTCTAGGTACTACTAATCACCTATTTGACACCCCTGCTTTAGAAAATGAGCCACATATCAGATAAAGCTCTCATAAAAGTAATATGGTTAATTCACTACTGACAATCACTGGTGCACACCCTCTGTAAAACTACTATTGATCTATCCTATGGGTATGTCTGTAGGATTATAGAAGCCTAGAATCCCTTTAACAATAAATACAGAAAAAAGATAAACTTGAAGGGATTTTCCAGGTTAATGATATTAATGACCTATCCATGGCACTAGGAATACTAGAAATTAGTATAATTAGCCTTTTTGGGCTATTTAAGTATAAATGTTCGATTTTTCTGTGACCTCTAACAGTTACTAGTGAATAAGGAACTGTGGATGGTTTAGTTTCCCAAAAGCCAGGGTTCTTTCTTTAAGTGTAACTCCAAACCACCTGTGTAGGAATAACTCTGAAGTCTGAAACATTTCTCATCATCATTGTTTTCATTATCATTTTTAAGCAAGAAAAAAAAACTATTGAAGTTAGTGGTCACCATAAGAGCCAGTGTCAGGCTTGCGGGATGTGGATCCGCTGGACCACTGCAGACGATGACCAAAGCCACTACCTGGGACCGGAGTCTAAGTGGTACCCGGTTTTCACCAGAGCCCGCCGCAAAGCGGGTTAGACAAGCTGCGGCGTGGTACCACCAGGTCGTTCCTCAGGCGTGACTTGTCTGCAGTGGCGGCCAAGTTGAGGTACAGAAACAGCAGTCAAGCTCGAGGTCACAGTCCAGGCACAGGGTCAGGGCAGGCGGCAGAGATGCAATGTCAGGATCCAAACCGGGGTCAGCAACAGGAGGTCCAAGCAGAAGGGTACGGGAACACAGAACTCACGACAGCAATACGGAGGGACACTGGTACACGGGAACACGAAGGTAGTCAGGTAACACAGGAACACGGAAGGAGTCAGGCACGCAGGAAACACAGGAACGCAGAAGACACTGGAACGCAGGCAAATCGCAACAGAGCTTTCTCTAAGGCTGTGAGGCACAAAGATCCGGCAAAGTAGTAAGGGAGGTACTTGCCTTTTAAAGGTGAAGTGTTCAGCCAGCGCACCAATCAGCGGTGTGCTGGCCCTTTAAATCTTCTGAAGGTGCCGCGCGCGCGCCCTAGGAGACGGGGACGCGCGCGCACGGAGCCAGACGGAGACACAGGAACGGGGAGAGGTGAGCTGCGCCGGCGCTGCGCCAGCGAGCCCCGGGGAGCACGGGTGAGCCCGCGACCCGCGATATGAGTCGCGGGACCACCCGTGACAGCCAGTTAGCCAGCCATTTTATGTTACAGGTTAAATTTTTTAGTAAAAAAGTAATTAGGAGGCAATTTTTTTTAAAAAGATCTTCCGGCTGAGGGTATCAGTTAATCAATTGATGCCCCTCAACGACAAGCTGTAGACTGTTTGTAAATGTTGTGATGACAAATGCATTATGCACTGTCCCCACAGGAAAATATAGAAATTAAACATTTCAAAGTAAAATTAATTTACTTTTGTGCATGTTGATGTGAGGTCACATGTTGCATTAAATGGGTATTTCCAGAAAGACAAGTTTCTTAAATGTACTTAGGTTAACAAAATAATATATTCTCTAATTCACTGTTATTAACTAAAAAATACAGCATTTCACAGGTATTATTCCAACCTGTCTCTATCAGTCCTGGTGTACACAATTTCAGTTGCCTCTGGTTCCCAACCCTGTATCTTCTGACTTTAGGGTCAGAAGCCATTTTGGTTATCTGTCTGACAGCTGTGGAGCTGAGCTGCTCTCTGCCTCTAGCCCCCACCCCCCTGCATTTCATGAGAGAGCTCTGACTGATACACAGACACTGAGTTCCTGCCGGCAGCAGCCTGAGGAGAATTACAAGTTACAGACAGATAAATTCTTTATCTGGGGTGGGGTAGTAAGGCACAGCAGATCTAGCAGTGTGTTGTGGAACAGTAGAGTTGTAGGAGAGCTGACTGTGTCATTGTGTGTAAAAGGCAACTTATGGATCTCATCATCTCTGATCCGACTCATCTCTCTTTCTATGTGTCAGCTACAATGTTCAGAAGCTAAATGAAAGTGTATATAAACCTTGTACCCTGGTAATCTAACCACACTGTCAGCTCACAGAACTAGATGGATCATGAAGTGTCTGTTTAGACAGTCCCCACCCACTCTCTGGAATTTTTCACTGACCAGCCTAGGAAGTGATAGGAGCTAAAACAGCAATAAAACTGAATAAAATTGTAAAGTAATATCTTTATTGTGTTAATATCACTAGAGGTATAATGAGCAATACAGTCAATTCCAAAGTTAGTGTTACGTCACTCCTATTATATATATGTATAAGCTGAACCAAAATCAAGGGAGTGGTAGTAGTGTCTAAAAACAATGGGGGTCATTTACTAAGGGCCCGATTCGCGTTTTCCCGACGTGTTACCCGAATATTTCCGATTTGCGCCGCTTGTACATAAATTGCCCCGGGTTTTTGGCGCACGCGATCGGATTGTGGCGCATCGGGGCCGGCATGCGCGCGACAGAAATCGGGGGGGCGTGGCCGAACGAAAACCTGACGTATTCGGAAAAACCGCCGCATTTAAAAACCGAAAATGTGTCGCTTGGGGAGCGCTCACCTTCACCTTCTATGGGATGGTGCATTCCGGGGCGTTAAGATTATTTTCGGCGCTGCAGCGCCACCTGGTGGACGGCGGAGGAACTACCATCTTAAATCCCAGCCGGACCCGAATCCTGTGCAGAGAACGCGCCGCTGGATCGCGAATGGGCCGGGTAAGTAAATGTGCCCCAATATGTATTGTTGGGTCCCAAAATGCCTGGTCTATTAAAATATAAAAACAGTTATTGCCGGCAGTGACCCCTATAACGGAAAATAGAGCCCAATTGTCCGAAACGTGACTTTTACACCATTTTACATCACATAAAAATTCTTTTTAAGTTATTAAGTAATAAAATTGATCAAAATGTCACACATTCCTCAAAATGGTAGCAATGAAAACATCGGCTCATTTTGCAAAAAATGACACATCACACAGCTCCGTACACCAAAGTATGAAAAAGTTATTAGCGTTAGAAAATGGCGAAAAAATTGTTTCTGTTTCGTACACATTTGTTTCATTTTTTGAAATGTTTTAAAACGCAATAAAACCTATAAAAATTTGGTATCACCATGATAGTATCGAACCAAAGAATAAAGCAGAGGTGTTATTTGGAGAGCACAAAGAAAGTCCTAAAAACTGAGCCCACAAGAAAGTGACGCAAACAAGTTTTTTTTCCCAATTTTTCCACATTTGGGATTTTTTTCCAGCTTCCCAAAACATGGAATGGAATAATAAAAATAACACAACAGAGAAGTAAAACTTTTTACGCACAAAAAAATCCCTCACACAGTTCTGCACACAGAAATGGATTAATGTCCGGGTTAAAGCAGAACCCTTGTACCTATTGTGCAGAAGAGGACGCCAGGATACTCATTGGAAATATGATAGTGGGAATATAATCTGCTGACCCTTACTATTTCCCACATTATTGGTGGAGGAAGAATTACATGATAGATTTGGATGAAACCCGTTTACCTGCTGAATTGCGAAGTGAAGCTTAGACCGAATTTTCAAAGTTTCATTTGTATGAGCATACAGTGGTCATACTGGTTATACTGCCTTCGGAGGGAAAAACTAAATCAGAATGTAGCTTAACTGTGATTTCAGTTTTTTGCTGTAACAGAGACACAAAAAATAGTAGTACTACAGTCTTGTAAAACAGAGACACCTTCCTACACCTTGTGTGGGTTCCTGTTGTGCCACTAAATAACTTAAACCCATGATAATTCCAAAAGATCCCAGTAGTATCTGACACCTAGGAGTAGCCATCCTCCTCTTCTCTAGTGCGCTGCTATGGCCGGCTGAGCCTAAAGATGTGAGCAAAGCAGCCTAAGTTACAGTATAGTGCCACCTTGATTAACACTTTGCCCCTCACTATGCTCCCAAATAATAAATAGCTCAATACAAAATTTACCACAGTATTACCTTTCAAAATGTTATGCCTGATCAATGCACCTGATGATGAAGCTGTTTGATGCCTTATTTTATATAAAGAATGAGTGGGCATTTTAAGATTCTTCCTTGTTTCTTTTTTATATCATCTAAATAAGCACTAGTGGGCTAGATCAGTTGTAGTATACACTGCAATACAAATTGAATTAATTGTATTACAGCAATGTGACAGAGGTTGCTAGAGAACCTTTAGGACCTGCCTCAGGCACGGATTTTTAGGAACATGATAGACCTTAGTGTCCATAGCTTTGCATCTGCTTCCCATGATTGCATTAAGGGGGGCCCATTGGAATTCTCAGTGTCACTGGCAGATCCCTAATTTACCCAATTAAACTACTAGCCTCCTTTTCTTTATAGAATCCCATCATTTATGTTACATTTCACCTGTTAACCTATAAAAGATCTCCTCCAAAGTAAGTTACCGTATATACTCGAGTATAAGCCGACTCAAGTATAAGCCGAGACCCCTAATTTTACCACCAAAAACTGTGAAAACCTATTGACTCGAGTATAAGCCGAGGGTGGGAAATGCATTGGTCACAGACCCCCCTCCCAGTATATAGCCAACCAGCCCCTATAGTATACAGCTGCCCCCTGTAGTATACAGCCAGCCCGTCTGCCCCCAGATGTATACAGCTAGCCCAGCCTGCCCCCATATATACAGCTTGCCCCTCCCCCAGTAGTATACAGCTTGCTCCCCCATGGGGTAGTATACAACTTTCCCCCAGTAGTAACACCAGCCTGCCCCCCAGTAGTATACAGCCAGTCCCCAGTAGTATACAGCCTCCTCCCAGTAGAATAGCCCAGCATAAAAAAAAAAAAACTTATATACCCAGTGTCCCCTGATGTCAGCGCTGCTCCCCTGATGTCCCCGCACGGCTCGTCTTCAGGCTTCCCCGCGGCCGTCTCTTTCTTCTGCAGGGCGCCGCCATTGCTCTCCCGCCCTGGCCCATCAGCACATAATATGATGCGCCGCTGGGCGCCCACCAAAAGAAGAAACAGGTGCGGAAGCCTGAGACGAGCCTCGCGGTACATCGGGGTCAGCGCTGCAACCTCGGGGCCACCAAGGTGAGTATATAAGTTTATATTTTTTTTACCTCTTTATACTTACTCTTTGACTCGTGTATAACGCAGGGACTTTTTTCTCAGCACATTTTTTTTTGTCCTGAAAAACTCGGCTTTATACACGAGTATATACGGTAGTTTTATAGTACCTACCAGCATAACTTTTGGTGTCATATTTTAAGATAGAAATTTTTTCCTTTAGCTACAGAAACAGAGATACAGGCAGTTACAGGAATAGTTGAATATGGAATAACCTTATCTGGAAAACCTTAGTAAATTTATAGATTTATCAACACCTACCTAGCCTACTTTGATTTCCAACACCTAAAGTCAGTATGTATTAATGCATGTTTCTTTTTTTGCCATGGGTCAGGGTTGTTTATACATTAAAATTCATCAGTGTGTGTATTGGCACAATTTAAAATTTCTAATATTAAGTAAAATCAATTTGTGGGTGATCGGGGTGGTAGGTGCCTCTATTGTACGTGATGGATAGCCCTTTTTAAGGACTAATCCTCACTTCCCCTGTATTTTTTTTATTAACCTAATATGCTAAGTTTCAAAGAGGCCTGGAGTACCAAGCTGAGGCTACATGGTGCAGCTACTCCAAGCCTCAGTATCCTCTTTGATCCTCCTACCTGTATATCTTTGGCGTGCAGCTACGGGAACTGCACGCCCTCGTCTGCAAAGCCCGGCGTTCTGCGCATGCACAACGCCAGTTTTTGCGGACAAGGCGCACAGCACCTCGTAGCTGCACGCCGAAGATATGCGGGTAGGAGGATCAAAAAGTCTACTGGGACGTGGAGTAGCCGAGCCGTGTAGCCTCAGCTCCTGCGTACACCACGCCCCAGTAGCCCTTTAGAAAATTAGCATATAGTGATATAAAGTTATAAAAAGATACAGGGGCGTGAGTATTAGCCTTCAAAAGGGTTATCCTCACGTACAATAGAGGCACCTTTATCATGTGTTAAAACAGAATTAGTACTCTGTAACTCTTTGCTCTTTAATATGTGGCGATTTACAGTTAATCATAATCACAAGTACTAAGAAAAGAACAGATGACCATCTGCCATCCGCAGCCTAGACCATTCACACATGCAGTGGCCTATTATCCCAAAGCAAATATCTATTGGCCTCTGCAAATGTCCAGCCATTCAGCCCGTACTTACACGAGCATGAGATATATTTATCAGAAGAACATTTGGTAAGCTCTCTGACAATCTCATGTCATGGGGATGTAAAGAATAAACGAAAGCAGACCTGTCACTGAAAGTAGTCTGATCTGGACATAATATGAGAGAGCAGAGTAGCTAGAAGATTGCTATATACTGATATTTTTTAAGGAAAAGATCGGCATGCCCTTGTATTTAAAGATCATCACTTGCTCTTTGAACCCTTTAAGAGGTGTTGCTCCACTGATACAGCACAAGATTAATTTCATCCCACATATGCAATAAGTTTGATAACAATACCAGGGAGGGTGGTCCTGGGCTGGAGCAGACAGCTCTGCACTATTCACTAGATAGTAGTCAGAGGATTGTGGCCACAAATAACAGCCCAATTGGTTGAAATAGCAAGGGCAAAAACGAAAATTGTAACTGCTGTCAAAAAATTATGAGATATTAGACGTGATACCTTTTTAACGGATGCAAAGAGTAGGAGTTGAGCTGGGAGGACAGTTTTAATATGTAAAACTTTTTCCTCTTCTCTATTTCTCTTTTTTCCATAAATATACTAAAAAATGAGACATTTTGTTACCGTTGAGAACTTAGATACTCTCCCGTCATGGATCAAAAGTGAGCCTGATTTTAATAATCATTTTACTTTTGTTGGTCTAAGCACAAGGTTTTGTAGTGATTTTAAACAAAATAACAACTGCAGCAATCCCTAAAATTATCTTATTACCCTATTACTACTGCTTCTTTTTGTGCTTGGGTTTCATAACAGCAATTAGATATGATATACCTTGACCCATTACTAAATATAATCAGAAAGATTGATTCTCTTCTTCCTAGCATGCACTTCATCTTGCTCTCCTCGTTCTTTCTCTTTCTCTCCTCGTTCTCATAAGCATGTTTCGCCACTTTCTAGCAGAGAGTGAACCACATGGCCACCTCTAGATAAAGTTGTGTTTAACATCCGGCAGACAGATGTTCCATCAAGACTTTTGGAAAAAATTTCCGGGAATTATGTTTCTAAAGTCTGCTCTTGGATAACTACAGTAATAATTGACCTTTTGGTGTCTGTGGAATCAACGGCAATTCAAACAGCTAAAACTATATTAGACAATGATAGATAATAGATAGATAGATAGATAGATAGATGGATAATAGATAGATAGATCTCCCCAAATAAAGTCAAGAAAGGCAGAACATCAGGATTGTGATGTTAAAAACTGTAGGTTTACTTGTTATTCCAGCATCTGGCGGCTCTAAGCTTTTGAAAGACTGAAACGCTTGCTCAGAGGGTGGAATAAAAGTTACCAAAAGAAATACCCTTTTTTATCACAACCTTGATGTTTGCTGATGTTTTTTTGGACTTAGGCTAAATAGATAGACAGTTGGTCAAATGGTCAAATGCTTTTAAGAATTCATAAATTCTATAATAATAAAAGAATATTATCTCTGGGTAACTTACCTCAAAGCATTACGCTCCAAATCCCAAAATTCTGCTGTGTTAGTTTATAAAAGTGGTAATATGATTAATAATATTAACTCTTTGTTTGTCCTTTTTTCTATTTTACTACCATACACTGTAAACACAGCATCCTCCAAGCACACTGTTTGGCGCCATACTTACTTTAGTAGGAACCCGGAATTACAGCTCTGCAAGAGTGGTTGTTTCCCCCAATGGCCTCCTAGTGTAAATAAGAGAATAATGAAATAAATTTTACTAAACTTTCATCTACAATCGCTGTAAATAAAATCCTGAACTACACACCAGCCTGCTAATGGCTACTCTTTTCTGCAGGTCACCCACAGCTTTCAAAACGTTACATGGCAACAAATGCTTCGCCACTAGCAGCAATCATTCCTGCAATTGTTCTGGTAAAAAACTACATATTTTAAATGACAATGGCAATTTTAGGAACATATACTTATAACTCTCGGTAAAGCTGACCCAACTATAAGCCGACGCCCCCCTAATTTTACCACAAAAACTGGTTAAAACCTATTTTTTTTACTCGAGTATAAGCCGAGTTTTGGGGTTTTCAGCAATTTGTTGGCTGAAAAACTAGGCTTATACTCGAGTATATATGGTACTCTTCCAATAATTGCATCTATGTCATACATTCTATGTATGAGTGCTAACTGTTAGTAAATTCTATAACCCTGCTGGAGGAAATTTTATCAGGAGTGTCTGAGAGCAAAACTGTTTGGTTGCTCAGGGCAGCCAATCAGAGCAACAACTTTCATTTGCCCAAAGCAGTTTATAAAATGAAAGCTGAGCTCTGATGGTTGCCACGAGCACTGGAGCATTTTGCTCTGATAAATCTCCCCCATTACCTGTAAGTCGCACCTAAAATTTGTAATTTTCATAATTATTAGTGCAGATGATAATGGTAAGTTTTGATAAATACTTTATTCAGATATATTTTTATATCTTTGCCTTTGCCTTTCTTCCTTATGTAAGCAGTTTGTATAATCTGCTTCTGTATGTTCAGCTGGATGATTTAGAGGCTTTCAAAACACTGCTCACTGAAATAAAAAGAGGCAGAAAAAAGTTACAATTAAGGGCTGCTTTTTTTACCCCTTGATGACCAAGCCCTATTTTCAAAAATGAATATGCCAAGCCTATGTTTCAACTTCATCCGGTAACTTACCTGTGTTTTGAGATGTTTTCTCATGACTGTTGGGAATTGCAATTAGTGACAACATTTTGGGCTGATATGCTTTTTCATTTATTATGGAAAATGTGGCCATCTACAAAAATTTTACTATTTTTTTCAAACGAAATCTTACTACCACAATTAGTTTCTACTAACATTTACCACATGTCTTGCTTTGGTCTTGTCATCATTTTATGAGTGTCTTTTATTATGATGAAAGAAAGAAAACAACTTCGTTTTTGTGGCTTTTTTCCTTTTATTTTCTAATGTTTTCTATTTTTTTCGCTATTCCACCTTCAAAAATGCTAACTATTTTATTTTTTCCAGTGTAACAGAGCCGTATTGTTTTCTCTGTAAAAAAACTGTACTTCCTAGTAACCACATTGATATGTACTAGGAATTGTACAATTGTAGTGAAATCTGCAAAAATGCATTTGTGCCATATTTTTGTAGGTTTAATAATTACTATGGGCTTTTTTCACTGTGTTGCTCCAAAGAGCCCTCTGCCTTTTTTCTTTGGGTCAGTATGGTGATGTGATTCCCAATTTAATAAGATTTTATAAGGTTTTAATGATTTTAAAAAAAATAAAATGTTTTGTAAAAGAATGTTTTCATTTTGCCATATTCTGACTCCAATAACTTTTTCCATACTTGAGTCCTACTTTGGGACCTGGATAATGGTGACATTTTTTGTGGGATACGTATATTAAAAAGCTTACTATCATCCCCTATATCAGTAAGGTGAACCTTTTTGAGACCGAGTGCCCAAACTACAACCAAACCCATTTATTTAAATAGAAAGTGCCAACTGGCAATTAAGCAGTAACATGTTACTACCTGTTTTGTCACGGGTTTCAATTGTCCTAAAGGACACCAATGTGTTGAAAAAAAGAGGAGAAATTCAGATTATCATTTAGCTTCATTCCATGTACTCTGAAGAGAAGAATTGCGGTGCCCCATAGCAGGAGCTCCAATAATAACACAGTCTTTGTCTCACCTCCTTGCTAATCCTGTAGCCCTGGCCAGCTAACTATGGTGTTCTTTCAAAATAGCCCTGATCACCGAACTCCTGTATGGCCAGGGACGCAGGAGGAGTGCTTTTAATTCCCATCTGGAAACTCGTGCAGGGGTGATGGCCTGGGTGACCACAGAGATTGCTCCGAGTGCCACCTCTGGCACTCGTGCATAGGTCGGCCCCACTGCCCTATATTAATTAATTCTGATATAAATAAAAGTGCCTCAAAAGTTCAGTTATTTCTTAATTCAGAACCACTGTGTGGTTTTTCTGTTGCAGGTATAGATGAGATCGAGTGAAACGTAATTCAGTTTGCTTGTTTGCTTGCTCCAATTTCCACACACAATCTGCAAGAGGAAATCTTCAGGCAATGCAGCACGCGCACATACCCTAAATGGGCATATCGGTCTCATGGAAATATAAAGTGGCTTTTTATGGATCATTCTTCTGAATCATATCTTAATAAACACCAGGTATCCAACCATGTACTATCAAAGCCTGTCCCTATGATTAAGCCACTGTTGGCCCATGGCTTCATGCTGCTTGCAACCAAATCTTTACCCTGCATCAAAATCTATCTAGGCTTATCAATCAGGAAATTCCTTCCATTCTTCAGCATTGCACTGTTGCTTTCAATCTCTATACCTTTTTTTTTCCAGCGGGTAAGGGGGGGATCGGAAGGGAAGCCAGATTGCCCCTCAATTTATTCTTTGTTGTGTTATAAATTCATACGAAATATGGCATAATGCTAATTGTCCGTGTCCTCCCGTCCTTCATCCACAGCATGTTTTGGGGTGTGACTTTTATTTCTACTCAACTTATGGGCATGCAAACATTTTGTTCTCAAATAAGTATCATCCCTAGAAGTGTGTTGGATATTGCTGTACATACCTTAGCTCCACCCATATGACATACTGTACCGCATTTTTTCAGACTATAAGTGCACAAAAATCCTTTGATATCTCAAAATCAAGGTGGCGCCTTATAGTCCCGTGGCCTTATATATGAACCGTACTTACAGACTTACAGCGGCTTGAACTGAACACAGTCTGCCCCCTGCTGGTCTTCTCCTTATACCATTCAGGTACGCCTTATAATCCGGTGCGCCTTATATGTGAACCTAGACTTTTATCAGGATTTATTGATGGGCGCCTATAATCTGGTGTGCCTTATAGCCGAAAATACTGTATTTTTTCCACTCACCGCATATAGTAGCTATGGTCTGCACGCAGTGATTTAGTAAATTTCATATTGTGAACGGAACAGTTCAAGCTACTGTCAGCAATATAACTGCTTGATTGTACAACCATCGTAGAAAAATGCACTGTACATTAAAACCTCCACTTTTCATCAAATGTCATCAATCACATACAAAGCAGTTTTCCCATTTTCTGCAAATAATGTTATGTTGTAATAATGAAAAGTGTAACAATTTTACAATTGGAACTTGTTTTTTTTCACAGGTAGTAAGTAATGAAACGTCCAATAGAATTACAGCAAAGAGAACTAGAATACAAGTACGGATACAGAAAGTATATTGGAAAATTTCAAACTTTTTCATTATACGAACAACATTTATTTGTGAAAAACTGAACAACGCCTTTAGACATTTCAGGCAAGCCTTTTATATTCCTGGAGGGCTCAATTACTTAAACTACAGCACCAGTGCAAGATATACATGGACTTTGACTTTCTTTAAGGGCTCATTCAAAATTGCATCAGTATGATTTTAACCAGTGGTAAAAAATAGACAGTAAAGCTCGATGGTATATATATTATATTTTTTCTGGCCAATAATTGGCTTGGTCATGCGCATCTACCATTAAAGGAATCATCCTCAAATCAACAGCATGATAACACCAACTTATTCATAGGATCCAGGCACCTTGATTTTGGTTAATCTTCTTATATTTTTAGCCATGGGGCCTCCTCCTCTAAATCAACTTTTTAATAATGATAATGCGCCTGAAGGGTTATTGGGGGCGGTTCCCAGAGCCCCTCTGTGGTGCAGATTACACAGTCTGTTCTCCCCTTCTGCTCCTGCTTGGCACTTTGCCCCCCTTTCCCTGACGATATATCTCACGCAGGCACATGGTTAGGAGGGGGAAGTCTTCCTTGAACATTGTAACAGCCTATAATCTGCAGCACACAGAAGGGCTCTGGAGACCGCCCATAACCTTTAGGCCATAGCCTAATCTTAAAATTTAATTTTAGAAGAAGGAGGCCAAGGTATAAATTTAAGAAGATTATATTAATTGGCAGGCACGGAGGCTCAGGTGTTTAGCACTAACAGCCCTTGCAGCACTGGGCTCAAGTCTCACCAGGCAACTTCCAAAGAGTTTGTCATTCTCTCTCTCCCCCCTGCTCGGTTTTGGTGGTTTCCCTCCGCGTCATACAGTTTCCTCTCATACTGGTAGTTTGATAATATGTGAGCCCCATGGGGACAGGGACTATTTGGCAAGCTCTGTGTAGCGCTGCGTAATCTGTGTGCATATATAAATAAAGGAATTAAACTAACGTTTTTCAATGTAACAATATAAACTTTTGGGGGATAGTATTTATAAATTTAAAAATATGCCAATGCCAAACAGTGGTTGAAACAGTAAAAAAGGTGAGAAATGCTTTGGTAAAAGTTTTAAGGGGAGTCAAGTAGATAAAACTCAGAAGCAGCTCCTTCACAAACCTTTAAATACTAGGGTCATTTCACAAATGAAACAGAAGGTAGAATGCAATTAGTGCAACATATAACATTGAATGTATAAATAGCTATAAAGTTTAAAAAAAAGAAAGCTATTTAATGACAATGTTTTATTCAAAAATTGAAACTTCACTTTAGGTCAAAGGTGGATATTTTAAATGTATTTGTCCCAAATACCATCAGGTTTTAAAAAGAAAAAGTGATCTACTTAGGAAATTGTTCAATTTGATGGAGCCTATCTCTCTTAGGTCACAATAAGCTAAACACATTGCTAGCAGATTGTGCCTGCATCATATGCTTGGTTGAATGCAGATCTCTTGAGTACACATGAGAATTGTGTTCATCATGGGTGTGGCACAATGTCTGATACATGGGGGCAGATTTATAAGCTGACTAAAAGTCAGAATTTTCTAGTTGCGATTGGCAACCAATCACAGCTCCTCTTTAAAAATATTCAGGACACTGGTTAATGAAAGCTGAGCGGTAATTGGTTGCCTTCGGCAATAAGAATACTCTGACTTTTAGACAGTTTGATAAATCTGCCTTATTCTCTTTTGCCCGCTTTCCGGTATAAGGCAGGAAGTGCTGAAAAGTGAAACTGGATGCAGGAGTGTGCAATGGAATTTGTGGTGTCACACCACAAAGTACAGAACACTCATTTGCATTTAGTAAAAATGCCAGGTCAATTGATTTCTCAAGTAAGGTCTGTTTATGATCAGGAACACTTCTCTTTAAGGTCATTTGTTTAGTTTATATGTGCTGAAGGATTACATTAAAGGATTTCAAAGATGCTTTTTTTCATCATCTATCTCATTTGCTTGATCAGCAGACCCAGCTTCTCCACTACTTGCATTAAAACTACCAGTGTCACACTTGTAAAACAAGACTCCATACTGTGTTAGAGGGAACATTTGGAGGTCTCAAATAGCTCACTAATATCAACTATTTTCACTGTACATTTTGAGAGAATAAGGGACCTTTTTGCAAAGCTAGAAGTTCCCGGATGGTTTACAGCATGCAATTTTAGACTACCATCCATGCACTTAGCATGTCCTTTACATGCCAACATGCCTGCGGCATGCATTGAGGAGTAGGTGAAATTATCTTGCCGATTTTGCTCATGGCTCATGCAAAGTGTTACTGGGAGAGTTCATTTTAAAAGCATGCAAAATAGCAGTGGCGAGCATAAAGGCTCAGTCCAAAGTGACAAGACTTATCGACGATGCATTTTCGTTTCTGCATTTTGTTTGTAAGGATTGCATGTAGTTTCATGGAATAATTATTGATATGCAAAGAAAACCTGTCTGGTGTAGGACCAAGAGGTACTAATCAATCCTTAAGTATGATGTATGTAGACTACCCTCTATCATATATGTAGACTACCCATATCAAGGCCCAATGTCCTGGTTCTATTCATTGTCTTCTTTCAAATTATGATGTTTTCTACGCAGGTGATGATTATAACAATCTTCAATAGGTTAAACATGTTATCACAGAAGAACAATATAGTTATATTTTTTACTAAAATCGATCATGTGAAGCTACATTTAGGTGTAGTTGTGTAATTAACTTCTCCACTCTTCAACATATATCTTTAAAAGTATGGCAAACAGTGTAAAGTTTTTTTTTATATCATATCTTTAATATAAATATTTTATCTTTATCAAATTGTATATGCAGACTGGAAACAACCATAGCGACCAGCCTGACCATTTTCCAGACTCAGGTCTGTAACTTAAAGTTGCGTTGGAAAAACACCATAAATGGGCGATTTTTGCACCATCACATTAGCAGGAATCCCTGCAGCATCCGCATGCTTTGCAAAGGTTTATAAGCCGCTGGTTAAAGCCTGAGGTACACCACGCTTTCCGTTCGGTTTAGTCAAAGAATGTGGATGTCCATTTGTCTATCACTAATGCCGCCTCTATAGTTAGAATCAGGTTGGACGGAATATTACCCCTTTTTTCCCAGCCTAGCACGCTTGCCCTGCGAGGAGAGATTTCGAGACTGAAACACATATCACTGTCGAACTCAGCATGTTAGTTGAGTACAGTGATATGATGTTTGGTCCAAGAATTTCCCTCCAGTCCACGGAGTGTTTTTCTTGGACTGCACTCGCCTCGTTGCCAAGTGACCTAAGGCTAGATGCACACAAACAAGCCATTTGCAGCCATGAAAACCAGACATTATGTCATTTTTTCAATATCAATTTGCATTAGTTTGGCTTCCTTTGGATTTGTCTGTCCATTTAACAGGGATTGGCATCCATTTTTTAAATGTCCATTGTGTACTACAACCACCCATTTTTTCTAGAAAACACTTGGATGCCATCTGAGTTCTGTCAATTTTTTTTAACTCCTTCAGTACGACGAGTCCGCGAAAAAGTGGCTCTGACTAGGTCATGCTCTACTCTTTATTAGAACGCAATCAAAATAAGGACTGCATATCTATTGCACAATCTATTACTCAGAATCTGTTCTCCTCCGATAATACCATTTCCTATAGTTTGTAATTTTTAGGACGTTTGTTTTCTATTTTCTTTTGTGACAAACAGTTTTTTCAGGCAGTGTTTTTAACCAAGCAAAGAGATGATCCAAAGAAATATAAGGGAAAATAGTTGGGTGTTACACTTGAGGCTGTGACCTTGATATCTCTAGTGACAGTGTCAGAATCTTGCCTTTATAAGGAAAATGGTGACATCAAGCTTTCATTTTAGGCATTAATTTCAAGGCAAATATCAGAGGGAGTGGCTGAATGGCAAGTAAAAGGAATAGATCTGCCACAACAATAATTATTGGAAAAAAATATACTAAACCTCAAACAGGTTAGCAATGATGACGGTTCCTTCTCAGTCCGGCACATCAGCTAGCTGGAGGTAACGGAACTACTGCCACCACATGCACTGTCAAATATTTCAAAGTATTTCCATTTGGTATCTGTGGAATTTATTCCTGAACTAGTTTTAAAAACCAAAGGGGTTGTCAAAATATGATTCATAGATACTGATGATTGTTTATCAGTTTCACTAAATTTAATGGCTGTCACCATGCAGTATATACACAAAAAAACACAGTATAGATAAAAGACAAGCCTAAACCTTTAATATAATCAACCAGGGGAACATAATACATTTAAAAATACACAGTCCCTCTTGATATTGTAGCAGGTTTCGTGTAATGATCTTCATACAGTATATTCAATGGCGTTTGTGCAAATGATTGCGCAAATCTGTCCCTGTCCCCTTATGCCCTATACCTACACCTTTCTCCCTCGACCATGGTCACAAAGAAATGTATCAAAAATATATGTAAACTGAATATATTATGATATTATAGTATAACACCACACACTCCACTTGGGTCAGTGGACTTACCTCGTATTTTCTGTGGTGCTGTGAGAAATAACCAATTTAATTGTTATATACTATTTGGATGAGAGATGTTACCTATTTATATTTTTAAATAATATGTAAATGCACATTGTATTTATCATATGCACACACTTTATACCCACCTCATTGGCTATAGGTGATCTGTGATTACAATTAATCTGGCTTTAAAATGAAAACAATTAGTTCACTTGGGTCCTAACCTAAACAAATACAGGTGTAATGTGTGAAGAGTAGGTCTTTAGAACCCTACTGTAACCAGTGCTTGGTTATACCAGATGCTAATTGAGGTTGGCAGTGAATTTTTATTTTCTTGCCTAAACCAAAAAATATGGTGATCTAAAATTTTGCATGTCGAGACCTATATTCTAAGCAACCTCCAATGCCAGATTTGCTCACTGCCTTTGTTTTTTTACTCTGTTCTCACCAACAGGTACCATGACAAACAGGAGGTGACCAGTAACTTCCTGGGTGCCATGTGGCTCATTTCAATAACGTTCTTGTCAATTGGTTATGGAGACATGGTGCCCAACACTTATTGTGGAAAGGGAGTCTGTCTGCTGACAGGCATTATGGTAAGACAACCACACACATGGTATCTCAATTCCCTTTTGTCTTTGTGCATTCTTTCTTTGTATCTGTTTTCCTCCTGAGGTTACTGTCGCATAGTCAGCAGTGTTGCAGCTGTCCTGATTGTTGATACTGATAACCTTTGTCAGATACCTTGACCCTATACTGTGCTGGAAGCTATATAGCAATATAGATGGCTCCATCCAGTTCTGAAGTACTGCAGTTTAAAAGCGGTATTTCCATTTCGGGAAAAAAAATGCTATTGTTTGTATTATTAAAAATTATACAATTTTCCAATATACTTTCTGGATCAATTCCTCATAGTTTTTTAGATCTCTTCTTGCTGTCATTCTATAGAAAGCTTCTTTGTTTATTTCCAGTGGACAGAAATCTGACCATGGTCACACAGGTGCACAGCTCATTATATCACACGGCTCTGATTACTCTGTGATACTAACAAGCAGTGCACCTGTGTGACCATGGTCAGATTTCTGTCCACTGGAAGTAAACAATGAAGCTTTCTATAAAATGAAAGCAAGAAGAGATCTAGAAAACTGAGGAATTGATACAGAAAGTATATTGGAAAAATGTATAATGTTTCATTATTAAAACAATAACATTTATTTGCTGTAATGGGAATTCCTCTTTAAGTCCTTTTTACTATATAAGATGATTTACAGACCCCCGAAGCAGCTGCTTCTGGCTTCATCTTCTGTGTAGCTTCCATGCCTTAGGCTTCCTGGAATAGCTGATCAACGGGAGGCCCAAGTGTTGGACTCTGCTACTGATGACCTATCATTCATATCAGATCACTGACACTCCCACCCATGAAACTGCTCTAAAGTTTATCTTATTAATAAAATCAAACAAATGTCTTTCCATTTTATCTATGTTCATTCTTTTCAATGGTAAAAGAGAATGGATAGTCTTGGGTAACTGATTTCTGCTTTCAAGAAATAAACTGAATGCTTCATCGTTTTTGGAAGAAAAACTTGCTGTCATCCTCTTAAAGATCAGAACAACTTGGTCTTGGTCTCTTATTCATTTCTCAATATTTGGCATTTTACTCTCTGAAATGAGCCTGTTGTTTCCTTCCTCAGGGTGCTGGCTGCACAGCTCTGGTTGTTGCTGTTGTTGCAAGAAAATTGGAGCTCACCAAAGCAGAGAAACACGTGCACAACTTTATGATGGACACGCAACTTTCAAAGCGGGTACAGAGTGATGGGAAAGAATGGGAATTGGGTGGAATTTGTAGCAAATACTATGGTATACGTCTAGTGAAGAAATATGGCATGCTATATTGAAGGGATACAATATACAAGGGTGTATTATTGCCTGTAGTTGTTTTCTATATTATACTCTCGTTTCTTTTCACTAGAAAAATGCATGTTCCTAAATACTTTCAGGATCTGTTTATAATTTTACTTACATTATTTACTTGATGGCCTTCAGTGCCTTATAAATGTTTCTCTGCTGCCTTTCAATTATATATCATACTATATAACAATAGGTAGATGTCCTCTTTTAGACATATCTATGTCCCCTTAATATAGAAAAAATCTCTCTATACCACACATGAGAATTTAATCAATTGCACCTATAAATAAACACCACTAGGTGGCGATGTAGTGTTAGAAGGTATAATCTTTTATTTAGAATTCAATTTATTTTAAAAAGATACAAAACATACATTTAATTAGGGGAATGCCAAATAATTATTGTCACAAAAAGTTTAGGAGGTACAGCCAATATATTTGTTTAAAAACTTAGAAAAAGTAGAAAAATAGAAAAAAGTATAGGAAAGTTTAAAAATTATTGCACTAAAATACAGAGACTAGCTGGTGACTATATAATCCTTATTGCATCGTTGTTTGCCCGGCTAAGTAAGAGTTAGATACCACCAATATCATATTGTTTTCCTTGTTACTATGATGTCCCTATCTGGGTGACAATTACACTTTTTATATTTAAATTACCTTTCTTTTTGGTGTATCTCTGAATGGCATGTGCCGGTCACCAGCGTCAAGGTCTCCACCTCGACGCGCGTTTCGCCTTCAGCTTCGTCATACTATGCAGTCTAAAACACGTAGCGCCATTAATCTAAGGCAGTGTTGGCCAATCTTTTGAAACAAAAACAGTCACTGTACCAGGTTCAGATGTGAGTCGGCACTACCAGATGTTTGAATTATATTCAATGGCAAGGGCACTTAAATTCACCGGGGTGTTGGCGAAGACTTAGTTTGGTGCTTAGCTTCAGAAATAAACACATCAAAAAATTTAAAAAAAGAGACCAGAAAGCGGCGCTCACTAAGAAAATTTTCTTTATTTCATGTCAGCCATAAGACAGGGAGGCAAAGCAAGGCACGAACGTCGACAATGAAGCCATCGTTAGACGAAGCGCAGGAGTGTGCGAAACAGTCCATCACCAACGTTAGTGCCTTTTTTGCCTCCCTGTCCTATGGCTGACATGAAATAAACGCCGATGGTGTGTCACTCCTAGAAAAATCCATAATTTTATGATATGTGTAGCGCTAATAACAAAAAGTTCTCTTCCCTCAGTATTGCTGAGCATTTACTCTGGTGCATACACTGGAAGAAGGGTGAAATTTTGGTAGCTGCTTTAAGATAATGGCCGGGGTAAAGAGCACACAGCACAATGGGTCATGCTCCAACCGTCTGCAGCTGACAGGGCAACTGTGGGACACAGTTCTAGTTTTCCCAACTGTCTGGTTGCATATCAGCACCTTGCCCTGCCTATGGATGCTCTCAGCCTGCAGCATGTCAGCAAAAATGTCTTGGTCACCTCAGACATGCATGTCATAGGTTATCCATCACTGATATAAGGTCTAGTCAACTCCTCCGATTGCAGTTATTCCCTTACTTTATGGAAGAGAATATAAACAAATAGAAACCTTTTGTTTATCATATTAGACTTACATGATGGCAAATAAGTGTCTTTATTAAAAATCAATTAGTGTACTTATGCCAACACAGCAAGGATCAAAAACGATTTGCCAGTAGGATTGTGCATTTTCATTCATTTGGCCTATTTAAAGACATTGCAGATGTGAAATAATGTCCATCACAACTACATAAACACATAGCTGTAGTGTATTTATTGTACACTACTACACTAATTGTACTGTTTATATAAAAAAAAAACATCAGTTATAGGGCTTCTTTTGAGCCCCTTAAAATTCTCTAGGTCCACAGGGAAGTCTACTGAAAACACAAATAACACATCATCAGAATTTTTCTACCTCTGTGTAATAGTATAAATGGAGTGTAAATATATGTAGATATGATTGTATACTTGTACTAATGCCCATAGCTTACTAGTCATATTGTCTACATAAAACACCATCATTTCCAAGGGATAACCTCTATATCATAATACCCATAGTCATCCTTTACAAAAAAATAGAGTAGCTGATCACTAATCCTACCATATTCAGCTTTTTCCTATTTCAGCCAATATTAAAAATATCACTAGTGATAAAGCCATTACAACACAAACTCTTCAGTTGATTTCTTTAAATTTTACCAACCACATTAATAGGTGCCATGCAAATCCCATTACAGGCGGTCCCCTGCTTAAGGACACCCGATTTACAGATGCCCCCTAGCTAAAGACGGACTTCTCTACCCACTGTGACTCTTGTGAAGCACTCTGAATGCTTTACTATAGTCCCAATATACTGCATATACAGTATACTGTAATGCTGAGCTGTAAGTTGTAATGAAGCTTTATTGATAATCCTTGTTCCCATTACAGCAAAAAAATTTTAAACTCCAATTGTCACTGGGGCAAAAAAATGTTTTTTTTCTGATGCTACAATTATAAAACATACAGTTTCGACTTACATACAAATTCAACTTAAGAACAAACCTATGGAACCTATCTTGTACATAACATGGGGGCTGCCTGTATAGCCACAATTACTCCAGTCCTCTTCTAGTTCATTACTGTTATTATATTGTTTCATGCTGTTGGTAACTTTATTTAATTTTTTTTCAATCTTTTTTTTTTCCTAGGTGAAAAATGCAGCTGCCAATGTGCTCAGGGAAACGTGGCTCATTTACAAACATACAAAACTTGTGAGAAAAATCGACCATGCTAAAGTACGCAAACATCAGCGCAAGTTCCTGCAAGCAATTCACCTGTAAGTGAGACTAGAAGGGAAAGAAAGAAGTAAAGGTCAGTCAAGGGGAGACAAAGGTGATCAGGGTAACCAGATAGGGAAAATGGACGATAAGCTATTAGGATCAAAGGAAAAAAAAAGGTATCACAAGGTAGATCCGAAAAATACAGTAACAATACTATATTAATTATAATTTATGACTTTTCATTGGATTCCTAAGAATGCATTCTTATTTTACACATAAAAACCTACCAGATGAGCATATTTTTACAGCCCATATTCACCAAAATTTAGAAGTGCAACATTTCCCAGCTAACCTATTTAACCACCTCTTGGCTGAACAGCACAGACCAAACTCCCCAGCAAAGCTTTCATTTAATATAGAAATGCACAAAGATCCAGCTTCTTGTTCAAACCAGTTAAGCTTTCTTTATTATTTAATCCACCACACAAAAGAATAAAAACAGTCAGTGAATATAATGCAAATGCACAACATTTTATGGGAAGTTCTGAACTGCCATCTGATCCACTTAATTATGATAAACAGGCAAAACAACTGTGCATATACGTTTCTATTGAAATAACCAGCACCCAGTTTCTTGAATTTTCTAAATGTAAGACACCAGTTAACCTCCTCATCTATCCCCAAGAAACGGCAAAACTGAGCAAAAATATATCTGATCAGGAAGCAACATCATTAAGTGGATCACATGGCAGTTCAGAACTTCCCATAAAACATTTTGGATTTGTATGTTATTTAGTCGTGATTAAGGGTGTTGTGAGCACCAGAAACGCAAAAACTGTTTTTACTTTTTGGGGGTCATTTAATGAGGGTCCGCTTCACGCATTTTCGTCAGGATCCTCGTATTTTTCCGATTTGCGCCGTTTTTCCCTGAATTGCCCCAGGATTTTGGCGCACGAGATTGGATTGTGCCGCATCGGCGCCGGCTTTCACGCGATGGAAAACGGGGGGCGTGGCTGTCAGAAAACCCGATGAATTCGGAAAAAGTGCAAAAATGTAAAAAAAAACAAAACGTGTTGCTTGACACGCACTTACCTGAACCAGGAATAGGATAGTGAACTCCGGTGAACTCCGAAGGACTTCAGCGCAGCAGCGACACCTGGTGGACATCGGGCGCCAGTCTCCAGGGGGTCTCCAGTGTTATTAGGAGGCCTCATGGAGGCATACAGTATTATTAGTGGGGCTCATGGGGCTCTCTTGCATTAATAGGGGATCTCAATTTTATTAGGCTGGCTCGTGGGGGTCTTCATTATTATTATTAGGGGGCTCTGGGGGGTCTGGTTTCCAGTATTATTAGTGGAGCTTTGGGAGACCAGCATTATTGGGGGGTATCTGGGGGGCCTACAGTATTGTTTGGGGCTTTGAGGGTGTCCAGTATTGTGGTGTTCGCCATTACTGTATGCCCTGGGGTCTTCGTCATTATGGCTTGGCTGCTCTGGGGGCTATATTATTCCTTTAGCAAGTACCTATGTGCCCGCAATTAAAAAAACCTTTGTACTTACCTTGTTCCAGTGCTCCCCGCGTCTGCGCAGTCAGGGTAGTGAAGTCAGCATACTATACCCCGGCTTCACTGCACATGTGCCATGTTTACAGCACTTGCGCAAGGAAGCCAGGATGTACAGCTATGACTTCGGTGAAGTAGTGCGCAGGTGTGGAGAGGACCAGAGAAAAGTCTGATGCGTCTCGTCAGACCCATCTAGTTAAGTTTTTTTTAGTACCCCAGGACAGACTTTCTAAAGGGCAATTTGGGATGCTAAATCCTATACGGACCTGTGGGTGGTTTAGTGTTCCAAATAAATGTCTTTATTAGTTATTGTCTGAATGCACTATTTGGATTCTGGGTTTGTAATTATGGCTGTAATGTGCTATTATCATTTCCAGGGTGGCTTTTTAAGTTTGTGGTTTGTATTGTGGTTGTTTATGTTTAGTGCCCACAGACATTTAAGTTTGTGCACCCCTGCTCTAGACACATCTCTCCAGCCCTTAAAAGACCTGTTTTGTGCTGAATGCTCATTTCCTGCTTGAAGGAGGAATTAACTAATCTGTACTATGCTGCACTTACTACCCGGCTTCCAATGCAACTGTGCAATGCTGCCACCTACTGTACTCTTTATTTCTTCCTCACAGCAGAGAAAAAAAAGATAATTATTGGAGTTGTGGAGCCAGACCATGAGTAGAGACAGCCACAATATTATTGATAAACACCTAAGGTGGGCCCAAAGCCAGGAACCCCCCTGCCCCTTACTTATCACCTCTGATTATGAATATATCGTATTTTCAATGTAAAAAACATTATAGTCTGCACATTTATTATGTGGTAATATATTATTTTTAATGTATATGGCTGTTATAGCTTTATATCAAAGAGCATTCTATCCTTTGCAGATGTTCAGGGGAAAATTTGGTATTACAGGCATTTTCTTGACCCTCCATGAGAGCTCAATATATATTAGTTCAGCAACCTGTATCTATGGCCTGTAATTATTGTTTTACTGCAGTTGTGTGGCTTTTTTGCCATTACATTTATTATCTTTAGGCACTTTTACATACCGTATATACTCGAGTATAAGCCGACCCGAGTACAAGCCGAGACCCCTAATTTCAACACAAAAAACTGGGAAAACCTATTGACTCGAGTATAAGCCGAGGGTGGGAAATGCATTGGTTACAGCCTCCCAGTATATAGTCTGCCAGCCCCTGTAGCATACAGCCTGCCCAACCCCTGTAGTAGGAAAAAAATAACACCGTACTCATCTTTCCGACGTCTCCCATAGGTCCTCTTCTGTCTCAGACTGTCTCAGACAGAAGAGGACCTACAGGTGACGTCAGAAAGGTGAGTTTTGTCTTTATTTTTTTAGTTGACTCGAGTATAAGCCGAGTTAGGGTTTTTTGAGCACAAATTTTGTGCTGAAAAACTAGGCTTATACTCGAGTATATAAGGTAAATATTTTTTTTAATCTGAAGTTTTAATCATCATCTAATTTTTATCTAATCATCATTTAATCTAAGTTTTAATCAGAACAACCATCTGAGCATTTGTGATGCTATGTCTCTATTTGTTCTTTGTACCAGTTTTGTACCAGATTAGGTTGAATAAAGGTCCAGCACCACCAAGCCAGAGCTATTATCATGTAGTTTGACCCAGAGGAAGGCAAAAAAAATCACCATAAGGCATTTGCCAACTAGCCCATAGTAGTGAAAAATTGCAGTCAGGATGAATCCTTGGGTCAATGTCCCATGTTGAAAATCTAGTTTCCATGTTACAATTTTCCGTTCAGGAAACGCATACAGGCTCCTCTTGAACCCAGCTTCTGAACAATCACAGCATCTTGTGGCAGCGAGTTCCATTAGCTCATTGTTAGAACATAAAAGGGGCTGGCCACTTTACCTCATGTTTTTTGTAATATGTGTGTAAATGTGTGGGGGTGGGCAGGATATTAGGTAATTTACCAATATAAATATAGTAACAGTTCTGCACCACTTTATTGATATGTGAAGTGAAGCCTCCTTTCTTTTACCTCATCAGCCAGACATTCCTGTCCATAAAATAGCTGCGGATGGAGGGTCATGTGAACTCTAACTAGCAATTGCTCATGGCCAGTTAGAGATCACATGTCTGGCTGATGAGGAGACAGGAGGCATCACCTCATTATCATCTAGTGCTCACAAAATGCTGGGCAGTGGCATAACTTAAAGCTGATGGGCCCCAGTGCAAAGTCTGTGCCAGGCCTCTGACCATAATGTACGGTTTAGTCTTCTCATATGGTAAAGTGACAACATATGGGCCCCCTTAGCCTCTTGGGCCCAGTTGCGACTACAACTTCTGCACCCCCTCCAGTTACACCCCTGATGCTGCTAAAGAAATAACAAATGATTCAAATAAGCAATATAATAATGTGGTCGTTTGTAAAAGCTATTTTACATATAACTTATATACAAAGTTTATTCAGCTACAAATGTTTGTGCTAATATTACATATTTCAAACCCTAGAATAAAACAGGAAGGATTTGGATGGTATGTAAATACACTAATAATAATTTGAAACAGCTTGAGGCAAAGTCCACATTTGTAGTTTAACCACGGCTTTTATACTATATTTTTTCATACTAGGTAACCTGGAGATCAGTAGGCATAAATAAGTGGACACATATTAAAGGGATTAAAAGCAGTTTTGACCATGAAGACAGGTGGCTGCCCTGGAGATCTATTTAGCCATACCTTTGTGTGTGTTGTTAGTAGTAGCAGCAGAACTGTAAATAATACAGCTATGGCTACAGCTCTATCAGTGATACTTGGGGAGGTGTTTTATCCTGAATAGCTTGAATCTGCTCTCTATACTGAGGCTGAGACACTCCCATCTGCTCTACTATTCAACAAGGATAATCAAAGTACAGGCAGTCCCCAGGTTAGGTACAGGATAGGTTCTATAGGTTTGTTCTTAAGTTGAATTTGTATGTAAGTCCGAACTGTATATTTTATCATTGGAAGTCCAGACAAATTGTTTTGGGTCTCTGTGACAATTGGATTTTAAAAATGTTGGATTGTCATAAGAACCAGGATTAACAATAAAGCTTAATTGCAGAAACCTTTAGGAACTGTTACAGCTGTTTATTGTAATCTAGGGCTAAAGTACAGTAAATTATCAACATCCAGAGGTCCGTTTGTAACAAGTGGTCGTCTGTAAGTCGGGTGTTCTTAAGTAGGGTACCGCCTGTACATAGAAAAATAGCTCACCAAAGTCCATATAGGTCACTGTATAGTTAGCATGCCTGGAGTTGTTCACTGGTATCCTACCTAGGATCCTGCTACAGCAACACAGTTATAACAGTATTTCCCTATGACGCAATCAAAATAGCACCCATGGAGTGTATAGGTCCTTCTGTTTTATCGTGGTATAAGTCTAATGATATACATACATAATATGCCACCATACTGTGCCCATGCTTTTTAATGCAATCCACGGGATCTTAGTTTTCCTCTATATGTGAACAGCTCTGCCTAGTGTGAATTTATAAAGCCACCACATACATTTCACATACTGAAAGGGTATCTTTTGTGCAAAACAAAAAATAAAAGATAAACATGGCCCAAATATTTAAAAAAGGTCAAATATACAAAATGTTACCAGAATATATACACCATTTGGTTTGATTTCAACAGTGTATTCCCAAGTAAACTAGTTGTAAGTCTTGTAATGTTTGTTTAGTGTCCTGTTTGTTAACAGCAACAACAAAAATATTCTGTTGTGTTTTGTCTTTGTTTCACTAAATCATTCCCAACCAGAGCTCAGAAGTAAGTTCCTCACTCCATACCCCACCACGTCTCCAATGAGTAACTTCTCCAGATGTTTTGGTGCTTGCCTGCATGGGAATTTAAATAACTGCAAAGTTGTGGTGTTCATCTCTAAAATCTTGTGGTTTTTCATTCATTCAACGAATGAGAAAACCTGGCTGTTCTTTTTATTTTCCTTTCTCTGAACATTGAGCATACTGCTTTCTGTGATGATGCTAAGATTTATAACCATGATGCCTGAAAGAACGTATTACATTGTACACTGTTTAATGAAGATTAAAGGGGATGGTCACCTAATATATGCAGTTTATTGCTCTTAACAGAAGAAACCCAATCCTCAAGGGCCAGGTTATATCCACAACTTATGTACGCTCAATAAGCATTAAATTGCAAATAACCATACTGTTCTATATAAATATACTGTCCTTTGCAAAATTCCCAGAAATCCTTAACTTGCTCTTTATGAAACTAAAAAGTTCTTTCCCTTTTAGAATTTTCTGCCGGTCTCCTCCCTTCTAAAACCAGAACCTTTATGAGGGATTGTTTTCTGTAGGACAAACTGTACTCCTTATTGGCACTATTTCTAAACAATGTACCTAGAAGGCTGAAGAAAATTACAAAAGCAGTGAAAATTACAAAAAGAAATTGTTATAGTACTTGTTTTTAATTGCTTTCACTTTGCTGTCACATGCCCTTTATTCAGTCTGTACAATTACAGTAATACCAAATTTATATTGTTTTGTTTTAATGCCTCTAAAAGAAAAGGCTTGACATTGCCAGTGGGTTGTGTCCATCAGGCCATACGGGGGTGTGATGCTTAACAGGGAACCGACCACCACCGCGCCTATACAGGTCATATTTGGGGTAGGTGGATCAAGGGGGGACTGAGGAAGCCTTGTAAGGCTAATCGCCGTGCCCCAACACTTTTTTGATAACTTTTAGTTATCCCGAATCAAAGTACTTAGCGGCTACTGGGGGCGGGGAGTAGCCGCCCCCCCCCCCCCCCCCCAAAAACCAGCCACAAGAGAAAGAAAGAAGATAAAAAATCGTGAGGTTCACGATGGCGCTACTCCAGCCCCGGTAGCCACTTTACTACTCTCTACTCACCCATCTTCGGCGCGCAGCTACGCGAGCCCTCGCCTCGTACCGCATCCTGCCGCCGTGCGGCATCGCAGAAGAGCGCCCGCGCCTGCGTGCTCAAGCTCCGAACAGCGCGGGCCTGCTCTTCTGGCCATGGCGCAGACGGCAGGATCGCCGGACTAGGGCGCGCAGCTACGCGGAGCTGCACCCGAAGTGGGGTGAGTAGGAGGGTAACGAGTGGCTACCGGGGCGTTGGAGTAGCCCTCGTGTAACCTCAGATGCGGCTACTCCACGCCCATAGGCCGCATAAGTAATTTTGAAATATAGGGATAATACAAGTTATCCAAAAAGTGTGGGGGACGTGAGGATTAGCCTTAAAAGGGCTATCCTCACGTCCCATTGATCCACCTACCACCCAATATACCTTTATAGGTAGATTTGTGGTGGTAGGTTCCCTTTAAGCATAGGAAATTGTGTAAGGGGTAATTTTTTTGGGACCAGCTGACAATATTGACACCATTTTAGGACCTGTATGAGCTTTTGATGAATTTTTATTTACGTTTTGGGGTGTCTAAATGGCAAACAAAACTATATTGGAATAGGTATTTTTTAATTGAAGCATACATTTTATGGTAATTTTTCTGGCATCTTTAAATGCAGGGAGACCTAACCTGTATATAAATTGAGTTGAAAGACAGACATGAGAGCTTTTGACAGCTTCCCTCTTGTCAGTTTGAGGTTGCTAACATGTAATATAGCAGACACCTGCCCATGAGCACTTTCCATACAGGTTAAATGATATGAAAGAATTCTGCATTGTGTGGCTTTTTTAACCCAGTAACCACACATAGCGTAACTAAACATCATGTTGTCATTAAGGATTTATGGTTACACAGCAGCCACCGGCCTCTAACTGTTGCGAACGGTCCTGGCACCAGTTGTGGAGGTTAATCTGTTAGGTGCCTGTTACTCTGCCCCTCCATGCTGTTGTAGAATCTGCATATTTACAATATACTGTAATAGAGTTGTATCGCAGTATATTTTATGATTGATCACACCCCATGGGGCCTACAAAGTAGCAAAAAAAATGTAAAAGTTAAACAAAATTTGTGGAAAATCTAAAAATTTGTATCTCAGTGACTTTACCTAGTCGTACAATAAAGGGATGGATGTAAAAATAAAGCCTCTAAGAAATTGACCCAAATTTGTATTTCTTGTTAATTCTATCACATTTGGAATTTTTTCAGCTTTCCTGTAAATTGCACAGAATACTGTATGCCACTAGAACGTACAACTTGTCCACAGATAAGAAGCCCTCATATTGCTGAGTAAACAAAAATAATGGAATTAAAAAAACACAAAGAACAGAAAGGGTTTGGAACTGAAGTGAGTTAAAAGTGAGTGTGCCTTCACACAGTCTAAAACTAATTTCACTGACAGTATTAGGCATGTGAATCATGCTGGTCTTTGAATCAGGACCATGGGCAGGCTAGATTTCATGGTCACAGTGCAGAGGTGATAAATGATGCAAAGAGTCTCTTTTTCCCCACAAAACAGAAACATTGAGCTGTAATCATGATTTCAGTTTGGCAAAGCTGTTTTGCAGTGAAGAAGGGACTCTTCAGATCTATATATTCTATTATACACATAGTCTCGTCCTCTGGACTGTGGACGGTTCATGAAATCCAGCCAGCACACGGCCGTGAATTGGCCACAGACATGTGCCACTGTCCTAACAGTGTTAGAATGAGGTATACCTTAGCATCCAGACATATCAGGAGCAAACAATTAGGTCACAAAAAGAGATGATCGGATCCGAAGATCCGGTTTGGTGTTCGATTTTGGCCACCAGACCTGGACATATTGGATTGGTGGGCAAACAACCAATCCGGCAAATTGATTCCCCTAGCAACTTCCCGTGGCCAGGATTGGGGGAATCCCCTTGCCAATCATGGCCACAGCTAGTTGTTAGGGGCGTCGACTTGCCAGATTGTCTGTTTGGCGGGCAATCTGGCAATATGTCTGAGTTGGGCAAACGAACCGGCCAATGGGTCCACTCATATCTAGTCATAATACGTAAGCCATAATACAATGAAATAATGAATTCCTACTTCATTTTTATATTTTAATCATATATCAATGTTAATTAGGCATCATGGTTTAAAATCAATCTCTGTCATAATAGGAAGCAGCATATTCACTTTAAGAAAGGGTTGCAGTGGCTGCTGCAGTTTCACTCAAACTTCTGCTTTCTGTTAGAAGCAATGACGATAAAGGGTTAATTCATACTGACGCATGCAAAGATGCTTAACGTACTTCCAATCTCTATCCCATTACAAGTTGTGCAACAGTGTACAGACTTATTTCATACGAAAAGGTCCGGAGTTATGCTATGAAAATAATAACTTTTTGCTCGCTCATTTTCAATTAACTTTGCATGAACTAATACATGAAGAACCTTGACAGCACTGAATCATCCTACTTTTCAGAAATGTTTGTGTGCTGCGAGGGATACTTTTATTTGTTCAGCTTAAATTTTTGGGGTGAGGAAAGATGTCAGTTGCTTTGCATGTGTCATGTGACTGGCTGTTTGGGAGGTTGGTTAGCCATATGAACTTAACTGTTTTGTCACTTCTAGGTTACGCAGTGTGAAGATGGAGCAGAGGAAACTCAATGATCAGGCCAATACCCTGGTAGATTTAGCAAAGGTAAGCTTTACTTTCAAGATGCAGCATTATTGTGCTCGTAATCTATGGAATTTAAGGTATAACAGAGAAATGTATTCCTTTCCCTTTTTCATTTATCATAAATCCACCAATTTCCTACCTCTTTTAAAAATAAAATAAATATAGCATCATGCACACAAAAATGCATTTTTAATTTTGTAGGCTGCAAAGATGAGCAGACATAAGACCTTCCATATTTTTTGTGATCATTGCAGCTGGAACAATCCTGGTATAACATACATGGCATCTTTAGCATTAGTTTGGAAAATACAGATTTTTTTCATTCCATTTTTTTCTAAATGAACATACTCCCTCTCACCCCCCAATGTTAAAATGACCATAAGGCATTCATCTTTAGCCAGAGAAAAGCCAGACGTAAATGCTAAGGGTGAATTCAGACACCTATATCTTCGGTTCTACAGCAGCTAAAACCATGGTTTAAAGAAGATAGTTTTCTCTTTCAAACTGGACTTGTGGTTCTGTGAATTAATATGATATGTGCAGCTAAAGGCATAGTTGGGAAGGCAAGCTGCAGATAAAGGATGCGTTCACACGTCCCATTTTGTGGATCCATTGCAGAAATGCATTTTACATGTTTCATAGGTATATAACCTGTTACTATATGTTTGTTTGGTTTGAATTAGAAGTTTAATAATTTGTCTTCCAATGTTAACACAGCTGGTTACACTTCCAGCAACAATGAAAACTCTTTCAAACCTGCAAAAAAAACTTTTACAACTGAGTAGTCGGTTACCTGGCCTAATTGTGGTGCGATGAGACATTGTCCACTCACCTCACCGTGACCAGGTGCAATAGACCTCTTTGAGGGCTGTGATCTTGACGCAAATTTTGCCAGATCACTTCCCTCAACCACCTGACAAAAAGTACTGGAAAGCAGCTGGGGTGTGGTACGGGGACACTGCAACTATATGTAATTTGTTGATGGATAATAAAACTTTAAAACAACATAATTACTTAGTTATTGAAATGGGGAGGTATGCTTTAATTAAAGATGTTAAGCAGTAAACAGGGACTTGACATTTCACTGGTTGGATACCAGTCAGTTCACTTACATTCTGCCGGTTGAAGTTCATTGTATTAATTTCTCCAACTTGACAATATTTTCTTATACCTACTTGCGTTCAGCACATCTTACCTTACAAAAGATGATGGACTACATTTATTAAAGTGTTTGCACCAGTCTGCGAACTGCTTGCACATGTATTTATAAAGTGTCTGTGCCAGCCGCGGCTTCACTGTGTCTAACAAGACAGAAAAATGTGCACCAAAAGAGGCGTGTTTCTGCTTAGTCAGACTGTGCGCCACAATTAATTCTGTCTGCAACATGAACAAAGTGCACCAAAAAAAATTGGTGCACACTTACCAAGCAGTGCAAGGGGTGCCAGATTCATGAAGACTGTGCACCACAATTCATGAATCTGGCACATTCTGCATACTAAACAGGCAAACTGCGCATAGTACAGTTTTCACAGTTTTTGATAAATGTGGGCTGATTTATTCTAAAACAAAAACCTTTATGTTAGAGCAACCATACATATCATGTATGATCTGCATATTTTGGTTTTTATTTTGCCCAGTTTAACGTCTATACACAGTATAACTGAGCTGAGTAAGCAAGCCCTCAAGAAATTATCCTTTTTTTTTTAAACAGTTTTTATTCGTAGGAAAAAAGTAACATACAGTTGTTGCCTCTTGGGCCTTCCGTTTACAAAAACATTAGCGGCGGGGTTAGAGTAAAAGCTTTAAACTGTAAAAAAGGGCCCAGTAAACCCAAATTTGTTCAAGGTGGCGAATAGGACGTCCCAGTTCACCCTGTTGAATGCTTTTTCAGTGTCAATGGTGATAAAAGTTGCAAGGACTTGCTCTATTTCACATATTTGGATGAGGTTTATTAATTTCCTTGTGTTGTCAGAGGTTTGTCTTCCGCTTATGAAGCCTAATTGGTCGTGGGGGGATTAATCCAGGAAGTGTAATTTTTATTCTGTTAGCTAGTATACACATGTTGATGTCCTCATTTAATAAAGCTATAGGGCCGAAGTTAGCTGGGTTGTCTGTTGGTTTACCTGGTTCTAGTAGGGTTACTACCATAGAGGAAAGCATATATTCAGGAAATTCCCCTCGATTGGTCGCAGCCTCAAGACTTGTGTTAGATATGGGGACACAATGTTGGCAGATTTTTTATAATAGGTTCCCAGAAGCCGTCAGGGCCAGGGGCTATATAAGATGGGGACAATTTTATTGTTTGAATTACCTTGCTTGTTGTAATGGGGGAGTTAAGTTTTAGAAGTTGTTTGGCTGTTAATTTCGGAACGGAAAGGGTTGCTTGGTAATTCTGGATTTGTTCCTGGGAGGGTATAACACTATGGGCGTCTTTATTTAAGTTATAGAGTTTGTCATAATATTCCAAGAATGTATTAGCAATTCTTCTCAGATCCATTACTTTTGCTTCTGTTTGGGGTGAGTTGAATATGGGATGTTGGATTTTAGGAGTCGATTTTTTTATTTTTTAGCAAGGAGGAATCCTGCTTTTTGGTCTTGTAAGTAGTATTTTATTTTGAGTTTATGGAGCATTCCTACATGTCTGTCCAATAAATGATTTCGTAGGTGGTCTTTTTCTTTGTTTAGTGCTTCTAGGGTTGCTTGTGAGAATGTTTTTTGTTTTTTTGCGTTTTCCAATTGTCTGATTATCCACAGGGAGGACTTGATTTCTTTCTCTCTTGTTTTATGAATTTTTTTTCCCTAATTTTATGATGTCATCTTTGATGTAGCCCTTGTACATGAGCCAGATTGAGAATATATCAGCTTCTCCGTTGTCATTAAATGAAAGGAATTCTCTGAGGGCAAGCTCAATATTAGCTGAGTTTAGTGGGTGGGCGATGGAGGACATATCTGCCTTCCAGATGTAGTCATTTTGGTTAGATTATTGTTCTGTTAATGTCAGTTTTACTGGAGCATGGTCTGAGGTTAATTAATCCTATGAGGGAAGATAATGAGCGGTCAATTAGAGATTTGTCTGTTATTATCATGTCCATGTGTGAGTATGTTTTGTGCCTGGGTGAGAAATATGTAAAATCTTTTTCAGCCGTATGTTGTATACCCCATATGTCGTAGAGTTAATTTTCCCATAGGATCTTGCTAAGAGCGGAGGGTCTATTAGTTCTGTTAGAGGTGGTGTCCTCTACATGTTGGATGACAGTGTTAAAATCCCTGCAAAATGTAGTGGAGCCTTTTTTGACCTTGTTCATTTTTCTTATAAGACGTTTAAGGAAGGAGATTTGTCCGTTGTTGGAGGCATATAAATTGGCGATAGTGTTGATTTTGCATACTAAGATTATATGGCCACTATCCGGGTCGATATCTAATATCTAAGTGTAAGACCTTAGCAGATAGTGAAGATTTGAGGGCTATGAGAAGGCATCTTTTTTTGGGGGGGGGACGGGTGGGATAATTTAGGTGGGTTGAGGGAATTAGCGTGGGTTTCTTGGATACAAAAGTCACATTTCTAGTTTTGGGCTTCTTTCCAGAGAAGTGACCTCTTGAATGGGCTGTTAAGCCCTTTGGCGATTAGGGAAAGAATAGTTAAGCCCATTGTGTTATTACAATCTGGTTGCTATGTGTAAAGATAGTTGCTCCATCAACAGCATGGTTGAGAATATGCATAGCTTAATAGGCCAACATTAAATATAACATACAGGATAAACAGAGTAACAAATAAAATGATTTTTGGTACCGGTAAAAAGGAATGGGGATTATAGTTCCCGTGGAAGCGTGGTAGGGAAACAGAGAGTCCCCAATACTTGTTGGTAGTCATACAAGACTATGGCAAGACAGACAGGGAGATCATTTGGTTTTCCATTCTGATTTAAGTCGATTTTGGCAAGGTGGCCTTGGGAGAGTCGGGATGTCATCTTTGGAAACGCCCCAGGAATCTAGTAGTTCCAGGCCTTCTTCTACTGACTTGATAGCCTCAATAGAGTTGTTACATTTGACCTGGATCTTAGTAGTAAAGCCCCACCTGTAGGAGATTTATTTTTCTCTGTGGAGTGGGGAGCATCTTCTTCCTAGCTTGTAGAGTTGCTGCAGTGGCTAACAGTAGTTATCTGTGAATGTGAAACTGAGATAGACAGACAGACAGGGGGAACACATCCCTCCCCCCTTGCTTGGGGAGATGGTGACAGAGACACACAGGTGACACGTGTTGCTTAGTGCTCCACCTCATTCCTTCACCAGCCCAGAGCATTCAAATAAACTTTATTATATATAGTGAAATCCTGCGACTGCCCCTCACAATCTACATACACATGTGACTGATGACATAAGAGAACACATGATGCCATATATGTCCTTTACATAAAGCTGATGATAAAGCTAGAATGTGCAACTTAATGTAAAGATAGTCTTCAGTGAGGGGGAAGTATTGCAGAGTCGAGCTACAGCTGTCATTCAAAGAGTTGTACAATGTCTATTCTAGTCGGAGGTCATCGACCAAAGACAGCCAGCACATGGCAATGACTGTGTTCATATACACTTATTATATTTTTTAATTAATTTGCATTCACAGTTTGATGGAATCATAAGGGGCTGAGAGGGTTTGTAGTTTCCTTGACTCAGATAATAGTAGATCTTTTACATAGTAGAACTGGCCAATACATCCTGCGGGACCGAGTCAGGAAGATTGCTTGGTTTCGGTACGCGATGGGCGCTATCGATGCAGAGTTCGTATTCTGCTAGGTTGGGGAGGAGAGATTTGGTCAATTGCTGTATATATGATTTTACATGCGCATTTGGCACGTTTTCAAGAATACCTCTGAACTTGATATTGTTGCGTCTTTCTCTGTCTTCAGTGTTAATGATTTTTGCTTGAATAGCCGACACAGATTCCTCCAATGAGTTATGAGAGTCCACTAGTTCATTGTGGGCATGTATAAAGGAGGTTAATTAGTCTTCAGACTGTGTCACCCTGACTTCTGAAGTGACAAAAATCTTTCTCACTACAGGTAAAGTGGGGGCGGACACTAATATTTGTCAGTCTATGCCCTCAGGCTGAGGCCAGATAGCTTGCCCACAGATCCCATGATGCCTTGGGTTCTCTCTCAAATTCAGCATTAAATCCATTTAGTTTCCCACAAGTAAATCCAGGGAACACTGCACAGTGCACATGTATGTATGTATGTATATGGTGACCAGCCTGGCAGCTTCCATCACATGCAGGAGCAGAGATCATGTAATAAGTGAAAGAAACATAAGTAAACCAGTTACATGAAGTCTCTAGCCTGTTCTGTGTGACCATTAAGGGTTAATAGCTTATCTGCACAGCGATGATATTGCCGATGACAAGGTGGAGGAGGGGAGCAGCATGAAGAGCAGAGACAGACAGAGAAAGTTATGTATAATCACAGAGTGGGATGGAGGGACTGTTAGGAAACAGGGAGATCTTGTACCTTACTATTCTGTGCAAGAGACATCTGTATCCACTGTCTGAAACACATCCAGCTTTGCTACATACACTGTCACATGGCCTCCTCCTTTGTGAGCATGGAACAGCAGCTCCTCCCCTCCCATGAAACCGTCAAATAGACAAACTATGGATTCCAGGGCTTGTCAGCACATGGAGAGGAAGCAGCTATTGCAGCTATAAGGTAATCTGAGGGGGATAGCAAGGAAACTATTGAACATAGGTAACAAAGATAATAGGCAAAGTTGTTTTACATCCAAGGAGCTATTGATTTGTTTGATTTGAAAAAAAAAAAAGAAAAACCTTTACAGTTACACTTTAACTGCCTGTATCTCAGCTTCTGTAACTTACAGAACCACAAGTTTCATGAAAGAAAGCATTCTCATTTATAAAGGAAATCTACTATAAAAAAAGCACTATAGACCAGGGACACTTAATCATAGATCCATGCCCTGTGATTGTGGTATCTTATATTTGGTTTCCATTACCTTCTTCCATTTAAAATCAACTTTTTAAATTATGCTAACGAGTCACAATGCTGTTACACTGTCTTCACCTCCTTCCTGTGTCTGAGCTGGTCTTGTAATGCAGAGGGGAGTTACAGGAGGCAGAGAGCACTGAAGCGATTCATGAGAAGAATCTGACCATAGTCAGAAGATTTACAGTTGGATCAAAGGGCAACTAGAATTGTAAACACCAGGACTGACAGAGACAGGTTGAAATTATATCTTTGAAATGCTGTATTTTTGTTAATAACATTGACTTAGAGAATGTGTTCTTTTGTTATCCTGAGTATATTTCAGAACATTGTCTTCATGGGAATACCCCTTTCAAAATAAAAAAGAACTCACACATACCTTCGCCCTTGTTTTCATTCTTCCTTGGCACTGCCTGTTACTACCGACTTTTATATACAGAGGCCAGGGGCAACGTGCATCTACATATTCTTTTTACATGCAGAGGGCTGCGGTTACGTACACGTACAGCCGTGCTACTTCTACTGCTCTGAAACTAGTGGCTGTACATGCGTGTCATCGCTGGCATCTGCCACGGGAGAATGAGAGTGGGTAGCGACAGGGCCGATTCTAGCTTTTTTGCTGCCTGAGGCGAAAACTGAAATGCTGCCCCCCTTTAAAAAAAATAAAAAAAATCCTAGCCCTGATCTCCTTCTATATACCGCCCACTGAATGTACATACGCAACTTAACACTAGCGCTGTGTTTACTAACATAGCACTAGTGTACTGAGGTGGGTCTTGGCCCGATCACGTATACGTTTCTATGGAAACGCATGTGATCAGTAACCAGAACCCGGTCTCTTGCAATAAAACAATACAAAACTAAATTAATTTAAATAGTAATAGAAATTAAATATTATTTACACTAAAAGTACATAAATACGCGAAACATTCTATCTGTACATATATATATGTACATACAACTTACTACATTAACATTCCACATTAATACACATTTTTAATCTATACATACATCAGCCATATATATGAAATAAACCACTACTCCTATAATGAATCATGACTTACCCATTCTTTTTCAGAGGATCTTGCTGGTACATCAGCAGGTGGTAGATGGAGAGGTCAAAAGAGTAACTGAGGGGGTCAAAAATAAGTAAGCAGGAGGACCATACACAGCATCACATACCGCAGGCAGCAGCATACACACCGCATCATACACACACTGAATATACATGCAGCATACACACAGCAGGCAGCAGCATACACAGCATCAGATACAGCATCATACACACAGCATATACATGCAGCATCATATACAGCAGGCCGCAGCATACACTCCGCATCATACACACACAGCAGACAGCAGCATACACAGCATCATACACACACAGCATATACATGCAGCATACACAGCATCATACACACAGCATACCTGTAGCTTACACACAGCAACATGCACAGCATACACCCAGCAACATACCTGTAGCTTACACACAGCAGCACACATAGCTGCTGATGAAGTTCAGGAGCTCTGAGCTGGTGGGCGGAGCTTGCTCATCGGAGCTTCTACAGCAGGAGCAGAGAGCTCAGCGGAGGATCCTTTCTGGGTGTCCGGCTGTGGTGGAGCAGCAGCAAAGTGATAACTCTCCATCTGACTGCTGCTCCACCAGCCAGTGAAGCCTCTGCACAGGCTTCCCATCTGACCCTTCTCCTTCATCAGCCCACCGGGAGCCAGCCTTCCCCCTCCTCCTGCCAGCAGCGCTGCTGTTCATGTGCGGACCTGCCGCTGCCTCGATTCCTCACAGTAGCGCTGATGGAGGACACAGGCGGCGTTTGATGATGTCATGCCGCCAGCGTCCTCCATCAGCGCTACTGTGAGGAATCGAGGCAGCGGCAGTTCGCACTGCTTGTTGGTGATCCGGGCGAGTGCCCCAATCACCTCACAGCTGTTTTCCGCCGCCCTCAGGGCTCCGCTCTGCCTCGCTGATGCGAAATTTTCATCCTGCCTCATGCAGATGCGGCCGGGTAGCGAGGTAAGTATACATTCTTTTTTTCTTTGTAAAGACTGCCTATCCATATATTAAAAAAATAACTATTCCGAGGCAACCCCTTTAATGAAGAAGTGAAAAAAGTATAAAAATGCTAATTATGTGCAAAGTAAACATTGTACATTATAATCCTTTCTGTGGAAATAGAATTTTAACTATTAGGGGGCATTAGACTGGATCTTTCCATTGTGGAACAGTCTCCAAACTCTGTAAGTAACATCTTGTAAAATGCAATTAGGTTTTACTAACGCGTTGTGGAGTTTCCTGTACAATAGTATTAACTTTTCAGTTTTTTTTTCACAGACGCAGAATGTTATGTATGATCTAATGTCTGAATTGCAAGAAAGAAATGATGACCTTGAGAAGAGAATTATTACACTGGAGACCAAGATTGACTCCTTAAATGGTTCCCTCCATGCTCTTCCAGGGCTGATTGCTCAGGCTCTGCTCCGAGAGCAGGGAGAACTTTTCCTTATGCGTTCCCACAGACCATTTCCCCCTTCTAATAGCTCGGACAATTCATGGACCCCCCCACGTAGACGTACCTCACCTTCCACTGCCCCGCACACCTCTTCAGACAGCGGCTGAAGAGCAAAAGGACAGATGGAGTTACGGTGGGAGTGGAGTGGAGTGAAGACTTAACAAGCTCACCTTTTATCCATAGCCACTATGTGGTTTGATTATGTCAGCTTTTTTTCTTAAAAGCCTTGGATATTTGTTAACCCCTGAGGGTTCTTTGAAAATGCTGGAGTGAAAGTTCTATCAAAAACTAAAAAATATATATAAAAATGTTTGTGTAAACACGCACACGAGAGTACGCGCAGTGGCGCGATTATCCCTCTCTCTGTCACAGGCTGACCCTGTACAGTGATGGGGTATAGTCCAGTCTAGATAAGTTTCTAAATCAGTCTGTTAAACCCTTCCCAAATTCTATTTATTTTCTTTAAAAGAGCTTATAAAGCTGACTGTCATGGGTAACTATCTCTACTCTAAGCCTTGCAGATTCCTGTTTTTAAAAAACAATGAGCAGTCAGCCATATTTTTTTAACATCCCCGCCAAAGGAAAAAAACTATGTACATATATATAGGAATGAAGGTAGTGAAATAAATATATATTTTAAAGAGCCACATATGAATGGGGTGGGATTGCATGTAACCTGGTTATTGTCAGAGGGATATTAAACATTCAACTGACATGAAGAGGTTTGTAAGTGGTTGGTCTTAAATACGTGTGTGTGTTTACATATATAAATATGTATATATAAATATATTCATATATATTTATATATATAGAGGTATAGAAGATTAAAAACTGTATTTTTTTATTCTTTTGTTGCTGGAGTGGTGTCATTTACCAGTGTTACTGCCCCAGTAGCTGGCAGGCAGTTGTGTAGAGTGGCGAGGGTGGATGGTTTATGAGATTAGCATCTGGTTCTTTAGAAAACAAGCAACAAAGGTTCAGAACTACAGTTTTAAATGTATACATATCATATGTATGTCCATGTCATTAAGCTCAACAGAAAATGTTAAGGGGCCGAAACACTTTCAAGTGTTTAAGATATGTTGGAAACATTGTTTAATGTGTGTTACATTTCTACATGCAACAAAATGAAAAATTCATGAAATAATGTTTCTATCATGACCTTCGAAATGAGGGGTTGAGAGATATTGCACTGGGACAGTCCATGAAATATAGTCTAATATGTGCAAGTTCTCAATAACTTTCTTGCTCCGGTACCTGAGGGTTCAGCCACATGTGGCATTTGTACTATGTTTACAAACCTAATTCAAACGCCCGGCTGCGGGGCCTGGCCCTATCACATATGGGGTGTTTGTAAAAGTAATACAAATGCCACTTAAGGCCACATCCTAAGACTGGTAATGAATATAAAATAAGGAAGAACAATTGCCATGTTAAATACTCCTCTAAAGTAATAAACATGGTAATATAATAATTTTGTTTTGTTTTTTTAATGTAAGATCATATAACTTGTAGAAGAACCAGATCTAATCTGCACTTGACACCAAGCCCGTAAACTAGCCCATATTGCACCCCTAGGGTAGTACGGGCCCAATGATGTTCCATTAGGAGGTTTTTAGTCTTCCAAAGAACACTGTATCTTTTGCAATGGTTGAGTCATATCTTAGGCCATTTAAACATAAAGGATGTGTCAGAACCCACTGAATTGATTCTGGGTACAGTGTCTGGTGGTTGTTAACCATACCCATAGCTTCTCTGTTGAAGGTGTGATTGACGGATGCTTTGCAAAGTCGATTTCCTAGGCTGAGACCGGTGTGTGTTTTATGGATACCTGAGAGGTTTCATCTTGCTTCTGAGCTGGAGGTTTTCATTTGTGGGTTGCTCAGCTATAAGGGAGGTATCCAAAAAACACAAATAGGAGTCAAAGTAGAAAGTTTAACTCGCCCTGAGTGATCTGAGGATTGGATAATTAAGTTGTGATTTGTATTTCTTATGTCTGTCTGTGTTTTCTGGATGTCACCATCGCAGCAAACTGGCTCAGCAGTCCATCAATTAAACCACATCTCAAAATGCCCAGCTCAGAAGCAAAATTAAACCACTCAGATTTCCACAAAACACACCAAGCTCAGTGAAAGAGCGCCCAAAGGAATCAGCTCTACAAAGCAGCTGTCCAGGAGAGAAGACCTGGGTTTGGTTGGCAAGCTCAGAGCTAGCCAGAGGCTTCAGACAAGTATGATTACATACAGAAGTAAAAAAAAAGTGGCTTTGGACTGAGCTCTCCAATGCTAAGCAAAAAACAATATTTGAAAATATTTAGCCAATTTCAACAGCTAATTTCCTCTTCAGTGGAATCCTACTTTAGAGCACTTGATCCTTTGAGTAATAAAACACAAGTTAGGTTATGTTCACATCTTATTCAGTGTGTACACTAGGAAAGTTCCTGATGTACATGCTGAATATGTCCATGGACATATACTGACTTCCTTTTGAACACATACAGGAGGAAAGACAGTGAAAAGTGTAGTAGACTTCGTATATTCATCCTTCTTCCTGCGTTAGAAAAGGATTCGTTCAGTGGAGGCCATTATAACCTATGGGGGATGGATGCCACTATATGAAATCTATCATTGGCTTCTGCTGAATGAATACCTTGGATGTTTCCTCAGTGATGTAACTTTCCATATAGGAACAGTAACATTACTGGGGAAACACCATGAACATAGACAGGAGCAAGTCATTGTCTGCCTCTTACTGGAGGGATGGGCTAAACAGGAGAACACATCCCACTGTATGTGCATACAGTCTCCATTGTACCAATATTTTTAGAATCCTTCTGACATATCCTTACAATGGAGGGAGTAAATCAAGGTGTGAACATATCCGTATGATGGATCTTATTGGGAAGAGTTTCTGAATTATTATTTTTTAAATATATATATATATATATATATATATATATATATATATATATATAGACCCTGCTTTGCTATATTTTTTTATTGCTCCAATGCATTCTAAATAAAAACTGAAGCAACTATATAAAAAGTGGCAATAACCAATATCTCCATTTTCTTCAGATCCTAGATAAATCTGTGTGTCTCTATGGTAACAAACAGTTCACAAATGCTGTATAGCATAATCCATGGGCTCTCTACATATTAATAAAAAGAATAGGTGGCATACTAAAGGGAGCAGGACTTTGTCCCCATGGGGGCACACAGATCTTCAAAAGTTTTGTAAACCTAAAAGTAATGGATATTGTTAAACATGGCTACATACAAAGTTGTTTCACTTTTTTATATCTAAGAGTAATGCAAAAATATGTTGTAAAGGGGTAGTTTGCCTTTAGCAGGAACATTTTCCTGTGCAGGTTCTTATAGATGTCAAAGAGAATATGTAGTAGCCAAAGGTTCAGGTGGGTGCAATTTATTTGTACTTGTTACTTGTATCCTGTGAATAAAAATTTGATACAATTCAATTTCCTTAATTATGAAATATACAAGTAAAAGAGAAAGAAAACTAAAGAAACACTATATCACATATTGCAATATTATAAAATATTAGAGGAAATTGTAGCTAGAATGAATTTTAATTTTAATATTTTTACATATAGTCTGACAATAAGGAAATGGAATTTGCAGCATGACGCCTCTAATTAGACCTAGATACAATGGAATTCATAAAGTAAATGGTTATAACATGACAATGTGTACAAATGAAAGGATGAGTGCTGGGTTCAGTACAGCATTGTGTGAAAATATATATTCCATCCGTAAAAAAAGCAACATTATACTGATTGGAAATGCTACTATTGTGTAACTATTCTGTATTTTAATTGATAAAAGCAGGAAAACTGGGGAAGCATGTATACTAGGAGAATGTTTAAATATGGGGCACTGACTATCTACCACAATGCAATATCCTCTTATCTTTACTCCTAATAAATTTTCACTTTGCAAGATTAAAGGGAGCCTGTCATCATAAACGCATAAACCTCTACCTGTATGTTGTCAAGCAGCTGAACACCTTCCAGAACATGTTTGTGTCATGACCAAACATCCAGAAAATCTACTCTGAAGTGAGAAGTAAATTGGTTGTATAGAGTCAAGGAGGCAGAGATTTTAGCACTAAAGTCAAGCTCTTTCTTCCTCAGAAAGCCACCTTCACTGTAATTGACGGATCTCAACCAGATCTCCTGAAGTCAGAAGTATGATTTTACTCATTGAGGAGGAGGCTTTCAATGCTCCCCACCTTAACTTCAGGGTTAAATTTTCCTCCTGCTTGACTTTGCACAACCAATTTACAGCTTACTTGAAAGTTAATTTTCTGGATGATACCACCACACTGGGACATGAAAGAAACAATAACTAGAAGTTGTTATGCTGCTTGACAGTACTCTGATAGAGGTTTATTAGGTCAATTGCTGATGACAGGTTCCCTTTAAAGAGGACCTGACACCCATGAAAAATGCACTAGGAGCTGCTTACTAAAGTACTACCCCATTTTTAGCAGTGATAAACTGTTGGCTTTATCTGAACCTTCCAATAAGGCTAGCAGACACTGCAGCGCCGTACCTTCAGAACACCGTACCAGGCTCAAAGCGGTCGGGCGTATTTCTGAGGGAGCAGTCCGAGGTGCTGCTTCTTCCCCGGACCTCCCTTTCCACTCGATAGGCCGGCGGGGACTGCCAGGCTTCATGCAGCAGTCACCACCTCCAAGTCCCACCCCCTTATGAATACACCCGACCACTTTGAGCTTGGTCCGGCGTTCTGAAGGTACAGCGCTGCAGTGTCTGCTAGCCTTATCGGAGGTTCTAATAAAGCTGGCAGTGTATCACTGCAAAAAAATGGGGTAGCGCTAGGAGCTGCTTACTTTAGTGCGTTTTTACTTTGTGCGTTTTTTTTTTGGTGACAGGTACTCTTTAAGCACTTCTTGAGACTAAATTGTTAAATATACTTTATTCCTCATTGAAGAATATGATAACCTCTGCATTTTAGAGAGGATTTATAATATTAGGCACCCAGCTCTTGCTAGTTATCTATTTTTTATGTTATTGGAGGAAAATGGTTACTTAGAATCTATAGCCAGTTTTCTAGAAAATATCCGAATGCAACAGATCTAGACAACAAAATAAATTATATTGGAGACTTGTATGGCTCTGTGTCATTTTTGTGAAATTATTCATTCACAAATCCATTTTTATTGGCACCAATGTGTAGATTTCTACTACATATAGTGCCTCACTTAGTTATTGTGATTCCCAGAGGTCAGTCTTCTGCCACCCAGTAAGTGCACCATACAATGGTAAAGTTCACATTAATGTAACAACCCAGGCTACAATAACCACAAGGTAGATGGCTGTAATGGTCCCTATGGCAGCTAATGCCCTGTGGCTGTCTCTGTTTGCGTCTGGGAAAATATGCAAATAATTTTTCTGGGAAGGCATAAGAAAAAACAGGCCTCTTTTAGCTACCTTGTAAGGCAGCTCCTTTAACATCACGCATGACTTTTAGGATGCCTTATGACTCTTTGTTTCAGTCTATTTACCTTATGCAGTATTGCATTTATAGGTACTACTACTACTATTATTCTATCTGCCTATAAAAAAGGCTGGTTGGACAATAACAAAACAATTATATAAATCATTATTTCAACATGTAAAATAAAATATTATATTTAATATAATTAAAAAGAATGCAGTGGTGCACAGGAGTCAGCCACTGGGCAAACAGAGAACAAAACAAATGGCATACAAGCAAAAGCTCTAAGTGCTAATGGTAAATATATTAGGAACACTGAATGTACACTACATACTCACAAACAAATAATATTGCCACAGGGAACCTCTACCATAACGATACCCCTACGCAGATTTCGTTTGGATCACCTTCGTGCCCGCCAACAAAAATAAACTAATTTTAGCAACTAATGCCTGAAAAAGTATAGGATTGGGATCCAAGACTATATGAATATGTTAGGAAAGTCATGATGAAAAAGAAGAAAGCTATCCACTTTGCTTCTCTAAGGAAGTTCTAAACAATATCATCATAATCAGCATCTCCTCCGGTCACTTGACTACCAACCCTTCTGGTTCACTTGAATTGTCAACAAACTGACTGGAGGGTGTATTGCAGAACTGGAAGCAAGAACAGGGTAAGTTTTTTTGTGAATACCCTTTGGTTCCCTTTAAGGAGTTTTAGAGAAAAAAATCTTAAAATGACTTATTTATGTTATGTAAATGTTTAGTATAATATTTTAAAGCATTTATAAGCGCAGTGGTGGACTGGGTATTTTTCAGAATGGCAGATACATAGTTTGTCATATTTGACAATAATGCTAAAATGTGAACTAAAGGAACCCTCCATTGGCTTACTGCCTTTTAAGACACAAAAGGGGTGTATGCTGTACTTATTTAATCAGTAACAGTGGTTTTGGTTCTGCACACCTTTGGGTTTGTACTGAACATGATGGGTTCATCACCCACAAAATCAAGCATTAGTCACACATTCGGAAATAGAAAAATATGCAACTGCTGGTGGTGTCCTCAGACCACATGTTTGCCGTGCACGCTCAGTGAGATGTGAAAATGAAAATGCAAGGAAGAAAGCCTTCAGCGCCGGCTCAGTAAAAAATCAATCCAACGTTTATTATCCATCATTAAAAATATACAAAAAGAAAACATTAAAAAGTGTCACCAAAAAACTAAGGTTTTCTTCCTTGCATTTTCATTAGTCACACATTCTGGCTCTTGGTTCAGCTTCGAGAAAATGCAGCAAGCTGATTGATTGACTGAAAATTTGCAGTCCTACTTGGTCCTATTCCAATTCCTAAACTTCGGAGTCTGTAATCACTGCATCCGTTTTTGAAAATAGCAATGCCAGTGTTTGCTATATCCATATATTGCTAAATTGCAGAGTCCATATTCACTGCATCCCTTTATTTCAAAATAGCAGTGCTACTGTTCGGTAAATCTGTATATTTCTAAATTGCACAGTACATATTCAATGCATCTGTTGTACTGCAGTGAGAGAAAGGGTATGTGGTTCCTCGTCGGAGAATGCGCCGCTGGATCGCGACAGGCCCGGGTAAGTAAATGTGCCCTACTGTGTCTGGACCACCCCACCGCACCTTTAACCTCAACGACATTAACAACATATTATGATTTTTTTAAATTATTATCATTTATTTATGTTATGTTATTATTTTAAGTACTTTCCCTAGCCAATTTTTATTACCCCTATTTGGGTGTTAAAATTTGGATCCCCTTTAATATCAAAGGGGTTTTGGTTCAAGTTTGGCATCAAGCATGGTCCAAATCCAGATTTTTTTCCGATGTTCAACCAAACTTGCTGAATCATAATTTTAAAAACCTGAACAACACTAATTAAAACTGATGTAGAGTAAACACTACTTGACACTCTGGGATCACCTAGAAAAGAAGCAGCACGGAGTGCAGGGATGAGATGTCTGGCGCTCCGGGTTGCAAATTATGCACACCCTCGCCACCTTCCTCTCCCGTTATGAATTCACACCTTTTTTGGGTTACATTTACCCAGAAGTTACACTTAAAAGTCACATTTACCCAGAAATTATACCAATAACAAGTACATAAGCAAGAAAGAAGCACTAAAAAAGATCCATCAACAAATTAATAAAAATATTGTGCAAATTAGAAAATGCTTGAAAATGGCTGCATTGAGCTAGCCGAAACGAAATGTCTTTGCCACTGGTGCTTGAATAAACACTACTCAACACGGAGTGCTGCTCTCCTGCTATTTCTTCTTTTGGATCCTTCTGGTGCCCTGAGTCAGGCCCAAAGAGCTTGCACCCACCTGGACTTGAATCCACTTCACTGTGCCGCTCTCATCTTTCTTCTGTGCAAATTAGAAGATAGCAATGCAAAAAAAAAAGTGATTTTTTCACAAAGAATGTTATTCTATAGAACTACTCAAACATAAAAAAGCCATGTTAAAGGACATCTACCACCAGGATGAAGGATAGTATGCAAATGAACCTGAGGGGCTCCAGGCTCTTTAGATGTTAATGCAGCCTATAGCCCCTCAGGCTCATTTGCATACAGTCTATCATCCTGGTGGTAGATGACCTTTAAATGGATATTGCCATATTCGTACTGACCCAATAAAATATAGGTAACATAGTATCAGCATGTGGCTTTCTCTACACATCTTATAAATATTCTCTTTACCATCCTTATCTCTGGGATATAATTGAATGGAATATTTGAGGCTTAAAATTCTCACTTATCCCTTAATAAATTCCATGAGAGGTTAGGTTTTCGAAGTGGGCTCACTCTTTGGATATATTAATTGTTCTTGTATCTCAGGGGCTACACAAATGTGACATAACACCTGAAATGCATTCCAGCAAAAAGCCAGTTCCATCCCTTCTCAGCCCACTGTGTGCCCCTACAGCGGTCTACAAGCACATATGAGGTATTTCCCTATTTAGGAGAAATAGAATAACAAACTACTGGGTGTATTTTCTTCTTTAACTGCTCTAAGAATAAATATTTTGGTTCCAAAGCAACAAGTACATTTTTTACTTATACAAGTCGAAGTGAATTAAGTTCCATGAAACACGTAGGCCCACATGTATTGAAGTGTATGCACCAGTTTTCTGTCTCCCTTTGCACTGGTGCAGTTTGCACTATTTTTTGATAAATGTGGGCCATAGCTTCTTCAAAGGGTGTAGTTTCCAAATGTGTGCATTTGTGGGTGGTTTAAACTGTTCTGCTAACTCAGGAACTTTTCAAATGTGTCAGGGCACCTGAAAAGTATTCCATCAAAACGAGCCCTCCAAAATCTCAATGGCTCTCATTCCCATCTGTGCCCTGCTATAGGCCAATACAACAGGTAACATCCAGATTTGAGGTATCACCATACGCAAGTGAAACTGCACAACAAATTCTGATATTTGTTTTCTCCTTTTATCCAGCATAAATGTGTAAATTTTGGGTCCAAAAAAGCTATTGTCAAATTTTGTACTTTCCAAATGGACCTTTGATTTAAAGGGTAAAGAGCTTAACTACAGCGGTTTTAAATAGTTTGTGGAGTGCAAATTTAGAAATGGGGTGCTTTTTCAAGGTTTCTAATACATAAGACTTTCAAAACCGCTATAAAACAAATTTCTACTTAAAATATTTCATTGCTAAATTTGAAAAATTGAAATGTAAGCTTTATTACATATAAAAATTATTCCAAAATAAAGCAGACATATGGTAAATTATTATGTTATTTACTAATTTGGACAATTTGTCTATCTGTATGAAGAGCATAACATTTAGAATTCAGAAAATAGGGAATTTTTTCAAAATTTCACCTAATTTCCATTTTTTCATAAATAAATGCAAAATGTCTCAACCAAAATTTCCCACTAATGTGAAGTTAACAAGTCACAAAAACAATGTCAAATTCTAAAGCATTCTAAACTTATTACAGCATATAGTGACACATAATAGTCGCACATAGTGGCAGAGAAAACTAGGTGACAATGAGCTTGTTAAGGAGAAAGGCCACCCACAAGTTTTTTTCCAAATTTCCCCAGAATATTTCCTAGAAATATGTCCTTTATTGCCCAATATATTGTGCAAAAACAGTTATGCTAGATAACCCTCAGTTAAAATTTGTTTGTTTGACAGTTTTTTTTTAACATGAAGTTCAAAAAGTGTTTTCTGTGGTTCCTTTCAATTTCTTGCAGTGTGTTCTGTGGTCCTTTAAATTTTCAAGTTTGCGTGTGCATATTTGGTCTCAATCTCTTCATAATGCAGAGGAGGATTTTGACCATAATGGTGAGTGACAAAACATAACTAGGAAATTTGAATTACATAGCCCATGCAGAAGTGGACACATAAGTCGGTGATGACAGGATGTATACTAATTAGATACAATATGAATCCTTTTTTGTAATTACTGGCACTCGAAAAGTTACTTTTGCCTTATTCAACACATATCTACTGTAATAGCCTGTTCATTAAGCCTATTTGTAGTGAATTAATATTTGCATTTCACAGCATGAATAACTAAAGCACATTCTATTTCTTCTTTCTTAAATGGGCTATTAACTATTGATGGGTAGGACAATTGATGGAATTTAAGGAAGGAGATTTTTGCAGGAGTAGTTTTCAGGTGCTTTGCAAAAAATGGCCATTAGCAATGGAAAGAGGAACCCTATTTGGAAAACTTCACTCCTCAGGATATTCATCAAGTGGTATAGAGAGAAATGGAATTCTCTGGATTGAATTCTTCGATCTTTGGCGTCAAACCATGCACACCAGTGTCCCATTGCACTTGCAGAACCCCAACTCCTCTCTCTTTCCAGTACGGAAAATGTCCAGCTGTGGAATATCGTATTCACTGTGTGACTCTGAACTGTTTTGAACCTTCCTTGAAGGCTATTTTTAATCATGATTTATCCGATGCCATTAAAAAAAACTGCCATCAGAAATCCACCTACTAAGGTAAATCTGATGGTAGTTTGCCATTAACCTCCTAATCCCTAATATACCTGCTCATCCCCAGACGCTGCTTCCTTGATTCCGTGTTGACGGATTCATGCCGCGATGCGCATGCATTGACTCATATCTCTGGGGAGCGCCCGTTGACTCTGAAGCCAATGCATATCTGCATAGATATCAGTCGACTCCATCAAGAACTTCCAGTAGATGGTTTATACAGCCACGCCACCCTCAGTAGATAGTATATACAGGAACACCAGCCCCAGTAGATGGTATATACAGCCACGCTACCAGTAGATAGTAGTAGATACAGCCATGTAGTCAGCATACTCAGCCCCCCAGTAGACAGTATATACAGACCCCAGGAGACAGTATATACAGCCCCCAGTAGGCAGTATATACAGCCCCCCCCCTTAGTAGACAGTATATACTGCCCCCCAGTAGACAGTATATACAGCACCCCAAAAGATATTATAAAAAGCCATAAGACACCCTCAAAAAAATAATAAACCTAATACTTACCTTCGGGTTCCATCCCTAGTGCTCCCCCGCCACTCCGACTTGTCCTCTTCTCCAGCATAGTCTGTGCAGGGACAACAGCTGTGCTGCACCGCTCTGACTGTCAATTACATCGGCACCAGGCAGGCAGATATCTGCCAAAGTATATTTTTTTTGTCTGTTTGGAAAATCTCTGTATGGACAGACCCTATGTTTGATTCTGGGTCTGTAACTTATTTTGTGTATTTCTCTTTTTCCTTCGCTTTAGGTCTGGAATTAAACTGGGTTAAACTTGAATCCCCATTCCTGGTCACAGAAGCAGATCCTACTCCTTTAAAGGGGGGTTAGGTTTGTCTTAAAGCAAACTTACCATTTGATTTCACTGCGACCCCTCTCCATGCACCGGGACCCGGCTTGTGCCGTACTAGTACGGTGCAAGTCGGGAAGGGGTTAAAGTATAACAGCACTTTTATGATCTATGTATCAGCGCACCGGATTAAAGGACAGCAGAACTTTTGTATATCAGTTTGCGCTGTTCATGCACAACAGAAATTTTATGATCTATGTTTCAGTGTGTGCTGTTAAACGACAACATAATTTTTACTATCCACTTATATCTCATTGGGGCACATTTACTTACCCGTCCCGTTGACGCCACCAATCCGGAATGTCTCACGAACTAAGATCGTGCGTCCAGTTTCCTGCATGTTTTGCTTCCGCCGCTGAGGTCCGCCGAAGTTCACCTTCTTCTTCCTGGTGCAAGTGAGTGCTGATCTTGTGCGCCGATTTGTGTCGCATGCAAGCCGGCGCCGATGCACCACAATTTGATAGCGTGCGCCAAAAACCTCAGGAAAAATTGCGAAACCCGACAGAAATGCGTACGACGGACCCTTAGTAAATGTGCCCCATTATGTCTACATATGTGTACATATGTATTATATAGTATTTGTAGAAAAAATTTTATGTAGGTAATACATCTGCATATTATTAATGTTATTACCATATATACTCGAGTATAAGCCGACCCGAGTGTAAGCCGAGGCCCCTAATTATACCACAAAAAACTGGGAAAACCTATTGACTCGAGTATAAGCCGAGGGTGGGAAATGCATCGGTCACAGCCTCCCCAGTATTTAGCCTGCCAGCCCCTGTCCCAGTATACAGCCTGCCAGCCCTCTGCCCCAGTATACAGCCAGACAGCCCCCTGCCCCAGTATACAGCCAGACAGCCCCCTGCCCCAGTATATAGCCTGCCAGCATCCCCTGCCCCAGTATACAGCCTGCCAGCCCCTTGCCTAAGTATATACCCTGCCAGCCCCCTGCCCCAGTATATAGCCTGCCAGCCCCCTTCCCCAGTATATAGCCTGCTAGTCCCCTGCCACAGTAGTCAGCCTGCAGCCCCCTGCCTCAGTATATAGCCTTCCAGCCCCCTGCCCCATTATATAGCCTAACCACCCCACCTGCCCCAGTAATATACCTGGCCAGCCCCGGCCCAGTAATATCGCTGCCAGCCCCTGCCCCATTAGTATGGCCTGCCAGTCCCCTGCCTCATTATAATATCCTGCCCAGCCCCCTGCCCCAGTATGTACCTGCCAGCCCCCTGCCCCATATACACCAGCCAGACCTCCCCTGTCCCGTATACAGCCCCTGCCAGCCCCCTGCCCAGTATAGCAGCAGCCCCCATGCCCCCCAGTATATAGCCTGCCAGCCCCCTCCCCGTATAACATCCTGCAGCCCGCCGCCCCTGCCCAGCGTCTGCCCCTGCCCCAGCCGTCCTCCCCATGCGCTTCCTCACGCTTCCCCGTCCCATCATCAGCGGCCCCCCCTGCCCGTCCATCAGCTCTCCCCTTCCCGCCCATCAGCGGCTTTCTCATCCCGTCCACCAGCGGCTCCCTCCAGTTCTTCCACCAGCAGCTCCCCCATCCCGTCCACCAGCGGCTCCCCTCCCCCGTCCCGCCACCAGGCGGCTCCCCGTCACCTCCACCAGCGTCTTCCTCCCATCTTCTGTCCATCACTGCGCTCCCCATCCCTCCTCTTGGCAGCGGCTCTCCCCCGTTTCCCTTCGGGCAGGTCTCACACCACATCATCCATCAGCGGACTACCCACGTCCCGTCCATCAGCGGCTCCCCCGTTCCTTCGGGCAGCGGCTCACCCACCCATCTCGTCCATCACCAGCACCCCTGTCCAGTTGATTAAAAAAATAAATAAATGAAAACCCACCTTTCCGGCGGCCCCCACGGGTCTTCTGTGTGCTGCCGGCACACCCAATACCATGTGACGTCGCACGGACCTGCCGCAGCTGCTGCTGCCGGACAGATGGCACGGAAGACCTGCAGGGGCCGCCGGAAGGGTGAGTTTTGAGGTTGTTTGTTTTTACTCGAGTATAAGCCGAGTTTGAGTTTTTCAGCACATTTTTTGTGCTGAAAAACTCAGCTTATACTCGAGTATATACGTTAAGTCTACTTTTGACTTTGGCACATAAGGTAGACACTAGCAGAGGTGTATAAGTATTCCACACACTCATCATTAGTCCGCCTGTCATGTAGACAACTTCCGGAAGTTTCCTCTTCCTCCACATAGACTAGACGCTATACAATTTTGGTGATTTTGCAGACTGGTGCTTTCTTTTTTATACTGCTATACTTACACACCTGCCTGTATGCACATATTCACATTCATTTTTGTTATTTTTTTCATGATAGTGGTTGGGTCAGGCTCTTAGAGAGTGGTGTCTCTAGACTCAAACATGGTGGAACATTCGTAGTCTTGAAGAATATAAGAAGTTACGTATTATCCCCAGGTGTTTATGTGTCCAGATTTTCCCAGTTTGGGAAGATCAAGATGACTTCAATCCAACGAGGAGGCCTATTGTGGCTGGAATTGGTAGATTATGCAAAAAGTCTTGTATTTATCTGGATTTCTTCTTGCAGGAAAGTGTCCCTAAATTGTTGTCCTATGTTCATGGTTTTTCACACCTCATAAAACAGTTGGAAAACCTGGATCATCAGATAATTAATGACGAGATTTGGATCATCTCAATGGATGTAGAGACACTATATACCAATAATATACATGAGGTGGGTATCAACTCCATTGCTTATTTTGCTTAGCCAAGAACAGTTTGGAGACGAATGTAATTCATAGGATTTGCCCTGCGACAAAATTATTTTGTATTTGACAAAACCTATTACAGACAGGTCTCAGGCACTATGATGGGTGCACAGTGCGCTCCTTCCTACGCCAACCTTTCTTTAGGTTGGTGGGAGGAAACCAGTGTGTACCGATCGCAGGCCTTCCTGCAACATGTGGTCGGGTGGTTTCGCTAAATCAACAAAGTGCTCATGTTCTGGAGAGGTTCACTCGAGCCCTACCAGGACTTTGTCAGATAATTCAATTCCAATTCATGGCAAATATATTTAACTCCGTTTTTAACCAAAAATCCAGTAAATCAAAAAAACTTTTCCCTCCAGTCTTACATTAACTGCCGGACTCGACATGTGATCTATAGTTTGGTATGCCCATGTCCAAAGGTATACCTAGGCAAAACAATACAGGAACTACGTAAAAGGGTCTACAAACATATCTCCACAATTTATAATGCCAAACAAGATTTTGTAAATGGAAAACAACTGTCCACAGTGGCGAAATATTTCCGCACCCACCATCAATGTAATCCCTCTGGCTTGAGGGTTGTGGAATTAGACAAGGTTCAATTCGATATCCGAGGTGGCGACATTGTTGTGTCTGGAAGCCAAATGGTTATTTTATCTGGCATCACAGGCACCTCATGGAACCAATAAGGATATGTTATTGGTTTTTTCAAGTGATAACGTGTAGTATATATCTCGGATATTCTTATTTATACAATTTATGTGTTACTCCTAAGGTTTCATTTGTTTGTGGCCACTTATTTAACTATTTAATAATTTTCTGTTTCCCCTTGTTTTCCCCCTTTCTTTCTCCCCCTCCCCTTTTTTATGTTTTGCCCTTCCCTATCCCTTCTATGCTCCTGCTTTTTCATCATTTTTTCTCAGTTTTTCTTTTATTTCCTTTCTTCTTTTTTTCTCTCTTGTATTTTTTCCTTATCATCCACTGTTTGGCTTGGCAGCGTCAGGATGCAGGAACAGTGGATCCTCTGGACCACCGCGGGAGTCTAAGTAGCACCTGGTATTCACCAGAGCCTTGCTGCGGCAGGGTACCACCAGGTAGTTTCACAGGTGCGACTAACCCGCAGTGGCATCCAAGGTCAAGGTACTTTAGCAGAAGACAGTCTTGTGGTCAGGTTCAGCCACAGGGTCAGGGCAGGCGGCAGAGATGTAAGGTTAAGTCCAATCCGGGGTCAGCAACGGAGGTCCAGGCAGATGGGAACGGGAACACAGGCACACAGGAACGCAGGACACGAGAACTCAGGAGCAGGAACACACAGGAATGCAGGAATATCGCAGGGGAGCTTTCACAATGGCATAGGCACACAAAGATCCAGCAGGGGACACAGGAATGGGCTGAAATATATGGTGGAAGTGTTCAGCCAGCGCACCAATCAGCGGTCCGCTGGCCCATTAAATTTCCTACAGCCGTCGCACATGCCCTTGTCTTCATGTCGAAGATATCTGTGGAATCAGCCAGCGGACAAGGAACTTGGAGACGAACTGAACACCTCGATATGAAACGATGCGCCGGGGAAGGCCATGAAACCGGAAGATGTGTTGGAAGACGAGACTGGCAAGACGTGAAGCAGAAGGCAAACCTGGTAGAGGGACAAAATGGGACATTTTGGAAAAGTGGTCAGTCACTACCCAGATGACAGTGTTGGTAGATGATGGCGGAAGACCCGTAATAAAGTCCATTGCCACATGAGACCACGGACAGGTAGGCTCGGGTAATGGTACCAGAAGACCAGCAAGTTTTTGTCGTGAGGGCTTATTGCGGGCACAAGAGGCACCCAACCTACAAAATCCAAAACGTCCATGACCAAGTCAGATCACCTGTAGAATGGGGAAATGAGGGCCACAGAGCGCTGCACCCCAGGGTGCCCAGCCACATGAGAAGAATGTCCCCAGGTCAGGATCCTCTCTCAAAGACCAGGTCGCACATAAGTCGTGAGGTAGTTTCCGTAGATCCACTGGCGAAGCCAGCACAGGTCTCTCTGGAGGAACAATATGTTTGGGAGCAGAATCCTTCCCCATAACATGGAAGCATGGGACATGGCGTCAGCTTTGATGTTTTTCTCAGCAGGATGCGGGTTCAGTCGCTGAGCTGTGTGAAGGTAATGAAGGTTCTTGTGGTCCGTGTAAATGCTAACTGGAAATCGGGCTCCCTCCAGAAGATAGCGCCACTCCTCCAAGGCAAGCTTGATTGCCAGAAGCTCATGATCTCCAATAGAATAGTTTCGCTCAGTTTTGGAGAAGAAGCCGCAGGTGAGGTTTTGGCCCTTAGGCCCTTTCTGGGTAAGGACCATATCAGCTCTGACTGAGGAGGCATCAACTTCCACAAGGAAAGGCTTTTTGGTATCAGCTCGGGTAAGAACTGATGAAGAGGAAAGGGCAGTCTTTAATTTCGTGAAGGCCTCCTCCGCAGCTGGAGACCAGACACGAGAATTGGCAGTTTTCTCCGTAAGCGCCACCATCGAGGCTACCAGAGACGATGAAATGTGGAATGAATTGTTTATAATAGTTTGCAAAGCCCAGAAATCTCTGAAAGTCACGTAGTCCCGCTGGGCAGACAACTTGGCAGGATCCATCTGCAAGACTTTATCAGAGATGATGAAGCCTAGGAATGGAAGGCTCTTCTGATGAAACTGGCAATTCTCCAGTTTCACTTAGAGATGGTTAACACTGAGGCGGCTGAGCACTTGCCGTATGTGGGACTGATGGGACTCGAGATCCACAGAATACACAAGGATATCATCCCGGTATACAACAACACAACATAACAAGACCCTGAAGATTCTTAACGGTGACCTTGTTAAGACCGCGATAGTGAAAACAGGGGCGGAGAGAACCATCCTTCTTGGAGACAAAAAAGAAACCTGCGCCAGCTGGAGAGCAGGATCTGCGTATGAAGCCCCTTTTCAGATTCTCCTTGATGTACTCAGACATTGTGGCAGTCTCAGGAACCGAGAGCGGGTACACCCAACCCCACTGAGGAGAGGAGCCGGGCAGCAGATCAATGGGGCAATCAGAGGGATGATGTGGAGGAAGAGTCTCAGCCTGATGTTTGGAAAACACATCTGCAAAGTCCTTTTATGGAGCGGGCAGCCCCTCCAGAGACTTGGGAGACAACGTCGAAGTCCTGACAGGTAGCGGACGAGGAATCTCCATACAGTGTGCAGAACAATCTGGGCCCCAACGGAGAATCTCCCCAGAGGACCAGTCCAGCACAGGGGCATGATGATGCAACCAGGGGAGGCCCAGCAGGAGAGCAGAAGTGCATTGGGGTAGCACAAACAAAGAAAGTCTCTCTTTGTGTAGGGCACCAATTTGCAGGAGTAGGGGTTCGTGCGGAACCAGATGGGCATGGAGAGAATCTGGCTGCTGACCAAAGCAATGGACAATGGTTTCTCAAGATGAACCACCGGAAAGTGATGCTGGGAGACCAGGGCAGCATCCACAAAGTTCGCTGTAGAGCCAGGAAAGCAGAAACCTGGACCGGGTCACCTGAACCAGAGCCAAGCAGCACAGGAATGTTCAATCTTGGAGAAGCCTCCCTCTCACCTAGGGACGCTTCCCCCATTAAGCCTAGGTGATAACATCCTCCTGGACGCTGGGGAAGAACAGGATACTTTTTGAGAAGATGTCCAAGGGAGGCACAATATAGGCAGAGGTTGTCCAGCCGTCGCCGGGAACATTCGCGTAGTTCATTCAAGGATAACTCAGAAGCCAGGGTGCGAAAACAGACTGAATAGTCACCCACAGATGTGTCTCCTTGCGTCAGATTCAGCAGTGCCGTCTACGGCGATGACGCATGGGCAGGTTCCTTAAATACTGACCGGAACTCCGTGAAGAAGGAAGAGATGTCAGCCGTAATGGGATCCTTCTCGTCCCCCATGCCAAGGCCTTACTGGAAATAAACGCCACCTTGGACCACTCAGAGTCAAACTGTGAAGGCATAAGTTCAAGATGCAGGGAGCACTGGTGAAGCCCCTGCACAGTTTGGGATCCCCGTCATATTTGGACAATAAGGAAGTCTCAACCTGGATTCAGCGGGAGGCAAGCAAACAGAGGAAATAGGAGGAGCTGCTGATGCTTGCTGTGGTGGATGCGGCTGGGAAGTCCATAGATGTTGCAGTATGGCAGTGATCTGATCGAGCAGCTGACCTTGCACGTTGATCCGCTGGGACTGTCGAGCCAGAAGCATGGTGATATCTGCCAGCTCAGGGAGCAGAACCTCAGCGGGATCCATGTCCTGATCTTACTTTAAGGATACAGGGACAGTGGATCCTCTGGACCACCACGGGAGATGGCAAGTGGCACCTGGTCGAGGTAACTAAGCAGGAGACAGTCTCATAGTCAGATCCAAGCACAGGGTCAGGGCAGGTGGCAGAGATGCAAATTCAAGTCCAATCCAGGGTCGGCAACGGAAAGTCCAGGCAGATGGGAACGGGAACACAGGCAAACAGGAACCCAGGACACGGGAACTCCGGGGCAGGAACACACGGGAGCAGGAACATACAGGAATGCAGGAACACACAGAAATATCGCAGGGAAGCTTTCACAATGGCGTAGGCACACAAAGATCCGGAAGGGGACACAGAATGGGCTGAAATATATGGTGGTTCAGCCTGTGCACCAATCAGCGGTCCGCTGGCCCTTTAAATTTCCTTCAGGCGGGGACACGTGTGCACGGCATTCTGCTGGGGAACCGGACAGGTGAGTCCGCGGCATGGGCTGGACCGGGGGAACACACGGAGGAACACGAGTGCGCCCGCGGGATTGCGGGAGCACCAGTGACAGGCAGGATATGGCGGAGCGCACCTTCAAAATTTCAATTAATGCCAACTTAGTGGAGGCAAATTTTTAGGTCTCATCACGGTGGTCTATTGTGCCTTCCCGCCTGGTGCAAATTTTCCCCACGGCATCGTCAAAATGCTTCAGGGGCTGTGAGATGGAAGGCACTCACGCACAAATATGGGGGCATTGTCCTAAACTTAAGTGATTTTGGAGATGTATATTTAATATGTTGTATTCTATAACGTAAATAAATCTAAAATTATCACCGGTAGAGGCACTCTTAAATGGGACGATACCGGGCCTTACGTCTGCACAACATAGATTCACTTCACACCTATTTTTAGCGGCTAAGCCGCAATAGCCACGGAGTGGAAAAAAGCTGTTGTTCCGATACACCTATTGAAATCCAAGTTAAACTGGATTATGATTAACAATAAATTATATAGCATGTTACATGATAAGAAAGCATTTTTTACAAAGGTATGGCAGGATTGGGTTACATATTCTACCACAGAATAACATGTGGAATTGCTGTTTCCTTCTCTCGCCTGATTTACCCACCCAGGCCAGGGCCCCAGACCTTTACCCTTCTTTACCTTACTGGATTTAAAAATTACATGTGGAGCTAACAAATTTTGCTTCTAAAGGGTTGTGTTAACCGAGCTTGAATAAAGTACAAGACCACATATATAATGTATAATGTACAATATTTATTCTTCAATGCTGAATATTATCCTGTGGGAATCCATGGCAGGAGCTTAAAGGGAACCTTTCAACAGGAGACCCATTTTTAGCATCCCCCAGTCCCCACAGAGCATAGTACATACACTGCCAAAGTGTTTTTGTATTAAAAATTGGTTTTACAGAAAAAAAGATATGTTATATTGTACCTTTCATTAGCATGTGCTGTGTGACTAGGCAGTTGCCAAATGAAAGGGTCTGGAAAGGAGCAGTTTCCCCCCGCCAGACCTGAATCCTCGTCGGACAACGCACTGTGGGATCGCGACTGGAACGGGTAAGTAAATCTGCCCCACTGAGTAGAGGTTTGTGGGCTCTTCTCTTAAACAAAGGTCAGTCGGAACAGGTCAAGGAGGAGCTGTAGTTGAGCCCCTCCATGCATGATGTTACCCGCCAGTCAAGCTTTTGTCATAATGGCATCTTTCAACTGATAGCGATGCACCCTGCAAATAACATCCCTGGGTTGATCCTGTGATGAGGGCTGAGCCTGTAGGGAACGTTTGACGCTTGTGGTCCTGCGTGGATAGTAGGATAGAGTCCATTCCCTGGGGTTGGGGGGGACCAGGAGTCATGGGAGATGGAGTCAAAGATTGGACCGGCCATTCATCCCTGTGCTCAGGCCACAGGGGATGCTCAGGGGTGCTGACAATGCCATTTTATGGTGTTAAAATTTGGGTCCCCATTGACGTCATAAAAAGGTCCTTTTGTCAGTATTTGGTGCATATATGTTTTAAATGCTCATAGTCCTTGTCACCACTGCAATTCCCCTTCTCATCTCTGTTCATACCTTGTACCAGATATTCCCCCCCCCCCCACACACACACACTGCTTCTGGCCTTTCTATGGTGGCTGTAGACAGCCAGGGTCCAGAATACTGGAGTGGCTGGCTTATGCGGTATTGGGCGTGCTATGATCACGGTGCTTGGTATTGGGACCGGATAACAGGCCTACAGCCTGGCAGGTCTCCAGCAGGTAGTGTGTGCAATAAATATGGAGGTGGAGGCTGATGCAATAGGTTTCTCCTTGGGGCAACCCCTGAAGTGTATGTAGGAGTCCCTTAATGATGGTGGTTGGGGAGCCCTTGATGGTGAAGCAGCCTGATCCAGGGATTACACGGAGGCACGTTGTACAAATTAACTTACAGTTCTTTATTCCAGGCAATGGCCAAACAGTAGCTTCAACAAGCAGATTCAACAAGCTATAAGGTTGAAGGAGATAGCTTTGTCAGCAATTTGTAGTGAGACTTGCGACCGCTGTGTTTTGCGCTTAGTGACGCACATATCCATTGCAAAGACCGAAGTGGGAAAATTTAGTAGGGGTTGGATTTCAATTAGGCACAGTCTGCCATTTGTCCTTTTTTATTTTACGTTTATTTTGTTTAATAACTCAGCGTCATCTCATCTGGCATAGTAGTGTGCTTTCATACTTGGCTAGAAAATAGCCATAGGAGAATCCAAACGGCTTACGCCTACAGTAGCGTTATATATTTGATTTCTGGTTGATCTGCTGGTGGCTGTACTTGCTGCAGTGCATCTACTAGCCAATTGTGAGCAATTTGTAGTGAGACTTGCGACCGCTGTGTTTTGCGCTTAGTGACGCACATATCCATTGCAAAGACCGAAGTGGGAAAATTTAGTAGGGGTTGGATTTCAATTAGGCACAGTCTGCCATTTTTCCTTTTTTATTTTACGTTTATTTTGTTTAATAACTCAGTGTCATCTCATCTGGCATAGTAGTGTGCTTTCATACTTGGCTAGAAAATAGCCATAGCTTCTCCTGCTCTTTGTACAGTAAAGCAGAGGAAACTGGCTATTTTTTGACAGGGCCCACTGGCTCTAGCTATAGTACTTTATGCATTTAATTTTTCTGGAGGGCCACCGACCCGGTCCTCTGTTTTAAACAATTTTTGGGAGTGCCAATCTACCTGCTCCTCTGGTTTGAAAACTTTTTTGGACTGCCACATCCAAGATCCAACTAACATAGTTGCAGCACCTTTAATCTACTACTAGTTCACTGCCTCCATAATAATAATAATAATAATCTTTATTTATATAGCGCCATCATATTCCGTAGCGCTTTACAAATCATAGGAAACAAATACAAATGTAATGTAACAGAGCACAACATTTGTATGGAACAACAGGAGTGAGGTCCCTGCTCGCCAGAGCTTACGGTTTATGAAGATGATGGGGTAACACGAGGTAAAAGAATATTTAATGGTCAAGCCATTCTTCTTAGGGAATAGAACAAAATATAATAAATGGAATTGCTGTCGCTTGAACCACTCAGCCGTCATCTTTTATACCAGGTCCAGGGTGAATGGGACTGTAGAGAAGTCTGGTGCCTGTTGGTTGCTGGATAACAGATGGGAGGACGACACAGGACGGGTTAGTAGAAGAGTTAAAACTTCATGCAGTTAATGAGTGTTATAGGCTTGCCTAAAGAAATGGGTTTTAAGAGCACGTTTGAAACTTTGGAGGTTAGGTATTAGTCTGATAGTCCGGGGCAGAGCATTCCATAGAATTGGTGCAGCTCTAGAGAAGTCTTGGAGACGCGAGTGGGAGGTCCGCACTAGGGTAGAGGTTGATCTAAGATCACTGGCGGATCTAAGAGCACGGGTTGGGCGATAGACTGAGATAAGAGAGGAGAGGTAGAGGGGTGCAGCATTATACAGAGCTTTATGGATGAGGGTTATTATTTTACGTTACACTGACCAGTGCTCATTGGTAATGAATGACCTGCAAAAATGCCTAATTGTGCAATACAACAAATATTGCAGTATATGTAGGGAAGCGATCTTACCATCTAGGGTTAATGTACCCTAGATGGTCTAAGAAATAGTGGGGAAAAAAGACAAAAAAAAGTTTAGAAAAATAAAAAAATAATACAATTTAACTTCAAATCACCCACCCTTTCCCTAGAACGATATAAAACTAATAACAGTAAATCCAAAACATTTTAGGTACGCGCACGCGTCGCCAAAATGCCGATCTATCACAATATAAAATGGTTCAGGCCGCGGGACCTCCGAGAGCGGAAATGGCGCCCAAATGTCCGAAATGCGACTGTTACACCTTTTTTACAACACCATAAAAATAATAAAAAATGAGTCAAAATGTTCGCAACGACCCTCAAAATGGTAGCAATGAAACGTCGACCTCTATTTCGGCAAAAATGACCCTCACACATGCTCCGTGCAACCAAAGTATGAAAAAAGGTATTAGCGTCAGAGGATTATTTTTTCTTTTTTGTACACATTCGTTTTTTTGAAAATTTTAATAACCAATAAAACCTTATAATTTGGTATCACAACGGATCGCACAACGACCGATACCAAGATAAAGCTGATGGTGTTATTTGAGTGCACATCAAAGTCGCAAAAAACTGAGCCACGCAGAGTTATTTCGGATTTTTTCATACTATTTGAGATTTTCTTTCGCTTCGCAGTCACGGCATGTTTTAAAATAAATAACCAGTTACGGGAAGTACAAATTTGGTTAGCCAAAATCACCTCTACCCGTCTCGTACACGTAAAAAATGAAAAGTTAAGGATTTTGAAAGTTGGAGAGCGAGAAATGAGCGTCGAAACCCTGTGTCCTTAAGGGGGTTAATTCTATGATGCATACCTTGTACATCCCGTGCACTTAAATGCCCAACCGGAACGTAATCAGCGGCATTTAATTAACAAGATAACACTTGAGATCATTACTTACAACACTGCTAAGTGTTTCCCATGGGCTGAACTCAAATGCTGAACCCGAACATTTCGGTTACCCTAACCCACAATGTTCGGCATGGACCCGCAACTGTAATGTATTGTTATAATACCAGTCTCTTTATATGGAAAATATATGATGGGGGTCAATTATCTTATCTGTGTTTGTTTTGGCTTGTTTTTTTGTTCTCTTCTTTGGTAATTTATCATCTCACTTTTCCTTGTGTTAATGTTTTTTTTTTTCAAAGAGATCTCTTTTTGAGACATTTGTCAATGTCGGCACAGTTGTTTCAAGTCACTTCTTTCCATTTACTACGTTTTTCATAAAGCTGGTTTCGTGTGGAGTTTTTGGTTCAAAAATGTTGCAAATTTTGATACATTTGAAATAAACTAGAAGATAATTGTGTTTTAAACTGACGAAAAAAAGTCGCATAAAATTGCAATGCTCCAAAAAAGTCTCAAAAAAGAGAAAGGAACCAGTTTTCTGTCTGACTTTGCCCTAAGAGAAAGTTGCAACTGCTTGCCATTGTTTTATAAAGTGTGTCTGGCAACCCGTTTTGTGTCGTGTCTGCACTGACCCAAACAGACGAAAAAATGTTACACCTAAAGGGCGTTACTACTACTACTGCTTGTCAGACCGTTCTAACCACAGTTTTAGTTCCCACATACGCCACATGTTTCTGCACCAAAAAATGCTGCAGCCTAACAAAGTCCACCAATACAATGGTGCATTCTGTCGGAGCATGCAGGGGGCACTTGATTCTTTACTGTAAGAGCAGTGAGACTATGGAACTCTCTGCCGCAGGAGATTGTTATTGCCGACTCTATTACAGTTCAAGAGAGGCCTGGATGACTTTCCCTGGAAGAGAAAAAAATATCACGGTTATGGGGAATAAAAACATTTATTTATTCTTAAAGGGTTGGACTTGATGGACTTGTGTCTTTTTTCCAGCCTTATATATATACTAAATGATCATGAAGACTGTGCTCCAGTTTTTTGATGAATCTAGCACATTTTGCACACTTCAAAGCAAACTCCACATATACAGTTGCACTGTTTTTGATAAATGTGGGTCACTGTCTCCTAAAAAATCATAACGATATTTGCAAAAGTTTGCTTCGTCTCCATTGAGATGTACTGAAACAATACAATCAGTTGTGCAGGACATCTAGCCCTTGAAGGTCAGGACCACATTTGCTTTTATCTTTTATATTTTTTTCCTGATTATGGATGTAACAAAACTTTATATTCACAAGCATTCTGAACAATTTCCATTCCGTTTCTTCAGATTTGCTCTAAACACCTTTAAAAAACTGAGCACTGTAGCAAATCGCCAGGACAGATAGGTTTGAAAGCTGTGGGTCCTTGTTATGTTACTTTCCGAGAGTGGTGTTCTCAAACGTCTATAGTATGTTGGTTCCCACGCTGTGAAGGGCGTCGATTTCTCCTGGCAAAAACACTTTGCTAACTGAGATTTTCATTTGTAGCTGAAAAAACATCTTCCTCAAGAGCTCACTTTCTACCGTACAAAGCGAAGACAATGCCAAATGTGGATTACTGTTCATATAACTGGGGGATCCTGTTCGCTTTACAATTTCACACATAATTTGGTTCAATATTTAATCTCTAGCACAGAAGTCAGAGGAAAATTTTTAAAAATTCAGCATCCCCCCAGCCTTATTTAAATTTTTTCTTTTTCCCGAAACTAACTACCGCTTGTCAAGATTTAAAAGACCCATGCAGGATCGGGGAGAAAGAGGACGATTATGGGTGTTTATTTTTACTTTATATTTACTGGTGGATTTCCCTTATGTTCCCCTTTTTTTTTCCCCCCCCCCCCCTGTAAACTTGAGTGAATGTATTCAGAACATAGGGAATTATGTTGTGCCAGAATCAGGGTGCATTCCATGATCCAGATAACCAAATCAGAACCAAAAATTATATTAACTTTTATTCCATAATTCATTAAAGGAATCTACATTTGATTTAATGCATTATGAAGCCAGCAAATACCTTGAAAATGCTGTAGCTACACTAATGCATAAGCCCTATCTTTTTAAATATCCCTGAGCTGTAAAAACTATTATAAACTTATGATAATGAATTCTCGTGCCTGGCTCCAAGGCACTTTTCCCCTCTCAAATTAAGTATGCACTGCTTCAGAGATGATGTAATCACTGGTTGGGCTTGACAGGCAGAAGTAATCAATTGCTGCTATCCCCCCAGCTGCTGGTGATGATTAATCCAGCTCAGGTTGAATTTCGTCCTTCTGGACCGTTCCGAAAACTCTGTGTAATGCGTTAATGAATGGCCGGGCTGACGAATCAGCTTTCCCAGGTCCCTGTTATAATAGTTTTTTAGCGAACCACTTAACTTAGGGATTAACAAGATATGTTCTGCATCAGTGAACCACAGCATTCTCGGTATGTTTAGGTCATAATGCATTAAAACAAATGGTAAGATTTTCCTTACAACTTGGCAATGGCACCAAGATGACTATTCTCATGTTATGCTTTTTTCATGAATAAGAAAAAGGGAAATAATTTTTAATTGGAAGTGTCATAGTGGCAATTTTTTCTTTCATTGGGACTTGGAATTACCGATTTGTTCTGTGATCCATCTGGATGTACCTTACTAGTGGAACTAACAAGGTTTTGTAGCTTGGACCATATGAGTACTACTAGCCTTTACCTAATCGAGTTTAGTAAGAGCGCCAGTTACCCCCTCACTCTACTTAGAGCATGCTGAAAAGCGTTATCCCTAATGAGACGTAATGAAATTGTTGGCCCATGTATAAACCACTATAGTTAAAATTGCTGATTTAATTATATCCTTAAAGAACCATCACATTTTAGTCTGTCGGTGTAGTACTTCATTACTTAGGTATTCTCCATTATTCGATTTACAGATTTTTTTCGGCTTAGGTGCACCAAAATCCTTTCATTTCCAGAAATCAAAGGTGCGCCCTTATAGGCGGTGCGCCTTATATCTGAACTTATACAGAAATGTACACAGACAGACTGTTACTGTCATTTAACCAGTGGTTAATAGCTAGCTCACCCAGAATTTTCACGCACTCTCCCAACAGTATACAGGGTCCCTAGTCTGAGTGCCCTGGCACCACATAGGCTACATTGTGCCCATCCTGCCCTCCCCTAGACACGGAGAGAACCCGAAGCCGCCAAAGTGCCCACCCGGGCAGTCAAATAATCACCGTAGTAAATCCCCATACCTGAACAGCCCGTGTAACAGGGGAAGAGTAAGGAGCCACAGTGAACCCCACAGGAATAACACCTGAGCAGGGGAAGGAAGGGCAGAGGGGTACGCTTAACCTGCATCATCACCCTGCATTACCCCCAGCAGCCCATAACCTCTGAGATCGGGCTAGCTCTTGACACTGTGAAGACAGTTCCCGGGAAGTTATTGCTTGAACTGTGACAGGTGCCACGCTGCTGGTATTTTTAGTATGCATGTGATCCTGACGACTTACGTGCCCTTATCTCCAGTGCGCCTTAATATAACCTAGATTGTCTCAGCAGGCATTTATCAGAGGTGCGCCCTTAGAATCCGGTGCGCCTTATAGGCCGCAAAATCGGTATTTCCGAATTTTATTTTTTTTTACAATTCTAGCAAACAAAATTTCACTGTAACTACTTTATTGACAAAAACGATCTGGGTTGTTCTGCAAAGGAACTAGGGAAAACAAGATTGTATCATTCACTACTGAGCATGGCCCCCCCTTCAATTGAAATGCCTAATGTACTCTCGCTCCAAGATTCAATTTGTTTCATGGTCCGGACTTAAAAGGCAAAAGGACACAATCGTCCCCTTTAAATTAACTTAGTGACTGGAATAATCTGCCGCATTGAGTTGCTCTTTAAAGAAGGGGAACTTCACGTTTATTTTAGGCCTCGCAGTATTTGGCACAAATCCCATATATTCAGTGATATAGGGAAACAGTGTTGTTAATGGTTGTATTAGAGATGTTTGGAACCTCACACTTTATCAACAACAAAAAAGCTCTGGGATATTCTGTGTCACAATTATTTCATTTGCTTGATGTCAATGATAGAAAGAAACTGCCAGTAGTTTGGTGCACCGGCAGGAGGGGCAGCGTACCCAGTACTATGTGAGAGGTCCGTATTAACCGTCAACCTATTAAATTGCTTCCTCTATTTCACGAATCTCCAGCTGGCATCAAAGTAGAAATGAAAAAAAATATTTCTTTTTTAGGTTTTTGATGGCACCCACACTGCCGTAAACGTTCTTCTAGAGCGGGATTTTTTACAAATAAGAGGCCACATAAGACCATAAGGGGGATTGAAATCCGTCACAACCAAACCTGAAGATCACGTGTCTCTAAAAGTTGTGGGTTTAAAAAAATATTAAGAATATTGAGAAAAAAGTTATTACTAGATGTTAAATGTTATATGTATGTTATTCGAGATGAGCGAACATCCTCGTCCTAGCTTGATGCTCTGTCGAGCATTAGCGTACTCCAAAACTGCTCTTCTCGGCAACGACTACTTCGCCCGCTCGGAAAATGGCATCGCCCCCGTTTTGCTTTTTGGCGGCCAGAAACAGAGGCCAATCCAAGCCAGGAGCTCGCACTACCACCCGCATGACGTGGTTACCCTTACACCTCGATAGCAGTGTTGCTGGCCAGATCGGTTAACCCTGGGATAGACTAGCCGCTGCCGCGCTGCTCTGATCATCTTGTCCCTGGATGCCGCTAGGAGGAGCTGCTGCTGGGTCAGGGAAACGTAGGGTGTTCTATTAGCTTCCTGTTAGGCAGGAGTGATTCTACCAGAACCCAACAGCCCTTCTTAGGGCCCAATACCGTTCTACTTTTTTTTTTTTATTTGCATCTAGTAAACCATATTGTTAGGAATTTGCAGGGGACTTGCTATACTACCCGTTGTGTTTGCTCTAGGACACACATATCCACCTCAACAACCAAAGTGGGAAATTATTAGGGGTTTGATTTCAATTAAGGGCACGTCTGTCATTTACTTTTTATTTTAACGTTATTTTTTTGTTAATAACTCAGTGTCCATCTCATCTGGCATAGTATGTGCTTTGCATACTTGGCTAAAAATAGCCATAGGAGAATCCAACCCGCTTTACTACGCTCCAGTGCGTTTTATATTTTGATTCTCTGTTGATCTGCTGGTGGCTGTACTTGCTGTCAGTGCATCTACTAGGAGAGGCAGAAGTGTGTTGGAGCAATTTGTAGTGAACCTTGCGACCGCTGTTTTTGCGCTTAGGTGACGCACATCTCCATTTGCAAAGACGAAGTGGGAAATTAGTAGGTTTGGGGTTGATTTCAATTAAGGCACAGTCCTGCCATTTTTCCTTTTTTAATTTTAATACGTTATTTTTGTTTCATAACTCCGCGTCAATCTTCATCTGGCATAGTATTGTGCTTTCATACTTGGCTAGAAATCGCATAGAGAATCTAAACAGCTTACTTAACGCCTACAGTAGCGTTATATATATTTGATTTCTGGTTGATGATCTGCTGGTGGCTGTACGTCTGCCGTGCATCTACTGCAAATTGGTGAGCAATTTGTAGTGAGACTTGCGACCTCTGTGTTTTGCGCTTAGTGACGCACATATCCATTGCAAGACCGAGTGGGAAAATTTATTAGGGGGGATTTCAATTAGGCACAGTCTGCCAGTTTTCCTTTTTTATTTTACTTTATTGTTTCATAACTCTGCGCATCTCATCTGGCATAGTAGTGTGGCTTTCATACTTGGCTAGAAAATAGCCATAGGAGAATCTAAACGGCTTACTTACCCTACCTACGTTATTTATTTGATTTATGGGTTGAATCTGCTGGTGGCTGTACTTGCGGGCAGTGCGATCTACTATCCAATTGTGAGCAAGGTTTTTTGGTAGTGAGACTTGCGACCTCTGGTTTTTTTTGCGCTTAGTGCGCACATATCCATTTGCAATACCGAAGTGGGAAATTTAGTAGGGGTTGGTTTCATTAGGCCACAGTTCTGCAGTTTTCCTTTTTTATTTTTAGGTTTATTTGTTTCCATAACTCCTGCTCATCTCTCTGGCATAGTAAGTGTGCTTTCATATTGGCTAGAAATACCAGAGGAGAGCCTGAAACGGCCTTCTCTTACGCCTACATTCGCGTTATATATCTTTTGATGTTCTGGTTTGCATCTGCTGGTGGCTGTTACTTGCTGCATTGGCATCTACTAGCCATTGTGAGCAATTTGTAGTGATACTTGCGACCGCTGTGTTTGGCCTTATTGAGCGCACATATCCATTGCAATAAGACCGAATGGAAACTTTTGTAGGGGTTGGATTTCAATTAGGCACAGTCTGTCTGCCATTTTCCTTTTTATTTTACGTTTATTTTGTTTCATAACTCTTCGTTCATCTCATCTGGCATAGTAGTGTGCTTTCATACTTGGCTAGACAAATAGCCATCACATAGGATAGCATCGTTTGTTTGAAAAACTCACAAACACAAAAAAAAAAAAAAACACAAAAAAAGTTAAAAAAAAACTTAAAGTTATAACTCTCAGTTTAAAAATGTTTAACCCGAGTGCTATAGGGGTAGAGGACGAGGGCGGGGACTTTGGCGTCCAACTACTTGCAAGGGGCAAGGGCCGTGGTCCTGGGCGGGTGAGACACCACCCTGCTTATGAGGGAGCAGGAACCCGTCGGAGCTTAACAACACTGCCCTAGGTTCATGTCTGAAGTTACTGGGACTCGTGGTAGAGGACAACTGTTGATCCCGAACAGTGCAACAGTGATGTCGTGGATTGCCCGACAATGCTTCGACAATTTTGTCCCACCATCAGCAGTCTTTGCGCACGAGTCCACAACCCATGTCAAACCGAAATCGGCACTCTCCTCCAAAAAAGCTCCTGCATCCTCAGCCTCCTCCCCCCCCAGTCTGCCCCCGCCCCGTCCCATGAAAATTCCAGTTGAACCGGCATACTCTGAGGAACTGTTTTCTGGAACCCTTCCCACAGTCACAAACCACTGTCCGGTTTGCTGCTGAGTTCAATTTCCCGAATGGCCCAGGTTTTCCCAGTCACAGTCCTGTTGGTATGATACCTTCTTGACGTAGTGGAAGTGTGTAAAGGGTGTCCGACGAGATGAGATCCTGTTGTCAGACAGTGGGGAAGTTGTTGTCAGGGCAGAAGGTTCCTCGGGGGGAGCAGACTGGGGATCGGAGGATGATGAGGTGGAACAGACCCAAGTGGGTTGATAGGCGGGTGCAACACAGTGCTTCTGAGACGGAGGAGAGTCCTCGACCAGAACAGGTTGGAAGAGGCAGTGGTGGGGCCAGGACGGATATCATGGCCAGAGTCTGGTGCTGCATCAGCGCCAAAAATGTGTCAACTAGTGAAGCTCCGTGGCGAGGGCTCTTTGGCGAGGGCTAGGTTTCAGAAGTCTGGAGGTTCTTAAGAACAACCGGATTACCCGACGGACTGGTGGTGTGCAACATTGGCCAACCAGGATCAGCAGGGGTTTCCACCACCACTACTAGCTTAACTACCACCAGTATGCGCAGTCATATAATGCTAAACCCCACTCAGTGGAACAAGCCCGTCACCTCCGGCCGTGCCAACACCACTTGCTCCTTCCCCTGTGTCAGCTGATATTCAGCCCCCTGCCCAGGTACCCTGCACAAAAACCCCATCTCTCCTCCCGCTCCTCCACAGCATCCACATACTTTCAGCTCTCCATACCCCAGACGCGGGAGCAAAAAAAACGTCAAATATAGTGCACCCACCCCACGCCCATCCCTTAATGTCCACTCTCCGATTGCTTATTCCTGGAGATGCTGCCCTATATGCTAGGTCTAGACGAGCCTTTCGCAAACCTTCATGGGGTCGCAGGTGTTTCAGGCCTACTATGCCTCCTCCCTCCTCCCACCCATCCTCCACCCCCCTCCGAACTACATCCTTGGGCACGGCCCATCAGTCCGTAGCTCTAGGCACCTATCATCAGTGCCCGTCGCTAGCGAAGCAGTGCGGTTCTCAAACTGCTGACTAGGCGATAAAAGGCACCCGCCCAAGAGCTATTACAGGGCCATCACTGCGCAGACTGATCTGTGGCTGTCAACCCGCGAACCTGAAGCAGGCATGGTTGTTGTGTGACAACGGCCGTACCCTGGTTGCGGCTCTGCGAACTACTCGCAAACTGAACACCTGGCCCTGCCTGGCCCAGTGTTTTAAATCTGATAGTCCAGTGTTTCCCCTCAAGACATACCCCAATCTGTCAGATTTGCTCACGAAGGTGCGCCGCATTCTGTGCGCATTTCGGAAGTCCAGCACAGATGCTGCCACTCTCCTCAGGCAGCGCATGAGCGCCGCCTCCAACTGCCCCGCTCACCGACTTGTTTGTGCGACGTGCCCACTAGGTGAATTCACCACTGACCATGTTACGCAGAGTTACCACACGCCGAGCCTTGAGACTGCCAGATGTCAACTTCCACCAGACTGTGTCAGGTCAGGCAGCTTCCTCAGGGTTCAGTCTACATGAGGAGGGACATTGAGGTCTGATAGCTGTCAGGTGTGCTGATAACTTGAGGAGTCACACAGATGGTCATGGCGATGCCGCCATCATCAGCTCACCCTCCCGCTGCTTGGCCTGTTGAAAACTCTCTGATCAGCATGAACGTCGTAAGCTTTGTCCTCTCGTCCACAATAGACGGGGAAGAAGTTCCTTGTGATATCAGAAGCAAAACCCTTGGGTTCTGTTTCTCAGCGCATATCGTAGGATGGTGAGGAGGATGAGGAGGAAGAAGGAGAGAATGTTGCGAGACACAATAGGGGCCATTGTTGAGTCCTTCACTGTTCAGACGTGTATGGGCCAGAGAAAGGAGTTGGAGGAGTTTGGAGGGGAGAATGGCCAGTCAGGCCAGTGAGGGGAGTGAATTCCTTACGCGTTGGTACTCTGGCGCATGGGCAGAATTTCAGCTAGGCTGCCTATCCCGTGACCCTCGCTTTCAAAGAATTTATTCCAGCACCGATTACTTGGGTGTTCACTGTCTCCTGGACCCCGGTACAAGCAAAATCTTCCACTCTCATCCCTGCAGGGAAGGATGGGAGAATGCATGATACCGCAGGCCCTGGTGCCATCGAAACAGTATTTCCCTTCTGACGCGCTAGCGGCAGATCGTAGTTCGGCGGGACAGTAGGCGAGGGAGAGTAGCGAGCAGTCAGCTTGTCCAGCACTGGCAGGTAACGCTTTAACAGTCTTTTTGCCAGCTTTATGTCACCCCAGCAGACCTGTCAACCATGTCCCCGCCAAGTCTCGCAGAGTAGGGCTTGATCTTTACAGAAGATGGTGAGGATTACTTAGTCTGACCATACCATCGTCCTAAATGTCACACACGCACCCACACTACTGGGTTCAAAGAAATCTTGGAAACATGTGGGCCGACACTGGCGCTGTATACGCCCTTTGAGGTTCTTGCCTGCCCCTGCCGCTAGCGTCTTGTCCGATCGTGTTTTCAGTGCAGCCTGTGGCATCATCACCGATAGCGTAACACCGCCTGTCGACTGACAGCGCTGACAGGCTGACCGCTTATTAAGATGAATAAAGCCTATGATTTCTCAAAATTTCCAATCTCCACCAGGTATAGGAGCTCAACCTGAATAGTGATTCCACTCCTCCTCCTCCCCTCATTTCCTCCGTCGGCCTCCTCTTTGTTTGTACAGTAAAGCAGAGGAAACTTGTATTTTTTGACGGGCCCACTGGCTCTTGCTATGTACCTTATGGCATTTAAATTTTTTCTGGAGGGCCACCGACCCGGTCCCTCTGTTTTAAAAACAATTTTTTGGGAGTGCCACATACAGCAACGCATCTAATTTTCAATTTTTCTGGAGGGCCCCCTCCCCGTTCCTCTGTTTTCATTAAACAATTTTTGGGAGTGCCGACTACAGCACAATCTATTCTATTTTTCTGGAGGGCCACCTACTGCTCCTCTGGTGTTGAAAACTTTTGGGAAAACCCCCCCTGCCACATACAGGCACGCAATCGATTCCATTTTTCGTCGGGATGGGCCACCTACCTGCTCCTCTGGTTTGAAACTTTTTGGGGGACTCGGCCACATACAGCATCAATCTATTCTATTTTCTGGAGGGCCACCTACCTGCTCCTCTGGTTTGAAAACTTTTTGGGACTGCACTACAGGCACTCACAATCGATTCCCATTTTTTCTGGAGGGGCCACCTACCTGCTCCTTTGTTTGAAAACTTTTTGGGACTGCCACATACAGGCCTCAATCTATTCTTCCTTTTTCTGGAGGGCGCCACCTATAGCGCTCCTCTGGTTTGAAAAATTTTGGGACTGCCACATACAGGCACTCAAGTCTATTCAATTTTTCCTGAGGGCCACCTCCTGCTCCTCGGGTTTGAAAACCTCTTTTTGGGACTGGGCCACATACAGCACTCAATCTATTCAATTGTTCTGGAGGGCCACCTACCTGCTCCTCTGGTTGAAAATTTTTTGGGACTGCCACATACAGCACTCACTCTATTCAATTTTTCTTGGAGGGCCACCTAACCTGCTCCTCTGGTTTTGCAAACTTTTTGGGACGGCCACCTACACAGGCACTCAATCTATTCAATTTTTCTGGAGGGCCACCTACCTGCTCCTCTGTTGAAACTTTTTTGGACTTCCACCTACAGGCCCTCAATCTATTCTAATTTTTCTGGAGGGCCACCTACCTGCTCCTCTGGTTTGGAAAAATTTTTGGGGACGGCCACATACAGGCACTATCCAAATTAAAATTGTCTCCATAGCAGCCTCCACACGTTGTTCTCCAATTGCTAACCGTACCACCCTCCAAAAGTCGTCCATATAGCTGCCCTCCATAACAATCGTCCCTTTATCAAACGAGTGTGTCAGGCATAAATTGGTTGTTTTCATGGATTCACATCAAGTTGTTTAACTTGTCCCACCCAGCTGTGTTATCCACAAATTATACTAATAACTTTTATCATTTACCACTATTATTTCAGCTCTTCTTGCTCTCTGTTACATTCCCTCACCACCGCCTATGCCTAAACTTATAAGAACTCTACTACACTTGATCTTATACAAACGGTTCTAGAAGTGCTTTTTTGGGAGTAGCCTAGAGACGGGGCTTGGCTTGGCGAAAGCTTCCGCCTGCACGGATAGCGCCACTCTGCCAAGATCCAACAACATAGTTTTAACTGCAAACCTTTAATCTAAACTACTAGTTCAACTGCCTCCATACCTGGTCCCCTTATCAAACGAGCTGTGTCAGGCAGAATTTTTGGGTTGGTTTTCATGGCTTCCATGTTAACTTGTCGCCCCTGCTGTGTAATCCACAAAATATACTGGCAACAAACTTTAATCATGTACCGATTTTTTTGAGCGCTCTTGCTCCACCCTTTGTTTCCTCTCTGCCACCCATTGGTTTGAAGCCTGAGTCCATTTAGGGTAATGGTCGCCATGCCACTCTCTAGCCTGCTTCGCTGCCTCTGCATGCCGTCCCCTATCGTGTCCGGGTCATTAATTGGATGTTTTGAGTGCTATCTAGCTTTTCATTTCTGTCACTCTGTCATGGCCATGCGGTTGCCCCATAATTTGGCAAATGGTGCGATTTAAGCACCTCAGAGGATCCAGCATGCTGCCCCTGCTGTTTCCTGTCCATTCCCGTGTGTTTCATCCTTTTCTGGGTTCCCCCCAGGTTTGGGCAACTTCCCTGTGCAAGCCTTGGTCCCCTTGAAAAATGCTCGCGTCTCCCATTGACTTCACTGTGGGGTTTCGTATTCGAGACTAGCACTCGAGCATCCGGGAAAAGTTCGTCTCGAATAACGAGTACCCGAGCATTTTAGTGCTCGCTCATCTCTAGTGTTAACCCTTTGTGGGCACCGCCATGTTGGCTTATATAGTCCCTTCCCCTGAGGTCATCATTTGGGGTGCACAGTGAAAACCATTAAAACCAAGCCCACAAGAAAATGGCGCAAATGCATTTTTTCACCTATTTTCACCAATTTGCCAGTACACGGCATGGAATTTTAAATACTGTCACTATGAATTGCAATTTGTTACAAAGAAAACAAGCCGAAACACAGCTCTTTACATGGACAAATTAAAAAGTTATGGATTTTTGAAGATGGGGAGTTAACACTAGATGCACAGCCTAAGTAATACAGCAAAAGTGAAAAACAAAATAAAAATTGACTGCAATAAACAGCTGATAATTTTTGCCAATAATTTTTATCACACTACTTTGTGTGTCACAAATTCACATTATTTATTTTCTCTACAGTAAATTCTGAAATAACTGTTATTTAAAGTAGCATTTAAAGACTAATGTCATGCAGGAGGCTTATTTTTTATGGAATGTTTATATTTCCTATACATGTATCACAATACACAATAGAAGTAGATGGGACGTCCTTTACACTGCACATATCATAACATTGGGGCTTATTTACTAAGGGTCCTCGGCAGCACTTTAGTCAGATTTTCCGCCTTTTTCAGGAATCGAGCCACTAGGACAGGAATTTAACTGTGGATTGTGCCGCACGCAATCGGATTGTGGCGTAGCTACACTGGCTTTCATGCAACAGAAATCGGAGGGCGTGCCGCCAGACGATCCGACTGATACGGACTGAGCGCGGGATTTAACTTTCAAATTGTGTCACAAGATGAAGCACTTACATCCACCGGAAGAGAATGTGACTCGGCTTACCTGTCGGGAAGCGACACATGCAGGATATCGGGTGCACAATCTTAGTGAATCGCGGCACAGTGCATTCCGGTGGAACGCGACAGGACGGGTAAGTAAATGTGTCCCATTATGTATCATGTAAAAATCAAGATACAGGTGAAAACAAAGCCTTAAAGGGAATGCACAAATTTTATCCCTAACGCAATCATCCTATTTGAAGCCTGCGTGTACCTCCTGTCACTGTTTCAGTGAGGGATGAGACCAGTGCAGGCCTATTACTACCAATAGAGACTAGTACAAGGCTTCAGCTGTAACACGCCTTGACCACGACCAGGAGTAGATTAAAATGGCCATTGTTCCTCTCTGTATGTAAATCATGGTCCCCTTCAAGAATCATTTTCATGGGCTTGACAATTACAGCCGTCAAGCTATCAAACTACGCGTCTGTGGAAGGAGGATGAGTCCCTTCAGTTCTGCAGTGTGAGGACGAGGCAAGTCCTTTTGCTCTTGTATAATGTATGTTAATAGGTATTATATGTATGAGGATTTCATGGCTGGTTTCAAAAACCTATGCTCTGGTCTGGCTGCCATACCTCCATATTATAATACACACTCTGATGAAGCTTCATTTTCAGGCCTACCGAGGCATCTCTCATCCCAGACACTGCTTTAACAACATTTCAAGGACTTGAAAATCCTACGATCATGCAAGCCTGAAACCAGGCACTTAACTCAAGATCCATGCACTGTGACTGTGGTAATCTTCTATATTTATGGCTCCTTCCTTCTAAAATAAACTGTAACTTATGCTAATTAGCCGAATGGCTCTGGGGGCATTTCCAGAGTTTTCTCAAAGCGTAGCTTCACAATGTTACAATGATAACAAGTCTCCACCCAACCCCTCGCCGTCTCCCTCTTATCTCTGTCTGTGAAATCTATGGTGGGCAGCAGGATGGGCAGTACAAGGGGGAGACCTTTTTCTGCTCATTGGAACAGCCTGAGCTACACCCACCAAACCCCTTCTTGCTCATTATCATAATCTAAAAGTGATTTTAGAAGAAGGAGGCCATGGATAACATCTATAGTCTGCATCTATAGTAGTGTCCCTGGTTTATCATGAGGATTTTGATGAAAGATTTGCTTTAAAAAAGTAGTTACGGTAAAAATATTTGCATTTCTAGCCACAAGGTGAAGCTTTTAAAACTCTTTTTAACCCTTCTTAAAAAAAATCTTTCAGATGGTTTAAATAATGGTTTTCCAGGACCTTCATGGATCCCTAATCCTTAGGGCTTGTGGCATCTTTGGAAGTTTGGGAGTTAAGCCTCCTGCTTGTTACCCAGACATCTCTATATAATAATCAATGGGATGACAGAAGCCAGAAAAACACTTCGGCCCCTCTTGGACTGCCGTCACATTCAGCATCCTCACCTCCTACTGCAACACTATTCCATTCAAGCAAAATTGAATGTAACATGAAAGATACAGTCATCAGACTACAGGAGAGCTACCACAACGATGACCTGAGGATCGAGGGCCGGTGGAAATCTCTTTCGAGCCATGTTCCTGTTAGTCAGAGACAATGTCCATTAAGTTTTTCCTCATATTTTTCTACAATCTACGGCCCAATGGTTGTGTAATGGAGTCTACTTCATCAAAAATATGGCAATTGACACCAAAACACCTATTATGGTTGCTTTGTTCTTCAACAATGCAAAGGTCCAACTTTCCTAAACACTAGAGAACATGGACAAACAATGGTGTTCCAGCAAACCCCAACTTTAAGCCACGCGGTGTCAGGGAGTTCCATTGTCCTCACTTCTTCTTACCCTAGCAGCTTTACTATATGTTAGTATAGTCATAATTTAAGACGGTTTAAATAGACACTTGTCATCAAGTTCAACCACGGAAGGGAAGAGATTGGATGAGGATGGGAGTTTGGGGAAACTTCATATCACATAACCATCATGTTATTTCGATGTACTAATCTAGACCCTTCTTGAAGCTCTCTACTGTCCCTGCTCTGACCAGCGCCTGAGGCAGCTATTCCACAGATTGACAGTTCTCATAGTAAAAAATCCCGTCCCTGTGGCTTTCTGATGATTAACTCTTGTTTCGTCGCAGATGGATAACAGTGCCCCCCTCGTCTTTGATTTGATTTAATCTGAAAACTACCATCCATATTTTTTGTATTGACGTTCATAATATTTATTAAATTAATCTGGTCCCCTCGTATTTCGTCTCTTTTCCATACTAAAGAAATCTATGTTTTAATCTTTCCTTCCTCATAACTAGGATATCTATTCAGATATAGCGGATCTATTCTAATTTTTTTGAGTCTTTTCAGATTCTAACTGTCCACTGACTATCTAAATGTATACTGTAATGACATCCTCTTATATGTAACTTTGAATCATATACAACTGATAGTTCCTAATACCTTCTTTGTACAACACACACCATAGGTACTGGATGTTACTCCTCCCCCTTAGCCTAGATCTCCCCATGACCTTGATATTGCCTTTTTCATTTCAACATTTAATGCGGATATATAATTTCTGATTTACGACCTTCCTGTTCACCCTAAAAAAACCTAGGTCAAATCAATGTCAGTGCTTCACGCCCACCTTTTTTCCAATCAGGGCTGTCCCTATCTCGTCCGGCTCTGGAGATTAACATAGTGAGCATACGTTTTGGGTGAAAGAAGATTTACAGTGATGTTCAGTCAACATCCCATGACATAATATAATGAACCTACTGGTTATTAAATGCAAATTTTGTTTGTTTGAGCACTTTAGAGATAATTATAAATTTTAATTGTTGAAAATAAGTTAGTTTTTTAAAATCATGCATTGTCCAGCTAGGGCTGCGCCTGTGTTAATGCAACGCTGGTGCATTCTTAACATGACCCCTCACTCCGCAACCAGCCTAGCCTCGCAGAAACCAAGCCATAGTCTCTGCCAATGTACGCTCCCTGTCTTACCGTTTTCGGAAAAGTGTTTCTGTGGTGATAAACTCTCACACAACCAGAAATTGCAACTTTTTTCATGCTCTTGTGCGCTAGTCCTTATGTTAAAAAGAGCTGGACTACGGATACCTGAAATGTTTTTGTTAATAGCCAAGGGTGTAACCTGATGGGGTAAGAGAGAATATGTGACACCCTGGCCCAGATAATAGGAGGCCAATCGGTGTCTCCCTCCCCATAATAGGGTACTCAGTACTATAATGATACATGATTCTTGGGGACCTGGTACGATTCTGCTCTGGATCCCAGAACTTGAAATTTTGGCTTCTTTTGAGAAATGAATGCTTTTGAAATAACTCATTTGAAAGAAATGCTGTAAGTTTTTGGGAATATCCCAAGCCCCATTCTGTTTTATATGCAGAGTATATACAGTGAAATGAGGTGATGAAGCCTAGCTACATCTCTACGTTTAACACATTCGTTTAATTTTTGAAAATGTATTAAAACACAATAAAACCTGTATAAATTTGGTATCACCGCGATCGCACCGAACCAAAGAATAAAGCTGAGGTGTTATTTTGAGTGCACAGTCAAAGTCGAAAAAACTGAGCCCACAAGAACGTGACGTGCAGTTTTTTTTCAATTTTTCAAGCCATTCTTCTTAGGGAATAGAACAAAATATAATAGATGGAATTGCTGTCGCTTGAACCACTCAGCCGTCATCTTTTATACCAGGTCCAGGGTGAATGGGACTGTAGAGAAGTCTGGTGCCTGTTGGTTGCTGGATAACAGATGGGAGGACGACACAGGACGGGTTAGTAGAAGAGTTAAAACTTCATGCAGTTAATGAGTGTTATAGGCTTGCCTAAAGAAATGGGTTTTAAGAGCACGTTTGAAACTTTGGAGGTTAGGTATTAGTCTGATAGTCCAGGGCAGAGCATTCCATAGAATTGGTGCAGCTCTAGAGAAGTCTTGAAGACGCGAGTGGGAGGTCTGCACTAGGGTAGAGGTTAATCTAAGATCACTGGCGGATCTAAGAGCACGGGTTGGGCGATAGACTGAGATAAGAGAGGAGAGGTAGGGGGGTGCAGCATTATACAGAGCTTTATGGATGAGGGTTATTATTTTAAACTGTATTCGAAAGGAGACTGGCAGCCAGTGCAGCGACTGGCATGAACTGTAAGCATACATGGTCCCCTTATCAAACGAGCTGTGTCAGGCAGAATTTTGGACACGAAACCTGCTACAATATCAAGAGGGACTGTGTATTTTTAAATGTATTATGTTCCCCTGGTTGATTATATTAAAGGTTTAGGCTTGTCTTTTATCTCTACTGTGTTTTTTTTGTGTATATACTGCATGGTGACAGCCATTAAATTTAGTGAAACTGATGAAACAATCATCAGTATCTATGAATTCATATTTTTGACAACCCCTTTGGTTTTTTAAAACTAGTTCAGGAATAAAATTCCACCAGATACCAAATGGAAATACTTTGAAATAATTCTGACAGTGCATGTGGTGGCAGTAGTTTCCGTTACCTCCAGCTAGCTGATTGTGCCGGACTGAAGAAGAGGACCTGTCATCATTGCTAACCTGTTTTTGAGGTTTAGTATATTTTTTTCCAATAAATTATTGTTGTGGCAGATCTATTCTTTCTTACTTGCCATTCAGCCACTCCTCTGATATTCTGCCTTGAAATTAATGCTTAAAATGAAAGCTTGATGTCACCATTTTCCTTATTAAAGGCAAGATTCTGACACTGTCACTAGAGATATGCAAGGTCACAGCCTCAAGTGGTAACACCCAACTATTTTTTCCCTTATATTTTCTTTGGATCATTCTCTTTGCTTTGGTTAAAAACACTGCCTGAAAAAACTGTTTGTCACAAAAGAAAATAGAAAACTAAAACGTCCTAAAAATTAACAAACTATAGGAAATGGTATTATCAGGAGGACGAACAGATTCTGAGTAATAGATTGTTGCAATAGATATGCAGTCCTTTATTTTAATTGCGTTCTAATAAAGAGTAGAGCATGACCTAGTCAGAGCCATTTTTCGCGGACTCGTCGTACTGAAGTGAGTTAAAAAAATTGACAGAACTCAGATGGCATCCAAGTGTTCTTCTAGAAAAATGGGTGGTTGTTAGTACACAATGGACATTTAAAAAATGGATGCCAATCCCCTGTTAAAAATGGACAGACAAATCCAAAAAGGAAGCCAAACTAATGCAAATTGATATTGAAAAAATGACATTAATGTCTGGTTTTCATGGCTGCAAATTGGCTTGTTTGTGTGCATCTAGCCTTAGGTCACTTGGCAACGAGCGAGTGCAGTCCAAGAAAAACACTCCGTGGACTGGAGGGAAATTCTTGGACCAAACATCATATCACTGTACTCAACTAACATGCTGAGTTCAGTCCAGTGATATGTGTTTCAGTCTCAGAAATCTCTCCATCGCATGGGCAAGCGGCCTTAGGCTGGGAAAACAGGGGTAATTATTCAGTCCAACCTGATTCTAACTATAGAGGCGGCATTAGTTGATATGACAAATGGACATCCACATTCTTTGACTAAAACCGAACGGAAATGCGTGTGTACCTCAGGCTTTAACCAGCGGCTTATAACCTTTGCAAAGCTGCAGGATGCCTGCAGGGATTCCTGCTAATGTGATGGTGCAAAAATCGCCTCATTTCTGGTGTTTTTTCCAACGCAACTTTAAGTTACAGACCTGAGTCTGGAAAATGGTCAGGCTGTTCGCTATGTGTGTTTCCAGTCTGCATATACAATTTTGATAAAGATAAAATATTTATATTAAAGATATGATATAAAAAAAACTTTACACTGTTTGCCCATACTTTTTTACAATGATCGATTTTAGTAAAAATACTAACTATATTGTTCTTCTGTGATAACATGTTTAACCTTATTGAGGATTGTTATAATCATCACCTGCTGTAGAACATCATAATTTGAAAGAAGAAATGAATAGAACCAGTGACATTTGGGCCTTGATATGGGTAGTCTACATATATGATAGAGGGTAGTCTACATACATCATACTTAAGGATTGATTAGTACACTTTGGTCCTACACCAGACAGGTTTTCTTTGCATATCAATTAATTATTCCATGAAAACTACATGCAATCCTTACAAACAAAATGCAGAACGAAAATGCATCGTCGTATAAGTCCTTGTCACTTTGGACTGAGCCTTTATGCTCGCCCATGCTATTTTGCATGCTTTTTAAAATGAACTCTCCCAGTAACATCTTTGGCATGAGCCATGAGCAAAATCGGCAAAGATAATTTCACCCTACTCCTCACATGCATGCCGCAGGCATGTGGCATGTAAAGGACATGCTCAAGTGCATGGATGGTAGTCTAAAATTGCATGCTGTAACCATCCGGGAACTTTCTAGCTTGCAAAAAGTTCCCTTATTCTCTCAAAATGTACAGTGAAAATAGTTGATATTAGCTGAGCTATTTGAGACCTCAAACATGTTCCCTCTAACACAGTATGGAGTCTTGTTATTTACAAGTGTAGACACTGGTAGTTTTAATGCAAGTAGTGGAGAAGCTGGGTCTGCTGATCAAGGCAAATGAGCTAGATGATGAAAAAAGCATCCTTTGAAATCCTTTAATGTAATCCTTCAGCACATATAAACTAAACAAATGACCTTAAAATGTCCTGCATCATAAACAGACCTTACTTGAGAAAATCAATGACCTGGCATTTTTACTAATATGCAAATGAGTGTTTCTGTACTTTGTGGTGTGACCACAAATTCCATTGCACCCTGCCTTATCCAGTTTCACTTTTCAGCACTTCCCTGCCTTACTACTCCTGGAAAGCTGGGCAAAAGAGAATAAGGCAGATTTATCAAACTGTCTAAAAGTCAGAGTATTCTTAGTTGCCGAAGGCAACCAATTACAGCTCAGCTTTCATTTAACCAGTGCTCCTGAATATTTTAAAGAGGAGCTGTGATTGGTTGCCATTCGCAACTAGAAATATTCTGACTTTTAGTCAGCTTGATAAATCTGCCCCAATGTATCAGACATTGTGCCACACCCATGATGAACTACAATTCTCATGTGTACTCAAGATTGATCTGCATTCAACCAAGCATATGATGCAGGGCACAATCTGCTAGCAATGTGTTTAGCTTATTTGTGACCTAAGAGATGATAGGCTCCATTCAAATTGAACAATTTCCTAAGTAGATCACTTTTTCTTTTTAAAACCTGATGGTATTTGGGACAAATACATTTAAAATATCCTACCTTTTGACCTAAAGTGAAGTTTCAATTTTTGAATAAAACATTGTCATTAATTTAGCTTTCTTTTTTTTAAACTTTATAGCTATTTATACATTCAATGTTATATGTTGCACTAATTGCATTCTACCTTCTGTTTCATTTGTGAACTGACCCTAGTATTTAAAGGTTTGTGAATGGAGCTGCTTCTGAGTTTTATCTACTTGACTCCCCTTAAAACTTTACCAAAGCATTTCTCACCTTTTTACTGTTTCAACCACTGTTTGGCATTGGCATATTTTTAAATTTATAAATACTATCCCCCCAAAAGTTAATATATTGTTACATTGAAATAACTGTAGTTATAATTCCTTTATTTATATATTGCACACAAATTACGCAGCGCTACACAGAGCTTGCCAAATCAGTCCCTGTCCCCATGGGGCTCACAATCTTATCAACCTACCAGTATGAGAGGAAACTGTATGACCCGGAGGAAACCCACAAAAACGCGGAGAGAGAATACAAACTCTTTGGAGATGTTGACCTGGATGAGACTTGAGCCCAGTGCTGCAAGGCTGTAGTGCTAACCACTGAGCCTCCGTGCTGCCAATAATATAATCTTCTTAAATTTATTATCCATGGCCTCCTTTCTTCTAAAATTAACTTTTAAGATTAGGCTATTGCGCCTAAATGGTTACTGGGGCGGTCTCCAGAGCCCTTCTGTGCTGCAGATTTATAGGCTGTTACAGTGTTCAAGGAAGACTTCCACCTCCTACCATGTGCTGCAGTGAGATTATATCAGTCAGGGAAAGGGGGGAAGTGCCAAGCAGGAGCAGAAGGGGAGACAGACTGTGAATCTGCACCACAGAGGGGCTCTGGGAACCGCCCCAATAACCCTTCAGGCGCATTATCATTATTTAAAAAGTTGATTTTAGAAGGAAGGAGGCCATGGCTAAAAATATAAGAAGATTAACAAAATCAAGGTGCCTGGATCTATGAATAAGTGGTTTATCATGCTTGATTTTGATGGTAGATTTCCTTTAAGGTTAGATGCGCATGACCAAGCCAATTATTGGCCATGAAAAACATATAAATATATACCATCGTAGCTTTACTGTCTATATTTTACCACTGGTTTAAAATCATACTGATGCAATTTTTGAATGAAGCCTTAATAGAAAGTCAAGTCCATGATAATATCTTGCACTGGTGCTGTTAGTTTAAGTAATGAGACCTCCAGGAATATAAAAGGCTTGCCTGAAATTGTCCTTAAAGGCGTTGTTCAGTTTCAACAAATAAATGTTGTTAGTATAATGAAAAGTTTGTAAATTTTCCAATATACTTTCTGTATCAGTACTTGGTATTCTAGTTCTCTTCTTGCTGTAATTCTATTGGAAGTTTCATTACTTACTACCTGTGAAAAAACAACGTTCCAATTGTAAAATTGTCTAACTTTTCATTATAAAAACAATAACATTTATTTGCAGAAAATGGAAAACTGCTTTTATGTGATTTGATGACATTTGATGAAAAGTGGAGGTTTTAATGTACAGTGCATTTTTCTAGATGGTTGTACAATCAAGCAGTTATATTGCTGACAGTAGCTTGAAGCTGTCCGTTCACAATATGAAATTACTAAATCACTGCGTGCAGACCATATAGCTACTATATGCGGTTCAGTTGAAAAAATACAGTATTTTTCGTGCTATAAGGCACACCAGATTATAAGGCGCACATCAATAAATGCCTGCTAAAACGTCTAGGTTCACATATAAGGCGCACCGGATTATAAGGCGTACCTGATTATAAGGATGAATGACCAGCAGGGGGCAGACCTGTGTTCAGTTCAAGGCAGCTGTAGTCTGTAAGTACGGTTCATATATAAGGCGCACTGGACTATAAGGCGCACCTTTGATTTCTGAGAATATCAAAGGATTTTTTGTGCACTTTATAGTCTGAAAAATGCAGTACATGTATGTCATATGGGTGGAGCTAATGGTATTGTACAGCAAATCATCAACACACTTCTATGGATGATACTTATTTGAGAACAAACTGTGCATGCCATGGAGTAGAAATAAAATCACACAAAACATGCTTGTGGATGAAGGATGGAGGACACGGCAATTAGCATTATGCCATATTTCGTATGAATTTATAACACAACAAAGAATAAATTGAAGGGCAATCTGGCTTCCCTTCCGATCCCCCCCCCCCTTACCCCGCCTGGAAAAAAAGGTATAGAGATTGAAGCAACAGTGCAATGCTGAAGAATGGAAAGGAATTTCCTGATTTGATAAGCCTAGATTTTGATGACAGGGTAAAGATTTTGTGCAAGCAGCATGAAGCCATGGGCCAACAGTGGCTTAATCATAAGGGGACAGGCTTTGATAGTACATGGTTGGATACCTGGTGTTTATTAAGATATGATTCAGAAGAATGATCCATAAAAGCCACTTTATATTTTCCATGAGACCGATATGCCCATTTAGGGTATGTGCGCGTGCTGCATTGCCCTGAAGATTTCCTCTTGCAGAATTGTGTGTGGAAAATTGGCAGCAAACAAGCAAACTGAATTACGTTTCACTCGATCTCATCTATACCCTGCAACAGAAACCACACAGTGGTTCTGAATTTAAGAAATAACTGAACTTTTGAGGCACATTTTTATTTATATCAGAAATTAATAATATAGGGCAGTGGTGGCGAACCTAAGGCACGAGTGCCAGAGGTGGCACTCGGAGCAATCTCTGTGGTCACCCAGGCCATCACCCCTGCACAGAGTTTCCAGATGGGAATTAAAGCCTCCTCCTGCAGTCCCTGGCCATACAGGATGTTCTGTGATCAGGGCTATTTTAAAGCTAACACATAGTTAGCTGGCCAGGGCTACAGGATTAGCAAGGAGGTGCAGACAAGACTGTGTTATTATTGGAGCTCCTGCTATGGGCACCGCAATTCTTTCTCTTCAGAGTACAATGGAATGAAGCTACAATGATAATCTGAATTTCTCCTCTTTTTTTCAACTACATTGGTGTCCTTTAGGACAATTGAAACCCGTGACAAAACAGGTAGTAACATGTTACTGCTTAATTTGCCACGTTGGCACTTTCTATTTAAATAAATGGGTTTGGTTGTAGTTTGGGCACTCGGTCTCAAAAAGGTTCACCATTACTGATATAGGGGATGATAGTAAGCTTTTTAATATACGTATCCCACAAAAAATGTCACCTTATCCAGGTCCAAAGTATGACTCAAGTATGGAAAAGTTATTGGAGTCAGAATATGGCAAAATGAAAACATTCTTTTTACAAAACATTTTATTTTTTTAAATCCATTAAAACCTTATAAAATCTATATAAATTTGGAATCCACATCACCATACTGACCCAAAGAAAAAAGCAGAGGGCTCTTTTGGAGCACACAGTGAAAAAGCCATAGTAATTAAACCTACAAAAATATGGCACAAATGCATTTTCTTGCAGATTTCACTACAATTGTACAATTCCTAGTACATATAAATGTGGTTACTAGGAAGTACAGTTTTTTTACAGAGAAAACAATACGGCTCTGTACATGGAAAAATAAAATAGTTATGCATTTTTGAAGGTGAATAGCGAAAAATAGAAACATAAAATGGAAAAAGCCACAAAAACGAAGTTCGTTCATTCTTTCTTTCATCATAATAAAAGACACTCATAAAATGATGACAAGACAAAGCAGACATGTGGTAAATGTTAGTTAGAAACTAATTTGGGTAGTAAGATTATCTGTTTGAAAAATAGTAAATTTTTGTAGATGGCAAATTTTTCCATAAATAAATGAAAAGCATATCAGCCAAAATGTGTCACTAACTTGAATTACAACATGTCATGAGAAAACAATCTCAAAACCACCTAGGTAAGTTACCGGATGAAGTTGAAACATAGGGCTTGGCATATCATTTTTGAAAAATAGGGCTTGGTCATCAAGGGGTTAAATAAAGCAGCTTAATTGTAACTTTTTTCTGCTCTTTTTATTTCAGTGAGCAGTGTTTCTGAAAGCCTTCTTAAATCATCCACTGCTGAACATGACAGAAAGCAGATTTATACAAACTGCTTACATAAGGAAGAAAGGCAAAGGCAAAAAGATATAAACATATATCTTGAATAAAGTATTTATCAAAACTTACCATTATCATCTGCACTAATAATTTATGAAATATTACAAAAATTTTAGGTAGACTTTAAGGTAATGGGGGAGATTTATCAGAGCAAAACTGCTCCAGTTGCTCGTGGCAACCAATCAGAGCTCAGCTTTCATTTTATAAACTGCTTTGGGAAAATGAAAGTTGTTGCTCTGATTGGCTGCCCTGAGCAACCAAAACAGTTTTGCTCTCAGACACTCCTGATAAATTTCCTCCAGCAGGGTTAATAGAATTTTACTAAATGTTATGCACTCATACATAGAATGTATGACATAGATGCAATTATTGAATAGAGTACCATATATACTCGAGTATAAGCCTAGTTTTTCAGCACAAAAAATGTGCTGAAACCCCAAACTCGGCTTATACTCGAGTAAAAAAATAGGTTTTACCAGGTTTTTGTGGTAAAATTAGGGGCCTCGGCTTATAGTTGGGTCAGCTTATACTCGAGTATATACAGTATATGTTCCTAAAATTTGCCATTGTCATTTAAAATATGTATTTTTTACAGAACAATTGCAGGAATTGCTGCTAGTGGCAGATTTGTTGCATTGTAAACGTTTGAAAGCTGTGGGTGAACCTGCAGAAAAGAGTAGCCATGTCAGCAGGCTGTTTGTAGTTCAGATTTTATTTACAGCGTGTAGATGAAAGTTTAGTAAAATTATTTCTATTATTCTCTTAATTTACACTAGGAGTCAGCCATTGGTGGAAAACCCACTCTTGCTAGCTGTAAATTCAGGGTTCCTACTAAAGTAAGTATTGGCGCCAAACAGTGTGCTTGGAGGATTGCTTGTTACAGTGATATGAGTAAAATAGAAAAAAGGAAACAAAGAGTTAATATTATATTAATATTATACCAACTTTTATAACTAACAAAGCAGAATTTTGGGATTTGGAAGCAGTAAATGCTTTGGTAAAGTTACCCAGAGATAATATCTTTTATTTATTTATAGAATTTATAGAATTCTTAAAAGCATTTGACCATTTTGACCAACTGTCTATCTATTTAGCTAAAGTCCAAAAAACATCAGCACAACATCAAGGTTGTGATAAAAAAGGTTGTAGGTGAACTTTTATTCCACCATCTGAGCAGCGTTTCAGCCTTTAAAAAGCTTAGAGCCGACAGATGCTGGAATAAAAGTAAACCTACAGTTTTTACATCACAATCCTGATGTTCTGCTCTTTCTTGGACTTTATTTGGGGAGATCTATCTATCTATCTATCTATCTATCTATCTATCTATCTATCTATCATTGTCTTATATAGTTTTAGCTGTTTGAATTGCCTTGATTCACAGACACCAAAGGTCAATTATTACTGTTAGTTATCAAGAGCAGACATTTAGAAACATAATTCCCCTGAAATTTTTTTCCAAAGTCTTGATGGAACATCTTGTCTGCCTGCATGTTAAACACAACCTTTATTCTAAGAGGTGCCATGTTGGTTCCCTCTGCTAGCAAAGTGGCGAACATGCTTACTGAGAACAAGAGAGAAAGAGAAAGAAAGAGAGAGCACAGATGAAGTGCATGCTAGGAATGAAGTAAATCAATCTTTCTGATATATATTTAGTAATGGGTCAAATGTATATCATATCTAATTGCTGTTATGAAACCCAAGCACAAAAAGAAGTAATAGGGTAATAATAGAATTTTAGGGATTGCTGCAGTTGTTATTTTGTTTAAAATCACTACAAAACCTTGTGCTTAGACCAACAAAAGTAAAATGATTATTAAAATCAGGCTCACTTTTGATTCCATGACGTGAGAGTATCTAAGTTCTCAACGGTAACAAAAATGTCTCATTTTTTAGTATATTTATGGAAAAAGAGAAATTAGAGAAGAGGAAAAAGTTTTTACATATTAAACTGTCCATCCCAGCTCAACTCCTACTCTTTGCATCCGTTAAAAGGTATCACTCTACTATCTCATAATTTTTTGCAGCAGTTACAATTTTAGTTTTGCCCTTGCTATTTTCAACCAATTGGTGGCGTTATTTGTGGCACACATCCTTCTGACTACTATCTAGTGAATAGTGCAGAGCTGTCTGCTCCAGCCCAGGACCACCCCTCCCCTGGTATGTTATCAACTTATTAGCATATTGGGTATGAAATTAATACTTGTGCTGTCATCAGTGGAGCAACACCTCTTAAAGGGTTCAAAGAGCAAGTGATGATCTTTAAATACAAGGCATGCCGAATCTTTTCCTTAAAAAATATACAGTATATAGCAATCTTCTTAGCTACTCCTGCTCTCTAATATTATGCTTCCAGATCAGACTACTTTCTCAGTGACAGGTCTGCTTTACGTTTATCTCTTTACATCCCCATTGACATGAGATTGTCAGCAGAGCTTACCAAATGTTCTTCTGATAAATATATCTCATGCTCGTGTAAGTACGGGCTGAATGGCTGGACATTTGCAGAGGCCAATAGATATTTGCTTTTTGAGGATAATAGGCCACTGCATGTGTGAATGGTCTAGGCTGCGGATGGCAGCTGGTCCATCTGTTCTTTTCTTAGTACTTGTGATTATGATTAACTGTAAATCAGCCACATTAAAGAGCAAAGAGTTACAGAGTACTAATTCTGTTTTAACACATGATAAAAGGTGCCTCTATTGTACGTGAGGATAACCCTTTTGAAGGCTAATACTCACGTCCCCTGTATCTTTTTATAACTTTTATTCACTAATATGCTAATTTTCTAAAGAGGCTACTGGGGCGTGGTGTAGCAGGAGCTGAGGCTACACGGCTCGGCTACTCCACGTCCCAGTAGACTTTTTGATCCTCCTACCCGCATATCTTCGGCGTGCAGCTACGAGGTGCTGTGCGCCCTTGTCCGCAAAACTGGCGTTCTGTGCATGCGCAGAACGCCGGCTTTGCAGACGAGGGCGTGCAGTTCCTCGTAGCTGCACGCCAAAGATATACAGGTAGGAGGATCAAAGAGGCTACTGAGGCTTGGAGTAGCTGCACCATGTAGCCTCAGCTCTGGCTACTCCAGGCCTCTTTAGAAACTTAGCATATTAGGTTAATAAAAAAATATACAGGGGAAGTGAGGATTAGTCCTTAAAAGGGCTATCCTCACGTACAATAGAGGCACCTACCACCCGATCACCCACAAATTGTATTTTACTTAATATTAGAAATTTAAATTGTGCCCATACACACACTGATGAATTTTAATGTATAAAACACCTTGACCCATGGCAAAAAGAAAACATGCATTAATACATACTGACTTTAGTTGTTGGAAATCAAAGTAGGCTAGGTAGGTGTTGATAAATCTATAAATTACTAAAGGTTTTCCATTGATAAGGCTTATTCCATATTCAACTATTCCTGTAACTGCCTGTATCTCTGTTTCTGTAGCTAAAGGAAAAAATTCTTATCTTAAATATGACACCAAAGTTATGCTGGTAGGTACTATAAAACTACCGTATATACTCGTGTATAAGCCGAGTTTGTCAGGACAAAAAATGTGCTGAAAAACGTCCCCTCTGCTTATACACGAGTCAAAGAGTAAGTATAAAGAGTAAAAAATAATAAACTTATATACTCACCCTCTGGTGGCCCCGAGGTGCAGCGCTGTACCCCCGATGTCCGCGAGGCTCGTCTTCAGGCTTCCGCACCTGTCTTCTTTCTTATGGTGGGCGCCGCCAGCGGCGCGTCATACTATGTGCCTGCTGGCCAGGGGAGAGCAATGGCGGCGCCCTGCAGAAGAAAGAAGACGGCCGCGGAAGTCTGAAGACGAGCCGTGCGGGGACATCAGGGGAGCAGCGCTGCACATCGGGGACACTGGAGTATATAAGTTTTTTTTTTTTTAATGCTGGGCTATATTCTACTGGAGGCAGGCTGTATACTACTGGGGACTGGCTGTATACTACTGGGGGCAGGCTGTATACTACTGGGGGAAAGTTGTATACTACTGGGGGCAGGCTGTATACTACTGGGGGCAAGCTGTATACTACTATTATAGTAGTTATATTCTTGTACATAGGGGGCAGTATTATAGTAGTTATATTCTTGTACATAGGGGGCAGTATTATAGCAGTTATATTCTTGTACATAGGGGGGAAATATTATAGTAGTTATATTCTTGTACATAGGAGGCAGTATTATAGTAGTTATATTCTTGTACATAGGGGGCAGTATTATAGTCGTTATATTCTTGTACATGGTTTGGGGTCACCCCAACATGAGGAACTGTATTGCGGGGTCACAGCATTAGAAAGGTTGAGAACCACTGCTCTATATAAAATATTAATTCTTATCAGCCACTCTATGAACTACTACTGTATTTCCCTACATTTCTGTGAAATTACTATCACAACTGTTTATTTGGATATAAAAAACAATAACTGAATAAAGTTAGAGTACGGTATAAAAAAATATTTACAAAAAAAAGACTAAATCATTTATTTATTTTTCATTACTATCTGTATGGTAGGTTCTGTTACCTAAGATTATAATGACTTTTCTATTTTAAAATGAAGCACCTCACACTCCATCTGTATATAAGTATCATGTATATCATGTATTTATGATATGTCCTGGGGATATGTTATTATTTCTAAGGCTCCATACAGACTACCATATTTCCATGATGTGGTCAAATAAATTACGATCAGATCACCCCATAGAGGTCTTTTACACAAGGTCACGGTGCAGTGAGCTCAGTGTCTGACACTTGTCTGACACCTTTCAACCAATATCTGGCTTCTAGAAAGATCTGAGACACCTCTTTGAACTTTAGTTAGTCAGCTAAACCCAATGAAAATGGAAAGTTTGGCCAATATTTATCTAGTATGCATGGGCAACTGAATGCAAATGGTTGCAGAACAGCATTGGATACTGCTATAGAATTGCACCTAAGCATATGGTTGATAACAAGCATTGTAAAGTGAACTTTAAAAGAACCTGTCACCAGGGAACCTCCTCCACAAACCACACAGTACCTTAGAGACAACAGTACCTTAGTATTTACAGTCCAAAACAGGAGTAGAGACAGCTTCTGTGGTGTCGCATGCTCCCGACTCGCCCTGACAGCTTCTTCCAAAGCTTCTTCCGGGCCAAATTTGGAGTTGGGTGGGAGCCTGCTATGGGTCTGAGATTTTTATTCAAGATGTTTTTTACCTGTATTCTTGTGAGTTGAATAAAGCTTTTTATATTTTTGGTGAAGATATTTTTTCTTTATTCTTGTACAGAGGAGCAAAAGACTTTGTGTAAGTGATTCGGAACCCAAGTGCTGGTGGTGCATGTTTCTGACTTTGCCGTGGGGATCAGGAGCATCCGAGTTATGAACTACCACTGTCCTCTGATGGAAGAAAAGTGACACCACAGAAACTGTCTCTATTCCTGTTTTGGACTGTGAATCCTAAGGTACTGTTGTCTCTGAGCCATTTATATTCTTTAGGAGCACGTTGATGTAGAGCAGTGGTTCTCAACCTTTCTAATACAGTTCCTCATGTTGGGGTGACCCCAAACCATGTACAAGAATATAACTACTATAATACTGCCCACTATGTACAAGACTATAACTACTATAATACTGCCTCCTATGTACAAGGATATAACTACTATAATAGTGCCCACTATGTACAAGGATATAACTACTATAATACTGCCTCCTATGTACAAGACTATAACTACTATAATACTATGTACAAGACTATAACTACTATAATACTGCCCCCTATGTACAAGACTATAACTACTATAATACTGCCCCCTATGTACAAGATAGTAGTTATATTCTTGTACATAGGGGGCAGTATTATAGTAGTTATAGTCTTGTACATAGGGGGCAGTATTATAGTAGTTATATCTTGTTAAATAGGGGGGGAAAATATTATAGTAGTTCTATTCTTGTACATAGGAGGAGTATATTAGTAGGTATAGTCTTGTACATAGGGGGCCGTATTATAGTCGTTATATTCTTGTACATGAGTTGGGGTCACCCCAACTTGAGGACTGTTATTGCGGGGTCCACAGCATTAGAAGGTGGAACCACGCTATATATAAAATATTAATTCTTATTCAGCCCAACTCTATGAAAACTACTACTGTATTTCCCTAACATTTCTGTGAAATTACATCACAACTGTTTATTGGATATAAAACACAATAACTGAATAAGTAGAGCTACGGTTTATTATAAAAAAATATTTCACAAAAAAAAGGACTAAATCATTTATTTATTTTTCATACTATCGGTATGGTAGGTTCTGTTACCTAAGGATTATAATGACTTTTCTATTTTAAAATGAAGCACCCTCACACTCCTCTGTATATAAGTATTCATGTATATCAGGTATTTATGATAGGTCTGGGGATATGTTATTATTTGCTAAGGTCTCCATTACAGACTACCATATTTCCATGATGTGTTCAAATAAATTACGATAAGATAACCCCATAGAGGTCTTTTACACAAGGTCCCGGTTTGAGTGGGCTCAGTGTCTGACAACTTGTGGTCGGACACCTTTCAACAAATATCTGGCTCGGAGAAAAGGATCTGAGGACACCTCTTTGAAACTTTAGTTAGTAAGCTAAACCAATTGAAAAATGGAAAGGTTGGCCAATATATCTAGTAGCATCGGCACTGATGAATGCAAAGGGTTGCCAGAAAAGGAATTGGATATGAATAGATTGCACATAAGCATTATTGTGATAACAAGCATTGTAGGTAAAGTGAACTTTAAAAGAAACCTGTCACCAGGGAAACCTCCTCCACAACCCACACAGTACCTTAGAGAAAACAGTACCTTAGTATTTACAGTCCAAAAAAAGGAGTAGAGACAGCTTTGTGGGTCGCATGCTCCCGACCGCCATGCAGCTACTTCAAAGCTTTCTTCGGGCAATTTGGAGTTGGGTGGAGCCCTGCTATGGGTCTGAGATTTTATTTCAAGATGTTTTTTACTGTATTCTTGGAGTTTAAAGTAAAGCTTTTATATTTTGGTGAAGTATTTTTCTTTATTCTTGTACAGAGGAAGCAAAAGATTGGGTAAGTGATCGGAACCCAAGTGTTGGTGGTGATGTTTCTGACTTTGACGTGGGGATCAGGAGCATCCGAGTTATGAACTACACTGTCCTCTGATGAAGAAAAATTGACACCAACAGAACTGTTCTAGTCCTGTTTTTGGGACTGTGATCTAGGTACTGTGTCTTTGAGCCATTATTATTCTTAGGGCACGTTGATGTAGAGCAGTGGTTCTCAACCTTCTAATACAGTTCCTCATGTTGGGGTTTGGGACCCCAAACCAGTACAAGAATATAACTACTATATACTGCCCAATCTGTACAAAGACTATAACTACATACTACTGCCTTCCTATGTACAAGATATAAATACTATAATAGTGCCCACTTGTACAAGGGATATAAACTCACTATAATCACTGCCTCCTATGTACAAGACTATAACTACTATAATACTATGTACAAGGACTATAACGACTATAATACTGCCCCCTATGTACAAGACTATAACTACTATAATGACATGCCCCATATGTACAAGAATATACTTTACTAATAATACTTGCCACCTATGTACAAGAATTATAAATATATAATACTGCCCCCTATGTACAAGACTATAAAACTACTCTAATACTGCCCCCTATGTACAAGACTATAACCCTACTATTATACGGACCCCTATGTACAAGACTATAACTCTTCATCATCTGACCCCTGAGCTACAAGACTATAAATACTATATATGACCCCTATTGTACAAGACTATAACTACGATAATACTGCCACTATGTACAAGGGACCTATAAACACTATATACTGCCCCCTATGTACAAGACATCACTACTCATAATACTGCCCCTAGTACAAGGGAATATAAACTTACTAAATACTGCCCACATGTACAAGAATATAATATATAATACGCCCCCTATGTACATGAATATAACTACTATAATACTGCCCCTATTTAAAGCATATAACTACTATATAATCTGCCCCTTTGTACAAGAATATAACTAACTATAATACTGCCCCCTAGTGTACAAGAATCTCATACATAATACTGCCACATGACAAAGGATTATAACTACTATAAATACTGCCCCCTATGCAGGGGCGGATCTGCAATTTTACCCACCGGATTTTCCCGGGGGCGGTCGGCCTGGGCCGGTCGGAGCTTCTCCGGGGCAGGTTCGCACTCCCTAACAACTTTTGATTTAATCTATAGTACCTGCATCGTACGACGTACGAGCAGGTAATATTAATAGTACACAGACGCGACGCAGCACCGAGCTTCTGCCGTCTGTGTATACATTCAGCTACAAAAGGTCGCGCAATTGACTCATGGCGACCTTGTGTAGTGTGGAGGATGGCTGACTTACCAGCTTCAGCGGTCCAGACGCCCGGCCTCGTTGTAGCCCGCGGCTGGTGTAAGAGGCGCGGAGCAGTGAGTTCACGATCCCGCGCCTCTGCCACAAGCGCCGAAGACGAGGGAAGACGGGAAGAAGAAAACTGCTCCAAGAGGTGTGTATTAGTGTTTTTTGTTTTTTTTAAATATAGAATGGGGGCGCTATTGTATATGGGAGGGGGGGGGGATTCTTATATGCAGGGGGGCTTTATGTTAGATCGGGGAGGGGGGGGATTCATTATATGGCAGGGGGGGCCCACTCGGGCACTTGGGCATATTCTATCGCTGGGACTGGCCAGGGGGAATTAATTATATGGAAGGGGGCATTTTCTATACTCTGGGGTGGAAGAGGGCATTAATATCATTTGATGGCCTGAGGGGGCCAGGGGGCATTTTATGGTATATATGGGGCTGGCAGGGGGGCATTAATTATATGTGGTGGGGGGGCATTATTGCATTTTCTAATACAGGGCTGGCAGGGGTGACTTAATTATAGGGGGGGACATATTCTATAGCGGGGCTGGCAGGGGGCATTAATTATATGTCTGGGGCAGGGGGGGTGCATTAGTCCATATTAGGGACGGGCAGGGGGCATTAATTATATGTAGAGGCGGGCAGGGGCATTAAGGGGCTATTATATGTCTGGGGCGGGCCAGGGCGGCATTTATATATGGGCGGGGGGCATTACTGTATATCTTGGATGACAGCGGGAATTATTAACTATATGGTATGGGGCGGGGGGGGCATGGGCATTATTCTATATAAGGCTGGCAGGGGGCCTTAATAATGGCGGGGGCGGCATTATGTTTATCGGCCATGGCAGGGGGGCATTATTATATGTCGAGGCGGGAAGGGCATTATTGTATATCTGGGCTGCAGGGGGATTAATCTATACGTTCTGGGGTAGGTTGGGGCATAATTCTATGTCGGGGGTAGGCGGGGCCATTAATATATGTCTGGGGTAGGGTGTACATTATAGTGGGCTATTTGTGTGGACTAAATATTTCAGGGGGGGGCTCTATACAGTATTTGGGGCACAGTATAGGTGGGTAGCAGAAGAAGGGAAAAGGGAAAGTGCAGAACTAGAGTGTGTGGTAAACTCATGCAGAAAGCTGTTGTACCTGGAGCGAAGCGACAAAGAGAAAGAAGACAAGGGATGGTTGGAACTTAATGGAGAAGGATGAGGAACGACGTGCATCCGAGGACACGCACCTGATTGTCCTGGATGTAATAGGTGAGGATCGTGTGTGTTCGTTAGCTGTCTAAGGTAAATACGATTTTTTTAGTTCTTGCTTCTGTGTATATAGGTAGTATTATAGTAGTTCTATCCTGTACATAGGGGGCAGTATTATAGTAGTTATATTCCTGTTACATGGTGGCAGTCAGATTATAGTAGTATATTCTTGCTACAAGGGGGCCAGCGTATAGTAGTTATGTCCGTACATAGGGGGCAGTATTATGTAGTTATATTCCTGTAATAGGTGCACGTATTAATAGTAGTTATATTCTTGTACATAGAGGCAGTATTATAGTAGTTATATCTTGTAATAGGGTGCAGTTATTATTGTAGTAATTCTTGTACATAGGGGCAGTACTATAGTAGTTAATTCTGTACATAGGGGGACAGTATATAGAGATTATAGGTTATATTCTTGTACATAGGAGCAGTATTATAGTAGTTATATTCCTGTACATAGGGGGCAGTATTATAGTAGTTATATTCTTGTACATAGAGGGCAGTATTATAGTAGTTATATTCCTGTACATAGGTGGCAGTATTATAGTAGTTATATTCTTGTACATAGAGGCAGTATTATAGTAGTTATATTCTTGTACATAGGGAGCAGTATTATAGTAGTTATATTCTTGTACATAGGGGGCAGTATTATAGTAGTTATATTCCTGTACATAGGGGCAGTATTATAGTAGTTATATATATATAGTAGTTGGCTTGTATATGGGAGAAGGTATTGTAGTAGTTTTATTTTGTATATAGAAGGCAGGATTGAATGTGTTATTGTAGCATTATTCTTGTACATAGGAGGCAGTATCAATATATTCTTTCTTTGAATTGTACATGTATGGCACAGGGGAAAGCTATTTAAGGCTTATCGGGTTGTGTGTTTGCATCATTTACTAATCGACAGGTCACATTCTTTGCTCATTAGATTCACTTACTAGCAAAAGATGTTATTGTTTTGCATTAAGGCCATCTACCAACAATTTGTCTGTTATAACCCCACCCACTTTATCTGACCACACCCACTTGTTTTGACTCCGCCTGTTAAATGGGGCCACTTTTATATTTTTTTCCAGGGCCATTTTAAATTCCCAGTCCGCCCCTGCCCCTATGTACAAGAATATAACTACTATAATACTGCCCCCTATGTACAGCCCAGGGCGGCTCCAATGCCTAAGCTGGCAGATAACACCCAGCCAGCTCAAGCAAGGGATGTTAATCCCAAAGTTTCTGTTAAAGGAACAAATGTCAGCAGTACAAGTTCCAGTGCAAGTAGGAAAGTTTGTGTGGACAATGAAGAAGTAACAAGCAAGAAGCTGGTAAAACAACCTACCAGTGAAAATGTTGGATCATCTGTGAGCAGAGCAAAAGTGCCTGAAAGTCCAAAGGCAAGTACTATGCAGAGTGTGCAGCAGCCTCCATCCCAGGCCTCAGGTGGACAATCCACCTCCACCCCGGGCAGGCAGAGGAGGACTTCCTTGGAGAGACAGACAATCCAGGAGAACCTGCTGCAGAGTGTGGTGCTACAGTCTGAGCGCACCAGGTATGGGGGCCTGCAGGCTGTGAAGGAGAGCAAAAGCGGCCAAGAAGTCAGATCCAGAAATGCCACCAGTGTCGTCTCTGCAAGACATCCGGGTCTCCATTCAGGAGATAGTGACCCCCGAGCAGCGACAGTGACTGCAAAATGCCAGAAATCACAGGACTTTGTACGAAAATCGCAAGGTCCAGTACCAGGCAAAAGCAGTCATGGCGTATCAAAAGGATCCAGTACTGCAAGCAGGCCGGAACAACACCCCAGCAGCAAACTGCTGCCCCCAGAGCCATCACCTGAGCTCCAGCTGGCCGGGCAGATACCAGGACTGGTGAGAAAGATGGAGACATTGAAAAAACAAAAGCTGTACCTGCAAAAGCAGATTGACTGCACGTATATGCTAAAGGCAGCGAACCCAGGGAAACAGGCCCTGCTTAACAACAAGCTGGACCCACTTGCAAAACAGCTTTCTGATACTGTGCGGGAGATGGAGGCCACTATTGAGAAAATGGGACCAGTTGGAGAGACATTCAGGAACCAGCAGAGGTTTGAGGGAGACCAGGCCTCAACATCCAGGTCTGAGACCCCACAGCTCCATGTGAGACCCATTCTGCAACCAGCTACACTGCCTTTTGAGGAGGGAGAAGTTTACAAAAAGCGGCAACAACAGCAAAGTCCTGCAGCAGCTCCGTGTAAGGTACTACAAGGCCCAGCAGTCCCTAATGAGGTACTACAAGTCCCAGCAGTCAGTAGACCTGATATCAGCAGTGAAGTGGAGGAGGCACCACAAGTCCCAGGAGACAGCGCTCTGCAGGAGGACTCTGGACTCATACCTGAAGGTAACACTGTAGCTGCACCCCAAGGTATATCTGAGCAGGACTGTGAGGTTCAGGATACATCTGAGCAGGACATTCAGGGCTGTGATCAGCAGTCCTGCGGTAATGATGATAATGTTGCTGATATGCCTGATATTGCTGATGTCTCTGTTGTTGCCATTTCTGATGTTTCAGTGTGTGATAATGTCCCAGCTGAGGAGTCATGCCAGATACAATCTATGGCAGCTGGTGACGTAGAGAGCCCCGATGTTGTGGAGAATGCAGGACAATCAACAGCTGAGGAGTTCCCCCCTCTACTCACACCACAGGCAGCAGAGCCCCATGGCCCGGGTGGTCTGCAGCCCCATGGTCCGGGTGGTCAGCAGCCCCATGATCCGGGTGGTCAGCAGGGCCCTAGTGCAGATGATCTGCAGCCCACACATCCCCAACAGCAGGACAGGGGTCAGACATCAGGTAATGCGTGGAGTCGGGGTTCCCCATTTTTCTCCTCCAGCACCCATTACACCGGCCAGGCCTTCAAGAGGAGGAATGTTGTCCGGTTTAGGCATAGAGGGGCTAAGGAAGATCTACCTGACAGGAGGCATGTGGTCAGGGACATGTTGTGCACCCAGATGGGTTTCCAGCCAGCCGATATCCTGGCCGTAATAAATCTTCCAGATAGACAGGGGTATGATATCAGCTTCAAGCTGATGTCTAATCTGGACCGGTTCTGGGCTCAACAACCCCAGTACAGAGATACTGAGGGGTGGAACAAGTTTAGCTTTATTCCCATCTCCAAACCAGATACTGCCATTGTCACCATCATGTTCTGGAACGAGTCTGTCCCCCCTCAGGATATCATCATATGGCTCAAGAGACATTGCACCCTCATGTCAGACATGACCAAAACCAGGGATGAGGATGGGATCTGGACCGGGGGGTGGAGGGTCCTGGTTAAATTACATCAACACCAGAACATCACCCATCACCTCCCCAACTCCTTCTTTATCGGCAGAGAGAAGGGTGTGTGTTTTTATGTCAGCCCAGGTTATGTTTTAGGTGTGGGAGATCTGGTCATGTGGCGAGTAACTGCACCACAATGAAGTGCACCCTGTGTGGAGACCTCGGCCATGTGAGGGCCAACTGCCAGACCATAAGATGCAACCTTTGTGGTCAGATCGGTCACCCCCACAGGGACTGTCCTGAAGCCTGGCATAATATCTGTAGGGACCTCCCCGATGAAGACCTGATGGAAGGGGCAGATGTACCAGATGAGGAGCAGGAAGAGGAGGCCCTATTGTCAGGGTCAGTGTGCACAGTGCCAGAGACCCCAGATATTAGTGGTGCTGCCCAGGACCATCCAGGGACAGGTAACACAGAGGGGGACATGGAGGTAGTGGAGCAGTCTGTAGAGCAGCCAGCGCCTGTCCCTTCCCCTGAACTGACACCGACCACAAGGGAAAATAATAGTGTTAAAAAGAGGAAGAAGGATAAGAGCACCAGAAAACCCGAGAGTGCGTGGACCACCGTCCAAAAACCCTCTAAAATGAGAGTCGAGAATCAGGCTGATGTTACTGTGACCAGTAATAGGTACAGTGTACTGTCCGAGTCAGATGGAGAGGAGGAGATAGATCGAGAGCTGAAACGCATGATGGAGGAATATGATGACGACCCAGGGGGGGATCCTCCCACAAAAAGGAAACCTCTTCATACCGAGTCAGTTTGGGATATGGAAACTTGTAGTCAGGAAGACAACTCTGATCTATGATGATGGGGATGATCTTTCTTCTTCTTTTTCTAATGGCAGGCTTCCATCTTACTGTGGACACCAGTAATGTGAACAGCATAAGAGCTAGAAGGACCAGACATGCTGTGTATGATCATCTAAAATATCTCAATGCTGATGTTTATTTCTTACAGGAGACCCGTTTAAACACCTTGGGTCTCATACGGGAGGCGGAGAGAGATTGGCAGTCTGGTCCTTCCTTTTGGTCGCTGGCTGTGGAGCCTTATGCTGGAGTCTCCATCTTATTTAACACCCACGATGTCACTGTCCACAGACTCACAGAGGTATCGATGGGACGGTGCCTGCTGCTAGAAATCACCATCAGAGGCAGAAGACTCCGGCTCATTAACATCTATGGCCCACAGACAGTGACCGAAAGGACTCAGCTTTTTAATGACATGAAGCCTTATCTATTCACGTCTATTCCAGTCATCATGGCGGGGGACTTTAATGCCACCACTACCACCAGGGACAGGAACAGTAGGCCCCTTACCAGGGACTGTAAGGTCCTAAACAGTATTATTCAGCAGGCTGGCCTGTCTGATGTTTTTGTACAGGGTGGTAGGAGTCCAAAGTTCACCTACACCTGTGCAGGACGCAGCAGTAGGATTGATCTTGCTCTGGTGAGTCATACTGAATGAGAATGGAAAGGAATGTCCCATATTCAGATCACTTGGCCTTATATTTTTGTTTGGGTGCCTCTAAGTATCCTGATGTTGGTAGAGGACTATGTAGACTAAATTCTAGTCTGTTAGATGATATTTCTGTCCAGGAATACATTTCATCTTTTTTGCTGCATCAACTGGACAGAGTAGATTTTTATAACAACAAGGCCGACTGGTGGGAGGGCGTCAAGGAGGAGATCCGATCCCTCTTGCAGAGACTGTCAATTAAGAAGGGGAGAAGTAAGTACAGCCAGTATCTGAGACTGCGTAAAGAATTGGAGTCACTCTATTCGGCAGGTGGGGATGACCAACAAAGGATTGACCAGCTGAAATCTGAGATAAGACAGTATCAGTACAGTAGATACACCTCCCTGGTAGTGGAGAGGGACTATGGCACCCGAGGGGCACCTGATCCATTTGAGAATTGCCGGAAGCGTGTAGAGAAGAAACTGATCACAGGGTGTTTTACAAGAGTCTCAGGAGGGAATCCTGGGGGTGGTGAGATCGTACTATACTGACTTGTTTCAGAAGAAGGCTTTGGATAATGAAAAAGTGACCCAATTCTTGGAGTCAACTCCGGGCCCTGATACTAGGGAATTGGACTTTTCTCCTTTGACAGCAGAAATAACGGTGGAGGAGATAAAAGAGGCAATTGATAAGTTAAATCTGAAGAAGGCACCAGGTCCAGATGGTATAAGAGCTGAATTTCAGAAGTTCAGAGACCTCTTGGCTCCAATCCTTGTGGATGTTTACAGAAATTGTCTAGAAAATCACCTGATGCCTCCATCCATGAGTGTCTCATCGCTAATTCTGCTGTCCAAAGGAAAAGAGCCTACTGACATTAAGAACTGGAGGCCAATCGCCCTCTTGAATGTCGACAGGAAGATTTTGGCAAAAATTCTGTTTTCTAGATTAGTCTGTTTGTCCCCGGCACTGTTGGCAGGCTCTCAGTACGGCACAGTAAAAGGGCGGAACATATCTGGAGCAGTCATCTCGATAAGGGAGATGTTTGAGAGATGTAAAGCTCTGAGGTGTGGGAGATATGTTGTAGGTCTGGACCAGGCTAAAGCCTTTGACAGGGTTGACCATGATTATCTGTGGGCCACTTTATCAAAGTACGGTATTCTGGGAGAATTTGTGGATTGGCTAAGAACTCTGTATAGAGAGGCGAAGAGCTTTCCTCTGATCAATGGTTGGCAGGGGGGCACTTTCAGGGTAGAGGCAGGGTGAGACAAGGTTGTCCTCTGAGTCCACTGCTGTATGTGTTTGCCATCGATCCGTTCCTGAGATCACTGCAGCGGTGTGATTTTCAGGGGGTGCCGGTCCCCCATTGCTTGCCCCTGGATGTTGTTGCCTACGCGGATGATGTGACTGTGGTGATATCTGAACTTCGTGAGGTGGATGCTGCTCCTGACTTTGATCTACCGCAGTTTGCCAAGGCCTCCACCCATATTAAAATTCTTGGGGTTAAATTCGGGAGGGAAGATAATTCTGCACTAAATTGGGAGGATAAGTTGGAAACCGGAAATGTAAAGGTTCAGCGATGAAAGAATTGGAGGCTGACCTATAGAGAAAGACTTACCTGGTCCCTGTCTTCCTCTACTTCTCTGTTGTCTTTCCTTTGCCAGAATCTTTCTCCGCTAGGCTCTTTAGCCTGTTCTTCCAACTTTTATGGGGGAACAGGTTGAACCCAGTTAAAAGAGGGATAACCTACCTGCAGAGGAGAGAGGGTGGACTGGATATGTTAAATCCAATGGTCTTCTTTGACTCCGTGTTTCTGAAAGTTAATTTTGGTTGCCTGGACTCAAATGATGGTCTCCTGTGGGTAAGTAGTGTCAGGGACTGGATATTGCCTTCTGCAGAATCCTGGATGCGAGGCGGCAGTCTCAAGAGGGGCCGATGGACTCCTGGCTTCCTCCCCCAGTATCTGGAGTATGGTCTGAGGTGTTTAAGGAAATGGGGGATAGACAAGTCTTTTATTGAAAGTAAGACCAGGAAAGATCTGTATTCCAGAGTCTGTAGGACCTTCTATTATCTGCAGCTGGCACTTCCAGACTGTCCAACCACCACCCTAAAGGACAGTCTGAGGTTTCTGAATGGTCGGAGGCTGCCCCATAAGTTTCGTGACATCGCCTGGCTGTCATTACAGGGGAAACTGTTTGTCAGGGGAAATCTTAAGTTCCTCAGTATGGTAGATCGTATGTGTCCCCTCGGGTGTTAGACAGAGGAGACTATGGACCATTTTATCTCTCAGTGCTGGGGTGGACGGAATATCTGGCGTGAAATATCCACCAAGTTAAGAATCCCATCACTGCAGTCCCTCAGGTACCCAGAGATCCTCTATGGTGTGACACCTACTGTAAGTAACATCAACCAGGAGACCATGTATATAGTAATCCAGGTCATCAAGTATTACCACTGGCACATGAGAACCAGAGTGTACATACATAGCGAGCCATTCCATCATAATAAAGCCATAAGCCTCATAATGTCCGAGCTCAGGTGGATCCGGTCACTAGAGGTCAGGAAAAAGCGGGAGAATATAAGTCTCTGGATGAACATCCATCTAGACTGAAATCTGTCTGATACAATGTGGACGCATTTGTTTTTTTCTGTTTTTCTTTGTTTCCCTTTCAGGCAAAATGGACTCTTAAGTTACATTTAATATAAATTTTATTTTATGAACATGTATGATTTATACTGAATGTTCTATGATTTATTTTGATGGAAAAAGTATTTCTGTATTTATGTTTGTTTTTTTACTAATAAAAATTGCCCCCTATGTACAAGAATATAACTGCTATAATACTGCCGCCTATGTATAAGAATATTACTATAATACTGGCCATTATGTGCAAAAATATCACTGCCATAATACTGCCCCCTAGTTCTAGTTCCCCCTCCCTCCTACCAAGGGCCGGGTCCAGGTTTTAGTAGGCCCCTGGGCGACAGAGCCTCAGGGGGCCGCTTTGTAGTGAACTCACGTGACATGATTTAAAATTCAGAATCTCAAACAGTCTCCTGTTCCCCGAAATATTCCCTAGTTTATCATACCAAACAGCCGTATCATGGTCAGGGCAGTTTTGAGGTCATTTAACCAACAGGATGAGCCTAAAAAATTGTGCCCCTCCCCTCTGCCAAGTAATAAAACTGAAACTACAACTCAGCTGCTGCAGAACCTCATAATACACCCCTGAGCTGCTGCGGAACCTCATAATACACCCCTGAGCTGCTGCCACCCCTGAGCTGCTGCGGGACCTCATAATACACCACTGAGCTGCTGCGGAACCTCATAATACACCCATGAGCTGCTGCGGAACTTCATAATACACATCTCAGCTGCTGCGGAACCTCATAATACGCAGTTCAGCTGCTGCAGAACCTCCTAATACACATCACTGTTGACACAGAACCCTCTCTGCTTCTCATGTACATACAAACCAACAGAGAGTCACACATGCAGCAAGCCATATATACAGGCAGTCACACATGCAGCAAGTATAGCTACATGCAGATACATACATACAAGCATGGAGGCAAACACACACACTGATAGAGAGATACATACAGATACACATGCAGGCAAACACATCATCACCCATACCATACACTCACTATATACACATCCATACATGTCACATACCATCACACACCCTGTGGTGTCTGCAGCACTTCTGCTTTACTGCAGCTCCCCTAGTTTTCATCCCACCTCCTGCCCCCAATTCTGGTCCCCCCACCTGCCCCCACTTTTGGTCCCCCCCTGCTGCCCCCAGTTTTGGTGTGTGCCCCCCTGCTGCTTCAAGTTGTAGTTTCTACTCACTATGAGCAGAGCAGTGCTGTTCCGCGGGAGTCTGTATGGAGGAGGAGCCGGAGGGTCATGTGATGATGACATCACCACAGGTCCTCCTGCTTCCCCTGTAAGCAGCAGCCGACAGATCCCAGTGAGTGGTTATTACACACGTTTTATTACGTTTTTGCCACGAATCACGGCAAAAACGTAATAGAATCGCGACCCCTGTGTTTTGGTCGTTCGACCCCCGCCGGGGTCGCGACCCACAGGTTGAGAACCGCTGATGTAGAGGATCTGTATGTTTTTTTTATTTTGGACATTTCAGAAGGTTATTTTTGGCAGACCTACACCTCTACGTCCTCTAGTAAAAAATTTTTATTGTTAATTGAGATCATTTTATGTATGCAGGGAGTATGTGCAATTTTTACCTTTAAATCTATGTGGGGTTGCTAATTTGTATCTATACTGTGTGTCATTAGTGTGTTGATTCTTCTAAAAAAAAAGACTTTTATTGATGTCCTCTGTTCCAGTTATGGAGGCAGAGAGCTGCATTATGCAATTTGTATAACTCACCTCCACACTGACACTACTAACCCAGCCCCCTCATGAATGAGAGAGACATGTGACTCTCTGAAGACAATTCCTGAGGGCAGCATCAGGTTAATTTGTCTTCAAATCACCAAGTCTCCTTCAGCCTGAACCTCCTACTGCCCCTAAAGGTAAAAGTAATGGAGCTTTATATGTCTTTGGTTGAATATTGGCAGATGGTCCCTAAGTACTAGTTCCATACAGGAACAAGTAGGCAGGGCAGTGCAGTAACCACTGCATATACCAGAAACCATTACTAGTTGCATATAATTTTACAAACTGATTTTTTAACATTGCATCCATGGAAAGGAAACTTTTAGGGATAAGGGCAATGCTTTTTAACCATAGTTTTAATAAAGTATTGGATGGGTTAATTTGCATGCCAGGTTCTCTTTAAACTCTCCTCAAGCAAACACTCAGGGGTTCAAGTTACGCATTTCAAACAATCAAAGCTCAGCTTTCATTTTCCCATAGCACTTTATAAAATTAAAGCTGAGCTATGACTGGTTGCCATGAGCAAGACAAGATGCCCTGCCTTATGCAAGTGTTGTTCCTCTGCATCTGATCCTAGTTTCCTGAACCTGTAAAACTGCATTGCCATAAAACACTACTATGGGGTGAGTTTATCAAGACTGGGTGCATTGTAATCCAGTCATGGGGAGATGGGGGCTTGTTTATCGCAGCACGATAAATCAAGCTTATCGGCATTTTCACATGCGGCCGGCAGCAGCGAGTGCACAAATGGTGGGTAGAGTACCGCCCGCGCCGGCTCACTCCCGGCCAGCCGCGTCTTCCGCTAGGCCAGCCGCGCCCCCCTTCCTTCAAAATAATCACAAGTGCTAGCTTTTTCAGAAAACTGTCATACAAGCCATGATGAAGTGGAATAGTGAGTTTTTACCTGCTAGATATTTATCTTTCCCTGCATTCCATTGATGCTGAGAACCAGTTTAGAAATCATCTGTAGTGCACCTGTCCTGTGCTGTGATTCAGTTCTATGCCTTTCCAATAGAACAGTGCACAGGCACCGAATGGCCCAATGGTGAATCCCCTGGTGGGCTCCTGAGCTAGGTGGGCCACTGCAGAGTACTCTTACTCTTCGAGTCAAGAGTCAGTCAGAAGAATTTGTGAATGTGTTGTGAATTAGAGGTAGAAATTATCAGGTTGGTTGAAATTCGGGTTTGACAGATTTGTCAAAATTTGGTTTGGGAACTGGACTTCGGGCCAAACTTTGACCCAAACAGGAACCCCATTGTAGTTGATGGGGACCCAGATATAAATACCCCCAAACAGTGGGAAAAGGTGGGTAATAAAGGCAAGAGAGCTGAAAATAGTGGGAATAACAGGGCAGTTGCGCTGCCCACTATGGGCTTGGGAAAGTACTAAAAATAATAACATAACATTAAAAAAAGAGATAATCATTAAAAGAAATTATGTTAAAGCGGCTACAGTGCTCTGGGTTTTCAAATCCAGTTATTCAATCTGCAGTGAAAGATGCAATATAAAAACCACAAACCCTCCTCTCATTTTTTACACAAAATTGGACACTTCTTCAACACTGCCTTAAGAAAGTAAGAAAGTAACAGAGGCCCAAGGATTCATACTTAAAGGGGTTATCCGGGTTTAAAAAATTTCTTATGGCCGGGCTGGGGGGGGCTAGTTAAACATAATAAACATGTACTTACCCTCCTCCGGCGTCTGCTGATGTCCCTGCGCCGCGGTCCCTTCATCCGTGCCCCGTTTGTTTACAGGGCAGAAGCCGCGCACAGGAACTTCCGGTCCGCATGTGGACGGCTCCTCCCATCTGTCCCTATCTCTCAGCGTTGTAAGCACTGGGAGATGGTGCGCTTGGGAGCTTCCGGCCGGCCGGAAGCTCCCTGTGCGCACTTGTAATGAAACCGGCGCACAGAGAATACGCGGGACATCGGCAGCACCGGAGGAGTTAAGTACATGTTTATTGTGTTTAAAATAGCCCTCCCCTGCCCGGCCATAAGAAATTTTTTAAACCCGGATAACCCCTTTAACAGCATTTCCACAATCCTCCTAATGCCTTGTATTCCTTGTAATTCATTTCTGTGTCGCAGATTCTTCCACGTTGGGCTGTTCCTATAGCTACATTTTAATACACCCCATACAGTGACCCCAACTCAGCAATCAGCAGCCTGCGTCATGTGTAGTAGTTTCGGCCCCTTTACGACATAGCGGTGTGAAATTAATATGGTGTTGTCTCTTTCTGACATGCAGGTAACAACATGACAGCATCTTCTTGCTATATTCATAGTAACATGTTTAACATTATGAAAGGAATCATATAATACCCACTTGGTAAACAGAAATTTGGTTATCTCTCAGTTTTTGTCTTACCACCTCGCCAACTTCAATTCCTTTCACCCTATGTATCATTGCCTCTTCAACTATAGGGCCACCTAGAGTAAGGTAAAGGAGAAGCCTACTCAACATATTGGGAGCTGAAATTGACACCACTGAATACTCAGGATTGGTGGGGGCAGATAATATTCCAAATGTGCATCACATTGATTTCAAGAGAAGAGTGATATTAAATAGATTTTCTACAAAGAAATATGTGGCAAAAACACTGTTGAACTGACTTTAAGAATTCGCATTGGTGGAGGTTCTTAAATTCTCTGAGTAAGTTGCATAGTTAAAGATAAGAGAACAGCAACTTATGCTGGAAACTGTACATATAAAGTGATTAAAATCTACATTACCTTGTGTAGACCCCCAGTAGCTCCGTTTCGGTGACCATGACCACTATACCAAACATCCCAAATATGAGAGCGTAGTCACTGAGCCTTTCCTCTTTTCAAACAGGGCTCTTCGGTGACCCAGTTTGTAGCCTACGTTTTGGTTCTCTTTTGGCCTTTATGACCTCCTTGGCTACTGTCGTCCCCCCCCCGTAGGCTGCGATAGATGCTTTGATGGGATCGTTTTTGCTAACTACCACTTCAATTCCTGGACTGTGTAATGTTTGCAGGGGCTGTGTCTCTGGATCTGTATCGTGAAGGTTCCTCCTAGAGGAGCTCAGGCTGCTGAGGGGTCTTGGGATCCCCCGTTGTATCTGCAGCTGTTCATGGCTATGTCCGAAAAACGTTTGGACTGTCTGAAGGATGCTCCTGGACCATCATGACTGATGGGCGGTAGGTCAGCGTTCCCCTAGAAAACACATATACACATAAATTTTGTAAATGGTTGACGAGTAGTTTTTATAGTTTAGATTTACAACAAAAAATATGAATAACTTAAACTTTTTCATGCACACCCATGAGTTTGCAGGACCAGTAAACCTGGTTTGCGACTTATTTGTTTTTGTGTTTCACTTGCTTCCAGTTATAAGTGCTTGATTGGTCGCAGCTAATAAGTCACAAAAAATTGTGCAAGTAAGCTCCAGTAAATCAAGCTGGCTAAGCCTCTATGAAACATCTGACGGGCACAGAGAGCTAGTCTTAAAACTATTGCAAGAGGCTGCCCAATCATCCACATATACCCTATATTGTATGAGGCTTTTATGCACTGTCGGGAGATGTGAAGCGCGCAGATGGAAACGTGTTGGCGGTCCCGAAGTGAAGGAAGACAGCGTTTTACGAGAAGGGGCATGGGACTGGGCTTCCATGATGAACCGGTTAAACTTTAATATACCGTAACTTATAATTTGATCCACAAAAGACAGGATTTTTATAAAAAAACAGTTTGGGGATAAGCTATTAATTATCTGTGGGGGGCGAGGCTAAAAGGTGGCTGTGTGACCGGGTTCTCTGCAGCATTTATTCTAGGTATTCTAGGTATGTATGTAGGTATGTTATTATAGGTATTCTAGTATGTTGTTTTTTTCAGGAATTTTACTTCCTTACCTCTCTATTGCTGAAATACAATAAAAATGTGAGCAGATAATCAAAGCAATCATATCATGAAATTGACCAACCCAATTGATAACCCAAAACGGGTGTAGCACACATTTGTGTAAAAGTAGCCTAAAACTTGTCTCAGACAAGTGTTTACAGACCTAGCGCTGGCCAGATTTTACCATGTACTAAAACAGAATTATAGAATGGTTCTGTAGTTCCAATGGGATACAGGGACTCCTCACATTATAATAAAAATGAATGCCAAACTTCTGCTTCCATGAGAAACCACAGTTACAGTCAGGGTAAGCACCTTACTGCACTTGGACTTGTGAACAAGTCAACACAAGACTATAATCGATCCACACTCTTCTTTCTTAGAGTCGTGTTGGGATCTGTACACACAGCAGCATTGATTCATTCACTCACATCAATAATCATGATTAAAACAAGAGTTCAATTTTCACAATAAATAACATTTTATACAATTCATTTAAGACTTTAAAATATCCCACCTATAGATATTCTGCTTTTATTGTGTTCTAGTTTCCTGCTCCATTTATCTAATAGCTGCTTAAACACACCTACAAAGACAACTAATCAAGAGCTACATGTCATCTATCTAGCCTGTCCAATCACAGGTCGGCAGATCTCATTGATTTCAATAGCATTCACCCAATTGATAAACGGATGATAGTCATGGTGCAGTGTAAGACTGTAGAGACCACACCCTTTTTCCAAAGGTCAACCCCTAGTGGACTAACCATGTCTTTGTGAACAAGAGTGAACCCTGCTTCTTCAAGGGATCATTCTCTGGGTTTACCCAGCAAACGGAAAGTGGGGACAAAGTTAGGATTACAATAGAAGTTGACAATAAATAGATGATTGCTGTTCATGTCCCATGGTGGAAGAAATAAAAAAGTGAAACCAGTTATTCAATAAAACTACATAATATTTTAAAAATTACCAAAATCTCTAATGATTGGTGCAAAGTAAACTAATGTCCCGCAAAAAACAAGCCACCAACCAGCTCCAACAAAAAAATTAAAAGTTTATGCCACTGGAAGACAGCAATGCAAAAATAATGATGATTTTTCCCCATATTAGGTTTTATTTTGAGAAATTTAGTAAAAAATATCTAAGTATGGTACCACGTCACATACTTAGCCATAGAATAAAATAAGATGATTATTAGGCTATACAGTGAACACCAAAAAAAAGTCTAAAATCAATTACATAATTGATGCTTTTCTACCCATCCAGGCACCAAAAAAATTAAGTGAATGTTTTCGACAATAGGAAATACCAACCCCAAAATGGAAAATACATCTCACTGGAAAAAAATTGCCCGCGCATTTTATCTTTTGGAAATTTCGGGGCCATTAGGTATTTCCGACAAAATTAGACCATTCTAAATTTCATTTCCATTTTTAAATAATTACTATGAAATCTCAAGGGGTTAACAATCTTCCTAAAAGCTATTACTGATAGTTTGTTGGGTGCAGTTTTGAAAATGCGTTGATATATTGGGTGGTTTCTAATACATGCAGTCCCCGGGTTACATACAAGATAGGGTCTGTAGGTTTGTTCTTAAGCTGAATTTGTATGTAAGTCTGAACTGTATATTTTATCATTGTATATTTATCATTTATATTTTATCATTGTAATCCCAGCCAGAACTTTTTTGGTCTCTGTGACAATTGGATTTTAAAAATGTTGGTTTGGTCATTAGAATCAGGATTACATACAGGCGGTCCCCTATTTAAGGACACCCGGCTTACGACAACCCATAGTTACAGACACACCCCTCTACCTCTGGTGAAGCTCTCTGAATGCTTTACTATAGTCCCAGATTGCAATAATCAGCTGTAAGGTGTCTGTAATGAATGCTTTATTGATAATCCTTGGTCCCATTACAAGCAAAAAATGTTTAAACTCCAGTTGTCACTGGGGCCAATTTTTTTTTGTCTGGATCTACCATTAATAAAATATACAGTTTCGACCTTACAACAAATTCAACTTAAGAACAACCTCCGGACCCTATCTTGTACGTACCGTATTTTTCGCCTATAGGCGCACCAAAAACCATTCATTTTCTCAGAAATCATAGGTGCGCCTTATAGGCCAGTGCGCCTTATATATGAAACTTAACAGAAATGTACTACAGACACGATGTACTGCACATTTACCATGTTTTTAATAGCTCCATCCGCACCTTCCCACACTGTACACAGGGTCCCTAGCTCTGAAGTCCCTGGCCACCACAACAACATTGTGCCCATCCTGCCCTCCCCTAGCACGGAGAGACCTGGAGCCTCCATAGTGCCGACCACAAGGCAATCCCCCATACCTGACAGCCCTGTAACAGGGGAAGAGAAGAGGCCACAGGGAACCCCACAGGAATACACCCTGGCTGAGGAGGGAAGGAGAAGGGCAGAGGGAGACCACTTAAAACCCCTCTGCTCACCCTGCATTAACCCCCAGCAGCCCATACTCTGAGATCGTAGCTCTCTGACACGCTGAAGACAAGTTTCCCGGGAAGTGTAGCTGCTAGAACGTGCACAGTCTGGCCACCTGGTCATTTTTAGGTACTGCATTTGATCCTGCGCCTATACTCCAGTGCGCCTTATATATGACCTAGATGTCTTAGCAGGCATTTATTAGAGGTGCGCCTTATAGTCCGGTGCACCTTATAGGCCGAAATACGGTAACCCGGGGACTGCCTGTAAAGCTTCATTACAGACACCTTGATAACTGTTATATGCTGATCATTGTAGCCTAGGACTAAGTACAATAAATTACCAATATCTAGTGGTCCGTTTGTAACTAGGGGTCGTATGTAAGTCGAGTGTTCTTAAGTAGGGGACTGCCTGTATTATATATTTGAAATTTCATTAAAAACAATAATGATCCTCGAAAGTAGATTCTGAAATCTCCTTGAAAATATGGAAAACCGGTGTTTGATTTGTAAAATAATAATTTTCCAAATACTTTAAAAAATATGAAATGTAAACAACATTGGGAAATGTTATTCACAACTAATTTAGGGGGTAAAACTACAGGCAGTACCTGGGTTCGCACAAAATAGTGTTCATTAGATTTATTTATAAGTTGAATTGTATATAAGTAGGATATTTCATTATTGTAACCCCAGCCAAAAATGTTTTTGTCTCTGTGACAAAACTTTTGGGTTGTCATAGGAACCAGGATTACAATAAATCTTAACTGCAGACTGCTACAGCTGTTTATTGTAGCCGTGATGCTAAAGTCAGGTCATTTTTTTAAAAAATTCATCTGTTTTTACATTTTTTTAAATAGATCAACGCAAAATTTATCAGCCAAATTTAACACTAAAATGAAGTACAACATGTGACGAAAAAACTATCTCAGAATCGTTTGATAAGTAACAGTGTTCAAAAGTTATAACCATATAAAGTGACGCTGTCAAAATACAAAAAATGGGGCTGAGCCTTAAGCTACAAACTGGCTGCGTCCTGAAGGGGTTAAAACCTTGTGACACAAGGCAGATTTTAAAAAATGGGCCGTGTCAAGGAAGGTGCAAAATGGCCAAGTCGCTAGAGGTTACCTTACCTTAAGGTAGCCAAAAAAGGCAATGTTTTCCTTATCCCTCCTGGAAAACGTCTTTGCCTATTTCCCTCTCTGACGTATACAAGACAACAAAGTGGGGCAGATTTATCAACCTGTCTGAAAGTCAGACTATTCTTAGTTGCCCATGGCAACCAATTACAGCTCACTTTCATTTTACCAGTGCTCATGAATATTTTAAGCTGTGATTGGTTGTCAACTAAGAATATTCTGACTTTCAGACAGCTTAAATGTGCCCCAGTGTGTTTAGATAGGGGCAGGTTTTGATCTTTAAGCTGCCCATCACATCAAGCACCATGTGTGATAAAATAAATAGAATACCTAAACACTATGTCCCCCTATCACTGCATTTTCAGCGCAGACCTAACACATGGTTCACACCCTTCATCTCCAATCTATTTTAAATACATGTTACAGCAGACTTTAAGATAAACAAATAAAAGTTTATTTACCTTGTCGCTTCCTCTTTCCCCAATTCTCTTCTACTCATAGGGATTGCATAGCAATTCTGCTGAACTACCAAAGCCATATTGATGGATTTTTCGCCATATCCTGCCACTCCTTTCAGAAAATAAACAAGAATGCGATGCATGTAACACAGACCTTCAAATGAGTGTATACCGTAATATAAGGTGAGTGATTCTGAGGTCACATAGAAAATGTGACCTTTGATTAAATTTACAGGTTTCATATTCAGGCATTTTAAGTAAGGTCACACAAAATCCATGTGACCTTAAACCCAGTCTATCAAAACTTCTCTGATCCTATATAGAACTTTATCCACTAACACAGAATGCCTGTAGGCGCCAGCCTTGGGATATATCTTGGATTTCCACAAGGTGAGCTGCAGGAGTAGAATACTTGGATAAATTAGGAACTACCAATCTCCTTGAGTTAGTAGAGTATAGGTGGAGGCTAGACTCTACTTCTTTAGATCCCCAGATGAATTTTTTAACCTCATGAAGAGGGCAATCAATTGGGACCATCTAAAAACAGTTTAGAACTTCTGCAGAAGGCCATCTTTCTACAGCATGCAACTAAGCCAGCAGTGATTTAAAAGAGACTAATTCTATATGTCCCTCCTCAACCAGCACAAAACGGTGTATAGTTCGCAGAAAAAGTGAGTTCATGGAAGATGCTAGAAATACCCTAAATTCTGCCTTTAATCCACTGAAACTGGAAATTCTAATTAAGAATTTCACCATGTGTTGGGGACTCTCTTTGTATTTTTAGTGGATGATACTACGGCACAAGATCTCAGAAAATTGTTAAAGGGATTATCTGAACTTCCGGGGTCTAGTAGGTCCACCCGTCTCTTGTCCAAGTGCCTACAGAGATGGATATAGAGACGGGTGGGTGTGCCAAGAAGATGTCAGAGCGGAGCTGCCGACCTCGCGTTACAAACAGGAGCACACCTCCGAAGGACCCCATGACACTGGGGGCTCCGGAAGAGGTAAAGCTTTTTCTTTTTTTTTAAAAGCCCTTCCCAGCCCTTGGGGTGACTTTTTTCTAACAGCCGGCCAACCCCTTTAAAAACAACCATATAGGTTCGGCTAGGAGGTTAGGGGGGATGCAAGTGTCTTCCACTAAAAGAGAATAGAGGATTGTTAGCTATTAATGCCCAAATGCCCTTTTCTCCCAAACCTTTTCTCTATTTTACAATACATAAGAAAGGTCTCCTGTATAAAAACACGTAACAGGTATAGATACGCTGTAAAATGAAGTTATTGGCGTCAGATGGCAATCTCTGTGATCGTACTGACTGAAAGAATAAAAGAGAAAGTTTCATTTGGAGTGCACGTGAATGTGGTAAAAACAGAGCCTAAGTAATGGTGCAAATTTCTTTTCATTTCACTGGATTTGGATTTCGTTTTTCCAACTTCGCAGTACATGACATATTGGTGTGTGTGCCCTCTGGCATGATCTGCTCACACCAGCATGTAAGCATGTTGGGTTTACAATTCTGCGCAGATTGTCATATGTGTCCATTTCATGGCAGACATAAACTGAAAACATAAAGCATAACAGAAGACATAAGTCATGAAGACATAACAGAAAACTAACATGCATTCCCATTTGACCACTGTAAGCATCTTTTTAGTACCGCACACTTGTCCCACAGGATCAGGACAGTTTTTTTAGCTATTCATTTGTGAAAATGGGGCTCTGTTCTCGCGTTTGTTGTCGTCACTGCAGTTGAACACCTGAAAAGAATGTTTGCCCTATCTTAAGGTAGCAATGAAATTTGCCACAACCCCTAAATAACCCCTTCCTGATGCACACCGTACTATACAGCACAGTTTATGTTGGGAATTGGTATGGAGGAGCTCACTACTGGTAGTAGCCCTCTCCATGCAGGTGAGTGTTTGCTGCATATTGCTACTGCATATTGGACTAGTAAAAAGTAAAACAAATAAAATAAAGTTCAAAAGTCCTAAAATTTAAATCACTTCCCTTTCCCTATAAGTGATAAAAAAAAAGAAGAAACAAATTATCAACAGTGTTATGTAACTTGTGTCCCAAATGTCAGATCTATCAAATATAAAAACGGTTATTCCCTCAGTGAACCCTTTAATGGAAAATTGTGTACAATGTCCAACTGAAACTTTTTTTGCCATTTGCCAATAAAAATTTGAATAAAATGTGATCAAAAGGTCATACAGTAAGAAAATGGCACAATGAAACATTATCTCATCCATCTGCAAAATAAGACATACACAGGTCTGTACGCAGTACTGTGTATGAAAGGTTATTGGCTTCAGAACATGGCAAATTTAAGATTTTATATATATACTCCCAGTATAAGCCTATTTTTTCAGCACAAAAAATGTGCAGAAACCCTAATCTCGGCTTATACTCGAGTTAAATAAATATAGGTTTTACCAGGTTTTTGTGGTAAAATTAAGGGCCTTGGCTATACTTGGGTCGGCTTATATCAAGTATATAACAGTAATTTTTTTAAAGCTATTAAATCATTTTAATACCAGATCCACAAGAAAATTTTGCAATAGCCTTTTTTCGCAATTACACATTTGGAATTTTTCCTGCTTCCCATTAAACGCATGGAATATTAGATACCGTCACTGGTAGTACAATTATTTTGCAGAAAACAAGCCTCAACAGCTCTGTCTGGAAAAAATGTATAAAATGGAAATACAAGACTAAAAGGGCCAAGCCGTTAAATTGGGAAGCAAAATATAGTCTGATTTCATTTATTAAATATAACTATCATAATGAGGGTACATTTATACAATAGGCATTTTCATGATACAAGTTGCTGCAGATTTTAGTTTTATAATACAGTACCTAATTTTTATCAGGTTTTTATGGTCAGTAATGGCTTTCATTCATGAAATCCAGTATAAAATCCTTAGCTTGAAAATGAGCATGTTGCAGTATAAATAAATTTTATTTCTAGTTTGTACCATTGAGATTACTGAACTGTATTCTGCATGTAAGTTTGTATCCACCTACACTTCTTTGCAGATGTATAATGGCTTTTTGATTTTACCCAGTAGTCCAGTCTGCTTGCCAATTTGGTGAATTTCCTGATGTACGTTTTATGGTGTGTTTTTGTCAGCAGGGAGGCATACCTTAAAAGGAACCCGTCGCCACATTTTCAACAAATGCAGTCTAGTACAGGTGCCTTTAGAGCCCTAGTAACTAATTGACAGCTTTTTTAGCTAAAATTGTTTACCTTACAACCTCCCCATAATCAACTGTATCCTACATTACCTGGCATCAGAGGCACATGTAAAAAAAATTGACAAATTTCTTATAAGTAAATGAGCTTTATATGTCTGGAGCTAACGATCCCTAATACAAGGGGTCAGGGCACAATTTGACGAGACACCGGCTGTCAGTTAAAATAAGGGGGTTCACTGGCAGCTGGGAGAGGAGAAGAGTCAATACTATTGGATAATTGTCAAAAAGCTAATTTGATATCTGATAATAGCTGTATTAGGTACAGCGCTCACTGGAGCATCTTAGTGATATAGGGAGGACTTGTACTCCATCAGCATTAATGGTTTGTGGGTAAAAGTCTTGTGACCGGCTCCCTTAAATGAAACCTGTCACAAGCACACCCCACAATCCACACCACAAACAACTTCTTGGAACATCTGCAGAAATAATAGGCCACATAAACTCACTGACCATAAGTGGGCATAGCATATAAAGCTGTCTGTCCTTGGCGTCAACTATTCAACTACTGCCTTCAGCCATAAGTGCTTGATGCTTGAAGCATCATTGATTAGTGTGGTGGACCGGTCAGCTGTGCGCTAAGGCTGAGATCACCATACATAATTGCTAATTATTGTCTGGTGAGCGGTTTGTGAAGCACACTCACTGGACTATGGGAATGTGGAGCACCATCCTGCATATGAATCCTCCATCTGTAGACTTTCCGTTTCTGGCAGATGTCACAAGCAATGTGAAATGTGCAGTCTGGTGGATGAGTGAATTGTATTGTAATGCTTCATACAGGGCAATCAGGGAATTATGTCCACCACTGCTCCTTGGTATTAGCATGACTGGATGCAAGCTGTTGTGATGTCTAATAAAAAGAGGACATGACAATACGAAGCAAGTGTACTAACAGCTGAGGGTGTGATGTTTAATGATACTTCAATACTAGAACTAATGGAAAGAAATGTATACATTGGAAAACCATCACACATATTCCAAATCATGGGCACGGGTAATCTAGTGGCCGTGAATTTGATGATGTTAAATACCATAACAGTGTTGTAGTAATATTTTCACACTTTCAGACTATTGATTATATAACTGACTGTGTTCTTTTCATTGATATCAACAAATAATAAATGAATGGAATTAGCAATAATATTGACCTTATTTCATAGACAGGGCCATTCTTGTGTCTGGGGGATTATGACCTGATTATGGGGGTTTCCATCACATGTGTATATTGGTGCCCAGGGTGCTATCGTTGGTTTGTACAGTAATATTTAAGGTCATTTTCTTTTTCAGATTATTTGGATCAAGCATTGGCATGTGGCCGCTGTATCATAATGAACCAGTGTCAAATTGGGAGTTTACTACACGCTCCATGAAATCTCTCTCTTTCTCAATGGCAGTATTTTAATATGATCTACCAGACATTCATGTCTGACATAGGCATGTCTTACATAACGACCTTACAGTTTTGTGAGCATTTCCCCAATGGCTATATTAATTAAACAGAGCACATTCATCTTGGCATTGTAATACTATAGCTATGTAATAGACATACATTCCATTTTTGTATAAAAGGCACAAGGAAATATTGCTTGGTAGGTCCTAAGGTACCAGAAACTTAGCCAAATAGAATCTATACATTCTTAGGCTATATTAGCAGACGAAGGCTTTAAAGAATGGGATAAAAGTGTAGGATACCCAGAAGGAAAGTAACACCAGTGGATTCATTCTAAATATGCTTATATGTTGTCAGTGATAAGTTAATACACAGCATCTTCACACATATGAGATTTCATTGGAGCTAAGTCAAGCGACAGAATCCTGGGTGAGGTACCTAGAAGTTATAAGCTTTAAACATAGCATCACCGTGTATAGCATGACATACCTTGAAATCGTTCATTGACTGTGTAATAGAAGCCTCTCTGCTGACTGCATGCCCCTAGCCTGTGTGCGGGCACTCTGAGAACCTTGTTGTGGCCCGTGTAACCCCGACGTGGGCACACATTTGCTTACATCCACAAATCATTCAGGAATGTAAGGCCATGCATACGCATGAGTTGTATAGCACCCATCCATAGCATAGTAACATAAGATATCACGAAGTGCATAAAAGAATGGCAAGCAAACGCTTCCTGCGCCGCATTCACTGCATTGGCACCACTGATGTCTCAGTTGAGGCACAACACTCCACTGTCTACTGCAGGCAGGGAAGCCAGCACCATTCCACTATGATATTCTCCGTGAATACACAATCCACCTACATCTTCGGACTTAGAACATTCTTATGGTCCAAGCTCCAAACCTATGCAGTCTGGAAGCGGTGGTCATGCAATTCTACCTGTGACCCTCTGCCTGACTAATCATCAATACCAACTTTGTGTAGACGTGATTTTCACCCCATTTATGTAGCCTTTGAGGCATGTATCAACAGTCTCACCTGCTAGCACCCGTTAACAACCCGTTCTGCTTCCGCAGCTCCCTGCAGAGTGGTGTTGCTGCAGCCATAACAGAGCTAGTTCACACCCCATTCCGGTGTTCTCCACCCACTTACCCATGCTGGCGAACTGGAACCAAGCCAATAGGGGTTATATTCTCGGGATAGCAGGACCCGACGCTGTTCTCCAGACAATGGGATAGGGGTGGATGGCGTCACTATCTTGTGCTGTGACAGAATGAGAGCAGAAGTTGTTTCCGTGGCGCTTCGCCGCACTGCGCAGCAGAGGAGCCCACCTGGGTCTAGGAGATTGGTCACTGCGCAATTCTCTTCTCTCAGCCCCTCCCTCCCCCCGCATCCGAGCGGGTAACACAGCTCTCAGAGGCTTCCGCGGTGACCAGCTGCAGGACATGCCGTGCCTGGCTGCCTGGGTTGGGAGCTGGCTACGGTCTGCTACTTGGGTATCATGTTGAGGATTTGGTAGACACCCCCTAGTCCTGCAGATTAGATACTGCAGAATACAGCACGTTGCTGCTATCCCCCATATGCAGAGGTGCAAGCGCTCATAGGTGCCACATCTTGTAAGTCCGGGTAAAGGCTGGCGAGGGGCAACTGAGCAGTGCACAAACTAATCACAGATGCCAGGGGGTTGTGAGGTGCAGAAAGAGTCAGAAGTGGATTGTGCTGCAGCTGACAGAATGATATGCGGTATAATAGAACTCCCTGTACATGCACATAAGATGAGGTGCTGTGTATAACTATGACAGCTCCCTTATCCACATAAGATAGGTGCTTGTTACCTATGGACATCCCTGTACACACATAGTATGAGTGCTGTGTATTCTATAGGACACTCCCTGTATAGCAATAGAATAGAGTGCTGGTAGATCTATGGACGCTCCCTGTACATGCACATAAGATAGAGGTGCTGTGTATCTATAGGACAGCTCCCGTATATGCACATATGAAGAGTGGCTGTGTATATCTAGGACAGCTCCCTATATGCACACATAGGATAGAGTGCTGTGTATACTATGGACAGCTCCCTGTATATGCACATAGGATAGAGTGCTGTGTATATATCTATAGGACAGCTTCCCCTGTTATGCACATAGTAGAGTGCTGTGTATATCTACGGACACTTCCCTGTACATGCCATAGATGTAGGGGCTGTGATACTAGGACAGCTCCCTGTACATGACACATGGTAGAGTGCTGTGTATATCTATGAACTCCCTGTTATATGCACATAGTAAGAGTGCTGCATATATCTATAGGACAGCTCCATGTACATGCACATAAGATAGAGTGCTGTGTATATCTATCGACAGCTCCCTGTATATGCACATAGAAAGAGTGCTGTGTGTATATTCTATAGGACAGACTCCCTGTACCACACATAAGATATGAGTGCTGTGTATATCTATACGACAGCTCCCTGTATATGCCACTACGGTATAGAGGCTGTGTATATCTATGGACAGCTCCCTGTAACATGCACATAGGAAGAGTGCTGGATATAGCTATAGGGACAGCTCCATGTATATCACATATGATAGGTGCGTGTATATCTATAGGACAGCTCCCTGTAACTGCCATAGATAGAGTGCTGTGTATATCTAACGACAGCCTCCTGTAACACAAGTATAGAGGGCTGTGTATTCTAATAGGACAGCTCCCTGTACATGCACATAGGATAGAGGTGCTTGTGTATATCTATAGGACAGCTCCTGTACTAGCACATAGGATAGAGTGCTGTGTATATCTATAGGACAGGCTCCCTGTACATGCACATAGTAGAGTGCTGTGTATATCTATCGGACAGCTCCCGTATATGCACATAGAATGAGGGCTGTGTATATCTATAGGACAGCTCCCGTACATGCACACATGTATAGAGTGCTTGTATTCTATCGGACAGCTCCCTGTATATGCACATAGGATGAGGGCTGTGTATATCTATAGGACAGCTCCCTGTACATACACATAAGTAGAGTGTCTGTGTATATCTATCGGACAGCTCCCTGATATGCACATAGGTATAGAGGGCTTCTGCTATATATAGGACATGCTCCCTGTACATGCACATAGATAGAGTGCTGTGTATATCATCGGACATGAAGCTCCTGTATATGCACATAGTATAGAGTGCTGTGTATATCTATCGGACAGCTCCCTGTACTGCACATAGTATAGAGTGGCTATGTATATCTATAGGACAGTCTCCCTGTACATGCACATAGGATATGAGTGCTGTGTATATCTATAGGACAGCTCCCTGTATATGCACATAGGATAGAGTGCGTGTATATCTATTGGAAAGCTCCCTGTACATGCACTAGGATAGAGTGCTGTGTAATATCTATAGGACAGCCCCTGTCAATGCACTAGTATAGAGGGCTGTGTATATTATAGTACAGCTCCCTGTACATGCACATAAGATAGAGTGCTTGATATCTATAGACAGCTCCCTGTATATGCACATAGTATAGAGTGCAGTGTATATCTATAGGAACGCTCCATGTCTCACATCAGAAGAGTGCTGTGTAATCTATGGACAGCTCCCCTGTACTATGCACATAGGATAGAGGGTGTGTATTCTTAGGACAGCTCCCTGTACATGACATAGAGAGAGTGTGTGTAATCTTCGGACAGCTCCTTTATGCACATAGTATAAGAGTGCATGTGTATATCTATAGGACAGCTCCCTGTACCACACATAAGATATAGGCTGTGTATATCTATCGGACAGCTCCCTGTATATGCACATAGGTAGAGGGCTGTGTATATCTATGGACAGCTCCTGTACAGCAATATAGATAGAGTGCTGTGTATATCTATGGACAGCTTCCCTTATAGCACTAGATAGGGCTTGTGTAATATCTATAGACAGCTCCTGTACATGCACATAAGATAGAGTGCTGTGTATATCTATCGGACAGATCCCTGTTATGCACATATATAGAGGGCTGTGTATATCTATAGGACAGCTCCTGTACATGCACATAGATAGAGTGCTGTGTATATCTATAGGAACACTCCTGTTATGCAACATAGGATAGAGGCTGTGTATATCTATAGGACAGCTCCCTGTACGCACATAGAGATAGAGTGCTGTGTATATCTATCGACAGCTCCCTGTACATTCACATAAGTGATAGATGGCTGTGTATATCTATAGGACAGCTCCCTGTACATGCACATAGGATAGAGGTGCTGTGTATATCTTAGGACGCTCCCTGTAATGCACATAGGATAGAGGGCTGTGATATCTATAGGACAGCTCCCTGTACATCGCACATAGGATAGAGTGCTGTGTATATCTATCGGACAGCTCCTGTATATCCATAGGATAGAGGGCTGTGTATTCTATAGGACAGCTCCCTGTACATACACATAGGAGAGTGCTGTGTATATCTATACGACAGCTCCCTGTATATGCACATATATAGAGTGCTGCATATATTTATAGACAGCTCCAGGGTGGTCTGCAGGGTGAAAGCACATAAGAATAAAATGGATGTTGCGGTACTGTGTAGTATCGGTAGGATCGGTAAGGGCTGGGGGGGGGTGACATCCCTGTTATGCACATAGTATAGAGTGCTGTGTATATCGCTGTTAAAGGGGTTATCCGGGTTTAAAAAATTTCTTATGGCCGGGCTGGGGGGGGCTAGTTAAACATAATAAACATGTACTTACCTCCTCCGGCGCTGCTGATGTCCTAAACATAATAAACATGTACTTACCTCCTCCGGCGCTGCTGATGTCCTGCGCCGCGGTCCCTTCGATCCGTGCCCCTGTTTGTTTACAGGGGCACGGCCCAAAGAGTGCCAAGAAAATATTCCCCACACCATGACACCACCAGCCTGAACCGTTGATACAAGGCAGGATGGATCCATGCTTTCATGTTGTTGACGCCAAATTCTGACCCTACCATCCGAATGTTGCAGCAGAAATCAAGACTCCTCAGACCAGGCAACGTTTTTCCAATCTTCTACTGTCCAATTTCGATGAGCTTGTGCAAATTGTAGCCTAAGTTTCCTGTTCTTAGCTGAAAGGAGTGGCACCCGGTGTGGTCTTCTGCTGCTGTAGCCCATCTGCCTCAAAGTTCGACGTACTGTGCGTTCAGAGATGCTCTTCTGCCTACCTTGGTTGTAACGGGTGGAGATTTGAGTCACTGTTGCCTTTCTATCAGCTCGAACCAGTCTGCCCATTCTCCTCTGATTTCCGCTCACAGAACTGCCGCTCACTGGATGTTTTTTCTTTTTCGGACCATTCTCTGTAAACCCTAGAGATGGTTGTGCGTGAAAATCCCAGTAGATCAGCAGTTTCTGAAATACTCAGACCAGCCCTTCTGGCACCAACAGCCATGCCACGTTCAAAGGCACTCAAATCACCTTTCTGATGCTCGGTTTGAAATGCAGGAGATTGTCTTGACCATGTCTACATGCCTAAATGCACTGAGTTGCCGCCATGTGATTGGCTGATTAGAAGTTAAGTGTTAACGAGCAGTTGGACAGGTGTACCTAATAAAGTGGCTAGTGAGTGTATATATAGGACAGCTCCTTGTATCCAAACATAGAATAGAGTGCTGTGAATATCTATAGGGAAGCTCCCTGTACCCACACATAGGATAGAGTGTTGTGTATATCTATAGGACAGCTCCCTGTACATACACATAGTATAGAGTGCTGTGAATATCTATAGGGAAGCTCCCTGTACCCACACGTAGGATAGAGTGCTGTGTATATCTATAGGACATCTCCCTGTACATACACATAGTATAGAGGGCTGTGTATATCTATAGGGAAGCTCCCTCTATGTGCACATAGGATAGATTGCTGTGTATATCTATAGGACAGCTCCCTGTACATACACATATGATAGAGTGCTGTGTATACCTATATGACAGCTCCCTGTACCTGCACATAGGATAGAGTGCTGTGCATATCTATAGGGAAGCTCCCTGTACATGCACATAGGATAGAGGGCTGTGTGTATCTATAGGGAAGCTCCCTGTACATGCACATAAGATAGAGGGCTTTGTATACCTATAGGGAAGCTCCCAGTACATGCACATAGGATAGAGTGCTGTGTATATCTATAGGACAGCTCCCTGTACGCGCACATAGGATATTGTGCTCTGTATATCTAATGGGAAGCTCCCTTTACCCACACATAGTATAGAGTGCTGTGTATATCTAAAGGGAAGCTCCCAGTACCTGCACATAGTATAGAGTGCTGTGTATATCTATAGGGAAGCTCCCTGCACCCACACATAGTATAGTGTGCTGTAGTGCTGTGCATATCTATAGGAAAGCACCCTGTACATACACATAGGATGCAGTGCTGTGTATATCTATAGGGCAGCTCCCTGTACATACACATAGTATAGAGGGCTGTGTATATCTATAGGACAGCTCCCTGTACATACACATAGGATAGAGTGCTATGTATATCTATAGGACAGCTCCCTTTACCCACATATAGTATAGAGGGCTGTGTATATCTATAGGACAGCTCCCTGTACATACACATAGGATAGAGTGCTGTGTATATCTATAGGACAGCTCCCTTTACCCACATATAGTATAGAGGGCTGTGTATATCTATTGGGCAGCTCCCTGTACCCACACATAGTATACAGGGCTGTGTATATCTATAGCAGTGATTTTCACTTTTTATACTTAGAAAATCCTGGGGCACACCACCAACCAAAATAGCACAAAATGACACTAAAACAGTCATAAAAAAGGCCTCCCTTTACTAATAAAAAACCCCTAGCACCCTCCCTTTACTAATAAAAACCTCTAGCGGCCTCCCTTTACTAATCAAAAGCCCCTAGCGGCCTCCCTTTACTAATCAAGAGCCCCTAGCGGCCTCCCTTTACTAATTAAGAGCCCCTAGCGGTCTCTTTTCTCTTGGTTCGCGTCACATGTTCCATTTTTGTTGTGCGTTTAAACTTCAACATGAATGTGTAGCGGAACTTGTTTTCCCTTTTTCTAACCTTTTGTTCTACTGGTGCGGGCTGGTGATGTGTGCCTGTTTTGGCAAAGACGTGTTTCCATGCTCATTTGAGGTAATGTGGTAATTGCAGAGCATTTTATTACTTAATCTAAAAGATTTTATGTGATGTAAATGGTGTAAAGTCACGTTTCGGCAATTGGGCTCTATTTTCCGTTTAGGGGTCACTGCCGGCAATAATGTTTTATATTTAATGACCAGCATTTTGGGACCCACAATACATATTGGGGCACATTTACTTACCCGGCCCATTCGCAGATCCAGCGGCGCGTTCTCTGCACGGATTCGGGTCCGGCTGGCGATTTAAATGGTAGTTCCTCCGCCGTCCCCAGGTGGCGCTGCACGCAGCGCCGAAAATAATCTTAACGCCCCGAATGCACCATCCCATAGAAGGTGAAGGTGAGCGCTCCCCAAGCGACAATTTTTCGGTTTTTTTAAATGCGGCGGTTTTCCGAATACGTCGGGTTTTCGTTCGGCCAACGCCCCCCCGATTTCTGTCGCGCGCATGCCGGCCCCGATGCGCCACAATCCGATCGCGTGCGCCAAAAACCCAGGGCAATTTATGTACAAGCGGCGCAAATCGGAAAATATCGGGTACACGTCGGGAAAACGCGAATCGGGCCCTTAGTAAATGACCCCCATTGTGTCTGTGATTTTTACTGTTTAATTTGTTTTATATCAGTTCTAGGGAAAGAGGGGTGATTTTTTACTTTTTTAAATTAATTTTGAAACTTTTTTTTAACCCTAGATGTTCTGATCGTTCCTACTTTATACTGCAATACTACTGTATTGCAGTATATGGCATTTTTCCACAGTATTCATTACAATGAGTCACTGGCTCATTGTAATGAATCTGCAGAAACCAGACAGCTTCGGGTCTGACAAAGACACAAGGCTGTCGTGGCAACTGATCCCCCCCCATGACGTTTGGGGGAAGCGAAAATTGGAACCAAGATGGCGGCGCCCATGCGCTGCCATCTTGTAAATGTTGACGGCAGCTTTGCTGGCGGCATCGGAAGGGTTAATACCTGCAATCGGTGCAAACACCAACAGCGGGTATTAGCGGTTGATGTTTGCTGCAATATGCAACAAACCCCACCTTTGTATAAATTGGGCTCAAGCCCTCGTCATACAACCCCCGCACCTCTGTGCTATACATGTACAGCGTGGAGCGCAAATGGCATTAAGTGAATATAGTGCATAGTGCAAGAATTTTATTAAAAAATACTCACAAACATGTGATAAAATAAAGCTTCGATTATAAATGTCCGGTAAACTTGTACGCCAGGCCTCTTAGCTCGACCCAAGGTTTTATTTCAGTTTCTTCCGGGACATGACCTTGGGGTCACATTATTTGCCTTATAGACCTATTGTGGTTTATTTAAATTTTACACCAGGAACTGGTGGATTAGCATGCATTCACTATAATTTCAGGGTATTTCATCCAGTTTTCTGGTGTAGAATCCCTGATAAATAATCCCTTGTGTTCAATTTCATCACATATACATATATTCCTCTATTTACATATGAATCTTACCGCTTGGAGCGCCTGCACCATGTTCACTGTAATGGCTCGTAGACAGTGTTCCTGTGAAGCCAGCTGCCGCCGACTTCATAAGCTCACTGTGCATATGCGTGTTTTCGGGAGCAGAGGGGCATTAGGTCCACATCCAAGGGAAATGGTAGGAATAAAATGAATCCAGAAATAATATACCGTATATACTCGTGTATAAGCCGAGTTTTTCAGCACAAAAAATGTGCTGAAAAACCTCATCTCGGCTTATACATGAGTCAATAATAATAAACAAAAAAATTAATACTCACCCTCCGGCTCTCGGAACCTCGGCGCGGGCTCCCGGTCCTCGGCGGTGGCTCCCGGTCCTCGGCAGCGGCTCCTGGTCCTCGGCGGCAGCTCCCGATCATCTGCGGCGGCTTCTCTCTTCTATCTTCACTTGCCGGCAGTCGCGTCTATGCGATCTGCTGGCGGGCGCACAATATGATGTAGCGGTGTCGCCGCTGATGACGTCATCAGCGGCGACACCGCCGCATCGCACTGCGCGCCCGTTGGCAGGTGCATGGACGCGACTGCCGGCAAGTGAAGATAGAAGCCGCCGCCGAGGACCGGGAGCCGCCACTAAGCATCAAAGGTGAGTATCGGTCGGGGTGAGTATTAAGTTTATTTTTTTATTATTCGCTAGGCATACTGAGGCAGGCTGTATACTTTTTGGGGCAGGCTGTATACTTTTTGGGGCAGGCTGTATCTTTTTGGGGCAGTCTTATCTTCTTGGGGCAGGCTGTATAATACATGGGGGCAGGCTGTATAATACATGGGGCAGGCTGTATAATACTGAGGGCAGGCTTTACTACTTCTTGGGGCAGGCTAGTATACTTTTCTTGGGGCACGGCTGTATAACATTGGGGCAGGCTGTATAAATACATGGGGGCAGGCTGATTGTATACTACTTGACAGGCTGTAACTCGGGACAACAACCAGCCAGCCCCTGTAGTATACAGCCTGTCCCAAGTAGTATACAATCAGCCTGCCCCCATGTATTATACAGCCTGCCCTAAGAAGTATACAGCCTGCCCTAAGAAGTATACAGCCTGCCCTCATGTATTATACAGCCTGCCCCCATGTATTATACAGCCTGCCCCCATGTATTATACAGCCTGCCCCAAGAAGTATACAGCCTGCCCCAAGAAGTATACAGCCTGCCCCAAAAAGTATACAGCCTGCCCCAAAAAGTATACAGCCTGCCCCAAAAAGTATAGAGCCTGCCCTGAGTATGCCTAGCGAATAATAAAAAAATAAATGTAATACTCACCCTCCGCCGATTTGTCAATTTTCCAAAACTTCGTCTAGTGCCCTAAAACGTTTTTTTTATTTTCCATACATTGATCACTCAATTGAGGTGATGTTTTAAAAGCACAGAAGGTCCACTAAAGACTAACATGAACGGATGGGCTTCCGTTAACTTTCAGTTTTTAGTTTCTGTTATACCTATATTTTATGCTTCTGTTATGCTGTATATTGCTGCATTAGCATCCTCTGGTAAGTACAGCAAGGCATTGCTAAGGTTGGTCTTTTTCTATCATCCTTCCCACAATGCGCATAGACATGGCTGGGCTATAAAATATGGACATATTTTTAATTTTAGTAGATTTTCTAACCCAATGCTTACTACAAGCAAGGAGCACAGCAGTATCTTGTTGTACTGCACTCAGAGTTTGTCTGTATGTTCTTTAGTAGTTTTGGAGCACAATTGGAGTGTTCATTGTGAATAAGAAGGATTGTTCTCCTATAGTGCACAGTATCCTGGAAAATAAAGAAAAAAAAAATAAAGGCCATTACAACAGTATATACTCGAGTATAAGCCGAGACCCCTAATTTTACCACCAAAAAAACTAGGAAAACCTATTGACTCGAGTATAAGCCGAGGGTGGGAAATGCATTGGTCACAGACCCCCTCCCCCCCAGTATATAGCCAACCAGCCCCTATAGTATACAGCTGCCCCCTGTAGTATACAGCCAGCCCAGCTTGCTCCCAGCAGTATACAACCACCCCAGCTTGCCCCCAGCAGTATACAGCCAGCCCAGCCTGCCCCCAGTAGTATACGGGACAGGCTGTATACTACAGGGGCTGGCTGGTTGTATACTACAGGGGGCTAGCTGGCTGTATACTACACCCTCGGCTTATACTTGAGTCAATAGGTTTTTCCAGTTTTTGGTGGTAAAATTAGGGGTCTCGGCTTATACTTGGGTCGGCTTATACTCGAGTATATACGGTACTTTTTTTTTTTTTTTTTTTTACATATTTTGGAATAGGTTTATTCAGTTCTACTGTGAATTAAAAAATTTTTTTTTTAATTTTTGTGCAAATTCTATTTAAAAAATGCAATGCATAAGACTATCTTGTCAAATAAAACTCTCTTTTGTCTACAGAGCATAGCTTATTGCCTGCTGGAAATTCTTTTGTAACAATTTTGTCTCTGAGCAACTTGGGCAGTTTCTTAGACCTCATGATTTTCATGTGCTCTGATATGAACTGTGACATGTGTGGTCTTATATAGACAGGTGTATGCCTTTCTTAATCAAGTATAATCAGTTTAATTAAACACAGTTGGACTCCAATAAAGGAATATCTTAAGATGAGATCCTCTCCAGGAGAATCAGAAGGAAATGGACAGCATGAGTGTCATGGCAGAGGGTCTGAATACTTATGAATTTGTGATATTGCAGTTTTTCTTAATTTGCAAAAAAAAAAAAAAAAGAAAAAAAGCATATCATCGAGTATAAGCCGACCCGAGTATAAGCCGAGGGTGGGAAATGCTTTGGTCACAGCCCCCAGCAAGCCCCCTGTAGTATATACCAGCAGCCCCCCAGTACTATACAGCCAGCCTCCTGTAGTATATAGCCAGCCTCTGTAGTAAATAGCCTGCCAGGCCCCTGTAGTGTATAGCCTGCCAGCCCCCTTTAGTTTATAGCCTGCCAGCCCCTGTCTCAGTATATGGCCTGCCAGCCTCTGCCCCAGTATATGGCCTGCCAGCCCCTGGCCCAGTATATGGCCTGCCAGCCCCTGGCCCAGTATATGGCCTGCCAGTCCCTGCCCCAGTATATGGCCTGCCAGCCCCTGCCCCAGTATATGGCCTGCCAGCCCCTGCCCCAGTATATGGCCTGCCAGCCCATGCCCAAGTATATAGCCAGCGGCCTCCCGCCCTGTTATACAGCCAGACCCCCCACCCCTTTATGCAGCCAGCTTACGCCTCGTTATGCAGACAGTTGACGTCAAAGCCTGTGACATCGCATGGAACTGCTGCTTACTGACTGATCGCACAGAAGACCTGCGGGGGCGCCAGAAAGGTGAGGTTTGATTTTTTTACTCGAGTATAAGTCGAGTTTGGCGTTTTCTGCACAATTTATCATACCAATTGGCTGCAAAAAAACAAAGAGTAAAAATTTCAAAAAAGGGGTCTGAATAACTTTCATACCCACTGTATATATTTAATTTAATAAAGTACTGGGGAATATTATGGAACTTTATGAACAAAGATTTCATATACACACTGATCTCACTATGTACTTTATGTATGTGTGTACACATATATACATATTATCATTGTACTTTAGATTTTACAATATAATAGACTATATCTCTAGTCTTATTCTTGTGTCAGGAACTTTCTAATGTGTTTGTAGCTTTATCTTGAGCTTTCATTTCTGTATCTTATGTAGTGTAATGGTTACTAAAGAAATAAACATTTTCCCCAAAAGGCTATGAATACTGTACTACACTACTTTTTTATTTTAAATCAATATTATAAAATCATACAAAGTTATTATTTTTTTAATACTTTTTTTTGCACAAGCCTTAATTTAGTGCCCTGAGGTGCATTTGAGGGGGTGTATTCAGAATGTCACTATATTAACTACTAAAGAACCTAAGTGATATAACTGAAGTGACAGTTTCACAACCAATGGTTGGCATAGACCTGAGATGTCAGTCCACTTCCAGACAAGTGAGCAAACAATTAGAGACACCGGCTACCATCTATCACTACACATACTTTTCCATAAACCTTTGAAAATATCATGGAAAAAGAGCCGAAAGCACACAAGAATAGTAAATAGATTTAAAGGAATTTCTCAAGAAAGGTTGGGAAAAATGCTGTGTGCTTTCAGGAGTAGATGTAGACCTTAAGCCGACCAGTGTGTAGGCTGGTGTGCTAGCTAACAAAGAAAGTGCATTACAGAGGGACGTCTTATATGGTCCCATCATCCTTCTACAACAGAAAAATAGGGATAAAATATATACCTTAGAAGATTTATTCCATGTACATGAGCACATGTGGAATAATATACTTAAAAAAAGTGTGAAACAACTGAAAATATGTCTTATATTCTAGGTTCTTAAAAGCCACCTTTTGCTTTGATTGCTGCTTTGCACACTCTGGGCATTCTCTTGATGAGTTTCAAGAGGTAGTCACCAGAAAAGGTTTTCACATTACAGATTTTTTGCCTTATAAATGGGGTTGTAAATCAGTTGTGTTGAGCAGAAGTCAGGTAGATACACTGATAGCCCCACTGAATACTGTTAGAATTAGTATTAAGGCTAGAAAAAAAACGAGTGACCATCATTACTTTAAGAAATGAAGGTCAGTCAGTCTGAAAAAAGTGTCCCCAAGTGCAATTGCAAAAACCATTAAGCGCTACAAAGAAACTGGCTCACATGAGGACCACCTCAGGAAAGGAAGACCAAGTGTCACCTCTGCTGTAGAGGATAAATTCATCAGCCTCAGAAATTGCAGGTTAACAGCAGCTCAGATCAGAGACCAGGTCACTGCCACACAGAGTCCAGCAGCAGACACATCTCTAGAACAGCTGTTAAGAAAAGGCTGTGCACAAAAGAACACATGGAGTGGACTTTAGGCCAGTGGAAATCTGTGCTTTGGTCTGATGAGTCCAAATTTGAGATCTTTTTGTTCCAACCACTGTGTATTTGTGCGACGCAGAAAAGGTAAACAAATAGACTTTACATGCCTGGTTCATATGGTGAAGCATGCAGTAGGAGGTGTGATGGTGTGTGGGTGCTTTGCTGCTGACACTATTGGGGATTTATTAAAAAATTGAAGGTATACTGAACCAGCATGGTTACCACAGTATCTTGCAGCGGCATGCTATTTAATCCAGTTTGCGTTTAGTTGGGCCATCATTTATTTTTCAACAGGACAATGACCCCAAACACACCTCTAGGCTCTATATTTGACCAAGAAGAAGAGTGATGGGGTGCTACGCCAGATGACCTGGCCTCCACAGTCACCAGACCTGAATCCAATCGAGATGGTTTTGGGTGAGCTGGACTGCAGAGTGAAGGCAAAAAGGCCAACAAGTGCTAAGCATCTCTGTGAACTCCTTCAAGACTGTTGAAAGACCAATTCAGTTGACTACCTCTTAAAGCATTAAGAGAATGCCAAGAGTATGTAAAGCAGTAATGAAAAGGTGACTACTTTGAAGAACCTAGAATATCACATATTTTTAGTTGTTTCACACTTTTTTGTTAAGGATATAATTCCACATGTGATAATTCATAATTTTGATTATTATGTAAAAGGTGTGTCCAAACTTTTGGTCTGTGCAACTTCCAAGGTCAAAATAACAAATACCATAATAGTAATAATCCAATTGTAATGTGCTGTATTTTCTGATATAACAAAAGGGGTCATTCAATGTTTTAAACTTTATATTAGGAAACTTACATTTTTTGTTTTAGCTAATGAGAACAAATATACCATTGTTTTACAAGTTGCATATGTCAGGGGCTGATGTATTATCAGAGTACTTTTTAAGCCACTTTTCTAACACGTTTCCTCTTGGCTCTGTCTAATTTATCTAAATCTCTCGTGGCTGTTTATAAATTTGATCTAATCAGTTTAGGAGTAAGTCAACTTTTAAAACTCACCAAACTCACAGTCTTATTTACTCATTTGTTGATTTGTTTTGTAAAGCCAATTCTTCTGACTTTCAGTGGGACTTTTCCAAATTGTTGTAAATTATGGATCTCACTTCACTCAGATAGCCCAAAAATTATGCAAAACAATAATAAATCTGACAAAATTTAAAGGGAAAAGGCTCAAATTTTATTGGGCCCGTGTTTCCTGCCTTTTGCACCGCTTTTTGCCATAAAAAAAGTCACAATTCCTGGTGCACCCATTTAAATTTGTGTAATTTTGACCCTATTTGCTACCTTTAAAATAGTGAGAATGGCTGAGCATGGAACAAAGTATTAAAACATAATAAAAACTTCAGAAATGTGGTATTACTGCAATAATACAGACCCAAAGAGTAGGGGTAATGATGTAGTTTTTACCACATGGTTAACAGCAGAAGAAAGCTAAAGAAGATGCCAGAAGGGCTATTTTCCCCCATTTTACAGAATTCTTAATCTTTCCCAGTTTCCTAGAACATTGCAATCTAAATAGAACAATTTTCCCATAAATTATAAACTCTAATACAACACAATGGCCCAGTTTTTTTCTGGTGCACTCAGTCTAACAGGTGTGCGCCACAATTATGTCAGACTTGCCGACATAAATGTGGCAGCAGGTGCGAATGCGCACGAAACACCCCTTTAGGTGCACAGTTTTGTTTTGCAGCGCTACATAAATACATTTGCAAACAGTGTTCAATACATGTGCAAGCACATGTACTTATGTGCAAGCTGCGCCATAATACTAGCAAAAACAAATAATAAATCTGGGCCAATGATTGGAAAGATAAAACCTTTGCCGGAAAGTTAAATACTGCAAACTGCATTTTCTCTAATATATGAAATAAGTTAATATTAAGATAATATTTCTTCATATAAATATATAAGCAACAGAGGAAGAATATCTTTTAACAGCTATAATGCTGGACCTATTTGGACCCCTGTCTTAGTCAATTGAAATGCCATTCCTATTATGACTAATATGAACAGAACTAAAAAGTGGGGACCTGGAAACCAATGTCCTGCTATAAAATATAATACTGTTCATTGCAAATAAAAATGTCAGCATACAGTGATCATAATGTTGGCATGAACCTTCTATTTTCTTCCGTTACATTTTGTAAATTACATAAAATATTTAGTTTTCATAATGAAGACATAATCCATTCTGATGGTTTGCATAGTAAGGTAGTATACCTAACGAATACCAAATTACTACTCAAAGTAGGCGCAACTTCGATAGAGTTGTATCATTTATCATGATTACTTCCCACTTAACCCAAACAGCTGCAGCAAGCCCTATTCTTTAGTAGATTTTGGAGCAGTCGTGCATTTGGAAAAAAAGCCTTGTGTTCATTTATTGTTTAACTCACAGTTTCTCCCTAGAAGCAGCATTTGTCATTAGAAAAAGGGGAGACAACGGCAGGTTAAGGAGCATGTAACAGACTGGGCTAGCGCGTGAGAAGACAATAGGAGCAGTGCTGAATAGAAAGAACAGATGAGGTATGGAGAGAAAAATGGAATTTTGGCTGTAGACAAGCTAAGAAGTGACAGGATGGAAGATAAGCAGAGCGGTAGAAAGTTCAACAGGGATGGTAGAAAGGGACAAGCATTGAAACATTTATACTGGAGAGGCAACATTTTCACACCCACCAGAGCCTGGTTGTATCTAGATTTTTGTAGCTTCTGCAGATGTTCTTTAGGATCATCATGCTGGCCGATCACTTTTGCTCAATATGAGACAGGTAAAATAAGTCACACACAAATCCATATAGGTTTGCACTGTGAATGCCCTGTAAAATGCAGATCTGCAAAAGGTGTTTTCCAAGTGCTACTATTTTAAAAATGTATGGCTTAGCGGAAACAGAAATGGAAATATTATCACTTAATAGACCTGGTAAGATAAAAGGGTCTTATGGAAAGTTTTATAGTATGTATCATGTTGTGAAGATACAAGCTAAATACAGTCTATAGGCCAGTGTACATTTCCAGTGTGCACCTATTTGAAAACCATGCAGTATATAAGCTATTGGAAAAATGTTCTTTCTTTCTATATCCCTCAATCACTGCATGTTCCTCATTTACGATGGATGTGGAAGTATGAAATGAGCCGCTGCTTCCACACAGATGATGATTCTAATTTCCATGACGCCAATCAAAGTTGTATTGTTACTGGTTGCTATGAACGACTCTACTTTATCATATCACTGATGCTGATGGTGACAGGAACTGAATACACTTTGCTCTATATCATTCATGATATTTTAAATCATAGTAATTCTTCGATGCTATAGTGGCATACCCTGCACAATGAATGTATGAGATGGTAATGTGTAATGTGAATTTCTTAATAGCAATGTTTTTTACAGACTGGGAAATCCAGACAGTGTTAGTTTATTTAATATTGGAAACATTGCTTCTCTACCCTAAAAATTATCCTCAACGCTTCCTCAGACTGAGCCTACCATTCAGAAGTGTGCAATGCCTTGGGCCACAAACAACGCGACAAAGAGAAGAAGTCTGCCCGAACTGCAAACTTGGTATGAATAGCTCTATCCTTGCGAATCAGACAGAATGCTCATCCTTGTCGCCGTGGAAGCAATGGCCAATAAGCATGATACCATACAATATAAAGTGGTGTGTGGAAGCCGTTCAATAGCACACAGCCAAAAAAAAAACCGGTTGTGAGCTGGGGAGCTAAATTGTAAACAGGCAAGTGTATGTGGTGGTGGTGCCTCAAGTAATGCAAGGTCTTGAATGATAAATTTGGATATCATGCTCCTTAAATGCTTCCATATTGCTAGTATTAGCAGCTTCCAAGTAGAAGCAATATGGGCAAAATCAACCAGCATGCTCAAGGGGGTATGCTCATTTAACATACATATACATACATGGTTCCACTTAAACCTTGTGTTTCACAAAGTGTCTTGCTACATGGGGATTACCCAAAAGGGCTATTATGCAAGGTTACTTTTAGTTTGGTGCTTTGTAACATCTGAAGTACTCTTTAGTATCAAGTGCGTGTGGTCCTACACGCATACCCTTTCACTCATGCATGGAAGAATGTAAAATCAGTGCAATCCAAATACTAGCGTCATTTATGCTCATTATTTTTTATAATAAAAAAATACTTTATAAACCATGTATGAAAATGTATGCTGCAATGTAAATAATGCTTTTACTCATTTTCGATTAGTTTCTAAATCATATTCATCCCAATTCATGTCTTATTGTCTTTGGAAATATGCTTTTATAGACATTGGAAGTCAATAGGGAAATTGCTAACAATTGATTGACAATGTTGGTTGCTATAGTAGTTTTAAAGAGTTCTATTAAAGAAGACTTAGCTGAAGAAAATATAATATTACCATTTTGCCATTTGAATAATCCTAATGCATACCTCTCCCGATATGTTACCTTCCACTATGGGCATGTTAAAATTTGGGTTTATGGTTAAAGGAAACCTGTCACCAGGAGACCCTTTTTTGGCTCTCTCCTATTCCCCACAGAGTATAGTACATACACTGCCAAACAGATTTTGAATTAAAAATAGCTATTACAGATAGCTTACAATTCCAAGTGAACTGTGACTAGGCACTCGACCCCTGCGCTTGGCTCTAGAAGAGCGGTTTCCCCACCCTCGGGCGGTTTCCCCACCCTCGGGAAACCACTCCTCCATGTGTCCTTTTCAAATAAGGCTTCAGGCTGAGCCCCCTGTAATTTCCCCCTTGCGGACATCGTCCACAGATGTTCCGCCCTATGTCTCCAAGTCTTGCTGACCACATCAGGCATTTTTGCATGTGCGGTTAGCATCCTTCTAAATGTGTGAATGGACGTACAGAGATGAAGTAGAGCCGGCCGCCCATTCTCCGCATTCATCTGCTCATGTACGCTTTTGGTTGCTAGGCATTGAGGCTGGTACACAACTCGCTGCGGAGTTTACCTCCCGGCACTTCAGTGTCCAGCAAACAGAAGCATACAGTGTCAGGTGCGCAGATGAATGCAGAGAACGGGCGCTCCTCTTGATCTGCACATGTCCGGGCACACATTCAGATGGATGCTGACTGCCCAGGCACGAGAATGCCTGATGCAGTCAGCAAGACTTGTAAGTGTCAGGCCGACCATCTATGGATGCCGTCTGCAGAGCTCAGCCGTGAGATAGGAGGTTTTTTAAATTTGAAAATGGAGGAGAGTTTTCCCTACGGTGGAGGTAACTGCTCCACTATAGCCATGTTCAGGGGTCGAGTGTCTATTCACAGCTCACATGGAATTGTAAGGTGAAATATAACATATCTTTTTTTTTGTAAAAGCTATTTCTAATACAAAAACTGTTTGGCAATGTATGTAGATCAGGGCCGCATCTGCCATGAGGCGAGATGAAAATCTCGCCTCGGGCGGCAGAATGCGGCCCTCTTTAAAAGCGGCATTTTGCAGCTCCAATCCGGGCGATTCAGATAAATCGCACCTGTCTCTTTAAGAAACAGGTGCGATTTACATGCGGAGCGGCGCAGCACCTTTACGGCTGCTGGCGTCGCTCCGTACAGTGCAGTGACACAGGCGGCGGCTGATGATGTCACGCGCCTGTGTCACTCAGCGGAGCCGTGGCTGCCAGAAGAGCCGCGTGAATATGGGAGCCGCGCGCCGTGGGAGCACCCTGCCGTGAGGTAAGTACAAGTTTTATTATTTTTATTGTCCAATTATTAATTAAATATATATATTAGGGGGCGATTACTGCTGTAACGGGGGGGGGGGGTTCTTTTATTATATCTTTTTTACTGGGAGAGCGTTGGTGTAAGGTATAAGGTGCCAGATCCCTTTTTCCTGGGGGGGGGGGGGGGGGTTGTAATATATATATGAGGGGCCAACTCTTATTACACTGGGGTGGGGGGGGCTGTTATAGATGGGGCCAACTTGTCATGGGGCTGTATATATTTATATGGGGGCGCACAATTCTAATACACTGGGTGGGGGCTTTGTATAATATTATATGGGGGGGTGGGCCCAAATTCTAACAACCTGGGGTGGGGGGCTGTGTATATATTTATATTGGGCCAATTCGATTACACTGGGGGGGGCTGGATATTATTTATTATGGGGGGCCAAATTCTTATTACCACTGCGGGATATGGGCAAAATCATTAAACACTGGGGGGGGTGTGGGGCTGTATCATATTATTATGGGGGGCCAAATTATTATACAACACTGGGGGGGGGGGGCTGTAATATTTATAATGGGGGGGGACTAGATTCTGTTTTATTCTGGGGGGCGACTCGATATAGGTCGTCTAAAGGTAGGGGGTATGGCGGAGGGGCCAAATATACATCCAAGACATAGAATAACGATTCTTGCTTAACCAAACTGGCGGTGAACGATGAGGCTGCGGGGTGCTGTATATATATTATAGGCGGGGGCCCGATTGCTGTTTATTCGGGGGCCTTTGTGTAGAATCTTTTAATGGGGGCGCATACTCTTTTTATTCTGGGGGTTTGATAGATATTTTATATGGGGGTCATATCTGTATTATACGGGGGGCTGTATATATTTATATCGGGGCCTTCACGCTGTTTATTCTGGGGGGGGGGGGGTATATATTTATATGGGGCCAGATTCTGTTTATTCTGGGGGGGCTGTATATATTTATATGGGGCTGGATACTGTTTATACTGGGGGGTCTATAAAAATAAATTATATATATATTCATTAGGAGGTGCTATATATTTACATCAATCAGGGTAGTACTCTATATAAATTCACATGTAACATAATAACTGGGTGGGATATATTATTCATAAGATACAATAGATTACTTTGCATCATGTAAAACAAATATTGGGGGGGGGGTCTGTATTAATAAATTAGGGGTGTTGTATATTGATTGGTGCTGTGTATGCTATAATTCCAGTAGAATATTTATATATAATGAAGGGATGTGTTATATGTGGGGTAGCGTGCGGTCACTTGTGTTGTGAGGGTTATTTAGGAGCGCAGTGTTGTTATCCAGGAGACTTTATACTGTAAGTGACTGTGGTATTTTTAGGGACGCCGGGGGGAGATGCTGCACGGAGCTGAAGATATCCGGCCATGAATTCAGCCGTGATACGTCATGGATTGGAGAACCCGGAATAAAGTCCTCCTGATGGAAGAGATTGTCATCTATAAGGTACTAGATGCCACTAATGCCTCTCAGATCCTGTAGTCAGTCACACAGTGTCAGGGAGCTGCCTGTGGGGATGTTAATTGTTAGTAAAGTTTTCAGCATTTTCTGAACAGGGAGCGGGGGGGGGGGGGGGCAGCATTTTAATATTCGCCTCAGGCAGCAAATATGCTAGAATCGGCCCTGATGTAGATTGCTCTGTGGGGATTGGGGGGAGGGGGGAATGGGACCCCTGGTGACAGTTTCTCTGTTTTGGGTAGGATAATAACTGTGTATAATGTATACTCTTTGGTCAGATGAAAGGATCAGCGGAAGTAGATTAGAAAAAGTTGGTGGTTAAAAGGGTGAAGCCCCAAGATTTTGAGGCAAAACATTATTGAGTTTGGTCTATAATGAGCCTTTAGACACTTTTAGACTGCAAATCTATGTGGTTTATGTAGTATATTAGGGACATGAGCTGGTTTGATAAATGATATGTAAGGATAATGCAATCTATAATAAAGTTGTCTCGGTAAGGGAAATATTTCCTTCATAGTAGTTAAGTCTTAGTACAGTAGGTGTGTACAGAGAGAATACAATATAATTCAGAGTATTTATGAGCATTTACTAACATGAACTATATGGGTATTGTGAGTTACTTACAGATATGTTACATTTCTGTAGTATGTTCATTTATACTTCTTAAATGACATGTGATTAGTTTAGAACATGACTAATGGTAACAAAATTTTCAGACATGGATGAAAATATCTGAAATCTATTACATTTCCCAGGAAGAGAAATTTAAGTAAATACCTCAGCCAACATCATTTATTTAGATCTTCCACTAGCTGTAATATAACTGAACTCTGTATTAAACTAAAGAGGACAGATTCATAAAGGGTAGGGTAACGGATGAGTGGATGTGAACATGCTATCTCCACTGTTCATCACTGAAAATGAACACCATGTATAAGCTACACATTAACTGCTAGTAACATGTGGTCTGATTGTCATATACATCATAACACAAACTATATACACTAACAGCAAACATTGTTGTAATGTTTACATTTTGTATTGAGTAGATCAATGGTTAGAAAGATTGTTCATTGTTCTCTGTTCATGTGTCCATTACTTGAAATATTATAAACAAAAATTGTAACCTAAAGAAACTGGTAGAATGGTAGGTTGAGACTTGAATGTCACATAAAGCTTCAAGGAAAATGTTCTATTAACAGCAGAAAATTGTATGCATATTTTTGTGCAAAATTGGGCATTTTGAAGGTGAAGAACACTACTCCTTAACAAAATCTTATCCCAAATATGAGGCATCATGGTTTAAGACTTAACTTAAACCTAAAGGAGCATCAAACATTTTACAGGAGAATGTGATGTGAAGAGACAATAGGTGATCCAACAAGACAATGACCCAAAGCTCACAAGCAAATCAATTTAGGGCTGAGTTCATTCCCATACTGTCCTCTATTATATATTGTGTTCTCATAGTTCCAAACAATAAACAATTTTCATAGAGGAAAAGAAATACCTGCTCCAGCCAAGACCAGTCATTAGCCTGACCAAAAATAAAAATCTCTGTATTAAAACGTCATTACCATTAACACTTGGAAATCAATTATTTAAAACCTGTATAGAAGATATGGGTTATAGGTTTAATGGAAATTTTATTATGATTAATAAAATGGTATGTATGTTTTGTAAATGTTTATACTGTTTGTGTATATATTTGGGGAAATAATCAATAAAGATGAAAAAAAAACCTTTTGGCGGTTGGCACAGAATACAGTTTTTAAATCTAGTAAAACTTCTAATAATAAGCCCTTACTAATACTCAAAAACATAATTCCTCTTATTTTCTAAGACTAATGTCTTTTAAAAATAAAAGCAACCTATTTCTGCTCTTCGATGACGATCAGCCCGCATTTCACTGTGGTTGACTGGTTAACACTTGAGATCGGTGCCAGCAATGATCTGGCAGTGTTGTCTGCTGTGGGTATCAGCTCTATAATACAGAAGTTCCCCCCCATGTATGGAGAGGGCTTACCCGTGAATTTATATAAACATGAGATCTTCTCATTAACAATAAGTATCAGGAAAAGGAAAATTGGGAAGTCAATGTCAATCAAACAATAAGTATCAGGAAAAGGAAAATTGGGAAGTCAATGTCAATCAAAGTCAGGTCCAAAACAAAGTAGAAGACAGCAGTGGACTATTAAAGTCGGGTTGTAACGGGTGGCGATTTGAGTCACTGTTGCCTTTCTATCAGCTGGAACCAGTCTGCCCATTCTCCTCTGACCTCTGGTATCAACAAGGCATTTCCGCCCACAGAACTGCCGCTCACTGGATGTTTTTTCTTTTTCAAACTATTCCCTGTAAACCCTAGAGATGGTTGTGCGTGAAAATCCCAGTAGATCAGTAGTTTCTGAAATACTCAGAGGGGGGGGGGCGGATTGGCTCTAGAAGAGCCGGTTTCACCCACCCTCGGGAAACCACTCCTCCATGTGTCCTTTTCAAATAAAAAAACTCCCATCCTCAGGCTGAGCCCTGTAATTTCCCCTTGGGACATCGTCCACAGATGTTCCGCCTATGTCTCCAGTCTGTGGACCACATGAGCCTTTTTGCATGTTGCGGTTAGCATCCTTCTAAATGTGTGAATGGAGTACAGATGAAAGTAGAGGCGGCCGCCCATTCCTCCGCATTCACTGCTCATGTACGCTTTGGTTGCTAGGCTTGAGGCTGGTACACAACTCGCTGCGGGTACCTCCAGCACTTCAGTGCCAGCAAACAGAAGCATACAGGGTCAGGTGCGCAGATGAATGCAGAGAACGGGCGCTCCTCTTGATCTGCACATGTCCGGGCCACATTCAGATGGGATGCGACTGCCCAGGCACGAGAATGCCTGATGCAGTCAGCAAGACTGTGAAGCAATCAGGCCGACCATCTATGGATGCTGTCTGCAGAGCTCAGCCGTGAGATGGAGGTTTTTTAATTTGAAAATGGAGGAGAGGTTTCCCTACGGTGGAGGTAACTGCTCCTCTATAGCCATGTTCAGGGATCGAGTGTTATTCACAGCTCACATGGATTGTAGGGGAAATATAACATATTTTTTTTCTGTAAAGCTATTTCTAATACAAAAACTGTTTGGCAATGTAGGTAGATTGCTCTGTGGGGATTGGAGGGAGGGGGGAATGGGACCCCTGGTGACAGTTTCTCTGTTTTGGGTAGGTAATAACTGTGTATAATGTATAACTCTTTGGTCAGATGAAAGGATCAGCGAAGTAGATTAGAAAAAGTTGGTGGTTAAAAGGGTGAAGCCCCAAGATTTGAGGCAAAAATTATTGAGTTTGGTCTATAATGAAGCCTTTAGACACTTTAGACTTCAAACCTAGTGGTTTATGTAGTATATTAGGGACATGAGCTGGTTTGATAAATGATATGTAAGGATAATGCAATCTATAATAAAGTGTCTCGGTAAGGGAAATATTCCTTCATAGTAGTTAAGTCTTAGTACAGTAGGTGTGTACAGGAAAGAATACAATATAACAGAGTATTTATGAGCATTTATAACATGAACTTATATGGGTATTGTGAGTTACTTACAGATATGTTACATTTCTGTAGTATGTTCATTTATACTTCTAAATGACATGTGATTGTTTAGAACATGACTAATGGTAACAAATTTTCCCTTCAGACAGGATGAAAATATCTGAAATCTATTACATTGTCCCAGGAAGAGAATTTAAGAAATACCTCAGCCAACATATATTATTTAGATCTTCCATAGCTGTAATATAACTGAACTCTGTATAAACCCAAAGAGGACAGATTCATCAAGGGTAGGGTAACGGATGAGTGGATTGAAATGCTATCTCCACTGTTCATCACTGAAAATGAACACCATGTATAAGCTACACATTAACTGCTAGTAACAGTGGTTGATTGTCTATACATCATAACACAAACTATATACACACAGCAAATTTAATGTTTACATTTGTATTAGTGATCAATGTTAGAAAGATTGTTCATTGTTCTCTGTTCATGTGTCCATTACTTGGAATATTATAAACAAAAATGGTAAATAAAGAAAACTGGTAGAATGGTAGGTTGAGACTTGAATGGTCACATAAAGCTTCAAGGAAAATGTTTCTATTAACAGCAGAAAATTGTATGCAATTTTGTGCAAAATTGGGCATTTTGAAGGTGAAGAACACTACTCCTTAACAAAACTTATCCCAATATGAGGCATCATGGTTTAGACTTAACTTAAACCTAAAGGAGCATCAAACATTTTACAGGAGAAGTGATGTGAAGAGACAATAGGTGATCCAACAAACAATGACCCAAGCTCACAAGCAAATCAATTTAGGGCTGAGTTATTCCATACTGTCCTCTTTATATATTGTTCTATAGTTCCAAACAATAAACAATTTTCATAGAGGAAAAAGAAATACCTGTCCAGCCAAGAACAGTCATTAGCCTGACCAAAAATAAAATCTCTGTATAAAACGTCATTACCATTAACACTTGGAATCAATTATTTAAACCTGGATAGAAGATATGGGTTATAGGTTTAATGAATTTATTATGATGAATAAATGTTATGTTGTTTTGTAAATGTTTATACATGTTTGTGTATATATTTGGGGAAATAATCAATAAAGATGAAAAAAAAAACTTTTGGGGTTGGCACAGAATACAGTTTTTAAATCTAGTAACATTCTAATATAAGCCCTTACTAATACTCAAAAATATAATTCCTCCTTATTTTACAGACTAATGTCTTTTAAAAATAAAAGCAACCTATTTCCTATGTATGGAGGAGGGCTTACCCCGTGAATTTAATAAACATGAGATCTTCTCATAACAATAAGTATCAGGAAAAGGAAAATTGGGAAGTCAATGTCAATCAAAGTCAGGTCCAAAACAAAGTAGAAGACAGCAGTGGACTATTAAAGTCGTTGGCCAGGGCCAACAAAAACTCTCACTGAAGTTGAAATTAAAATAATACTCAGAGATAATAATTAAAAGTGTCTTGCTACTCTTATCCTACATACACTCACCGGCCACTTTATTAGGTACACCATGCTAATAACGGGTTGGACCCCCTTTTGCCTTCAGAACTGCCTCAATTCTTCGTGGCATAGATTCAAAAAGGTGCTGGAAGCATTTCATATATGACATGATGGCATCACAGCACTTGCCGCAGATTTGTCGGCTGCACATCCATGATGCGAATCTCCCGTTCCACACATCCCAAAGATGCTCTATTGGATTGAGATCTGGTGACTGTGGAGGCCATTTGAGTACAGTAACTCATTGTATGTTCAGAAACCAGTCTGAGATGATTCCAGCTTTATGACAAGGGCATTATCCTGCTGAAAGTAGCCATCAGATGTTGGGTACATTGTGGTCATAAAGGATGGACATGGTCAGAAACAATACTCAGGTAGGCTTGGGCTTGCAACATGCTCAATTGGTACCAAGGGGCCCAAAGAGTGCCAAGAAAATATTCCCACACCATGACACACACCACCACCAGCCTGAACCGTTGATACAAGGCAGGATGGATCCATGCTTTCATGTTGTTGACGCCAAATTCTGACCCTACCATCGAATGTCGCAGCAGAAATCGAGACTCATCAGACCAGGCAACTTTTTCCAATCTTCTACTGTCCAATTTCGATGAGCTTGTGCAAATTGTAGCTCCAGTTTCCTGTTCTTGCTGAAAGGAGTGGCAGCCGGTGTGGTCTTCTGTGCTGTAGCCATCTGCCTCAAAGTTCGACGTACTGTGCATTCAGAGATGCTCTTCTGCCTACCTTGGTTGTAACGGGTGGCGATTTGAGTCACTGTTGCCTTCTATCAGCTGGAACCAGTTGCCCATTCTCCTCTGACCTCTGGTCAACAAGGCATTTCCGCCCACAGAAATGCCGTCATGGATGTTTTTTCTTTTCAACTATTCCCTGTAAACCTAGAGATGGTGGGCGTGGAACATCCCAGTAGATCAGTAGTTTCTGAAATACTCAGACCAGCCCTTCTGGCACCAACAACCATGCCACGTTCAAAGGCACTCAAATCACCTTTCTTCCCCATACTGATGCTCGGTTTGAACTGCAGGAGATTGTCTTGATCATGTCTACATGCCTAAATGCACTGAGTTGCCACCATGTGATTGGCTGATTAGAAATTAAGTGTTAACGAGCAGTTGGACAGGTGTACCTAATAAAGTGGCCGGTCAATGTATATTATATGCACACAGCAAATAACTTCCTCCTTTCTGTATGTATGGTCCATGCACAGTACTACTGCTCTTATCCTGCATAAATAGGCACAGAACAAAACTACTACTACTATTAACCTAAAGTTTGGGCATAGCATAGTACTACAATCCATCCAATATATATGTAGTATATATTATTACTATTACTCTTATCCTGCAAATATATAGTAGGCACCGAACAGAACTACTACTATAAACTTCTATATTGTCAACAGAATATTACTACAGTTCTCATCCTATATGTATAGTCGATGCACAAAACTAATACTTATCTTATCCTACATATATAGGCACTGAACAGAACCTATACTACAATTAACCTGCATAGTGCTATAGTTCTCATCATGTATAATCTTAACTTGCATATATAGAAACTAATTTGTCTTAAATTTTAGGTACAGTAAATAACAATCAGACCACATGTTATCATAAATCTCTCATATCACTTATCTTTTCCTTCAATTGTAAATAGTGTTAATCTGGTTAAAACAGAAGAGATAGATTTCCCAGGAAGTTCTAGTTATGATGACTGGGCATCAATATATCATCTCAATTTAAGTATGAAGACATTGGAAAATGTATAAGCAGAATACTAAGCACCAACTCAAAAAGATATATTGCATGAATATACAAGCTACATGATTTGCTTTTGTAAGTCTAATAGATTAATATTTTGCCAATTTTAACTACACACAGATCAAAAGCAAATGTGAGAAGCAGGATGGACAATGATCATAGCATCATACATACAAGGATCAGCAGGTGAGTTCACTTTATTTAAGGGATCTTCTTGTTAACCTGAAGATTAGACTTCAAATAGAGAGGACAATAGAAAGGGTAAAAGCATGCCAAACCCATGCTGGTCTATGATGGATTGTTAGCTACAAATTTATAACTAAAAAAGAACTTACCTCTCACATACTCGCACTGTCCATGCTGCAATGATCCAGGATGAGATACTGAAAACCAGAAGTACAGTGCCTGGACAGATGGTCATAAGAGTCTTCATTACAAAACGAGTATTGAAGTTGATCTTGTTGAGGGCACCAATGCTTCTTGAAGAGGCATCCGTGAAAAGCTTGCTATGAAGGAGCATGACTCGTCCAATTAAGTATAGCCGTAAGAACATAGGGATAGATAAAATTATGTCTATGTCTGCATTGGCTACAGAAGTTGTATAGTAGAAGGCCAGACGGGCTGTCCATGTAAAAGAGTACTGTCCAGGGATGGGATGAATGGCACAAATAGTTAACTCTAAGGTAATGAAAAATATCCGTTCGTAGGTCATGGCTATTCTCCAATCATCTGCTCCATTGTCCACCATAAAAAGCTATAAAAAAAAGAACAACTGAGGTCAGAGGGAGTTGGGATAAACTGGAAATATACACTGCTCAAATAAAAAAAGGGAACACTGAAACAACGAAATATAACTCCAACTAGATCATAGTTCTGTTAAATTAAACTGTTCACTTAGGAAGCAACACTGACTGACAATCAATTTCAGGCAATAATCAAGACACAATCAATAAAGGAGTGGTTCTACAGGTGGGGACAACAGACCTCTTCTCAGTATCAATGCTTTCTGGCTTATGTGTTGGTCAATTTTGAATGTTTGTGGTGCTTTCACACTTAGGGTTGCATGAGATGGACTCTACAACCCACAGATGTGGCTCAGGTAGTGCAGCTCATCCAGGATGGCACATCAATGCAAGCTGTGGCAAGAAGGTTTGCTGTATATGCTTGGTAGTGTCCAGGGGCCGGAGGCGCTACCAGGAGACAGGCCAGAACACCAGGAGATGTGCAGGGGGCCATAGGAGGGCAACAACCCAGTTGGGTTTATGTGTCTCATAGGTGAAAGATTAATTGCAGTTATTATTGTTGATATACCGTATAAAATCGATGACGGACGCTCACATCCGTCCTGGTCATATGCGTAATACCACTACCTTTTCTAATTGTACTGCTAGCAGGGAATGGAATATAAAATCATTTATTAACTGCAATAGCAAATATGTAGTATATTTAGCTAAATGTATGGTGTGCAATTTCCACTATGTGGGCAGTACGATTCGTCCTTTGAAAAAAAGGATCGCAGAACACATGACAGACGGCTCTAGATTACGGTTGCCAGACAAAAACATATCTAGTTTATCTAAACATTTTCTGGAAAAACATGATGGGGACCTAACAAACCTCATGGTTACTTGCATAGAAAGAGTTACCGCCCCAAGTAGAGGCGGGGATCGTACTCACAAACTCCGTAACTGAGAGATGCTGTGGATTCTCCAGTTAGACATGCGCATGCCTAGTGGTCTTAACAGCAAAACGGATACAATGTATCTTTATTAATACATTTGGAGTAATCGCTATTCATTTGTACTATATTCTATAACACTCAATAATTATTGCAACATAGTTTCTAAAAGTTAACAGCTTGTTTCTATGTTTACACAGCAATATGTTTAGCTGTTCCTTTATGCGCATGTGCTAATTAGTATAGCTTGATTCACCTGTTATATGCTTTTTTAAATGTAGGTCCTTGCTAATGTCTCTCAGACCATGAGTAAGAATTAATGATAATGTTCGAAACGCGTAGGTCTTATGGACTATGCACTATGACTACCTCGTATATTTATATGGATTTTGAATAAAGAAGAATGATGTTTTAGAAAGCCTGGAGTGCCGATCTCTACCTTTTCCTATTTTCTGATTGCATCGGGGCGTTCCGACAAGTCCATTTGGGATCTGTGCAGCCCATGAGCCCTCTTCATACTCCCCCATGCGCAATAAAACGTACAGGTACGTCTTAGGTACTTTAACCCTAGGGTGTCTGTACGATCCTACCATATACTGCCACACTACTGTATGGTAATATATGGGGATTTTACTCCTCATACATTACAATGTGCTGATAGCACATTGTAATGCATGGGTTAACCTGAAGTAGCCTCGAGTATTCGGAAGACCCGAGGCTACTATGGCGACGGATCGTCGCTCCCCCATGATGTCACGGGGAACGACGATCCACAGAAAGATGGGGCGCCCATGCGATTGGTGCTGGCACCAAACACGGGTGTTACCGGGAAGCCTTTGCCCGAGAGCCCTCTCCATGCATCCGCACCCGGCATGTGACGTAATACTACGTCACATGTCGGTAAGGGGTTAAATGTGGGATGCCTATGAAAACTACGTGTGCGTTATGCAGGGTCACTGACAGTGATGGATACTGAACTGAATTTGAATTCCTCTATATGCCAATCACATAATAAAGATCTAATGTTTGTTATGAGTGATCAGTATATAGAGGAATGATAGAAAAAACACACAGTGTTTTCCATTCGTTTCCATAGCAACAACACAAATGTCAAAGTAATTGCTTTTTCATTCAGAGACACAACACTACGTGAGTGCTGCATTTTACACTCTTAACGATAGACAACCGATCATTTCAGCTTTTTGACATCTCCTTAATTTGGTACACTGTTAAAGGGGTTTGGCCAACAAATAAAATGCATCTCTTTTTCACAGGATATGGATTGGTTTGAGATGGGGGGGGGTGATCATTATGGTCCTGTGTATCCTGACACACTCACACTTCAATTAGTTCTTTGGCCTTCTGGAGATCATCCAGAAACTATACTATGTACTCTTATCAGTCCAACAAAATTAAATCGACTGTGGCATTGTTTTTCCCACCCCTCTCACTCTGCAGTGAACAGTATACATGAAAGCAGTTATAAGGTCTGAGCAGACGGATAAGGTGAGGAGGCTAAAGCCTTGAATGACTTAACTCCTTAAAGAGTTACCTTGAAAAGTCAGCTGTAATGAGATAAATCAAGTGAAATACCATCCAGGTCTAAAATTAAGTTTCAAGCTACTTTTTTTCTGTCTGCACCAAAGCAGGCTAGACAGGCCTGCTCATGTGACATGTAAAGTACATGCAGATCGCCTGTCACCACACTGATCGTGACCTGGCAGACAAGGATTTGTTTAAAGTTTAGGTGACACATTTTATTTTTATAAAATATCTTATACTGTATGTGGCCTTTTTCATTATATTTAATATATCATATATATATTAAAAAAAAGTGTGCATTGCATGTTAATTCAACGTATAAACATATTCCTTGCCCAGCCAACATGATATCTGATATTTGCCAACAATTCATAGTTTCTGATATAGTCCCAGTTTCCCTGGAAATGCACCTAGTTACCAACGAAAGTCACAATGCGACTTATTCTCTAGACGACACAGATTTATCACCCTCTATTCTTATCATCTGGGCTTTATAATTTGAAGTGTAGGTGTAGTGTTAGGAGGCAAAGGCAGACTTTGCCATGCATATATTCATAGGCTTACTGTAAAAATAGGACCCATGTACAGTAATAAAAAATGAATACTTTTATTATTTTTATAAAGATGGAGGAGCTTGTGCTGAAATTATTTTCATTTCATAGTGTGAATTTTGTCCGCTAAAAGTATCAGACATATAGGAATACTGTATATAACTTATAACATTTATCATGTATTTGGTTTTCTTATTTTTCTAGCTGAACAATGACTGTCCGCTAGTCAAATAAGTTGTAATAGAGAAATAGAACAAATTTGAACAGCATTGTAAAGCCAGGGTTTCTTTAGTAGGAGCAAAGTTTCAGATACCTTGAATACTAAAAAATTGTAAGCCATTAATGTGGATTAGCAGTACCTACTGCATTTACTGTATACCTTACATTAATTGCTGTGAAGAGTTTACTAGTATATGACATTAAGAGTCTTATTCTGTTGCTTGTAAATGGTGCAGACTGGAAAAGAAGACATCTGTAGATGTTTCTTCTGGAACTCATTGCAGGCTTCTTTTTCCATTGTGCAGACAGATCAAGTAAAGAAACCTAAACGCTCAGTGTGAAGCAACATTACCTCATACCACTATTCTCCTAGGTCTTTAGAAACCCAAAGTTAGGACGCATTCACACAACCATATGGGGGATGTCCCCCATAGAACGCAATGGCCGCACTGAGCGATATGGGAAAAAGATAGGGCATGTCCTACCTTTCCCCGTGTTACAGCCATACCATATGCATTGCAATGAAGAGGAGAGGGGTCACTCCTCCTCCTCTCCATCGCGGCTACAGCCGGGGGTGCAAACGTCAGTGTAAATGTAGCCTTAATCTGTATTCTTAATAGTCTAGCCATAAATCAGTTTAAATGAGTGTTTCTAACCAGTTATAGGCTATGTGCACAGGAAAGTGTTTTCACTAGTCCTCAACCAAGCGACCCATGTTCCATTGTTAGCAATCGTGTGTCTGCTGCATGTGAGTTCCACTCACGGACTGAAAGCAAAAGAAAATACTTCATAAGCAACAAACTTCCGCAAGAGTAGAACTTACTCTATAATTTGTTGCCCATGCAGTTTACTTACAATGTGGGTGTGGAAACCATGGCAGTGTATGTGAGCACATAGAAAAGCATTTATGTTGTCCGTTGAATCAACAGATAGCACATGGAGAGATTTCTATGCTTGTGTGCATGCATCTTGATAAGGTTACAAACTGAGCCAGTACATTTTTATTTGACTAATTTCTCTACACAAAGGATGAAGCAGACTGGAGTATGTAGCAGTGAGAAAACAAAAAGCAAACTGAGCTACATTTTAATAAAATATGCTGGGGGCATTATTTTTATCCCATAATACAGTGGTTCTCAACCTTTCTAATGCAGTGACCCCGCAATACAGTTCCTCATGCTGTGGTGATCCCAAACCATGTAACTCGCAGTAAAAAAAACAGTAAAATTGCGCCTCCGATGGCTTTAGGCGACCCCCGGTTTTGGTAATTTGACCCCCTCTGGGGTCCCGACCCAAAGGTTGAGAACCACTGCCATAATAGATGCAAAATGTGTAAATAACCATTTATTTGGCTCTACTTTGGTTAAAGGAAATCTACCATCAAAATCCATCATGATAAACCAGGAACACTTAGGCTACATTCACACTACTGTATGGAGGACGTATATACGGCCGACGTATATATAGCCGATATACGTCCTCCATAGACAGCAATGGGCGCACGGCGGCAGCGTACCGCTCCGTACCCGGGAAAAAGATAGGACCTGTCCTATCTTTTCCCGTAATACGGCGCCGTGCGCCATGTATCTCTATGGAGAGGGGCGGGGGTGAGCTGCGCTCACCTCCTCCTCCTCTCCCCGTGCACTGCCATTGCCCGCTACGGTACGGTATGGGCGGGCAACGGCAGAGTGAATGTAGCCTTACTCTTAGATTCAGACACTGAGACTGTGGTAATCCTCTTATATTTGTTATCCATGTTATCCATTAATTTTGATGCCATATTTTCTTTAGGGTGCAGACACACATTCAGTTTTTCAGATGCAGTTTTTTAAGCCAAAATCAGGTGTGGATCATAAGGGTGAGGACTTGTCATTAGGAAATGCTACTCCTCCTCTATTTTCACTCCACTCTTGATTTGGGCATCAAAAACTGCATCTGAAAAACTGAATGTGTGGCTGCACCCTCAACAATTCCAAGTTCTTGTTAAACAAATATATCACAATATGAAGACTTGTGTTCAAAACTCCTGACTATGCAAAAAATAGGTAGCATATGTGGATGTATGTATGATTTAATTTTAAGTAATAGTATAGTGCAGTAATAGTTTAGTTGATACACTATGATTATTAACTGCCACAATGTCTCTTCAACAGGGAAAAAAAGCAATGGACCAGTAAAGATGGAGGGCCGGTAGCATTTTAATTCTTCATCATAGTGCATGTCCACAACATTTTTTTGCTAAGGGGAGCAAAATTTTAAATATCAACTAATTAAATGTTATATTTTAATGACCTTCCTGAATATGAATTATGCTTATTCCTGGAATATCCCTTTAAATCAATGATTATACTGACAAAAAGATCTAATCAAGAGGAATTTAATAAAAATTATTTAATAATTTAATGTCTTGGGTTGCTGTTTCCTGTCTGGATGAAAGAATGACAGGTGGGGAAGCGACCTGTAGAGCTTAGATGAGGTATCAAGTAACAAGGTCACATAGGGCTATGGATATCTTTCTTGTGTCTCCTATTTGAATGTGTCACCTTTCAGTGTGTAAGATTCATGTCACCTTACTTATCTCCCGTCACTGAATCCTCCTGTAAGAGTCAGCATTTAACCTGACCTACATGAAATATCTCTGTTGTTGTACTTCTCACTATCACTGCTGTTGAGTGACAGGTTAGTTAATACATTTCAGTGTTTACTTCCTACTTGTCTGATGAAAACTTTTTTATATTATACTGCACATATAGGGAATTCTTCTCACTAAATTCCCTAAACTAGACTTTGAGAAGAGTCTCTTATTGGCTGCTTTTGGCATCACATGAAGTAACTTTTGTTTGCAAAGACTTCACCTTTCAATAGATATTTCCGCAACAATCATATATCAAGTGGCCATGTGGATTGCTTAGCAGTCAATTGTTCACATATGTTATGACAAGTATTGTTACATCTGTGCTAGTATCTTCCTCGGTTTGTGGTGGGGACTGAGGAAATGCTGATTTTCTATGTGTCTCACTTTCTGGCTGCTATTTGAATTCACCACACCATCTCTCTGCAGCCTTGCTGTGGATCAGCAATGTTTAACTCTGGTTAAAGTTTATCTTGGCCTGCTTTATACCCTGTGAGTGAGACTTCTGTATTCCTAGCTAATTCTCATCTCAGCTTCTTTTATTGAACCATCCTCTTGTACCTGCAACTCTTTACCTCTGCTATCTCAGTTGTGACCCGGATTGTTTACCACCCCTCATTGTGTATTTGTTTGTCTTGATTCATGTCTGCACTGTGCAGTAGGGAGGGACTGTTTTCGTGGTTGTCCCATATCATCTAGGACAGTGGTGGCGAACCTATGGGACGGGTGCCACTGACAGGTGGCACTCTGAGCCCTCTCAGTGGGCACTCAGACTATTGCCCCAGCACAAAATTCCCCAGACAGGAGTTGAGGAACCCTCCTGCATAACTCAGCGTTATTTTAAAGTGAAGCATCTGGGTCTACCAGAGACTGCAAGAAGAGAAGGTGTGGACAGGGTCAGATAATCATTGGAGCCATTGAAGTTCCTGTTTTGGGCCCAAAATTCTTCCTTTTCAGGGGGTTGTCAAGGGAAGCTCCAATGGAAATCTGAATTTTCCCTCTTTCTGTGAATGATATTGGTGTCCTCAGGACCGTGGTGGTAACCAAAAGCTGTGGTATAGCACAGAGCAAGAAGATTGCAAGTTACTGCTAGAATTGCTGTGTTGCAATAAATAGGTGGGTCTGGGTTGCAGTTTGGGCACTCGGTCTCTAGAAGGTTCACCATCACTGATCTAGGATATTCTGAGGCAAGCAGACAGGGCTGCTGGGGACTGAAGTTTTAGGGTTCACTGGCCTATCTGTTGTCCCTGAGTCCCGTGTCCCTGTTACAATCATTTCATTGTTTATTTTTCTATTTTCATTCTATATTGGTTTTGAAAAAACAATTTGCTGTCTATATTCTTGTTAATAATAATCCGCAGCACTGTAAATTTGAGGTGGCACAAACAATCTGATTAACTGGACCCCAATCATTCAAAGTTTTAAGGGGCATCCACTTTTGATGTTATTTAGGTAGAAGAATAAAAAATATTTATTGGAATTCAACCTTTGAACTTTAACTTTAATAAATTGTAATTATGCAAAAAACTATGTGGAAAAAATCAGTTTTCAACAAAAATGTACTGAATAATATCTGTTTTGTGAGTCTGTGAATTTGTTCTTAGAAACGGTATTGCCTCCATCAGATCCTCCTTCATAGCTGAATCGATGATGTCTGACCTAATTATTTTAACGCTAGAGAACAGCCTCTCTTTACTGACATGGGTTTCTCTAACAATTTCCGGACATAAAGGAACAGCCTTATGAGCAGTCTATTTTGATGAACAGTTAAACTTTCGGCTTTTCTCTCAGAGAAAAAACAAACTAAAACATAATGCTGTATACAGGGGCGGACTGGGAATTTAAAATGGCCCCGGAAAAAACTGTAAAAGCGGACCCATTTTATGGGCGGAGTCAAAGACAAGTGGGTGTGGTCAGACAATATGGGTGGGGTCATAACCGACAAATTGTTGGTATATATAGAATAACACATTTAATCCTGCCTTCTTTATACAAAATAAAACTACAGGCGGTCCCCTACTTAAGGACACCCGACTTACAGACAACCCATAGTTACAGACGGACCCCTCTGCCCACTGTGACCTCTGGTGAAGCTCTCTGGATGCTTTACTATAGTCCCAGACTGCAATGATCAGCTGTAAGGCGTCTGTAATGAAGCTTTATTGATAATTCTTGGTCCAATTACACCAAAAATTTTGAAACTCCAATTGTCACTGGGGCAAAAGAAAAAAAATTGTCTAAAACTTCCATTATAAAATATACAGTTTCGACTTACATACAAATTCAACTTAAGAACAAACCTCCAGACCCTATCTTGTATGTAACCCGGGGACTGCCTGTACTAAAATACGTTTTCCCATATACAAGCTAACCATCTATAATCCTGCCCCCTATGTACAAAAATAGAACTACCGTACTATAATACTGCCCTATATGTACAGGAATAGAACTACTATAATACTGCCCCCTATGTACAAGAATAGAACTACTATAATACAGCCCCCTATGTACAAGAATAGAACTACTATAATACTGCCCCCTATGTGCCCCTTTCCCGGAGGCTCCGCCCCCTCCCGTGACATCACTGCTGCACGGAGCAGCTCCAGTAAGATACAGTGTGAGCTGAGCGGTGCCGGCCTGCGCGCTGTACTCCATACCTGTGCGCTCCGGACCCTCAGCTCACAGGCAGCGGCGCTTCACTGCCTCTGCATGTTACTAGTACCCGCATCATTAATAGGATGTGGGTACTATGATTACAGACAGTTATAGGAAGTCCGAGGAGGGGGAGAGGAGACCGGCCCCAGACAGAGGAGATCGGCCCTGTCCAGCCAGAAGCCGACCGGCCCACCGGGAGAATTCCCGGTGAGTACAATGGCCAGTCCGCCCCTGGCTGTATACAAATAAAACATACACTGCACAATATTGCCTTAACCCAGTTTTCCTGATCACTCTAGCAGTTCTAAGATAAGTGCAGACATTCCTTCCCTCCTTATCTGTAGGGGAGGAGCTTCACTATTTAGCATGAGCAAAAAGTGCACCTTCATTAATCTCAACTGAAAGCCTACATCTGTAGATAAGCAACATAATTTATAGAACATTCCATAATTTACCCAAATGATGATGAAAAAAATATTAATCACATACTGCAGTGAACTAATTGTTATTGCTAAAGTAGATGGCTGTTCGCAGAGTGCTGTATCAAAACAAATTAACGGAAAGTTTAGTGGATGCAAAGAGTGTAAATGTACCAATACCTGGTTTAATAACCACAATATCACTGTGGTTGATTGGCAATCGTCTGACCATAACCCTATAGAGAATATAAGGGGTTTTGTCAATAGGAAAATGAGGGACAACAGACCCAATAATGTAGATGAGCTGAAGGCTGCTATCAAAGCAGCCTGGGCTTCCATAAAACCTCAGCAGTGGCATCAGCTGATTTCCTCCATGCCACGCTGCATTAATGTAGTCATTCATGCAAAAGGATCCTCAACAAAGTATTGAGTGCATATACTGTACTTTTCATTTTGCCAACATCTCTGCATTCAAAAATATTATATAATTGGTATAATTTTCTTAAGTTATGGCCCAGATTTATCAAAAATAGTCCCCCAGATTCATGAACTGTGGCGTACATTCCTAATGAAACTGGTGCCCCCCATTTCTCTGGCAGAAGTGGGCGCGCAACGCAATTCTGTTGGACACTGCATGATTACTGTGTCGCATGGTCCAACTGTGGACAGAAACGAACCTTTATGTCACATCGGGCATAGTACAGCCACGAAACAAATGTGTTGCGTGCCACAAAAGTTTCACTTTTTGAATAGAATAACTGAAAAAAAATTTTTTTGCTGATATTCTAATTTATTTAGAAGCACTTCTAGGTTAGGTGCTGTTCACAATTATATAGGAAGCTCGCCACTATAAGAAAACATGCTGCACTATACCATATCAAAAAGTTTACATAATTTATTATATTTGGGAAACAGCCTTAGTATGTAAGTACTCAATTTCCATTTATGCGCAAATAGCCCTGTAAATGGTTGTCGTTTGACTGCATGCTTCACCTCCAAGCAAGGTAAAAAAAAAGATTAAAGGGGGACCATGGAAAATTCACCACGGGTACACCTGTCATTGGGTTGACTTGTGAAGCTGAATGCTCATCTAATATACAAACCTGTGCATGAGGGTCAAAAAATCTTTAAAATACAGAAATAAAGTACCTGAATCTCTCTTGCATGGTACATGACGATGAGTCCAAGTAGGATAGCAGTTGAGAGGCTGATAAGGCATTTCAGTGCAAATGAGTATGAGGATTCCTAAAAAAGTGGGATATAATAAATTAATTTTGTTAATGTTGAGCAAATAAAAAACTGGTAAATGCCACAACATTTCAACAAATCTTTGATGTCCATCCTCCTCAAAGGCTACTTCTGCAGTTTGTTTTTTGACCATCTCACAAATTATTTATTTTGATAAGTCTGATTGGTTCACTTGCATACATATCTTCAAGGCAATAACTTTTGTTGTTTATCAAAATACTGGATCGCATTCTATAAATCTATGCATCCTGAGGATCAATTGAACAGTAATTGGTACAACACAAAGATACCCTTTAAGGGGGTTGTCTGGACTTAAAAAACTATATACTATGCCTGGGGGGTGCCTGGGGGCTATAAAATAAATTAACAAACTATCCCTTCTCTGGCACTTCCATTGTCCTGTGGCATCGCCCAACACAGCTGTGCCCCAGTTTGTTTACGAAAGCAGGCACTCCCGTTGTCCACTGAAGCACAACTGATACCGCATTAGATAATACATTTATGCAATTGGAAGAAGTAGGACGGGAGCATGGCAGTAACGGGACAATTGGAGTGGCGGAGGTAAGGATACGTTTTTCATTGTTTTTACAGTGCCCCCAGGCCTGGTATATGGTTTTTTTGTTGAAGCCTGGACAACCCTTTGGCAACTTGACCAGTTTGTCATCCAAATCTCTTGGTCACTTTTGTGGCTTTTGTGCACTTTTGTGGGGGAAAGGGGGGTAGGATACTAGGTAATTTACCAATATGCATCTAATAATTAATTAATTATTATTAATAGTTCTGCTCTGCTTTCTTCATATGTAAAATGAATCCTCCTGTCTTTTACCTCATCAGTAAGACATACATGACCATAAAATGGCTGCAGATGAAGGGTCATGTGATCTCTAACTGTCCATGAACAATCACCCTGCCAGGAATTTATACCCATGGATACTATCATAAGGCCCTGGCAGGGCAATTGCTCATGGATAATTAGAGATCATATGACCCTCCTTCTGCAGCTATTTTATGGACGGGAATGTCAGGTTAATGAGGTAAAAGACGGAAGGCTTCACTTGCAATTCAGAAAGCAGAGCAGACTAACCGCCACACTTAAATTTACATTAAATTTACAAGGTAAAACAGTAAAACACTTTAATCTATAAATCCTACTATATTCTACTAGAATAAAATAAAACTTTTCATGCATGTTTTAACAAAATATTTTTTAGTCAAAGACATATGGGTAAACACCCCGTTTTTTTAAATTTCATGTTACAGGACAAAGGCAAATATCATTTCTGTAACAATAAAACAACAACCGTCAAACTCCAACCCTTGTCAGCGATCCTGTGTTGTCCCTCCTCAATCTTAATCCTACCCAGTCATCCCACAAATACTTGAGTATTGTAGCATGAGATGAAGCACTCATAAGCAAGCCTTTGTATATCTGAAAATGAGCAACAGCATCTAATAAATTCCTTCCATTTTGTAAAAAATGTTTTAGTTTCTTTTTCTCTGTGTCAGTCTCTGTCTACCCATCATATAAAAGTAATTTTTACTTTCCATCATCCGATGTCTCAAAATTCATTTTTCCCCACTAATACTGCCACATGCACCAGCTTCTTTTTAAAACTCATTTATTTAAAAAATTAAATAAAACACTGTATACATAGGTGACAGTAAACAATCTTACAATGGCACAATATACAATGTATCAGAAAAAAAAACATTAATCAGTCCTGCAAAAAGGAGGAAATCATGTCAAATTGGATGATACAGTGAAAGAACAAGCTGCCTAAGAGCAAGAATGTTCTTAATTGCCCATGGCAACCAATCACAGCTCAGCTTTCATTTTAACATTGCTCATGAATATTTTAAAGAGGAGCTGTAACTGGTTGCCATTGGCAACTGAGCACATTCTAACTCTTAGGCAGCTTGATAAATCTACCCCAATGGGTACAAACACTGCACAGGCTTAAATATGTCAGAGCGAAATTAAAGGTGACTAGTCTAATATGGACAACTGGGGTGTCGGGGGAAAAATACAGTACAAACCACACATTGGAATAGGATGGACACTGGTTCTCGTAACTTTAAGTAGATGGTATAGAACTAACATTGGCAGGCGAGAATTAGGTTAGGGGAGAGTTGCACCAGTCGTCCCAGATTTTGTAAAAAAAAAATTTCAGGGCAGACATTTGTCCATCACTATTGCTTTTCTAGCAAGGAAAGGCGTTTCCCTCAAAAAAATTAATTGACAATGGGAATGCTAAAATGACAAATCAACAGTAAACAAGGGAGGCCCTACCTGGGATCACAGATTGTAGCGAGGTAACTGCAGATCAGAAGGATACAATAGTGGGACATGCCCAGAAGTCTGCAGTTACATGATGACATTGTAGGAAATGCGGTGTGGCAATTCTGCCACTTTATGGAGTCGGTAGGGTGGGAGGGTATAAATAACTTTAATGTACAATATATAATTAGTTTCATTTATTATTCACTGGTGGAGACACAAACTGGAGCAACTCCAAGAGTTGTGTCAGGAATTCCTCATCTAAATCAGGAATATGGGATTTACAAAAGTCCATCTCCTGCAGACCTGTATCTAAGAGATAGGAGTAAATTGGAGAGATAATAACACCCGATCCCTGAGACCTGAGCACACAAATAAGTGGATAAGATAAGATTTGGGGAGGTTGCATCAGCAATTGAATGCATGGTGTAGTTGTAGGTATTTGTAGAAGTATCGTCTTGATAGTGGTCTGACAACTGTTCACCATCATAAAGGTCAACACTAAAGTTTGGATTCTTAGACCTGATCATAAGGAGCCATCCTGATTAGAGATCAATTGGGGAAGGGTATTGTTGTGTCAAAGAGGTGTCTTTTGTGGGAAGTCTGAAAAGGGACATATAAAATCAGACTCCTTCCATGCCTTCCTGGCCATCCTGTGTATAGGTAGGAGAAGTCGGTTGCTAATGAGAGTTTGTTCGAGGACTGACCACAGAGACAGGAAGTGTCAGGATCAGGGGTAGTGGACCCACTGGACCACTGTGGACGATGACGTAAGCCGACACCTGGGGACCGAAATCTAAGTGGCACCCGGTTTTCACCAGAGCCTGCTGTAAAGCGGATTTCACTTCCTGCGGCACGGTACCACCAGGTCGTTCCACAGCTGTGACTTTGTCCACAGTGGGAGCCAAGGCGAGGTACACAGACGTTGAGCAGAATCATAGTCGGAACAGGCAGGAGGTCAGGAAGGGCAGCATGGGGTCAGAGTCGGGGACATGGCAATAGGCCAGGGCAGGCGGAACAGTATCAAAGTCACAATGGGAATACAGAACAATAGCACGAGGCATCCAACAAGCTTTTTCTAAGGCTGTGAGGTTCAAAGATTCGGCAGGCTGAGGAGGGAGAGGCTGGGTAATAAAGCATTCTGGGAAGAGCAAGCACCAATCAGCATTCGTGAGTTGGCGGACATGCGCCCTAGGCACGGGGACACTAAAGCCAGAACGGGCACAGGAAAGTAGCGCAGGCGCCGCGAGTGGGCCAACAGGGAGGGACACTGGAGCACCCGTGACGGGAAGATTCAGAAAGGTTGCCAAATGAAGACTGGATAGGGTAGGAGAGATGGAGAATGCCGGGGTGACACATATTTAAACTGTCCTACTAGGTAACAGAGGAATAAGTCAGGAATGGCCATACCACTCAGAGCCTTCAGGCACTGCAGCTTCGCTAAAGAAGGATTTAGATAGAGGGTGGAATACATGTTGGAGAATATAGAAGGATTTAGGAATAGTCACCATTCTAACCAGGTAGATCCTTCCCATCAGAAGAGTGACACTGAGCTCAATAGATATGTTTGAGTCTGGTTGTTATAATCCCAAGATATTTAAACAAGAAAGTTACAGTGAGATTGTGGGTAATGGGGGGCGAAGAGGAATTTGTAGAGGGGTCCAAGAACATAAGTCCATATGATCTTATCTGGTTTTAAAATTGCCACAATGGTCTTATTGAAGAAGTCAGGGAGGCCTGGACTGTTCTAAGAAGAGGAGGTAACAGATTCAGTCTCTTGATATTATAGCCCACACCACTAAAGGAAATCCGTCAGGCCTGACAAATTCCCCTGACACCTTCCCCTTCCCCTTCCAAATGTTAAAACAGCTCTTTGAAGATCTTCCAAGGTAATTAGTCTAATAAATCTTGTCGTTCCTAAGGGTATGGAAAGAGATAGCATAGGTATGTAGTTGTGTGAATGCAGACAGGGAAAAATAGAGGGAATGCTAAAATGCTCAAAACCAGTGTGTCAAAATTACTGGTTAGGGGAGACCCAAAAGAAAACGTGAGCTGCAGCACTGTAAGGGAAACTGTGTTGTGTTGGATTAGATGGGCTAGCAAACTACTAGATTGAATCCCTGTTTCAAAATAGTGTTGCTGGGCAAAGAATGACCTACAACATTCTTTCTCAAAGAAACAATGTAGAAACAATGTCTACCCGCAGCAAGCTAAACTATTTTATTGGAGTCAGAGGGGTCTGCTATATATGGGGCTTTAAGTGTAGTGTTAAGATAGCCAAGTCAGACTCCTCTTTCCGAGAATCCATCTTCACTTGTGTGATTGCAGATTGTAAGCCACCCCTAACATATCATTAAAAGTCACCACGAAAGTCAAATTAAGCCAATTTCAATAGCCATGCTGATTTTAAAAATGCCTTTGTGAGCATTCTGAATCACTTCAATACTTTATAAGATGTTATTTGGTTCCCTGTCAGCAGCATGTGGTAAGTTCCGGGGGAACAAGCTTCAGCCTGTGTGTGCCTGTGTCTCCTTATGCATTCTTCCTCTCCCCCACACCATCCTTCTCTCTCCCCTGCCTGCTCAATGCACATGACAGGAAGTAGGGACAGGTGAAGGAGCTGCATGAGTATGGAGAAGAGGATACTGAGGCATAGGAACACACAGGCTGCAGCTTCCCCTCCCACACCCGGGACTCACCACACGCTGTTGGCTGAAATTATTCAGAATGCTGATAAAGGAATTGGATTTTGTCACCACCTAAAAATCATATTTCTGGTGACAGGCTTGCTTTAAGGGCTTACCAATAAAGGGAACGGTTATCATTATCATTATCACATAAGTAGTCTGTTAGCAAGTTAGGGATGTGGTGGGTAAAAGAATCAGCCAAAAGAGATGAATCTTATGTACAAGTCGGGTGGTAGGGTCTGCGGTAGTCCTATATTCAGCCATAATGGGAGAATGATCTGTGGAGGATGAGAAACTGAGCAAAGAGAGGTTGAGCCAGGAGGAGAGCCAAGCCAGAGGACTCAAGAATAGATGAGGGAGTTGGGTTAGTCCTGAACTTGTCGTGTTTAGGCCATCCATGCATATCACATTTGCATGTGGAAATTGAACGGCAATGCATGCAGCTTCATGTAAGATGGCTAGGAAGTATGTAGTCTGGGCCCACTGGTTTTTAATGGCATTTTAGCAGCTGCTCTCTTAATCCGATGAACTTGCATGGCAGAAACTTTCCTTATTCTACCTTTATCTGCACAAACCTGTCTGTGCTCAGAATCAGCCACAAATCTCTTCACAGTAGGAATGTAAACGCCCAGGAGAACATAGGGGTGACAGTCAATTTGTCCATGAATAAAAATGAACAATAGCACAAGAAGGTATTGAGTATTAATATTAAAATGTAACTTTTAATTCAAAAGACCATAAAATCACATAGGTGTGTCACTTGTACAGTGTCAATTAAAGTAACACAATTACCTCAATGCAGAAGTGCTCCACATAAAACATAGTTGCTACATCCAGGTAAGGGTAATTAAGAAAAAACACTCTTACCGTAATTCAGAGATAAATGCACCCACGGGCTGGGGGTAATGTATACTGTCCCTATATAGTCCCCTTTGACTCCCGCCCTTACAAGGGCAGTCCACGGCTGTCCCTGTTGGACTGAAGCATGCCCCCTAAAAACGCCAATGTCCCTGATGTGTTTCGTATTAACTCTTCAGAGGGATTAAAGTGCAAAAAGTGGTCACATCCGCCACTGTATTAACAAACTGGACGGAAAAGAGCACTCAGTGGCACGCAGAGAGAAGACGGGATTGCTGTCGGAAAATAACCCCAAAGAAAGACTGCGGGTCTCCGGTCCTAGTGGTGGATCAGGAGACTAATGTACTGCAGGCTGCCATTGTGATTGTGCCAGACGGAGAGCACTTCCGCCCTTTTAAACCTAAGGCCCCGCCTCTACCTGCATTGTGAATGGACGCACCCTCATCATGCCAGGTTCCTATTGGTCCGATCCCGGGTCGAATCACTGAAGGTGAGGCGGACCGCAAAGAGGATCTACGCCAGTTGTGATCATCGGACCACTAAGTGAACTGCTCGGAAGCCGGTATGTGACCAGTGCGCATGCGCTATTTATGTATTGTTTATACAATTGATTGTGAGTTGGTTCTACGGTCATCTGGCTACTTTTGAATGAATAAAAATGAATTAAATGTTTGGGTCTTTTCTAGGCTGGATCACCTCCCACCCCACAGAGCGTTCAACAAAACACCTTTAGAATGGCTGGTATGAGTTGAGTACAGGGACGCACCAGCTTCTTTGCCTCCTTCATACACCACATTGACAAAAATGTTATGGAATAATATTGCCTCAACAATTCTATGTCTACAACATAAGTCTTTAGTAATACCCTGTACTTCCCCCAAACAAACCTTGGAGAGGGGGGCAGGACCACATGGTGTGTAAAGGGCTCACCCTTTACGATTCATGCCATTGTTCATTAATCATGGAGCTTTTAACTTTTTCCTACCCTGCTAGCATCTTATCTCCCAAGCCATCTTCCAGTTCTTACTCCCAACCCCTAAAACACATCTCACTGGCAGTGTTTAATATCTGTCACCTTAGACAAGCATGAATGTCAGACAAGGTTTCAAATCTGGACAATTCTGAGAAATCTCCACCATATAATGTTTATGGGGAGTATAGACATATCTTCAAAGGAATACAGCAACTTATATCTATAGTTTCTATATTAGAATTGAACGACCCAAAGATCAAATCCAAGAATAAAAGTTCACATAATATTTAAGATTCAAGTACCGTAGGTACGTATTGATGAGTGATATGTATTTATAAATGTAAGGTATTAATAAGTGATTAATCAGTTATACATGTAATTTATCTGATATCCTCTTTTTTTGCAAATTAATAACAGTAACATTTGAAACAACAATCAAACTGAAAGTCAATAGCGATTGACTATTATTCTGTTCAAGAACGAAGAGATCAGAGGGATCAGAGGGATTGGATTACTCCGAGGTCAAGTGCTCGCTGTACATTGACAACGTAACCGTCCTCTGCGCCAACTGGTGTTTGGTGATGGCGCTCGTCCAGACCTGCAAGGAATTTGGACAGGCTTCAGGGGCAAACGTCAACTGCAAGAAGTCGGAGGCCACTGTCAGCTTGCTTCTTCTGCCCCCTTCACCATCTAACGGGACTTCATGAAGGTTCTGGGGATTTAGTTTTGGGAAGGAGGGCACAGCCCTAAAGACCTGGCAAGAAAGCTTGTCCAAAGTCAACACCAGAGCCGCCTTGTAGGGCCATAGACAGCTCTCCTTGGAGGGGAAAACTCTCGTCCTGCATAACGGGGTGCTGCCCGTACTCCTGTATGCGGCGAAGGTGTGGCCATCGCAGGCCCTCGTCAGCGACTATGTGCCCAGGACCCTGAGGAACTCCAACAGATCTGCGGGAATGTCCATGCCTCTCTTTTTCCTCCTGCCCCTCTGGAGGGGCTTCGGCTTGGACAAGTGGGACAGCTCATTCCCTTACATCTGGGACACGCCTTGGTACTAGGGTTTACCAACTGGATGGACTCAAACCTGATCTGTGGAAACAGAAGACTAGCGCACTAGCTCATCCAAGCCAAACATTTGTTGGAATCTATTTCGGGAGTCACCCAGGAAACGGCCATGACTGTTTGGGCCAATATGTCTTGTGGCACAAGGACTTATCGTGGACGGCCATTTAGAGGTAGCTGCCCCTCTGGTCCCTCATGTACGCCAGAAAACTGAGCAATACTCCCTACTGCCCCAGGTGCTCCTGGAAGGAGGAGACCCCTCTGCACCGGTTTTGGCAGTGTCCCTTTTCTCAGGGCCTGCTGGACGCCCTGGAACACGAATTTGTGGACTCTGTGCCCAGGAGCTCCATGACATACCACGCGATACTTTATGGACTGTTTCAGGGCACTCATGCCATTGAGGATATCCAGTATGCCTAGCTCCTTATAAATTGCTTTAAGGACACCATCTGGTACACCAGGAGACTCCTCAGTTGGCACAAGATGATCTTGATAACATTGGATTGCTACAGACTGGTCCTCAGCAACCTGCTGGATTGTGCTATAGCAGGTAGACAGTGAGACAAAGAAGAGAAGGAGCTCTATGGCGGGAGTCCTCCCTTCTCTGCTTGTGCAAGGGCCGGGGGCGACGACAATGCTGCCCAAGCAGGAGTCTATGGGGGTCATTTACTAAGGGCCCGATTCGCGTTTTCCCGACGTGTTACCCAAATATTTCCGATTTGCGCCGATTGTACCTGAATTGCCCTGGGATTTTGGCGCACGCGATCGGATTGTGGCCCATCGGCACCGGCATGCACGCAACGGAAATCGGGGGGCGTGGAAGAACGAAAACCCGACGGATTCGGAAAAACCGCCACATTTAAAAAAGGAAATTGTGTCGCGGAGCTTGCACTCACCTTCATCCAGGATAAGATCGTGAACTTCAGTGCAGCACCACCTGGTGGACGTCGGAGGAACTGCCTTGATGAATCCCGGCCGGACCCGAATCCAGCGCGAACGGACCGGGTAAGTAAATCTGCCCCTATGTCTTTACTGAAAGGAAGCAGTGATAGCAGGTAAGGCTATGCCCGACTTGATGGACCCCCTGCTGTGAGCTGGCTCCCCCCCCCCCCCCCCCGAACCTCAACACCTTCCTCGGGGAGAACCCCAGCAGCAGCGCCATCCGGCTCCCACCAGGAAACATCCAGTTTGCACTAGGACTTTTGTAGAGGATTGTGGGTTTTGCATATATTATGCGAATCGAGCAAACCAGGAAGTGGACTTTTGGCAGGTTCCCCTCCCTATTTCTCCCCCTTCTGTGTCTGTATTTCAATAAAGCTTTGGTGCCAGTGACCTCCCCACCCTCTCCCCTTTCACCCCACACCTTCTCCCCTTTCATCCCACACCCTTTCCCAAATTTACACTAGGTCGTCGACATAATTAAAATGCCATGCGTGTTTAGTTAGGTTCATTGACCGAGCAGTGTGTCATTGTAGTATTTCCATGCCATTGTTGAGGATTATACTTCTGTGTGCTGTTAATGCTCACAGTAAATACTGTGCAAATGTATGTAATGTGATTTATGCTCTTTTAATAAAGCCATCTGTGTCAATGTGATTACCAGTCTTTCCCAAAACTTGTGCACTAGCCCTTGAACCTCTATTTATTTCTCTTTGGACACGCTTATGTAAAACATACTTACTATGATGCAAAAACACAAGAAAATGAGAGACCTGGTTGGATCGAGAATGGATTTCTGTACGTTTAATTGGAAACCCTTCTTTGCTATCAGTTCTAATTTTATATTCCTCTGAACTGTCAACAAGACCGGATGTAAATAAAAAGCAGTATATCATCCAGATATACAAGGCATAAAACGCTCTGAGACCTTAACTGTTATAATTGGTCTTATCACCCGAGTGGACGTGTATAAAGCATTAGAGAAGCCAAACACCATGACGGTCCAATGGTATAGTTCGCCCCTCAAATGAAATTGGAGTAATCTCCTGTATTTTGGAGCAATTGATATTGTATGGATTGCGTCTTTCAGGTCTATTTTTATTAGATACATGTCTTTCTCTAATAAAAGCCTTAAGTCTATTAAGCTTTCCATCCTGAACCTTTTACGTTTTTTTTGTGGTTTTACGTTTAATACTGGTCTTAAAGACTTCACTGCTGGGAACAGGTGGCTTACCCAGCCTAAGCAATCGCATTAATCCAGCTGCCATCCACCAGAATCAGACGTTGTTTTCAGATAAAAATTTCTTTCTTTATTGGATTCATGTAAAAATAATTAATGGACAAACATTGTATGATATCCAACGCGTTTCAGGCGCCAATTGCGTCCTTAATCATGGACCTTTCTGACCAATCACTGCCTTTGACAGTTTTGGAAAGGACCTGTGATATCCAACGGTCCTTTATGACCTGTGATACCGAACGGTCTGTATTGAACTCAAATATGCCCTGGAACGGACGGTATTCAAATTTACCTGTCTGACCTCTCTATGAAGTTCTAGGTCTGTAGGAAGCCCCTCTGGCATTAAACTCCCTTCTATGCAGTACATGGGACAAGTGAAGAATAGTGCAGCCGTGACACAAAAGGGTCGGGTCTGACACATATGTGCTGCGGTGACATCTTAAATACATTTGCAAGCAGTTTGCACATAAAAGAACGTGCAAAGTTCACCAGAAAAACTGGTGCAAGGACCTTAATAAATGTGCCCCATTGTATGTAAGATCCTGTCTGTGACGCGCCTAATATCTCTGCAGGCATTGAAATGACCTGGTCGCGTTGACCATGGCATTTAAAGAGTTAACACCCGTGATCGGATGTCAATGGTAGATTACGGCTGAATCTTTCTGTGTTTTCCAATGCTGGTTCAGCTCCAGCTCCATCAGCTCCATGACACACTGCATGGAGCACTAAGTGATGTAGCTCCATGCTGTAATAGTATATCAAGGAGCGCTAAGGGGTTAAATGTCTGATCTAGAATAAATGCAACATTAAACTTACATACTCTTTTCACAGGAAAACTGTAATCTTTCTGGATGTATGATTGATTAAAGAATTAAGGGGGCTCTAGAAACAAATGTGTTTAGAAAGGAGGCATCTGTAAACTATCTTCTCCATGCATAATACTCAAACAGTACAGTCCGTACCCATTGGACAATTCCTCTGCATTAGGAGGATATGTTCTATGGTAATACCATTTGAAATATAATCTAAGGAGATGTGTAAACGATTCCAAGATTGGGGATAGAGCAATTGATCAATAAAACATGCTTAACAACATGGCCATCATACACCGTGTAATCACCTTCTACAACAAAAAATTAAGGAAACATCTAACTCTCAGGTAAGGTTCATTACTGAATATCATGTTTAGTGATCAGAGCTGAGAACAATTTTATCCAAACAGTGGGTAATCTTGTTATCTAACTCTACTATTCGAAGATAAGCGGCTTCCCATCATAGCATAAGTGCTTGACACTCTAAGAATTTGCGGGATTGGGATAAAAACCTTGTGGGAAATGTGTAGCTTGAATAAGCATCCTAAGGGCAGATACTTTCACAATCTTTGATGGGAAACAAGAACATACAATCACCCTCTCCATAACCTGCAACACAAAAGCAGTTGTGTATTACATTACTTGCCCCGTAACAAAATCTATATTGGATTGACATCCATGGAAAATATGCCTGACATCAACAGTGCCAGATATTTATATAATATTTCTGTACGGATGGGAAACCAATAGTGCAACACTTTAAGGAAACACACAACTGTGATACCCGTGGACTAATGGTCTGGTGTATCAATCAGATAATGGCATCAGGGGTGGACTTGTTCAGTAAAGATTAGCGCAATGTGACACCAAATTAATTTGGACCTTGATCACTCTGAATCACACTAAATTAAACCCTCGGTTTCTCTACTCTCCTCTTAAGGCCAACATTGTGTAGGGTCCACCTTGATGTTCTTGGTATTTTCTCTTGGATTTTTATTGACTGATCATTGTGTGTGTATTTATTTTGTTTTCTTGTTGATTTCGGACCTCTCGTCACTCCCCGAGATGAGCGAAGCAGAAGGACGCGCAGGTTCAAGGAGCTGATGGATGAATGGGGCAATTTACCAACTGGGGTACATTGGACACCACCAGACCCCCTGTTCTCATGATCTGTGGGGAATTTTATATGTACCGTTATTTTATTATATGTACCGTAAGTTTATTATATGTACTGTAGATTTATGACATATCCTCCTTCCTCCCCCACTACTCACACCTCCAAATCTTCACACCCTCACTTTCACAATGCCCTTTCCCTTACTTTCCTTCACCTCACTTTTGGTCTAACATATTCATCGTATTTAATGCCTTATAAAGCATTTGTTTTGATATTCTATTTAATTAACTTATTCCCCCTCATTATGACATAACATCATATGTTTGATACTGAACAATGTTTTTTTATTTTTATAAAATGCACTTCATGGCACATTAAACTTAACTAATCTTTTATTGCCAAATTTGTATACAAATTTTTTTTTTTGGTACATATGTCATAAATCTTTTGAGCCATTTAGTTAAGGGAAGACGCTATCATTCGGGCAATCCTTTGATACATTATACTTATATACTATTACTTTACCAGTCACATTGGTATTCCTCAGTTCATTTTCATTATTTTTCTTTTAACAGATAGCAGCATCTGTTAAATTTGTGTTACCACTTACCTCCTAATTTCCTTGCTGCCATCTCACACTGCGATTACCCCTGACAATCACTGAGACTGCATGAGGTGGTGCATATGTATGTGACATGTGTCCGCTGCTGGCTTTTTTATTAGTCACTGTTTAGTGACTTTACTTAGTCTGTTTGGATCTCACATAAACCAGCACAGCTCCTGCTCTGCCTAACAAAAGGAATCTGTTATTAATAAACCTAATACCCATAGCACTATGGTAACTATTTCCCATAGTGTTTTTAGATTAAAAAAAATAATGTAGTACTTCCTATCCACAGAAAACTAACTTTGTAAGCCTTTGAAAGCACCCTGCCAGAAGGAGCAGCAAATCAAAAGGGGTGTGTATTATTCATGTGAGTCACTGTGTGAATCTCCCTCATTCACTCCCTTTGGCTGACAACATCCTCTGCTCTGCTGAAGGGAGGGAGGAATGAGGGAAATGCTGAGTGGGTGGAGTCACACAGTATGCAGGAGTAAGTCCGAGAGGTTCCTAGCAGGTATCACTAACCCCCTCGATCCTGGAGGTGCCACGGCAATGGATTCCGGTCAGTGATGGTCTCCCAGCAGAGCTCTATGTAGCGCTGGGGGACCTCATCTGCCCAGACTTACTAGAGCTCTTTAAGGAGATGGTGGTGGAGGGCAGGATGCCGCTGTCACTGAGGCAAGGAATGATCACGATTCTGTAGCGGAAGGGAGAGAGGTGTGATCTGAAGAATTGGCGTCCCATCTCGCTCTTCAACGTGGATCACAAGATCCTGGAAAAGGTCCTAGCAAACAGACTGAAGGTCATCATAGGGAAGATCATCCACCCAGACCAGACCTGCGGCATCCCAGGCCACAGTATTGCAGACAGTCTAGCGCTCATGAGAGACACGGTGCATTACATCAGAAGCCGCCGTAGCCCTGGTCAGCCTTTATCAGGAGAAGGCCTCGACCGAGTTTCGCATGAATTCATGGGTAAAGTACTGCGTAAGTTTGGTCTGGGGAAAATGTTTTGTACCTATGTTAACCTGAAGTATTCTGATATTTGCAGCACGGTGTTGGTGAACGGCTGGAAGACTAACACCTTACAGCCTACCCTCACAGGGAAAGCAATGGTCCTGCATAACGAGGTGCTGCCTGTGCTACACTACACAGCACAGGCATGGCCGCCCACGGCCGAAGTCAGCAAGGCCATTACCAAGACTGTGTTCAAGTTTGTTTGGGGTTCAAAAACGTACAGAGTCAAAAGGTCAGTCATGTAGAAGGAGCCTCGCAAGGGGGGTAAGCGCATCGCCGACACCCCCACTCTGCTTTGGATTTCTTTTGTGTGTGACATGGTCCGAAGAACTCTGCTTACACCAAGGGACTCTGCTGGAAAGTCCATGTCCCTCTTTTTCCTTCTTCCCCTGTGGCGGGGGCTTGTTTGGGGCAAGTGGAACAGCTCCTTCCCTTAAAACTGGGATCCTCCCTGGTACTATGCCGGGTCGGTGAAATTTGTGAGGGATCAACATCTGGAGGGACTGAAGCCGGATTTGTGGAAGAACAAAACTATCCACAAACTCATCAGAGCCAAGGATATTGTGGAGTGTGTTCCAGGGCTGACCACCAGCACCATGGACACCGTGTGGTCCAACATGTCATGTGAAAGGCTTAACAACTGGCACAAGGATCTGTCATGGGTGGCCATCCAGGGGGCCTCCCCACCCGGTCATTTATGGCAGCCCGCAACCTGAGCAAAACCCAGTGCTGCCCCCGATGTCCCATTGTTGAGGAGACATCATTGCACTTGTTCCTGGGAATGCCCCTTTGCTCGGGTCCTGTTGAAAGCCCTGGATCACAAACTGCTTCTTTCTGTACCTAGGAATACCATGACTTGTCATGCTGCACTTTATGGTTTGTTTCAAGGCACCCACACGGTGGGGGCCATGCAGGATGCCTGGCGTCTTATGAACTGCTTCAAAGACGTCTTTGGTACATCAGGAGGTGCCTCACCATGAACAGAGAAACTTTGTCCATCCAGGATTGTTACCGGCTAGTCGTGAGCCAGCTCAGAGACTACGCCTCCCTTGACAGAAGGGTGGACTTAGAAGAAGAGGACTGACAAGCCACTTCTTCATTTTTTTCATCTCTTGTGGACTTTGCATTTTTGTTTTACTGTGATTATGGACTTTATTTAGGGAGTTAAGGGACTTTGACTCTTTCGTCACAGATTGAGTCATCCAGGAAGTTAGCATAGTTCCTTTGGAACCGGTCATTAAGTTTATTACTGAAAATCTGGTGACAGGTTCCCTTTAAGTGGCATGCCACAATAAGTGGCTACTTTTTACAAAATCTCTATCCTTATTTCACCCGCTTAGATACTAAGTTGTATCAAAAAGCACCTTTCCCAGGTAGGGATTAGTAGAATTCAGAGTGCCCCTTTTGAAAAAAACATCTGTTAAATTTGTGTTACCACTTACCTCCTAATTTCCTTGCTGCAACCCCTGCCTTGCCAGGCAGGATTCACCACTGCAATACCCCTATGTGCTATCAGGACCATGTAGTGTAATGTGATTACACGCAGTTGGGACGTATTCGCAAACCCTCCTTCGCCATTGCATCGGCGAGGGTGTTGCAATAATAATAATACTTTATTTATATAGTGCACACAGATTACGCAGCACTGCACAAAGCATGTCAAATTGGTCCCTGTCCCCATGGGGCTCACAATCTAAACAACCTAACAGTGTGTTTTGGTGTGTGGGAGGAAACCAGAGGACACCCACGCAAACACAGAGAGAACATACAAACTCTTTGCATATGTTGACCTGGGTGAGATTTGAACCCAGGACCCCAGCGCTGCAAGGCAGGAGTGCTACCTACTCAGCCACCGTGCTGAGTATAAGATAAGTAGATACAATCTATTGCTCCCTGTGATCAGCCATGTCTTGCAGGGGAACATGTGACTGTAGAACAGGAGAATATTATATATTACTCAGACTTGTAAGAGATTGTCCATCAATGATCACTACTTAAAGGGATTGCCGGTATTTAAAAAAAACATTGATGCTCTTTTTCATGAATGGCGCCACACCTGACTATGGACAGAGAGTAGTTTTTTTTATCACCGTTCGTTTCTATACGGCTGAACTGCAATAGCGGCACAAGCAATAGTCATGTTTGGTGCTGTTTCTGCAAAACAACGGCTTTTATGTCTTGATATATAACAGAAAATATAACACTGGCGCACAGAGAGATATTAGCTAGACACTATCTATTAGATGTTACGTTGCCTTCGCTGGTATATCAGTGGAGGATCCACACTTTAAATGTCTTGTAGGTCCAGTGCCAAGACCCTCTGGAGACTTTACATCCCTATAGGCTGCTCCTGCACATAAGATATAGGGGTTATTATAGCTACTCTTCAGGGGCATAACTACAGGGACAGCAGCCACAGCAGGCAATATGGGGCCCACAGAATCAGAGGGCACCAGCAATGGATGTGTATCGAGTATGTATATGCTGTATTTGTGTGTATGCATGTGTGTATGTGATACTGTATGTATATGTGCTGTGTGTATACTGTATGTATGTATATGCTGTATGTGTGTGTATGCATGTATGTATATGCTGTATGTGTGTGTGTGTATGCATTGGTGTATATGATACTGTATATATATATATATATATATATATATATATATATATATATGTGCTGTGTGTGTATGCATGTATGTATATGCTGTATGTGTGTGTATGCATGGGTGTATATGATGCTGTATGTATATGTGGTATGTTTATACTGTATGTATGTTTATGCTGTATATGTATATATATGGTGTATATATGTTATATTTGTATGTATAAAAGTATATAAATATGTGTGTATATATAAGTGTAAATGATTGTAACTTATGTGTGAGTGTACAAATATATCTTTTTAAGAGGGAAGATTCAGAAGTCTGCTATGGGACCCTGCGTCTACTAGTTACACCCCTGATGCTCTTCCTAGACAATGCCATTGGTTAAGCCCACGTTGTAGTGGCAGCGTGACATTCCCCTCCGGTCCATATATCACCCCATGTATCAGATGTACATGAGTCACGGGCTGTGTGATATTCAATCTCCTACAACATTCCACCTATGGGAAGTATTTATATAGGAGGACGATACAGGGCAGCAGACTGGGGCCCCCCGCTTTGAAGTCAGAGTCTCATTCAATGGTCATTGGGAAATACCTGGAGATATAGAGACGCCTGGGATATTCCAGCAGCGAGAACATGCGGTCCACGAATAGATTAGACGCAAATGTCACCCAGTAATTTATAACCCACAGCAGGAGCAGACGACACATTACATGTCTGTCATGAGGCCAAAAAGAACTTATTTTACTTTTATTGAATCAATACATGCAGTAATCACCAGACAAAGACGCATAAAAAGTAATTACCCCAAGTAAACACAAGAGAACTTGGGACACCTGATAATGTCCTCAGTACGGTCCCCTTAAAACATCCAAATCCCTGACAAGAAAATAACGGATTGGTGCAGACAACACGTCCAGAGAAGAGGGAACATATAAGACTAAGGTAACACCGCTGGGCCAAAATAACTGGTTGGAGACTGCAAAACCACAAAAAATATATAATGTACAATGAAAAAAAATCACCAATCACTATACTAAGCCGTGGTTAGCAAAGACTTCCCTATGTGCCCAAATCGGGACCATACAAGATGAATGTCCACACCACCTCTACACTCCTGCAGCTCCAGGAAGCGCAGGATGTGCCCCTTTAAAAAAAAACGCTGACTGTGGCACTTACTGGGACGGCAGTAGGAGGCCTGTTTGGCAAACTCTGCACTGGGCAGATGGCCTGGGTGCCCACAGAGAGGGCTATGAGTGCCACTTTTGGCGCCCATGCCATAGGTTTGCCACTTTTGCCCTATAGTATATAGTACTACACCTCTAAAAGTATCTGTGAAAGTTGGGTCACAACCAAATTGTTACTTAGCTTTCCTAGATTTTTTGGTGAAAAACTAGGCAGAATTTTACATGGATGGTTTCAATAGTTGCAGGACCGATTTACCCATAAAGCAACTCCTTGGGTCCCCTGAGATCAACACACTGAGGCACATTTACTGTGGACCTGGCGCCAGTTTTCTGTTGGACTTCTCAGAGCCGAAAACGCCGATAACGAGGGTTCCGACAGAAGTGTCCACGCCACATGTGTGTCACATGTGACCCTTTTGTGTTGCGGCTGCACTACTCTTCACACAACACAAATTTCTGCACTAAAATTTCGCACACATGTTAAAAGTGCACCGAAAAAAAATGTTGTCGGAGCAGTGTAGGAGGCGCCAGATTCATGAAGACCGTTCGCCAAAAATCTTGACTCTGGTGCCCCCTGCACTATATGCAGGACACTGCACATAGTACGGACTGCACTGTTCTTGATGTAGAGCAGCGGTTCTCAACCTGTGGGTAGCGACCCTGGCGGGGGTCGAACGACCAAAACACAGGGGTCGCGATCCTATTACGTTTTTGCCGCGATTCACTGGAAAAACGGAATAGAACGTGTGTAATAATAACTCACTGCTTAAGGACCTGTGGCTGCTGTGTACAGGGGAAGCTTGAGGACCTGTGGTGATGTCATCATCACATGACCCTCTGGCTTCTCCTCTATACAGACTCCCGCGGAACAGAGCTGCTCTGATCACAGTGAGGAGAAACCAGAACTTGAAGCAGGAGGGGAAACACTAGAACTGGGGGCAGGAAGGGAGGAACTAGAACTGGGGCAACAAATGGAGGAACAAAAACTGGGGGCGGGCGTATGTTAGAGGGGAAGGGACAAAATGGGGCCAGCAGGGGGAGATGGGCCAGAAAAACTGGGGCTGCAGGGGAGGGGAGGGACTTTGTCATGAACGGGAGAGGCATAGGAGGGAGGGGGAGGGAACTGGGGGAAGGTGTCTAGTAGTTCTTTTCATTGTACTAGGAGTGCAGTATTATAGTAGTTAATACTGTACATAGGGGGCAGTGATTATAGTAGTTCTATTCTTGTCATTAGGGGGTAGTATTATAGTAGTTATGATTCTTGTAATATTAGGTGGGCCAAGCAGTAGATAGTAGTTAATTCCTGTACATAGGGGCAGTATTTAGTAGTTATATTCTTGTATAGGGGGCCGTTCTTATAGTAGTTATATTCGTACATAGGGTGCAGTCTTTATAGTAGTTATCTTCTTGTAACATTAGGGGACAGTATTATAGTAGTTAATTTCCTGTAATAGGGGGCAGTATAGTTTATAGTTAGTTATATTTCCTGTACATAGGGGCAGTATTTATAGTAATATTCCTGTTTACATAGGGGCAGTCTTCAAGTATATAGTAGTTATTTCCTGATCGTCTCAGGGGCAGCACACCCCAAATGGGTTTTAGTCCTCTAGAACCCAATCAGATAGAGACAGGTACGAAGCAGTACACATGTATTCAATTAAATAGTTAAGGTAGGCCCTATAAGTAGGGCGGAGGAAATTATGGAGACAGTGGGGACAGTTACTCCAGTGGCCTGGTGGTTTCTGCCTTGGCTTGGTTACCTACGTCTGGAAAGAAGACACACATTAATAGTGTGGAGTGTGCAGAAGACATTTCTGGCGCGAGACATTTCTGTCCCTGGGACAAAATCTGCCCCGCGCACCAGAAAAGGTGTGTCAACTGAGTTCCCTGCCTGACCAGTTTTACTTTTGGTCATTTTCCGCCAGGTTTTACAGCGCCCAATAAGGGCTGCGACACATATTAAGTTTGTCTGAAGTTTCCACTCCGCCAAAGCCACGCCCTTTCGGCGAGAAGTAGTCGCGAGCAGCGGGAAAAAGGAAAAAGTGCAATTTTTTCTGTCCCGACAGCTAATAATAGGTAGTAGGAGAGCAGAATATGAGGTGGGTGAAAGAGACTCACAAAAAGTGCGGAGAAACCACCCTAGTAAATGTCCCCAGTGTATTTTTCTTTCTATAGGGTCAACAAAAGATACAGACAGGGACCTTATGTGAGCCTGTTCTTTGTCCGCGACGCACACAGTGGGGTAGTCCATGTTGCTCAGACGCTTGAGGTTTTGTATGAGACGGCCCTGTTTCAGCAGCCTAACAGGGCAGTGTTGAGCCTCGTACACGCCTGGCCCTCCATGGGTTTGGTTCGATACCCGCAAGGCTTGTAATGGCCTCCAGAGGGAGAGGTAAGGCCGACCAGCCTACGTCACACCTACGCAAGCCCCGCCTACCTCCATGGCGGGAAGCCGGACCGGAAGTTCCTCAGCTCCGAGGAGTCCGGGATTGTGACACTTCAGGTGAGGGCAGGCCGGGCCTGTGTGATGCCCTGATTTACAGCCCCGGATGTGGGTGCTTCCCTTTATGCAGCGCGTTGTATCAAATGTATGATAAGGGTATAATGTACATAGGGGTGCACCGTTGAAGTATATAGTCGTTATAGTCTATGTAACTAGGGGGCACAGTATTTAGTAGTTATATCCTTGTACTAGGGGGCAGTAGAGTCTTATAGTAGTTATATTCTTGTACATAGGGTAGTATATAGTAGTTTATATCGTACATAGGGATAGCAGTAATTATAGTAAGTATCCTGTTAATAGGGGGCAGTGTAATTAGTAGTATATTCCTGTCATAGGGGGCGGCAGTATTATATAGTAGGTAGATTCCTGTACATAGGGGGTAGGTATTATAGTTAGTTATTCTGTACATAGGGAAGCAGTATTATAGTAGTTATTATTATATTCTTGTACATAGGGGTAGTATTTCGTTAGTTATATTCTTGTACATAGGGAGCAGTATTAAGTCGGTTATATTCTTGTAACATAGGGGCAGTATATAGTAGTGTTATATTTTGGGCATAGGGGGGGTGGGGTTAGTTTATAGTAGTTATATTTGTGACCCTCGGCGCAGTATTTCGTAGTTATATTTTTGTACATGGGGGCATAGTTATAGGTAGTTATATTCTTGTACATAGGGGGCAGTATTATAGTAGTTATAGTCTTGTACATAGGGGGCAGTATTATAGCAGTTATATCTTGTTAAATAGGGGGGGAAAATATTATAGTAGTTCTATTCTTGTACATAGGAGGAGTATATTAGTAGGTATAGTCTTGTACATAGGGGGCCGTATTATAGTCGTTATATTCTTGTACATGAGTTGGGGTCACCCCAACTTGAGGACTGTTATTGCGGGGTCCACAGCATTAGAAGGTGGAACCACGCTATATATAAAATATTAATTCTTATTCAGCCCAACTCTATGAAAACTACTACTGTATTTCCCTAACATTTCTGTGAAATTACATCACAACTGTTTATTGGATATAAAACACAATAACTGAATAAGTAGAGCTACGGTTTATTATAAAAAAATATTTCACAAAAAAAAGGACTAAATCATTTATTTATTTTTCATACTATCGGTATGGTAGGTTCTGTTACCTAAGGATTATAATGACTTTTCTATTTTAAAATGAAGCACCCTCACACTCCTCTGTATATAAGTATTCATGTATATCAGGTATTTATGATAGGTCTGGGGATATGTTATTATTTGCTAAGGTCTCCATTACAGACTACCATATTTCCATGATGTGTTCAAATAAATTACGATAAGATAACCCCATAGAGGTCTTTTACACAAGGTCCCGGTTTGAGTGGGCTCAGTGTCTGACAACTTGTGGTCGGACACCTTTCAACAAATATCTGGCTCGGAGAAAAGGATCTGAGGACACCTCTTTGAAACTTTAGTTAGTAAGCTAAACCAATTGAAAAATGGAAAGGTTGGCCAATATATCTAGTAGCATCGGCACTGATGAATGCAAAGGGTTGCCAGAAAAGGAATTGGATATGAATAGATTGCACATAAGCATTATTGTGATAACAAGCATTGTAGGTAAAGTGAACTTTAAAAGAAACCTGTCACCAGGGAAACCTCCTCCACAACCCACACAGTACCTTAGAGAAAACAGTACCTTAGTATTTACAGTCCAAAAAAAGGAGTAGAGACAGCTTTGTGGGTCGCATGCTCCCGACCGCCATGCAGCTACTTCAAAGCTTTCTTCGGGCAATTTGGAGTTGGGTGGAGCCCTGCTATGGGTCTGAGATTTTATTTCAAGATGTTTTTTACTGTATTCTTGGAGTTTAAAGTAAAGCTTTTATATTTTGGTGAAGTATTTTTCTTTATTCTTGTACAGAGGAAGCAAAAGATTGGGTAAGTGATCGGAACCCAAGTGTTGGTGGTGATGTTTCTGACTTTGACGTGGGGATCAGGAGCATCCGAGTTATGAACTACACTGTCCTCTGATGAAGAAAAATTGACACCAACAGAACTGTTCTAGTCCTGTTTTTGGGACTGTGATCTAGGTACTGTGTCTTTGAGCCATTATTATTCTTAGGGCACGTTGATGTAGAGCAGTGGTTCTCAACCTTCTAATACAGTTCCTCATGTTGGGGTTTGGGACCCCAAACCAGTACAAGAATATAACTACTATATACTGCCCAATCTGTACAAAGACTATAACTACATACTACTGCCTTCCTATGTACAAGATATAAATACTATAATAGTGCCCACTTGTACAAGGGATATAAACTCACTATAATCACTGCCTCCTATGTACAAGACTATAACTACTATAATACTATGTACAAGGACTATAACGACTATAATACTGCCCCCTATGTACAAGACTATAACTACTATAATGACATGCCCCATATGTACAAGAATATACTTTACTAATAATACTTGCCACCTATGTACAAGAATTATAAATATATAATACTGCCCCCTATGTACAAGACTATAAAACTACTCTAATACTGCCCCCTATGTACAAGACTATAACCCTACTATTATACGGACCCCTATGTACAAGACTATAACTCTTCATCATCTGACCCCTGAGCTACAAGACTATAAATACTATATATGACCCCTATTGTACAAGACTATAACTACGATAATACTGCCACTATGTACAAGGGACCTATAAACACTATATACTGCCCCCTATGTACAAGACATCACTACTCATAATACTGCCCCTAGTACAAGGGAATATAAACTTACTAAATACTGCCCACATGTACAAGAATATAATATATAATACGCCCCCTATGTACATGAATATAACTACTATAATACTGCCCCTATTTAAAGCATATAACTACTATATAATCTGCCCCTTTGTACAAGAATATAACTAACTATAATACTGCCCCCTAGTGTACAAGAATCTCATACATAATACTGCCACATGACAAAGGATTATAACTACTATAAATACTGCCCCCTATGCAGGGGCGGATCTGCAATTTTACCCACCGGATTTTCCCGGGGGCGGTCGGCCTGGGCCGGTCGGAGCTTCTCCGGGGCAGGTTCGCACTCCCTAACAACTTTTGATTTAATCTATAGTACCTGCATCGTACGACGTACGAGCAGGTAATATTAATAGTACACAGACGCGACGCAGCACCGAGCTTCTGCCGTCTGTGTATACATTCAGCTACAAAAGGTCGCGCAATTGACTCATGGCGACCTTGTGTAGTGTGGAGGATGGCTGACTTACCAGCTTCAGCGGTCCAGACGCCCGGCCTCGTTGTAGCCCGCGGCTGGTGTAAGAGGCGCGGAGCAGTGAGTTCACGATCCCGCGCCTCTGCCACAAGCGCCGAAGACGAGGGAAGACGGGAAGAAGAAAACTGCTCCAAGAGGTGTGTATTAGTGTTTTTTGTTTTTTTTAAATATAGAATGGGGGCGCTATTGTATATGGGAGGGGGGGGGGATTCTTATATGCAGGGGGGCTTTATGTTAGATCGGGGAGGGGGGGGATTCATTATATGGCAGGGGGGGCCCACTCGGGCACTTGGGCATATTCTATCGCTGGGACTGGCCAGGGGGAATTAATTATATGGAAGGGGGCATTTTCTATACTCTGGGGTGGAAGAGGGCATTAATATCATTTGATGGCCTGAGGGGGCCAGGGGGCATTTTATGGTATATATGGGGCTGGCAGGGGGGCATTAATTATATGTGGTGGGGGGGCATTATTGCATTTTCTAATACAGGGCTGGCAGGGGTGACTTAATTATAGGGGGGGACATATTCTATAGCGGGGCTGGCAGGGGGCATTAATTATATGTCTGGGGCAGGGGGGGTGCATTAGTCCATATTAGGGACGGGCAGGGGGCATTAATTATATGTAGAGGCGGGCAGGGGCATTAAGGGGCTATTATATGTCTGGGGCGGGCCAGGGCGGCATTTATATATGGGCGGGGGGCATTACTGTATATCTTGGATGACAGCGGGAATTATTAACTATATGGTATGGGGCGGGGGGGGCATGGGCATTATTCTATATAAGGCTGGCAGGGGGCCTTAATAATGGCGGGGGCGGCATTATGTTTATCGGCCATGGCAGGGGGGCATTATTATATGTCGAGGCGGGAAGGGCATTATTGTATATCTGGGCTGCAGGGGGATTAATCTATACGTTCTGGGGTAGGTTGGGGCATAATTCTATGTCGGGGGTAGGCGGGGCCATTAATATATGTCTGGGGTAGGGTGTACATTATAGTGGGCTATTTGTGTGGACTAAATATTTCAGGGGGGGGCTCTATACAGTATTTGGGGCACAGTATAGGTGGGTAGCAGAAGAAGGGAAAAGGGAAAGTGCAGAACTAGAGTGTGTGGTAAACTCATGCAGAAAGCTGTTGTACCTGGAGCGAAGCGACAAAGAGAAAGAAGACAAGGGATGGTTGGAACTTAATGGAGAAGGATGAGGAACGACGTGCATCCGAGGACACGCACCTGATTGTCCTGGATGTAATAGGTGAGGATCGTGTGTGTTCGTTAGCTGTCTAAGGTAAATACGATTTTTTTAGTTCTTGCTTCTGTGTATATAGGTAGTATTATAGTAGTTCTATCCTGTACATAGGGGGCAGTATTATAGTAGTTATATTCCTGTTACATGGTGGCAGTCAGATTATAGTAGTATATTCTTGCTACAAGGGGGCCAGCGTATAGTAGTTATGTCCGTACATAGGGGGCAGTATTATGTAGTTATATTCCTGTAATAGGTGCACGTATTAATAGTAGTTATATTCTTGTACATAGAGGCAGTATTATAGTAGTTATATCTTGTAATAGGGTGCAGTTATTATTGTAGTAATTCTTGTACATAGGGGCAGTACTATAGTAGTTAATTCTGTACATAGGGGGACAGTATATAGAGATTATAGTTGTACATAGGAGACAGTATTAATAGTTATCATTCCTGTACATAGGGGGCAGTATTATAGCGTAGTTATGTATTCTGTACATAGAGGGCCGTATTATAGTAGTATCTTCCGACATAGGTGCAGTATTATAGTAGTCTATTCTTGTACATAGAGGCCAGTATTATAAGTGTTATATTTCTTTACCTAGGGAGCCGTATTATAGTAGTTATATTCTTGGGACATAGGGGCAGTATAGTATAGTAGTTATATTCCTGTAACATAGGGCAGTTTATAGTAGTTAGATATTTATATAGTAGTTGGCTTGTATATGGGAGAAGGTATTGTAGTAGTTTATTTTTGTATATAGAAGGAGGATGAATGTGTTATTGTAGCATTATTCTTGTACATAGGAAGGCAGTATCAATAATTCTTTCTTGAATTGTACAGTATGGCACAGGGGGGAAAAGCTATTTAAGGCTTATCGGGTTGGGTGTTTGCATAATACTAATCGACAGTCACATTCTTGCTCATAGATTCCACTTACTAGCCACAAAGATGTTATGTTTTGCAAATTAAGGCCATCTACAACAATTTGTCTGTTAAACCCCACCCACTGTATCTGACCACACCCACTTGTTTTGACTCCGCATGTTTAAATGGGGCCACTTTATATTTTTTTCAGGGGCCATTTTAAATCCCAGTCCGCCCTGCCCCTAGTACAAGAATATAACTACTATAATACTGCCCCCTATGTACAGCCAGGCAGGCTCCAACTTTCCAATGCCAAAGCTGGCAGAAACACCCAGCCAGCTCAAGCAAGGATGTTAATCCAAGGTTTGTTAAAGGAACAAATGTCAGCGTACAAGTTCCAGTGCAAGTAGGAAGTTTGTGTGGACAATGAAGACGGAACAAGCAAGAGATGGTAAACAACTACAAGTGAAAATGTTGGATCATTCTGTGAGCAGAGCAAAGTTGCCTGAAAGTCAAAGGCCAAGGTACTATGCAGAGTGTGCAGCAGCCTCCATCCCAGGCTTCAGGTGGACAATCCACTCCACCCGGGGCAGGCAGAGGAGGATTCCTGGAGAGACAGACAATCCAGGAGAACCCTGCTGCAGAGTGGGTGCTACAGTCTGAGAGCAACAGGTGGTATGGGGGCCTGCAGGCTGCTGAAGGAGAGCAAAAGCGGCCAAGAAGTTCAGCTCCAGAACGTGCCACAGGTCGTATCTGCAGACATACGGGTTCCATTCAGGAGATAGTGACCGAACGAGCAGCGACAGTGACTGCAAATGCAGAAATCACAGGACTTTGTACGAAAAATCGCAAGGTCCAGACCAGGCAAAAGCAGTCATGGCGGTCAAAAGGATCCAGTACTGCAAGCAGGCCGGAACAACACCCAGCGCAAACTGCGCCCCCAGAGCCATCAACCCTGAGCTCGGCTGGCCGGGCAGATACCAGGACTGGTGAGAAAAAAGATGGAGAACATTGAAAACAAACAAAAGCTGTTGTACCTGCAAAAGCAGATTGACTGAACGGATATGCTACAATGGCCAGCGAAAACCAGGGAAAACGGGCCCTGCTTAACAACAAGCTGGACCAATTGCAAAACAGCTTTATGATACTGTTGCGGGAGATGGAGGGCCCACTATTGAGAACATGGGACCAGTTGGAGAGACTTCAGGAACCCGCAGGAGGTTTGAGGAGACAGGCTCAAACATTCCCGGTCTGAACCCAACAGGCTCCATGTGCGTGAGACCCATGCTGCAACCAGCTACACTTGCCTTTTGAGGAGGGGAGAAGTTTAACAAAAAGCGGCGGGGCGGGCAACAACAGCAAAAAGTCCTGAGCAGATCCGGGTAAGGGAACAAGGCCCAGCAATCCCTAATGAGGTACTACAAGTTCCCAGCAGCAGTAGAACTGAATCAGCAGTGAAGTGGAGGAGGAACCACAAGTCCAAGGAGACAGCGCTCTGCAGGAGACTCTGGACTCATACCTTGAAGGTAACACTGTAGCTGCACCCAAGGTATATCTGAGAGGACGTGAGGTTAAGGATACATCTGAGCAGGACATTCAGGGCTGTGATCAGCACAGTCCTGCGGGAATTAATGATGATCAATGTTGCTGATATGCCGATATTGCTGATGTCTCTGTTGTTGCCCATTTCTGATGTTTTTCAGTGTGTGATGTGATAAGTCCCAGCTGAGGAGGAGTAATGCAAGCTAACAATTCTATGGCAGCTGGTGACGCAGAGAGCCACGGATGTTGTGGAGAAGCAGGACAATCAACAGACTGAGGAGTTCCCCCCTATACTCACACACCACAGGAAGCAGAGCCACATGGCCCGGCGTGGCGGAGCCCCATTGGTCGGGTGGTCAGAAGCCCCATGATTCGGCGTGGGTCAGCAGGGCCCTCTAGTGCGATGATCTGCAGCCCACACATCCCCAACAGCAGGAACAGGGGTAGACATCAGGTAATGCGTGGTCGGGGTTCCCATTTTTCTCCTCCAGCACCAATGGACACCGCCAGCGCCTTTCAAGAGGAGGAATGTTGTCCGGTTAGGCATAGAAGGGGCTAAGGAAGATCTAACTGACAGGAGGCAGTGGTGCAGGGACATGTGTGCACCCAGATGGGTTTCCAGCCAGCCGATATTCTAGGCCGTCGTAATAAATCTTCCGATAGACAGGGGTATGATATCCGCTCAAGTGATTGTCTAATCTGGACCGGTTCTGCGGCTCAAAACACCCCAGTACAGAGATTACTGAGGGGATGGAACAGTTTAGCTTTATTCCCATCCCAAACCAGAAGATACCTGCCATTGTCACCCATCAGTTCTGGAACGAGTCTGTCCCCCCTCAGGATATCATCATATGCTCAAGAGACATTTCACCTCATGTCAGACATGACCAAAACCAGGGATGAGGAGGGATCTGGACCGTGGGTGGAGGGTCATGGTTAATTACATCAACACCAGAACATCACCATCACCTCCCCCCAACTCCTTCTTTATCGGCCAGAGAGAAGGGGTGGTTTTTATGTCAGACCAGGTTATGTTTTAGGTGTGCGGAGATCTGCGTCATGTGGCGAGTAACTGCACCACAATGAAGTGCACCCTGTGTGGAGACCTCGCCATGTGAGGGCCCAACTGCCACAGACCATAAGATGCAACCTTTGCTGGTCAGATCGGTCACCCACAAGGGACTGTCCTGAGCCTGGCAATATCTGTAGGGACCTCCCCGATGATGAAGACCTGATGGGAGGGCAGATGTACCAGATGAGGAGAGGAAGAGGAGGGCCCTATTGTCAAGGGTCAGGTGAACATGCCAGAGACCCAGATATAGTGGATGCTGCCAGACCATCCAGGGTAAGGTTAACCCAGAGGGGGACATGGAGGTAGTGGAGCAGTCTGTAGAGCTAGAGCAGCCAGCGACTGCCCTTCCTGGAACTGACAACGACCACAAGGGAAAATAATAGGTGTTAAAAGAGGAAGAAGGATAAGAGCACCAGAAACCGAGAGTGCGTGGACAACCGTCCAAAAAACCCCAAAATGAAGATCGGAATCAGGCTGATGTTTACTGTGACCAGTAATAATAGGTAACAGTGTACTCCGAGTCAGATGGAGGAGGAGGAGAAGATTGAGAGCTGAAACGATGATGGAGGAGAATATGATGAAGACCCGGGGGGGGGATCCTCCCACAAAAGGAAACCTATTCATACCGAGTCAGTTGGGAATGGAAACTTGTAGTCAGGAAGACAACTCTGATCTATGATGTGGCGGAGATCTTTCTTCTTTTTTTTCTAATGGCAGGCTCCATCTTACTGTGCCACCAGTAAGTTGAACAGCATAAGAGCCTGAAGACCAGACATGCGGGTATGATTCATTAAAATATCTCAATGGCGGATGTTTCTTTTCTTACGGAGACCGTTTAAAAACCTTGGGTCTTCATACGCCCGGAGGCGGAGAGAGAGGAGGAGAGAGAGAGATGGCATCTGGTCCTTCCTTTTGGTCGCGGCTGGGGAGCCTATGCTGGAGTCTCCATCTTATTTAAACACCCACGAGTGCATGTCCACAGACTCACAGACGGTATCGAGGGACGGTGCCTGCTGCTAGAATAGAGAAATCCACAGAGGCGATAGACTCCGGCCTCATTAACATCTATGGCCCCACAGACAGTGCCCGAAAGGACTCAGCTTTTTAAGGACATGAAGCCTTATCTTTTCAACATCAATTCCTGTCATCATGGCTGGGGACTTTAAGCCAACCACTCCACCAGGGACCAGGAACAGGAGGCCCTTACCAGGACTGTTAAGGTCTAAACAGTATTATTCAGCAGGCTGGCCTGTCTGATGTTTTGTACAGGGTGGTAGGAGTACAAAGTTCACCTACACCTGTGCAGGGAGCAGACAGTAGGATTGATATTGCTATGGGTGGTAATAATGAATGAGGAATGGAAAGGAAATGTCCAATTCAGATCACTTGGCTTATAGTTTGTTTGGTGCTCTAAGTATCTGTTGGTGGTAGAGGAATAATGTGACTAAATTCTAGGTCTGTTAGATGATATTTCTGCAGGATACATTTCATCTTTTTTGCGCATCAACTGGACAGGTAGATTCTTATAACAACAAGGGTCCAGCCGAATGGTGGGAGGGAGTCCAGGAGGAGATCCGATCCCGATTGCAGAGACTGTCAATTAAGGAAGGGGAGAAAGTAGTTACAGCCAGTATCTGAGATGCGTAAAGAAGTGGAGGCACTCTATTCGGCAGGGCGGATGACCAACAAAGGATAGACCCAGCTGAAATCTGAGATTAAGACAGTATCAGTACAGGAGTAAACCTCCCTGGTAGTGGAGAGGGACTATGGCACCCGCGGGGAACCTGATCATTTGAGAATTGCCGGAGAAGCGTTGTAGTTGTAGGAAGAAACTGATCACAGGGTGTTTTACAGAGTCTCAGGAAGGGAATCCTGGGAGGTGGGGAATGTACGTACTGATGTTAAGAGAAGGCTTTGGATGAATGAAAAAGGACCCAATCTTGGCGTCAACTCCGGGCCCTGATACTGGGAATTGGACTTTCATCCTTTGACAGCAAGAAATCACGGTGGAGGAGATAAAGAGGCAATGATAAGTTAAATCTGAAGAAGGCACCAGGTCCAGATGGTATAAGAGCTGAATTTAGAAGTTCAGAGAACCTCTTGGCTCAATCGCCTTGGATGTTTACAGAAATTGTTCTAGAAATCACCTGATGCCTCCATCCATGAGTGTCTCATCGCTAATTCTGTGTCCAAAGGAAAGAGCCTACTGACATTAAGACTGGAGGCCAATCGCCCTCTTGAATGTCGACAGGAAGATTTTGGCAAAAATTCTGTTTTTCGATTAGTTGTTTGTCCCCGGCACTGTTTGGCAGGCTCTCAGTACGGCACAGTAAAAGGGCGGAACATTCTGGAGCAGTCATCTCGATAAGGGAGTATGTTTGAGAGATGTAAAGCTCTGAGTGTGGGAGATATGTTGTAGTTCTGGACCAGGCTAAAGCCTTTGACAGGGTTGACCATGATTATCTGTGGGCACTTTATCAAAGTACGGTATTCTGGGAGAATTGTGGATTGGCTAAGAACTCTGTATAGAGAGGCAAGAGCTTTCCTTGATCAATGGTTGGCAGGGGGCACTTTAGGGTAGAGGCAGGGTGAGACAGGTTGTCCTCTGAGTCACTGCTGTATGTGTTTGCCATCGATCCGTTCCTGAGATCACTGCAGCGGTGTGATTTTTCAGGGGTGCCGGTCCCCATTGCTTGCCCCGGATGTGTTGCCTACGCGGATGATGTTGACTGTGGTGATATCTGAACTTCGTGAGGTGGATGCTGCTCCTGACTTTGATCTACCGCAGTTTGCCAAGGCCTCCAGCCAATTAAAATTCTTGGGGTTAAATTCGGGAGGGAAGATAATTCTGCACTAAATTGGGAGGATAAGTTGGAAACCGGAAATGTAAAGGTTCAGCGATGTGAAAGAATTGGAGGCTGACCTCATAGAGAAAGACTTACCTGGTCCCTGTCTTCCTCTACTCTCGTTGTCTTTCCTTTGCCAGAATCTTTCTCCGCTGAGGCTCTTTAGCCGTTCTTCCAACTTTTATGGGGGACAGGTTGAACCCAGTTAAAAGAGGGATAACCTACCTGCAGAGGAGAGAGGGTGGACTGGATGATATGTTAAATCCAATGGTCTTCTTTGACTCCGTGTTTCTGAAGTTAATTTTGGTTGCCTGGACTCAAATATGGTCTCCTGTGGGTAAGTAGTGTAGGGACTGGATATTGCTTCTGCAGAATCCTGGATGCGAGGCGGCAGTCTCAAGAGGGGCCGATGGACTCCTGGCTTCCTCCCCCAGTATCTGGAGTATGGTCTGAGGTGTTTAAGGAAAGGGGGATAGACAAGTCTTTTATTGAAAGTAAAGAGACCAGGAAGATCGTATTCCAGAGTCTGTAGGACCTTCTATTATCTGCAGCTGGCACTTCCAGACTGTCCAACCACCACCCTAAAGGACAGTCTGAGGTTTCTGAATGGTCGGAGGCTGCCCCATAAGTTTCGTGACATCGCCTGGCTGTCATTACAGGGAAAAAACTGTTGTCAGGGAAATTATTAGTTCCTCAGTATGGTAGATCGTATGTGTCCCCTTCGGGTGTTAGACAGAGGTAGACATAACCATTTTATCTCTCAGTGCTGGGGTGGAGGAAATCTGTGCGTGAAATATCCACCAAGTTAAGAATCCATCACTTGCAGTCCCTCAGGTACCCAGAGAGTCCTCTAGGTGTGACACCTACTGTAAGTAACATCAACCAGGAGACCATGTATATAGTAATCCAGGTCATCAAGTATTACCACTGGCACATGAGAACCAGAGTGTACATAAATAGCGAGCCATTCCATCATAATAAAGCCATAAGCCTCATATGTCCGAGCTCAGGTGGATCCGGTCACTAGAGGTCAGGAAAAAGCGGGAGAATATAAGTCTCTGGATGAACATCCATCTAGACTGAAATCTGTCTGATACAATGTGGACGCATTGTTTTTTTCTGTTTTTCTTGTTTCCCTTTCAGGCAAAATGGACTCTTAAGTTACATTAATATACATTTATTTTATGAACATGTATGATTATACTGAATGATCTATGATTTATTTTGATGGAAAAAGTATTTCTGTATTTATGTTTGTTTTTTACTATAAAAATTGCCCCCTATGTACAAGAATATAACTGCTATAATACTGCCCGCCTATGTATAAGAATATTACTATAATACTGGCATTATGTGCAAAATATCATGCATAATACTGCCCAGTTCTAGTTCCCTCCCTCCTACCAAGGGCCGGGTCCAGGTTTTAGTAGGCCCCTGGGCGACAGAGCCTCAGGGGGCCGCTTTGTAGTGAACTCACGTGACATGATTTAAAATTCAGAATCTCAAAACAGTCTCCTTTCCCCGAAATATTCCCTAGTTTATCTACCAAACAGCCGATCATGGTCAGGCAGTTTTGAGGTCATTAACAACAACGGATGAGCCTAAAAATTGTGCCCCTCCCCTCTGCCAAGTAATAAAACTGAAACACAACTCAGCTGCTGCAGAACCTCATAATACACCCCTGAGCTGCTGCGGAACCCATAATACCCCTGAGCTGCTGCCACCCCTGAGCTGCTGGGACCTCATAATACACACTGAGCTGCTGCGGAACTATAATACACCATAGCTGCTGCGGAACTTCATAATACACAATCACTGCTGCGAACTATAATACGCAGTTCATGCTGCAGAACCTCCTAATAACAATCACTGATGACAAGAACCCTCTCTGCTTCTCATGTACATACAAACCAACAGAGAGTCACACATGCAGCAAGCCATATATACAGGCAGTCACACATGCAGCAAGTATAGCTACATGCAGATACATACATACAAGCATGGAGGCAAACACACACACTGATAGGAGAGACATACAGATACACATGCAGGCAAAACATCATCACCATACCATACACTCACTATATACACATCCATACATGTCACATACCATCACACACCCTGTTGGGTCTGCAGCACTTCTGCTTTACTGCAGCTCCCCTAGTTTTCATCCCACCTCCTGCCCCCAATTCTGGTCCCCCCACTGCCCCCACTTTTGGTCCCCCCCTGCTGCCCCAGTTTTGGTGTGGTGCCCCCCTGCTGCTTCAAGTTGTAGTTTTACTCACTATGAGCAGAGCAGTGCTGTTCCGCGGGAGTCTGTATGGAGGAGGAGCCGGAGGGTCATGTGATGATGACATCACCAAAGGTCCTCCTGCTTCCCCTGTAAGCAGCAGCCGACAGATCCCAGTGAGTGGTTATTACACACACGTTTATTACGTTTTTGCCACGAATCACGGCAAAAACGTAATAGAATCGCGACCCCTGCTGTTTTGGTCGTTCGACCCCGCCGGGTCGCGACCCACAGGTTGAGAACCGCTGATGTAGAGGATCGTATTTATGTTTTTTTTATTTTGGACATTTCAGAAGGTTATTTTTGGCAGACCTACACCTCTAACGTCCTCTAGTAAAAAATTTTTATTGTTAATTGAGGATCATTTTATGTATGCAGGAGATATGTGCAATTTTTACCTTTAAATCTATGTGGGGTTGCTAATTTGTATCTATACTGTGTGTGTCATTAGTGTGTTGATTCTTCTAAAAAAAAGACTTTTATTGATGTCCTCTGTTCCAGTTATGGAGGCAGAGAGCTGCATTATGCAATTTGTATAACTCACCTCCACACTGACACTACTAACCCAGCCCCCTCATGAATGAGAGAGACATGTGATCTCTGAGACAATTCCTGAGGGCAGCATCAGGTTAATTTGTCTTCAAATCACCAAGTCTCCTTCAGCCTGAACCTCCTACTGCCCTAAAGGTAAAGTAATGGAGCTTTATATGTCTTTGGTTGATATTGGCAGATGGTCCCTAAGTACTAGTTCCATACAGAACAAGTAGGCAGGCAGTGCAGTAACCACTGCATTACCAGAAACCATTACTAGTTGCATATAATTTTACAAACTGATTTTTTAACAATGCATCCATGGAAAGGAAACTTTTAGGATAAGGGCAATGCTTTTTAACCATAGTTTTAATTTAAGTATTGGATGGGTTAATTGCATGCCAGGTTCTCTTTAAACTCTCCTCAAGCAAACAATCAGGGGTTCAAGTTACGCATTTCAAACAATCAAAGCTCAGCTTTCATTTTCCCATAGCACTTTATAAAATTAAAGCTGAGCTATGACTGGTTGCCATGAGCAAGACAAGATGCCCTGCCTTATGCAAGTGTTGTTCCCTGCATTGATCCTAGTTTCCTGAACCTGTGTAAAACTGCATTGCCATAAAACACTACTATGGGTGAGTTTATCAAGACTGGGTGCATTGTAATCCAGTCATGGGGAGATGGGGGCTTGTTTATCGCAGCACGATAAATCAAGCTTATCGGCATTTTCACATGCGGCGGCAGCAGCGAGTGCACAAATGGTGGGTAGAGTACCGCCGCGCCGGCTCACTCCCGGCCAGCCGCGTCTCGCAGGCCAGCCGCGCCCCCCCTCCTTCAAAATAATCACAAGTGCTAGCTTTTTCAGAAAACTGTCATACAAGCCATGATGAAGTGGAATGTGAGTTTTTACCTGCTAGATATTATCTTTCCCTGCATTCCATTGATGCTGGAACCAGTTTAGAAATCATCGTGAGTGCACCTGTCTGTGCTGTGATTCAGTTCTATGCTTCCAATAGAACAGTGCACAGGCACCGAATGGCCCAATGGTGAATCCCCTGGTGGGCTCCTGAGCTAGGTGGGCCACTGCCGAGTACTCTTACTCTTGAGTCAGATCAGCAGAAGAATTTGTGAATGTGTTGTGAATTAGAGGTAGAAATTATCAGGTTGGTTGAAATTCGGGTTTGACAGATTTGTCAAATTTGGTTTGGGAACTGGACTTCGGGCCAAACTTTGACCCAAACAGGAACCCCATTGTAGTTGATGGGGACCAGATATAATACCCCCAAACAGTGGGAAAAGTGGGTGGTAATAAGGCAAGAGAGCTGAAATAGTGGTGGAATAACAGGGCAGTTGCGCTGCCACTATGGGCTTGGGAAGTACAAAAATAAACATAACATTAAAAAAAGAGATAATCATTAAAAGAAATTATGGTAAAGCGGCTACAGTGCTCTGGGTTTTCAAATCCAGTTATTCAATCTGCAGTGAAAGATGCAATATAAAAACACCAAAACCCTCCTCTCATTTTTTACACAAAATTGGACCACTTCTCACACATGCCTTAAGAAAGTAAGAAAGTAACAGAGGCCCAAGGATTCATACTTAAAGGGGTTATCCGGGTTTAAAAATTTCTTATGGCCGGGCTGGGGGGGGCTAGTTAAACATAATAAACATGTACTTACCTCCTCCGGCGCTGCTGATGTCCTGCGCCGCGGTCCCTTCGATCCGTGCCCCTGTTTGTTTACAGGGGCACGGAAGCCGCGCACAGGGAACTTCCGGTCCGCGATGTGGACGGCTCCTCCCATCTGTCCCTATCTCTCAGCGTTGTAAGCACTGGGAGATGGTGCGCATGGGAGCTTCCGGCCGGCCGGAAGCTCCCTGTGCGCACTTGTAATGAAACCGGCGCACAGAGAATACCGCGGGACATCGGCAGCACCGGAGGAGGTAAGTACATGTTTATTGTGTTTAAATAGCCCTCCCCTGCCCGGCCATAAGAAATTTTTTAAACCCGGATAACCCCTTTAACAGCAGTTTCCTACAATCTCCATAATGCCTTGTATTCCTTGTAATTCATTTCTGTGTGCAGATTTCTTCCACGTTGGGCTGTTCCTATAGCATACATTTTAATACACCATACAGTGAACCCCAACTCAGCAATCAGCAGCCTGCGTCTATGTAGTATAGTGTTCTGCCCCTTTACTGACATAGCGGTGTGAAATTAATATGGTGTTGTCTCTTTCTGACATGCAGGTAACAACATGACAGCATCTTCTTGCTATATTCATAGTAACATGTTTAACATTATGAAAGGAATCATTAATACCCACTTGGTAAACAGAAATTTGGTTATCTCTCAGTTTTTGTCTTACCACCTCTGCCAACTTCAATTCCTTTCACCCTATAGTAATCATTGCTCCTTCAACAGTATAGGGCCATCCTAGAGTAAGGTAAAGTAGAGAGCCTACTCAACATATTTGGAGCTGAAATTGACACCACTGAATACTCAGGATTGGTGGGGGCAAGAGATAATATTCCAAATGTGCATCACATTGATTTCAAGAGAAGAGTGATATTAAAATAGATTTTCTACAAAGAAAATATGTGGCAAAAAACACTGTTGAACTGACTTTAAGAATTCGCATTGGTGGAGGTTCTTAAAAGTTCTCTGAGTAAGTTGCATAGTTAAAGATAAGAAGACAGCAACTTATGCTGGAAAACTGTACATATAAAGTGATTAAAATCTACATTACCTTTGTGTAGACCCCCCAGGATAGCTCCGTTTCGGTGACCATGACCACTATACCAAACATCCCAAATATGAGAGCGTAGTCACTGAGCCTTTTCCTCTTTTCAAACAGGGCTCTTCGGTGACCCAGTTTGTAGCCTACGTTTTGGTTCTTCTTTTGGCCTTTATGACCTCCTTGGCTACTGTCGTCCCCTCCCCGTAGGCTGCGATGAGATGCTTTGATGGGATCGTTTTTGCTAACTACCACTTCAATTCCTGGACTGTGTAATGTTTGCAGGGGCTGTGTCTCTGGATCTGTATCGTGAAGGTTCCTCCTAGAGGAGCTCAGGCTGCTGAGGGGTCTTGGGATCCCCCCGTTGTATCTGCAGCTGTTCATGGCTATGTCCGAAAAACGTTTGGACTGTCTGAAGGATGCTCCTGGACCATCATGACTGATGGGCTGTAGGTCAGCGTTCCCCTAGAAAACACATATACACATAAATTTTGTAAATGGTTGACGAGTAGTTTTTATAGTTTAGATTTACAACAAAAAAATATGAATAACTTAAACTTTTTCATGCACACCCATGAGTTTGCAGGACCAGTAAACCTGGTTTGCGACTTATTTGTTTTTGTGTTTCACTTGCTTCCAGTTATAAGTGCTTGATTGGTCCGCAGCTAATAAGTCACAAAAAATTGTGCAAGTAAGCTCCAGTAAATCAAGCTGGCTAAGCCTCTATGAAACATCTGACGGGCAACAGAGCTAGTCTTAAAACTATTGCAAGGAGGCTGCCCAATACATCCACATATACCCTATATTGTATGAGGCTTTTATGCACTGTCGGGAGATGTGAAGCATGCGCAGATGGAAACGTGTTGGCGGTCCGAAGTGAAGGAAGAACAGCGTTTTACAGAGAAGGGGCATGGGACTGGGCTCCATGATGAACCGGTTAAACTTTAATATACCGTAACTTATAATTTGATCCACAAAAGACAGGATTTTTATAAAAAAACAGTTTGGGGATAAGCTATTAATTATCTGTGGGGGCGAGGCTAAAAAAGGGTGGCTGGTGACCGGGTTCTCTGCAGCATTTATTCTAGGTATTCTAGGTATGTATGTAGGTATGTATTATAGGTATTCTAGGTATGTTGTGTTTTTCAGGAATTTTACTTCCTTACCTCTCTATTGCTAGAAATAACAATAAAAATGTGAGCAGATAATCAAAGCAATCATATCATGAAATTGACCAACCCAATTGATTAACCCAAAACGGGTGTAGCACACATTTGTGTAAAAGTAGCCTAAAACTTGTCTCAGACAAGTGTTTACAGACCTAGCGCTGGCCAGATTTTACCATGTACTAAAAACAGAATTATAGAATGGTTCTGTAGTTCCAATGGGATACAGGGACTCCTCACATTATAATAAAAATGAATGCCAAACTTCTGCTTCCAATGAGAAACCACAGTTACAGTCAGGGTAAGCACCTTACTGCACTTGGACTTGTGAAACAAGTCAAACACAAGAGCTATAATCGATCCACACTCTTCTTTCTTATAGAGTCGTGTTGGGATCTGTACACACAGCAGCCTTGATTCATTCTACTCACATCAATAATCATGATTAAAAACAAGAGTTCAATTTTCACAATAAAATACATTTTATACAATTCATTTAAGACTTTAAAAATATCCCACCTATAGATATTCTGCTTTTATTTGTTCTAGTTTCCTGCTCCATTTATCTAATAGCTGCTTAAACACACCTACAAAGACAACTAATCAAAGAGCTACATGTCATCTATCTAGCCTGTCCAATCACAGGTCGGCAGATCTCATTGATTTCAATAGCATTCACCCAATTGATTAAACTGATGATAGTCATGGTGCAGTGTCTAGAGACCACACCCTTTTTCCAAAGGTCAACCCCTTAGTTGGACTAACCATGTCTTTGTGAACAAGAGTGGACCCTGCTTCTTCAAGGGATCAGATCTCTGGGTTTACCCAGCAAACGGAAAGTGGGGACAAAGTTAGGGATTACAATAGAAGTTGACAAATAAATTAGATGATTGCTTGTTCATGTCCCATGGTGGAAGAAATAAAAAAGTGAAAGAAACAGTTATTCAATAAAAACTACATTAATAAATTTTAAAAAATTACCAAAATCTCTAATGATTGGTGCAAAGTACTAAATGTCCCGCAAAAAACAAGCCACCAACCAGCTCCAACAAAAAAATTAAAAGTTTATGCCACTTGGAAGACAGCAATGCAAAAATAATGATGATTTTTCCCCATATTAGGTTTTATTTTGAGAAATTTAGTAAAAAATATCTAAGTATGGTATCCACGTCAACATACTTAGCCATAGAATAAAAATAAGATGATTATTAGGCTATACAGTGAACACCAAAAAAAAGTCTAAAATCAATTACATAATTGATGCTTTTCTACCCATCCAGGCGCCAAAAAATTAAGTGAATGTTTTCGACAATAGGAAATACCAACCCCAAAATGGAAAATACATCTCACTGGAAAAAAATTGCCCGCGCAATTTTATCTTTTGGAAATTTCGGGGCCAAATTAAGGTATTTCCGACAAAATTAGACCATTCTAAATTTCATTTCCATTTTTAAATAATTACTATGAAGATCTCAAGGGGTTAACAATCTTCCTAAAAGCTATTACTGATAGTTTGTTGGGTGCAGTTTTGAAAATGGTTTCTAATACATGCAGTCCCCGGGTTACATACAAGATAGGGTCTGTAGGTTTGTTCTTAAGCTGAATTTGTATGTAAGTCTGAACTGTATATTTTATCATTGTATATTTATCATTTATATTTTATCATTGTAATCCCAGCCAGAACTTTTTTGGTCTCTGTGACAATTGGATTTTAAAAATGTTGGTTTGTCATTAGAATCAGGATTAACAATACAGGCGGTCCCCTATTTAAGGACACCCGGCTTACAGACAACCCATAGTTACAGACACACCCCTCTGACCTCTGGTGAAGCTCTCTGAATGCTTTACTATAGTCCCAGATTGCAATAATCAGCTGTAAGGTGTCTGTAATGAAGCTTTATTGATAATCCTTGGTCCCATTACAGCAAAAAATGTTTAAACTCCAGTTGTCACTGGGGCCAATTTTTTTTTGTCTGGATCTACCATTATAAAATATACAGTTTCGACTTACATACAAATTCAACTTAAGAACAAACCTCCGGACCCTATCTTGTACGTACCGTATTTTTCGGCCTATAAGGCGCACCAAAAATCCATTCATTTTCTCAGAAATCATAGGTGCGCCTTATAGGCCAGTGCGCCTTATATATGAACTTATACAGAAATGTACTACAGACACGATGTACTGCACATTTACCAGTGTTTAATAGCTCCATCCTGCACCTTCCCACACTGTACACAGGGTCCCTAGCTCCTGAAGTGCCCTGGCACCACAACTAACATTGTGCCCATCCTGCCCTCCCCTAGCACGGAGAGACTGGAGCCTCCATAGTGCCGACCACAAGGCAATCCCCCATACCTGACAGCCCTGTAACAGGGGAAAGAGAAGGAGCCACAGGGAACCCCACAGGAATAACACCCTGGCTGAGGAGGGAAGGAGAAGGGGCAGAGGGAGACCACTTAACCCCTGCTGCATCACCCTGCATTAACCCCCAGCAGCCCATACCTCTGAGATCGGAGCTCTCTGACACGCTGAAGACAAGTTTCCCGGGAAGTGTAGCTGGCTAGAACTGTGCACAGGTCTGCCACCTGGTCATTTTTAGGTACTGCATTTGATCCTGCGCCTTATACTCCAGTGCGCCTTATATATGAACCTAGATGTCTTAGCAGGCATTTATTAGAGGTGCGCCTTATAGTCCGGTGCGCCTTATAGGCCGAAAAATACGGTAACCCGGGGACTGCCTGTAAAGCTTCATTACAGACACCTTTGATAACTGTTATAGCTGATCATTGTAGCCTAGGACTAAAGTACAATAAATTACCAATATCTAGTGGTCCGTTTGTAACTAGGGGTCGTATGTAAGTCGAGTGTTCTTAAGTAGGGGACTGCCTGTATTATATATTTGAAATTTCATTAAAAACAATAATGATCCTCGAAAAGGTATATTCTGAAATCTCCTTGAAAATATGGAAAACCGGTGTTTGATTTGTAAAATAATAATTTTCCAAATACTTAAAAAATTATGAAAATGTAAAGCAGACATATGGGAAATGTTATTCAGCAACTAATTTAGGGGGTAAAACTACAGGCAGTACCTGGGTTACGCACAAAATAGGTTCATTAGATTTATTTATAAGTTGAATTTGTATATAAGTAGGATATTTCATTATTGTAACCCCAGCCAAAAATGTTTTGGTCTCTGTGACAAAACTTTTGGGTTGTCATAGGAACCAGGATTAACAATAAATCTTAACTGCAGACTGCTACAGCTGTTTATTGTAGCCTGATGCTAAAGTACAGTCATTTTTTAAAAAATTCATCTGTTTTTACATTTTTTTTAAATAGATCAACGCAAAAGTTATCAGCCAAAATTTAACACTAAAATGAAGTACAACATGTGACGAAAAAACTATCTCAGAATCGCTTTGATAAGTAACAGTGTTCAAAAGTTATAACCATATAAAGTGACGCTAGTCAAAATACAAAAAATGGGGCTGAGCCTTAAGCTACAAACTGGCTGCGTCCTGAAGGGGTTAAAACCTTGTGACACAAGGCAGATTTTTAAAAAATGGGCCGTGTCAGGAAGGTGCAAAATGGCCAAGTCGCTAGAGGTTACCTTACCTTAAAGGTAGCCAAAAAAGGCAATGTTTTCCTTATCCCATCCTGGAAAACGTCTTTGCCTATTTCCCTCTCTGACGTATACAAGACAACAAAGTGGGGCAGATTTATCAACCTGTCTGAAAGTCAGACTATTCTTAGTTGCCCATGGCAACCAATTACAGCTCAGCTTTCATTTTACCAGTGCTCATGAATATTTTTAAGCTGTGATTGGTTGTCAACTAAGAATATTCTGACTTTCAGACAGCTTAAATGTGCCCCAGTGTGTTTAGATAGGGGCAGGTTTTGATCTTTAAGCTGCTCCATCACATCAAGCAACATGTGTGATAAAATAAATAGAATACCTAAACACTATGTCCCCCTATCACTGCATTTTCAGCGCAGAAACATAACACAATGGTTCACCCTTCATCTCCAATCTATTTTAATACATGTTACAGCAGACTTTAAGATAAACAAAATAAAAGTTATATTTTAACCTTGTCGCTTCCTTCTTTCCCCAATTCTCTTCTACTCATAGGGATTGCATTAGCAATTCTGACTGGAACTACCAAAGCCATATTGATGGATTTTTCGCCATATCCTGCCACTCCTTTACAGAAAATAAACAGAAGACATGCGATGCATGTAAACACAGACCTTCAAATGAGGTGTATACCGTAATATAAGGTGAGTGATTCTTGAGGTCACATAGAAAATGTGACCTTTGATTAAATTTACAGGTTTCATATTCAGGCATTTTAAGTAAGGTCACACAAAATCCATGTGACCTTAAACCCAGTCTATCAAAAACGTCTCTGATCCTATATAGAACTTTATCCAACTAACAGCAGAATGCCTGTAGGCGCAGCCTTGGGATATATCTTGGATTTTCCACAAGGTGAGCTGCAGGAGTAGAATACTTGGATAAATTAGGAACTACCAATTCTCCTTGAAGTTAGTAGAGTATAGGGTGGAGGCTAAGACTCTACTTCTTTTAGATCCCCAGATGAATTTTTTAACCTCATGAAGAGGGGACATCAATTGGGACCATCTAAAAACAGTTTAGTAACCTCTGCAGAAGGGCCATCTTTACTACAGCAATGCAACTAAGCCAGCAGTGATTTAAAAGAGACTAATTCTATATGTCCCTCCTCAACCAGCACAAAACGGTGTATAGTTCGCAGAAAAAAGTGAGTTCATGGAAGATGCTAAGAATATCCCTAAATTCTGCCTTTAATCCACTGAAACTGGAAAATTCTAATTAAGAAGTTTCACCATGTGTTGGGGATCTCTCTTTGTATTTTTAGTGGATGATACTAAGGCACAAGATCTCAGAAAATTGTTAAAGGGATTATCTGAACTTCCGGGGTCTAGTATGTCCACCCGTCTCTTGTCCAAGTGCCTACAGAGATGGGATATAGAGACGGGTGGGTGTGCCAAGAAGATGTCAGAGCGGAGCTGCCGAGCCTGCGTTAACAAACAGGAGCACACCTCCGAAGGACCACCATGACACTGGGGGCTCCGGAAGAGGTAAAGCTTTTTTCTTTTTTTTAAAAGCCCTTCCCAGCCCTTGGGGTGACTTTTTCTAACAGCCGGCCAACCCCTTTAAACAAACCATATAGGTTCGGCTAGGAGGTTAGGGGGGATGCAAGTGTCTTCCACTAAAAGAGAATAGAGGATTTGTTAGCTATTTAATGCCCAAATGCCCTTTTCTCCCAAAACCTTTTCTCTATTTTACAATACATAAAGAAATGTCTCCTGTATAAAATGACACTGTAGACAGGTATAGATACGCTGTAAAATGAAAGTTATTGGCGTCAGGAATGGCAATCTCTGTGATCGTACTGACTGAAAGAATAAAGAGAAAGTTTCATTTGGAGTGCACAGTGAATGTGGTAAAAACAGAGCCTAAAAGTAAATGGTGCAAATTTCTTTTCATTCACTGGATTTGGATTTCGTTTTTCCAACTTCGCAGTACATGACATATTGGTGTGTGTGCCCTCTGGCAGGATCTGCTCACACCAGCATGTAAGCATGTTTGGTTTACAATTCTGCGCAGATTGTCATATGTGCCAATTTCATGGCAGACATAAAACTGAAAACATAAAGACATAACAGAAGACATAAGGTCATGAAGACATAACAGAAAACTAACATGCATTCCCATTTGACCACTGTAAGCATCTTTTTAGTACCGCACACTTGTCCCACAAGGAATCAGGGACAGTTTTTGGCTATTCATTTGTGAAAATGGGGCTCTGTTCTCGCGTTTGTTGTCGATCACTGCAGTTGAACACCTGAAAAGAATGTTTTGCCCTATCTTAAGGTAGCAATGAAATTTGCCACAACCCCTAAATAACCCCTTCCTGATGCACACCGTACTATGACAGCACAGTTTATGTTGGGAAGTGGTATGGAGAGAGCTCACTGGTAGAGCCCTCTCCATGCAGGTGAGTGTTTGCTGCATATTGCATACTGCATATTGGACTAGTAAAAAAGTAAAACAAATAAAATAAAGTTCAAAAGTCCTAAAAATTTAAATCACTTCCCTTTCCCTATAAGTGATAAAAATAAAGAAAGAAACAAAATTATAAACATGTTATGTATACTTGTGTCCCAAATGTCCAGATCTATCAAAATATAAAAACGGTTATTCCCATCAGTGAACCCTTTAATGGAAAATTGTGTACAAATGTCCAACTGAAACTTTTTTGCCATTTGCCAAATCAAAAAAATTTGAATAAAATGTGATCAAAAGGTCATACAGTAAGAAAATGGCACCAATGGAAACATTATCTCATCCTGCAAAATATAAGACTATACACAGGTCTGTACGCAGTACTGTAGTATGGAAAGGTTATTGGCGTCAGAACATGGCAAATTTAAGATTTTATATATATACTCGAGTATAAGCCTATTTTTTCAGCACAAAAAATGTGCAGAAACCCTAAACTCGGCTTATACTCGAGTTAAATAAATATAGGTTTTACCAGGTTTTGTGGTAAAATTAAGGGCCTTGGCTTATACTTGGGTCGGCTTATAATCAAGTATATACAGTAATTTTTTTAAAGCTATTAAATCATTTTAATACCAGATCCCACAAGAAAATTTGCAATAGCCTTTTTTCGCAATTACACATTTGGAATTTTTTCCTGCTTCCCATTAAACAGCATGGAATATTAGATACCGTCACTGGTAAGTACAATTTATTTTGCAGAAAACAAGCCCTCAGACAGCTCTGTCTGGAAAAAATGTATAAAATGGAAATACAAAGACTAAAAAGGGCCAAGCCGTTAAATTGGGTAAAGCAAAATATAGTCTGATTTCATTTATTAAATAATAATATCATAATGAGGGTACATTTATACAATAGGCATTTTCATGATACAAGTTGCTGCAGATTTTAGTTTTATAATACAGTACCTAATTTTTATCAGGGTTTTTATGGTCAGTAATGGCTTTCATGAAAATCCAGATAAAATCCTTAGCTGAAAATGAGCATGTTGCAGATAAATAAAATTTTATTTTCTATTTGTACCATTGAGATTACTGGAACTGTATTATGCAATGTAAGTTTTGTATCCACCCTTACATGATGTATAATGGCTTTTGAATTTACCCAGTAGTCATTCTGCTGCCAAATTTGGTGAATTTCTGATGTCGTTTTATGGTGTGTTTTTGCTGCAGCAGGGAGGCATACCTTAAAAGGAACCCGTCAGCACATTTTCACAAATGCAGCTAGTGACAGGTTCCTTTAGAGCCCTAGTAACTAATTGACAGCCTTCTTTTAGCTAAAAATTGTTTACCTTACATCCCCATAAATCAACTGTATCCTACATTACCTGGCATCAGAGGCACCATGTAAAAAAAATTGACAAAATATTTCTTATAAGTAAATAGAGCTTTATATGTCTGGAGCTAACGATCCCTAAGTACAAGGGGTCATGGCAACAATTTGAAGAGACACCGAGCTGTCAGTTAAAATAAGGGGGTTCACTGGCAGCCTGGGAGAGGAGAAGAGTCAAACTATTGGATAAGTGTCAAAAAGGCTAATTTGCATATCTGATAAATAGCTGTAATTAAGGTACAGCGTCTCACTGGCAGCTAATCTTAGGTGATATAGGGAGGACTTGTAATCCAGCAGGCATTAATGGTTTGTGGGTAAAATTCTTGTGACCGGTCCCTTTAAATGGAACCTGTCACAGCACACCCCACAATCCACACACAAAAAACTTCTTGGGAAACATCTTGAAGAAATAATAGGCCACATAAACTCACTGACCAGAAGTGGCATAGCATATAAAACTGTCTGTCCTTGGCAGAATATTCACTACTGCCTCAGCCATAGAAGTGCTTGATGCTTGAAGCATCATTGATTAGGTTGTGGTGACCGGTCAGCTGTGCATAAGGCTGAGATCACCATACATAATGCTAATTATTGTCTGGAGCGGTGTGAAGCACACATCACTGGACTATGGGAAGGTGGAAGCACATGCTCTGCAATAATGAATCACTCCATCTGGTAGACTATGGATCCAGTTCTGGCAGATGTCACAAGAATGTGAATGTGCAGTGCTGGTGGATTGAGTGGAATTGATATTGTAATGCTTCATACAGTGGCAATCTAGGGAATTATGTGCCACCACTGCTCCTTGTATTAGCATGACATGGATGCAAGCTGTTGTGATGTCTAATAAAAAGAGGACTATAGACAAATAGAAGCAAGTGTACTAAACAGCTGAGGGTGTGATGTTTGCATGATACTTCATACTACAACTATGGAAAGAAAATGTATACATTGGAAAACCATCAACACATATTTTCCAAATCATGGCACTGGGTAAATCTAGTGCCGCTGATGTTGATGATGTTAATATATCATACAGTTGTTTGTAGTAAATATTTTCAACCTTCTCAGACTATTGATTATATAACTGACATGTGGTCTTTTCTATTGATAATCAACAAATAAATAAATGAATGAATTAGCAAGAATATTGATCCATTATTTCATAGACAGGGCCAAATTCTTGTTTCTGATTATGACCTTGATTATGTTTCACCATGTGTATATTGGATGCCCAGGGTTGCTATTAAGTTGGTTTGTACGCTAATATTTGAAGTCATTTTCTTTTTCAGATTATTTGGATCAAGCATTGGCATGTGGCGCTGTATCATAATTGAACCAGTTGTCATAATGTGGGATGTTTACATACAACGCTCCATGATGAATCCTCTCTTTCTCAATGTGCAGTATTTTTTAATATGATCTCACCAGACATTCATTCTGACATTAGGCATGTCTTACACGACCTTACAGTTTTGTGAGCATTTCCCAAATGTGCTATATTAATTCAAACAGAGCACAATTCATCTTGGCATTGTAATACTATAGCTATGTAATAGACATACATTCATTTTTGTATAAAAGGCACAAGGAAATATATTGCTTGGTATTGTCTAGGTACAGAAACTTAGCCAAATAGAAGTCTATTACAAATCTTAGGGGCTTAGATTAGCAAGACTGGAAGGCTTAAAGGAATGGATAAAAGTGTAAGGATACCCAGAAGGAAGTAACACCAGTGGATTCATGTCTTAAATAGACTTATATGTTGGTCAGTGATAAGTTAATACACCAGCATCTTCACACATATGAGATTTCATTGGAGCTATAGTCAAGCAGACAGAATTCCCTGGGTGAGGTACCTAGAAGTTATGAAGCTTTAACATACATAACCTGTGTATAGCATGACATACCATTGAAATCGTTCATTGACTGTGTAATAGAAGCCTCTCTGCTGACTGCATGCCCTCTAGCCTGTGTGCAGGGCACTCTGAGAAACCTTGTTGTGGCACCTGTAACCCCCATCAGTGGGCACACAATTGCATCTTACATCCACAAAGGTCATTACAGGAATGTAAGGCCATGCATACCATTGAGTTGTATAGCACACATCCATAGCATAGTAACATAAGATATTCACAAGTGCATCAAAGAGAATGGCAAGCAAACGCATTCCTGCGCCGCATTCACTGCATTGGCACACAGTGATGTCTCAGTGAGGCACAACAACTCCACTGTCTACTGCAGGCAGGGAAAGCCCAGCACCATCTCCACTATGATATTCTCCGTGCAATACACAATCCAGCTCTACATCTTCTGACTTAGAACATTTCTTACTGGTCCAAGCCCAAACCTCATGCAGTCCTGGAAGCGGGGTGCATGCAATTCTACCCTGGGGACCCCTCTGCCTGACTAATCATCAATACCAACTTTGTGTAGACAGTGAATGTGCACCCCCATTTATGTAGCCATCTGGAGGAATGTCAAAGTCTCACCCTGCTAGCCCCGTTAACCCGTTCTGCTCCGCAGGCCCTGCAGGAGTGGTGGTGCTGCAGCCATAACAGACTAGTTCACCCCCATTCCGGTGTTCTCCACCCACTTACCCATGCTGCGAACTGGAAACCAAGCCACATAGGGTTAATTCTCTGGCATAGCAGGACCCAGACGCTGTTCTCCAGGACATGGGATGGGGGTTGGATGGCGGTCACTTCTTGTGCTGTGACAGGGAAATGAGAGCAGAAGTTGTTTCCGTGGCGCTCGCCGCACTGCCGCAGCCGAGGAGCCCACCCTGGTCTAGGAGATTGGTCACTGCTGCAATGTCTCTTCTCTCCAGCCCTCCCTCCCCCCGCACTCCGAGCGGGTAACACAGCTCTCAGAGGCTTCCCGCGGGTGACCCGGCTGCAGACATGCCGTGCCTGGCTGCCATGGGTGGGGAGCTGGCTACGGTCTGCTACTTGGGTATCATGTGAGGATTTGGTAGACACCCCCTAGTCCTGCAGATTAGATACTGCAGGTAATACCGCACGTTGCTGCTATCCCCCAGTATATGCAGAGGGTGCAGAGCGCCTCATAGGTGCCACATCTTTAAGTGCCCGGGCTATAGGCTGGCGAGGGGCAACTGAGAAGTGCCAAGACTACACACAGATGCCAGGGGGTTGTGAGGTGCAGAAAGACGTCAGAAGTGGATTGTGCTGCAGCTGACAGAATGATAGCCGGGATAATAGAAAGCTCCCTGTACATGCACATAGTATAGAGTGCTGTGTATAACTATAGGACAGCTCCCTATACCCACACATAAGATAGAGTGCTGTGTATACCTATAGGACAGCTCCCTGTACATACACATAGTATAGAGTGATGTGGAGATCTTAGAAGCTCCCTGTACATGCACATAAGATAGAGTGCTGTGATCTATGGACAGCTCCCCTGTAACATGCACATAAGATAGAGTGCTGTGTATATCTATAGGAAGCTCCCTGTATAGCACATAGGATAGAGTGCTGTGATATCTATAGGACAGCTCCCTGTTATGCACATGGATAGAGTGCTGTGTATATCTATAGGACAGCTCCCTGTATATGCACATAGGATGAGTGCTGTGTATATCTATAGGACAGCTCCCTGTATATGCACTAGGATAGAGTGCTGTGTATATCTATGGACAGCTCCCTGATATGCACATAGTATAGAGTGCTGTGTATATCTATAGGACAGCTCCCTGTACATACACATAAGTAGAGTGCTGTGTATATCTATCGACAGCTCCCTGTATATGCACATAGTATAGAGTGCTGCATATATTTATAGGACAGCTCCATGTACATGCACATAAGATAGAGTGCTGTGTATATCTATCGGACAGCTCCCTGTATATGCACATAGTATAGAGTGCTGTGTATATCTATAGGACAGCTCCCTGTACCCACACATAAGATAGAGTGCTGTGTATATCTATCGGACAGCTCCCTGTATATGCACATAGTATAGAGGGCTGTGTATATCTATAGGACAGCTCCCTGTACATGCACATAGGATAGAGTGCTGTGTATATCTATAGGACAGCTCCCTGTATATGCACATAGGATAGAGTGCTGTGTATATCTATAGGACAGCTCCCTGTACATGCACATAGGATAGAGTGCTGTGTATATCTATCGGACAGCTCCCTGTATATGCACATAGTATAGAGGGCTGTGTATATCTATAGGACAGCTCCCTGTACATGCACATAGGATAGAGTGCTGTGTATATCTATAGGACAGCTCCCTGTATATGCACATAGATTAGAGTGGCTGTGTATATCTATAGGACAGCTCCCTGTACATGCACATAGGTAGAGTGCTGTGTATATATCGGACAGCTCCCTGTATATGCACATAGATAGAGGGCTGTGTATATCTATAGGACAGCTCCCTGTACATCACCATAGATAGAGTGCTGTGTATATCTATGGACAGCTCCCTGTAGATTGCACATAGGATAGAGGGCTGTGTATATCTATAGGACAGCTCCCTGTACAACACATAGTAGAGTGCTGTGTATATCTATCGGACAGCTCCCTGTATATGCACATAGTATAGAGTGCTGTATATCTATAGGACAGCTCCCTGTACATGCACATAAGATAGAGTGCTGTGTATATCTATCGGACAGCTCCCTGTATTGCACATAGTATAGAGTGCTGTGTATATCTATCGCGACAGCTCCCTGTATATGCACATAGTATAGAGGCTATGTATATCTATAGACACTCCCTGTACATGCACATAGGATAGAGTGCTGTGTATATCTATAGGACAGCTCCCTGTATATGCACATAGGATTAGAGTGCTGTGTATATCTATAGGAAGCTCCTGTACATGCACATAGATAGAGTGCTGTGTATATCTATAGGACAGCTCCCTGTCATGCACATAGTATAGAGGCTGTGTATATCTATAGGACAGCTCCCTGTACATGCACATAAGATAGAGTGCTATGTATATCTATCGACGCTCCCTGTATATGCACATAGTATAGAGTGCAGTGTATATCATAGGACAGCTCCTGTACTCACACATAGATAGAGTGCTGTGTATATCTATCGGACAGCTCCCTGTATATGCACATAGGATAGGGGCTGTGTATATCTATAGGACACTCCCTGTATGCACATAAGATAGAGTGTTGTGTATATCTATCGGACAGCTCCCTTTATAGGCACATAGTATAGAGTGCTGTGTATATCTATAGGACAGCTCCCTGTACCCACACATAAGATAGAGTGCTGTGTATATCTATCGGACAGCTCCCTGTATATGCACATAGTATAGAGGGCTGTGTATATCTATAGGACAGCTCCCTGTACATGCACATAGGATAGAGGTGCGTGTATCATTGGACAAGCTCCCTGTATATGCACATAGGATAGAGGGCGTGTATATCTATAGAACAGCTCCCTGTACATGCACATAAGATAGAGTGCTGTGTATATCTATCGGACAGATCCCTGTATATGCACATTATAGAGGGCTGTGTATATCTATAGGACAGCTCCCTGTAATGCACATAGATAGAGTGCTGTGTATATCTATAGGACACTCCCTGTATATGCACATAGGATAGAGGCTGTGTATATCTATAGGACAGCTCCCTGTACCCACACATAAGATAGAGTGCTGTGTATATCTATCGAGACAGCTCCCTGTAACATGCACCATAGGATAGAGGCTGTGTATATCTATAGGACAGCTCCCTGTACATGCACATAGGATAGAGTGCTGTGTTATTCTATAGGCAGCTCCTGTATATGCACATAGGATAGAGGGCTGTGTGTATATCTATAGGACAGCTCCCTGTACATGCACATAGGATAGAGTGGCTGTGTATATCTATCGGACAGCTCCCTGATATGCACATAGGATAGAGGGCTGTGTTATATCTATAGGACAGCTCCCTGTACATACACATAAGAGTAGAGTGCTGTGTATATCTATCGGACAGCTCCCTGTGTATGCACATAGTATAGCAGTGCTGATATATTATAGGACAGCTCCATGTACATGACACATAAGATAGAGTGCGTGTGTATCTATCGGACAGCTCCCTGATATGCACATAGTATAGAGTGCTGTGTATATCTATAGGACAGCTCCTGTACCCAACACCTAAGATAGAGTGCTGTGTATATCTATCGGACAGCTCCCTGTATAGACATATTAAGAGGGCTATGATATTATAGACAGCTCCTGTACATGCACATAGGATAAGAGTGCTGTGTATATCTATTAGGACAGCTCCCTGTATATGCACATAGGATAGAGTGCTGTGTATATCTATAGGACAGCTCCCTGTATATGCACATAGTATAGAGGGCTGGTATATCTATAGGACAGCTCCCGTACATGCACAAGTAGAGTGCTATGTATTCTATCAGACAGCTCCCTTATATGCACATAGTAAGGAGGCAGTGTATATCTATAGGACAGCTCCATGTACTCACACATGAAGATAGGTGCTGTGTTATATCATCGGACAGCTCCCGTATATGCACATAGGATAGAGGCTGTGTATATCTATAGGACAGCTCCCTGTACATGCACATAGATAGAGTGTTGTGGTATATCTATCGGACAGAATCCCTTTTATAGGCACATAGTATAGAGTGCTGTGATATCTATAGGACAGCTCCCTGTACCCACACATAAGAAGAGTGCGTGTATATCTATGCGGACAGCTCCATGTATTGCACGGGGTATAGAGTGCTGTGTATACCTATAGGACAGCTCCCTGTACATACACATAGTATAGAGTGCTGTGTATATCTATAGGACAGCTCCCTATACCCACACATAAGATAGAGTGCTGTGTATACCTATAGCACAGGTCCTTGTACATACACATAGTATAGAGTGCTGTGTATATCTATAGGACAGCTCCCTGTACATGCACATAAGATAGAGTACTGTGTATATCTATAGGACAGCTCCCTGTATATGCACATAGGATAGAAGGATGTGTATATCTATAGGACAACTCCCTGTACATGCACATAGGATAGAGTGCTGTGTATATCTATAGGACAACTCCCTGTACATGCACATAAGATAGAGTACTGTGTATATCTATCGGACAGCTCCCTGTATATGCACATAGTATAGAGTGCTGTGTATATCTATCGGACAGCTCCCTGTATATGCACATAGGATAGAGGGCTGTGTATATCTATAGGACAGCTCCCTGTACATACACATAAGGTAGAGTGCTGTGTATATCTATCGGACAGCTCCCTGTATATGCACATAGTATAGAGTGCTGCATATATCTATAGGACAGATCCCTGTACATGCACATAAGATAGAGTGCTGTGTATATCTATCGGACAGCTCCCTGTACATGCACATAGGATAGAGTGCTGTGTATATCTATCAGACAGCTCCCTGTATATGCACATAGGGTAGAGGGCTGTGTATATCTATAGGACAGCTCCCTGTATATGCACATAGGATAGAGTGCTGTGTATATCTATAGGACAGCTCCCTGTACATGCACATAGGATAGAGTGCTGTGTATATCTATAGGACAGCTCCCTGTATATGCACATAGTATAGAGTGCTGTGTATATCTATAGGACAGCTCCATGTACCCACACATAAGATAGAGTGCTCTGTATATCTATCGGACAGCTCCCTGTATATGCACATAGTATAGAGGGCTGTGTATATCTATAGGACAGCTCCCTGTACATGCACATAGGATAGAGTGCTGTGTATATCTATAGGACAGCTCCCTGTATATGCACATAGGATAGAGGGCTGTGTATATCTATAGGACAGCTCCCTGTACATACACATAGGATAGAGTGCTGTGTATATCTATAGGACAGGTCCCTGTACCCGCACATAGTATAGAGTGCTATGTATATCTATAGGACAGCTCCCTATACATACACATAGGATAGAGTGCTGTAGTGCTGTGCATATGTATAGGAAAGCTCCCTGTACATACACATAGGATAGAGTGCTGTGAATATCTATAGGACAACTCCCTGTACATACACATAGTATAGAGGGCTGTGTATATATATAGGGAAGCTCCCTCTATGTGCACATAGGATAGATTGCTGTGTATATCTATAGGACAGCTCCCTGTACATGCACATAGTATAGAGTGCTGTGTATATCTACAGGACAGATCCCTGTATCCACACATAGTATAGAGTGCTGCATATATCTATAGGGCAGCTCCCTGTACATGCACATAGGATAGAGTGCTGTGTATATCTATAGGGAAGCTCCCTGTACCCACACATAGGATAGAGTGCTGTGTTTATCTATAGGGAAGCTCCCTGTATCCACCCATAGTATAGAGTGCTGCATATACACTCACCGGCCACTTTATTAGGTATACCATGCTAGTAACGGGTTGGACCCCCTTTTGCCTTCAGAACTGCCTCAATTCTTCGTGGCATAGATTCAACAAGGTGCTGGAAGCATTCCTCAGAGATTTTGGTCCATATTGACATGATGGCATCACACAGTTGCCGCAGATTTGTCGGCTGCACATCCATGATGCGAATCTCCCGTTCCACCACATCCCAAAGATGCTCTATTGGATTGAGATCTGGTGACTATGGAGGCCATTTGAGTACAGTGAACTCATTGTCATGTTCAAGAAACCAGTCTGAGATGATTCCAGCTTTATGACATGGCGCATTATCCTGCTGAAAGTAGCCATCAGATGTTGGGTACATTTTGGTCATAAAGGGATGGACATGGTCAGCAACAATACTCAGGTAGGCTGTGGCGTTGCAACGATGCTCAATTGGTACCAAGGGGCCCAAAGAGTGCCAAGAAAATATTCCCCACACCATGACACCACCACCTTGGTACCAATTGAAGCAGCGTTGCAATGCCACCAGCCTACCTGGACGTATGTTGCTGACCATGTCCATCCCTTTATGAACCAAATGTACCCACCATTCATGGCTACTTTCAGCAGCCATAGTCGCCATGTCATAAAAGCTGGAATCATCTCAGACTGTGTCTTGAACATGGACAATGAGTTCACTGTACTCAAATGGCCTCCATAGTCCACCAGATATCAAATCCAATAGAGCATCTTTGGGAATGTGGTGGACCGGGAGATTCGTCATCATGGATGTGCGCCGCCAAATCTGCGGCAACTGTGTGATGCATCATGTCATATGTGACCAAAATCTCTGAGAATGCTTCCAGCACCTTGTTGATCTATGCACGAAGAATTTGAGGCAGTTCTGAAGGCAAAAGGGGGTCAACCCGTTACAGCATGGTTAACCTAATAAAGGGCCGGTGAGTCGTATATGCAGCACTCTATACTAGTAGGGGATACATGGAGCTTCCCTATAGATAAACACAGCACTCTCTCCTAGTGTGGGTCAGGGAGCTTCATGAGATATACAAAGCACTTCTTTCCTAATGTGCAGTGGTACAGGGAGCTGCCTATAGATATTATGCAAGCGCACTTCTATATATGGTGTGGATACACGGGATCTGTCCTGTAGATATACACAAGCACTCTATTACTATGTGGCATGTACGGGGAGCTGTCCTATCGATATACACAGCAATCTTATCCTATGTGCACATAGCGGAGAGCTTCCCTATATATATACACAGCCTCTATACTGATGTGTATGTACAGGGAGTGTCCTATAGAATATTCACAGCACTCTATGAATCCTATGTGTATGTAAGGGAAGCGTTTTCCTATATCATATGCACAGCACTACAGCACTCATCCTATGGTGTTAGGAAAGAGCGATGTTGTCCATAGTGTAATTCATAGCACTCTATACTATGTGCGAGGTACAGGGACCTGTCTATGAGATATACACAGCACCTACCTAGTGTATGACAGGGAGCTGTCCTATAGATATACACAGCCTCCATTTCTATCACTATGTAGCATATACAGGGAGCTGTCCTATAGATTATATACACAGCACTCTATCCTAATGTGCATGTGAGAGCTGTCCTAGTAGATATTCACAGCACTTAATCCGTATGTTGTAGTACAGGGAGCTGTCCTATAGAATGCCACAGCACCGAGCACTACTCTTCGTATGTGTATGTACAGGGAATGCTGTAACCTATAGATATACATAGCACTCTATCATATGTGTATGGCAGGGAGCGTCCTAGATTACACAGCCCTGCTATCCTATGTGCTATACAGGGCAGCGTGTCCCTAATCAGAGCTATACACAGCACGTCTCCCTATGTGCATGTACCAGGGAGCTGTCGGATATAGAGAATACACAGCCCTCTATACTAAGTTGGGGTTGCATATACAGGGATCTGTCCGAAGATATACACCAGCACTCTATCTTAGTGCAGGTAACAAGGAGCTGTTCCTTAGATATATCACAGCTCTATCTCATATGTGCATAAACAGGGACTGTCACGATAGATATACCACAGCACTGACTGATCCTATGTGCATGTACAGGGAGTGTCCTATAGATATACACACCCATACATACCACGTGCATATACAGGGAGCTGTCCGAAGATATGACACAGCACCTCTATCTTATGTTGTGGTACAGGAGCTGTCCTATAGATATAACAGCCCTCTATCTCTATGTGCATATACAGGGCGGCTGTCCGATAGACTATACACAGCACTCTATCTTACTGTGTAGAATACATGGAGCTGTCCTATTAGATATACACTGCACCTCTATACTTGTAATATACAGGAGGGTCTGATAGAATATACATGAAGCCTGACTATCTTTATGTGCATGTACAGGGAGCTGTTCCTATAGATATACACAGCCCTCTCTACTATGTCATTACCAGGGAGCTGTCCTAAGATATAAACCAGCACGCTATCTTATGTGTGGGTAACAGGGGAGCTGGCTATAGATTAGACACAAGCACTCATAAATGTGCAATATCAGGGTAGCGTCCTATAGATATCAACAGCGCTCTAATCCTATGTGCATGTACAGGGAGCTGTCCTATAGATATAACCAGCACCTCGTCTAGAATGTGCATATACAGGGATCTGTCGATAAGATATACACAGCACTCTATCTATGGAGCATGTACAGGGACTGTCCTATAGATATACACAGCCCTCTATCTAGGTGCATATAAGGGAGCTTGTCCTATAAGATATACACAGCACTCTATCCTATGTGCAGTGTACAGGGAGCTGTCCTATAGATATACACAGCCCTCATACCCACGTGCATACAGTGGAGCTGTCCGCATAGATTACTACAGCACTCTCTTATGTGTGGGTACAGGGAGACTGTCCTATAGTATCACAGCACTCTATACTATGTGCCTATAAAGGAGCGGATTCTTCCGTAGATATACACAACACTCTATCTTATGTGCATGTACAGGGAGTGTCCTATAATATACACAGCCTCTATCCTAATGTGCCATATACAGGGGCTGTCCGATGCATAACACAGCACCTATCTGTATGTGTGAGTACATGGACTTTGTCCTATAGATATACACTCACTCCTATACTATGTGCTATACAGGGAGCTGTCTGATAGATATAACATAGCACTCATGCTTATGTGCATGTACGGGAGCTGTCCTATAGATATACCCCAGCCCTCTATACTATGTGCATATACAGGGAGCTTGTCCTATAGATATACACAGCACTCTATCCTATGTGCATATACAGGGAGCGTCCTAATAGATATACACAGCACTCTATCCTAATTGCAGTACAGGGAGCTGGTCCTATATATATCATAGCCCTCTATCACTATGTGCGCATACAGGGAGCTGTCCGATAGAATATACACAGACTATCATTAGGTGTTGGGATACAGGGTAGCTTCCTATAGATATACACAGACACTCTATACTATGTGCATATACAGGGAGAGCTGCCGAGTAGATAACACGCACTCTATCTTATGTTGGCATGTCTACATGGAGCTGTCCTATAAATATATTCAGCACTCTTACTATGTGCATATACAGGGAGCTGTCCGATAGATATACACAGCACTCACCTTATGTGTATGTACAGGGAGCTCCTATAGATATAACACAGCCCTGTGTCAACTATGTGCATATACAGGGAGCTGTCCAGATAGATATACCACAGCACTACTATCCTATGTGCCATGTACAGGGAGTCTGTCCTATAGATATACATACACAGCCCTCTAGTCCTAGTGTGCATATACAGGAGCTCCTATAGAATAACACATACTCTATCCCTATGTGCATGTACGAGGGAGTCTTGTTCTATAGATATACAAACAGCCCTCATCCTATGTGCTGTTACAGGGAGCTGTCGATAGATACACAGCACTCTATCTATGTGTGGGTACAGGGAGTGTTCACATAGATACAACTCGCTCCTATGTGCATGGTACAGGAGCATGTCCTATAGATATCACAGACCTCTATAGCTATGTGCATACAGGGAGCTGTCCTGTATAGAATACACAGCCCTCATATATGTCGCATACAGGGATCTGTTCCGATAGAATACACAGCCCTCATATCTTATGTGACATGTACAGGGAGCTTGTTCTATAGATATACACAGCCTCTATCCTATGTGCATGATACAGGGAGCGTCCCATAGATATACCACTACGCACTCTATCCTATAGGAATGTTTCACAGGGAAGCTGTCCTATAGATATACACAGCCCTCTATACTATGTGCATATACAGGGAGCTGTCCATAGATAGATATACACAGCACTCTATCTTATGTGCTGGACAGGGAGTGTCCTATAGATATACACAGCACTCTATTACTAGTGCCTAAAAGGGCGCTGCCGATAGATATACACAACTCTATTTATGTGCATGTACCGGGAACTGTCCTATGATATACACAGCCTTATCCTATGTGCATATACAGGGAGCTGTCCGATAGATATACCACAGCACTCTATCTGTGAGTACAGGAGCTGTCCTATAGATATACACGCCTTCTATACTATGTGCATATACGGGAGCTGTCGATAGATATACACTAGCACTCTTCTTATGTGCATGTTACAGGGAGCTGTCCTATAGATATACACAGCCCTCTATACTATGTGCATGTACAGGGAGCTGTCCTATAGATATACAGCACTCTATCTATGTGCATTGTACCAGGAGCTGTCCTATAGTATAAACAGCACTCTATCCTATGTGCATATACGGAGCTGTCCTATAGATATACACAGCACTCTATCCTATGTGCATGTACAGGGAGCTGTCTATAGATATACATTAGCCCTCTTATTGGCATGTACAGGGAGCTGTTCCGATAGATATACACAGCCCTCTAACTATGTGCCTATACAGGGAGCTGTCCTAGATATATACACAGCACTCTATCCTTATGTGCATGTACAGGGAGCACCTATAGATATATGCCAGCACTCTATAGTGGCATATCGGGAGCTGTCCGATAGATATACACAGCACGCTACTATGTGTATGTACAGGGAGCTGTCCTATAGATATACACAGCCCTCTATCCTATGGCATATACAGGGGAGCTGTCATAGAATTACACAGCACTCTATATATGGGTAGTACAGGGAGCTGTCCTATAGATATACACAGCACCTCTATCTCATGTGCATATACAGGGGGAGTGGCCGATAAGATATACACAGCACTCTACTCCTATGTGCATGTACAGGAGCGTCCTATAGTATACACAGCACTCTATCATGTGCATATACAGGGAGCTGTCCTATAGATATACACAGCACTCTACCTTATGTGTAGTGTACAGGGACTGTCCTATAGATATACACAGCCCCTATACTTGTGCATTATACAGGGAGCTGTCCGATAGATATACACAGCACTCTATCCTATGTGCATGTACAGGGAGCTGTCCTATAGATTACCACAGCACCTTATCCTATGTGCATATACAGGGAGTGTCCTATAGATATACACGCACTCTATCCTATTATGTACAGGGAGCTGTCCTATGATATACACCCCTCTATACTAGTGCATATACAGGGAGCTGTCCGATAGATATACAACAGCACTCCTCTATCTTATGTGTGGGTACAGGGAGCTGTCCTATAGATATACACAGCACTCTATACTATGTGCACTATAAGGGGCTGTCCGATAGATATACCACAGCACTCTATCTTATGTGCATGTACATGGAGCTGTCCTATAGATATATGCAGCACTCTATACTATGTGGATATACAGGGGAGCTGTCCGATAGATATACACAGCACTCTACCTTATGTGTATGTACAGGGAGCTGTCCTATAGATATACACAGCCCTCTATACATGTGCATTCAGGGACTGTCCGATAGAGATACACGCACTCTATCTATGGCATAACAGGGAGCTGTCCATATAGATATACACAAGCACTCTATCCTATGTCATATACAGGGAGCTGTCCTATAGATATACACAGCACTCTATTATGTGCATATACAGGGGAGCTGCCTATAGATATACACAGCACTCTATCCTATGTGCTATACAGGGAGCTGTCCTATAGATATACACAGCACTCATCATGTGATGTTACGGACTGATAGATTCAGACTATCTTATGTGACAAGGGGTGTCTATAGATACACAGCATCATATATGTGTATGTACAGGGAGCTGTCCGATAGGTATAACAGCACTCTATCTATGTGTGGGTATAGGGAGCGTCTATAGTTATACACAGCACTCTATCTTATGTGCATGTACAGGGAGCTTTCTATTATCCCGCATATCATTCTGTCAGCTGCAGCCACAATCCACTTCTGACGTCTTTTGCACCTCACAACCCCTGGCATCTGTGTGTAGTCTTGGCACTTCTCAGTTGCCCCTCGCAGCTAAGCCCGGGCACTAAAGATGTGCCCATGAGGCGCTCTGCCCCTATGATATACTGTGGGGATAGCAGCAACGTGCGGGTATTACTGCAGTATCTAATCTGGCAGGACTAGGGGGTGTCTACCCAAACTCCTACATGTACCCAAGTAGCAGACCGTAGCCAGCCCCCACCCATGGCAGCAGGCACGGCATGTCTGCAGCCGGGTCACCCGCGGAAGCTCTTGAGAGATGTGTTACCCGCTCGGAGTGCGGGGGGAGGAGGGCTGGAGAGAAGAGAATTGCAGACAGTGACCAATTTCCTAGACCAGGGTGGGTCCTCGGCTGCGGCAGGTGCGGCGAGCGCCACGGAACAACTTTGCTCTCATTTCCTGTCACAGCACAAGAAGTGACCGCCCATCCAGACCCCCATCCCATGTCCTGGAGAACAGCGTTGGGTCCTGCTATGCCAGAGAATAACCCTATGTGGCTGGTTTCGTTCGCAGCATGGGTAAGTGGGATGGGAGAACATCGGAATGGGGGTGTGGAACTAGTCTGGTATGGCTTGCAGCACTCACCACTCCTGCAGGGCCTGGGAAGCAGAACGGGTTAACGGGGCTAGCAGGGTGAGACTTGACATTCTCCAGAGGCTACATAAATGGGGGTGCACATCACGTCTACACAAAGTTGGTAATTGGATGATTAGTCAGGCAGAGGGGTCCCAGGGGAGAATGCATGTACCCCGCTTCCAGGACTGCATGAGGTTTGGGCTTGGAACAGTAAAAATGTTCTAAGTCAGAAGAGTAGGGCTGGATTGTGTATTGCACGGAGAATATCATAGTGGAGATGGTGCTGGGCTTTCCCTGCCTGCAGTAGAGCAGTGGGAGTTGTTGTGCCTCACTGAGACATCACTGTGTGCCAATGCAGTGAATGCGGCGCAGAATATGCGTTGTTGCCATTCTCTTTGATGCACTGTGGAATATCTTATGTTACATATGCTATGGATGTGTGCTATACAACTCAATGGTAGCACTGGCCTTACATTCCTGTAATGCCTTTGTGGTGTAAAATGCAATTGTGTGCCACTGATCGGGGTAAGGTGCCACAACAGGTTTCTAAGTGCCTGCACACAGGCTAGAGGGCATGCAGTCAGAGAGAGGCTTCTATTACAACAGTCAATGAACGATTTCAAGGATGTCAGCTATACACAGGTTAGTATGTTAAAGCTTCATAACTTCTAGGCTCCACCCAGGGAATTGTCTGCTGAACCTATTAGCTCCATGAAATCATCTGTATGTGTGAAGATGCTGGTGTATAAATATCACTGACCAACAATAAGTCTATTTAAGACATGAATCCACTGGTTACTTCCTTCATGGTTTCCTTACACTTTTATCCATTCCTTTAAGCCTTCCAGTCTTGCTAATCTAGCCCCTAAGATTTGGTAATAGACTTCTATTTGCTAAGTTCTGTACCTAGACAAACCAAGCAATATATCTTGTGCCTTTATACAAAAATGAATGAGTATGTCTATTACATAGCTATAGTATACAATGCAAGATGAATTGTGCTCTGGTTGAATTAATATAGCACATTTGGGAAATGCTCACAAAACTGGTAAAGTCGTGTAAGACATGCCTAATGTCAGAATGAATGTACTGGTGAGATCATATTAAAAAATACTGCACATTGAGAAAGAGAGGATCAACTGGTCGTTGTATGTAAACATCCCCACATTTGACAACTGGTTCAATTAGTACAGCGCCACATGCCAATGCTTGATCACAAATAATCTGAAAAAAAAAGACTTCAAATATTAGACGACAACCAACTTATAGCAACCTGGGCATCCAAATACACATGGTGAAACATAATCAAGGTCATAATCGAGAAACAGAATTTGGCCCGTCTATGAAATAATGGATCATAGTCTGTGCTAATTCATTCATTTATTTATTGTTGTTACAATAGAAAAGACCACATGTCAGTTCTATAATCAATAGTCTGAGAAGGTTGAAAAATATTACTACAAACAACTGTTATGATATATTTAACATCATCAACATCAGCGGCACTAGATTACCAGTGCATGATTTGGAAAATATGTGTTGATGGTTTCCAATGTATACATTTTCTTTCCATAGTGGTAGTATTGAAGTATCATGCAAACATCACACCCCAGCTGTTTAGTACACTGCTTCTATTTGTCTATAGTCTCTTTTTAAGACATCACAACAAGCTGCATCCATGTCATGCTAATACAAGGAGCAGTGGTGGCACATAATTCCCTAGATTGCCACTGTATGAAGCATTACAATATCAATTCACTCCAATCCACCACCAGATGCACATTCACATTCTTGTGACATGACCAGAACTGGATCCATAGCTACCAGATGGAGTGATTCATTATTGAGAGCATGTGCTTCCACTCTCCATAGTCCAGTGATGTGCTTCACACGCTCCAGACAATAATAGCATTATGTTGGTGATTTCAGCCTTATGCACAGCCTGAACGGTCACCACAACCCAATCAATGATGCTTCAAGCATCAAGCCTTCTATGTGGCTGAGCAGTAGTGATATTTGGCCAAGACAGACAGTTATATGCTATGCACTTTGGTCAGTGAGTTTATGTGGGCTATTATTTTCTTCAAGATGTTCCAAAGAGTTTTTGTTGTGTGGATGTGGGGTGTGCTTTGACAGGTTCCATTTAAAGGGACGGTCACAAGAATTTTACCCACAAACCATTAATGCCGCTGGATTACAAGTCTCCCTATATCCATAAGTTAGCTGCCAGTGAGACGCTGTACCTTAATTACGCTATTTATCAGATATGCAATAGCCTTTTTGACACTTATCCCAAAGTTTGACTCTTCTCCTCTCCCAGGTGCCAGTGAAACCCCTTATTTAACTGACAGCTCGGTGTCTCTTCAAATTGTTGCCATGACCCCTTGTACTTAGGGATCGTTAGCTCCAGACCTATAAAGCTCTATTACTAAAGAAATATTTGTCAATTTTTTACATGGTGGCCTCTGATGCCAGGTAATGTAGGATACAGTTGATTTATGGGGATGTAAGGTAAACAATTTTTAGCTAAAAGAAGGCGTCAATTAGTTACTAGGGCTGCTAAAGGAACCTTCAAGCTGCATTGTGAAAATGTGTGACGGGTTCCTGTTAAGGTATGCCATCCATGCTGCAGCAAAAAACACACCATAAAACGACATCAGAAATTCACCAAATTGCAGCAGAATGACTACTGGGTAAATTCAAAAGCCATTATCATCATGCCAGATAGTGTGAAGGGTGGATTACACAAAATACATTGCATAAATAACAGTTCCAGTAATCTCAATGGTACAAATAGAAAAATAAATTTTATTTATCGCAATCATCTCATTTTAGCTAACGGATTTTATCTGGATTTTTCATGAAAGCCTACTGACCATAAAAACCCTGATAAAATTAGGTACGTATTATAAAACTAAATCTGCAGCAACGTTATCATGAAAATGCCTATTGTATAAAGTGTACCTCATATGATATTATTATTTAATAAATGTAAATCAGACTATATTTTGCTTCAATTTAACGGCTTGCCCTTTTTAGTCTTTGTATTTCGATTTTATACATTTTTTCCAGACAGAGCTGTCATGAGGGTTGTTTCTGCAAAAATAAAATGTACTTACCGTGACGGTATCTAATATTCCATGCTGTTTAATGGGAAGCAGGAAAAAAAATTCCAAATGTGTAATTGCGAAAAAAGGCTTATTGCAAATTTTCTTGTGGGATTGGTATTAAAAGGATTTAATAGCTTTAAAAAAAATTACTGTAATACTGATTATAAGCGACCAACAATATAAGCAAGGCCCTTAAATTTTACCACAAAAACCTGGTAAAACCTATATTATTAACTCGAGTATAGCCGAGATTAGGGTTTCGCACAATTTTTTGTGCTGAAAAATAGGCTTATACTCGAGTATATATAATAAAATTCTTAAATTTGCATTTCTGAGCCATAAACTTTCCATTACGACAGTAGCTGTACAGACCTGTGTAGTCTTATATTGGCAAGGATCGAGATAAGTTTCCATGTGCCATTTTTTACTGTATGATCCTTGACACATTTTATTCAAATTTTTTTGATTTGGCAAATGGGACAAAAAGTTCAGTTGGACATTTGTACACATTTTCATTAAAGGGTTCACTGTGGGAATAACCCGTTTTTATATTTGATAGATCTGGGATTGGGACAAGTATACATAATGTTTTATTTTGGTTTTTTTTATTTTATCACTTATAGGGAAAGGAAGTGATTTAATTTTTAGGACTTTTGAACTTTATTTTATTTGTTTTACTTTTTTACTAGTACCAATAGCGTATGCAAATAGCAGCAAAACACTCACCTGCATGGAGAGGGCTCTACCAGTGAGCTCTCTCCATACCACTTCCCAACATAAAAGTGCGTATAAGTAGGTGTGCATCAGGAAGGGGTTATTTAGGGGTTGTGGCAAATTTCATTGCTACCTTAAGATAGGGCAAAACATTCTTTTCAGGTTGTTACAATGAGTGATGCGACAACAACCGCGAGAACAGAGCCCCATTTTCACAAATGAATAGCTAAAAAAACTGTCCCTGATCCTTGTGGGACAAGTGTGCGGTACTAAAAAGATGCTACAGTGGTGCAAATGGGAATGATGTTAGTTTTCTGTTATGTCTTCATGACTATGTCTTCTGTTATGTCTTATTTTTTCAGTTTATGTCTGCCATGAAAATGGGCACATATGACAATCTGCGCAGAATTGTAACCAAACATGCTTACATGTGGTGTGAGCAGATCCTGCCAGAGGGCCACACACACACATATTGTCATGTACTGCGAAGTTGGAAAAAACGAATCCAAATCCAGTGAATGAAAAGAAATTTGCACCATTTACTTTTAGGCTCTGTTTTACCACTCACTGTGCACTCAAATGAAACTTTCTCTTTATTCTTCAGTCAGTACGATCACAGAGAGTGCATTCCTGACGCCATAACTTTCATTTTACAGCGTATTTATACTGTCATACAGTGTCATTTATAAGGAGACATTTCTTTATGTATTGTAAAATAGAGAAAGGTTTTGGAGAAAAGGGCATTTGGGCATTAATAGCTAAAAAATCCTCTATTCTCTTTTAGTGGAAGACAATTGCAACCCCCTAACCTCCTAGCCGAACCTATATGGTTTGTTTTAAAGGGGTTGGCCGGGTTAGAAAAAAAGTCACCCAAGGCTGGAAGGGCTTAAAAAAAAGAAAAAAAAGCTTTACCTCTTCGGAGCCCCCAGTGTCATGTGGTCCTGGAGGTGGTGCTTGTTTGTTAACGCAGGCTCGGCAGCTCCGCTCTGACATCTTCTTGGCACACCCACCCGTCTCTATATCCCATCTTGTAGGACTGGACAAGAGACGGGTGGACATACTAGACCCCGGAAGTTCAGATAATCCCTTTAACAATTTTCTGAGATCTTGTGCGCCTTAGTATCATCCACTAAAAATTACAAAGAGGATCCCCAACACATGGTGAAACTTCTTAATTAGAATTTTCCAGTTCAGGGGATTAAAGGCAGAATTTAGGGATTCTTAGCATCTTCCATGAACTCAATTTTTTCTGCGAACTATACACCGTTTTGTGCTGGTTGGAGGAGGGGACATATAGAATTAGTCCTTTTAAATCACTGTGGCTTAGTTGCATGCTGTAGTAAGATGGCCCTTGCAGAGGTGTACTAAATGTTTTAGATAGGTCCCAATTGATTGTCCCCTCTTCATGAGGTTAAAAAATATTCTGGGGATCTAAAAGAAGTAGAGCTTAGCCTCACCCTATACTCTACTAACTCAAGGAGAATGGTAGTCCTAATTTATCCAAGTATTCTACTCCGCAAGCTTCACCTTGTGGAAAATCCGAAGATATATCCCAAGGCTGCCTACAGGCATTCTGCTGTTAGTTGGATAAAGTTCTATATAGGATCATGAGACGTTTTTGATAGACTGGGTTGTAAGGTCACATGGATTTTGTTGTGACCTTACATAAGAATGCCTGAATATGAAACCTGTAAATTTAATCAAAGGTCACATTTCTATGTGCCTCCGAATCACTCACCTTAATTACGGTAACACCTCATTTGAAGGTCTGTGTTTACATGCATCGATGTCTTCTGTTTATTTTCTGTAAAGGAGTGGCGGATAGGACGAAAAATCATCAATATGGCTTTGGTAGTTCCAGTCAGAATTGCTAATGCAATCCCATGAGTAGAAGAGTGGGAAAGAAGGAACGACAAGGTTTAAAATATAACTTTATATTTGTTTATCTTAAGTTGCGTTGTTGTAAACATGTATTTTAAAATAGATTGGGAGTGAAGGGTTACCATTGTGTTATGTTTTGCGCTGAAATGCAGTGATAGGGGACATAGTGTTTAGGTATTCTATTTATTTATCACACATGTTGCTTGATGTGATGGAGCAGTTAAAGATCAAAACCTGCCCCTATAAACACAAGGGGCACATTAAGCTGTCTGAAAGTCAGAATATCTTAGTGACAACCAATCACAGCTTTAAAAATATTCATAGAGCACTGGTAAAATGAAAGCTGAGCTTGTAATTGGTTGCCATGGGCAACTAAGAATAGTCTGACTTTTCAGACAGGTTGAAAATCTGGCCCACTTTTGTTTGTATAGCAGAGAGGGAAATAGGCAAGACGTTTTCCAGGATGGGATAAGGAAAACATTGCCTTTTGGTACCTTTAAGGTAAGGGAACTCTAGCGACTTGGCCATTTTGCACCTTACTGACGGCCCATTTTTAACAAAATCTGCCTTGTGTCACAAGGTTTTAACCCCTCAGTGACGCAGCCAGTTTGTAGTTAAGGTCAGCCCATTTTTTGTATTTGACTAGCGTCACTTTATATGGTTAAACTTTTGAACACTGTTATATCAAGCGATTCTGGATAGTTTTTCGTACACATGTTGTACTTCATTTTAGTGTTAACTTTTGGCTGATAACTGTTGCGTTGATCTATTTAAAAAAAAATGTAAAAAACGATGAATTTTAAAAAATGACTGTACTTAGCATCAGCTAAAAAACAGCTGTTAGCAGTGCATGCAGTTAAGATTATTGTTAATCCGGTTCCTATGACAACCCAAAAGTTTTGTACAGAGACCAAAACATTTTTGGCTGGGGTTACAATATGAAATATCCTACTTATATACAAATTAATTATAAATAAATCTAATGAACCTATTTGATGCGTAACCCAGGAATGCCTGTAGTTTTTACCCCCTAAATAGTTGCTGAATACAACCTCCATATGTTGCTTACATTTCATCAATTTTTAAGTATTGGAAAATTATTATTTTAACAAATCAAAAAACACCGGTTTTCCATATTCAAGAGATTTCAGAATATACTTTTCGAGGATCATATTGTTTTAATGAAATTTCAAATATATAATACAGGCATCCCCTACTTAATGAACACTCGACTTACATTACGACCCCTAGTTACAAACGGACCAACTAGAATTGGTAATTTATTGTACTTTAGTCCTAGCACAATTGATCAGCTTATAACAGTTATCAAACAGGTTGGTCGTGTAATGAAGCTTGTACAGGCAGTCCCGGGTTTTACTGTATTTTTCGGCCCTCTAAGGTGCACCGGAATACTATAGAGCTGCCCTCTCAATAAATGCCTGCTAAGACATCTAGGGTCATATATAAGCGCACTGGAGTAATAAGGCGTCAGATCAAAGGCGTACCTAAAAATGACCAGGGGCAAAGACCTGTGCCACAGTTCTAGCCAGTACCACTTCCGCGGCAACTTGTTCTTCAGTCGTGTCAAGAGCTGCGATCTCAAGAGTATGGCTGCTGGGGGTTAATGCAGGTGATGCAGACAGGGTTTGGTTAAGTGTCTCCCTCTGCCCCTTCTCCTTCCCTCCTACCCACCAGAGGTGTTATTCATGTGGGTTCCAAGCTGTGGCTCCTTCTCATTTCCCCTGTTACGGGCTGTCAGGTATGGGGTAATTTCTTGTGGTCGGGCATATGGAGGTCCAGTTCCTCCGTGCAGGGGAGGCGCAGTATGGGCACAATTCTGTTGTGGTGGCCAGGGACTTCAGAGCTAGGGACCCCTGTGTTACAGTTTGGGAAGGTGCAGGATGGAGCTATTAAACAACTGGTAAATGTGCAGTAAATTCGTGTGCTGGGTAGTACATTTCTGGATAAGTTTCATATATAAGGCGCACTGGCCTATAAGCGCTCACTATGATTTCCTGGAGAAATGAATGGATTTTTGGAGTGCGCCTTATTAGGCCGAAAAAAACGGTACCGTACAGATAGGGTCCGGAGGTTTTGTTTCCTTAGTTTGAATTTGTATGTAAGTCGAAACTGTATATTTTATATTGGTAAGATCCAGACAAAAAAAATTGGCCAGTGACAACTGGAGTTTTAAACTTTTTGCTGTAATGGGACCAAGGATTATCAATTAAAGCTTCATACAGAACACCTTACAGGACTATTTGGCAATTGGGACTCATATAAAGCATTCGCAGATGCTCACCAGAGGTCAGAGGGTGTGTCTGTAACTATGGGTGTTGTAAGCGGTTGTCCTTAAATAGGGGACCGCCTGTATTGTTAAATACCTGATCGCAAATGACAAAACAACTAGTTTAAAACATTTTCACAATTGTAAACACCGAAGACCAAAAAAGTTTGGCTGTGGAATTACAATGGATAACAATATAATGATAACTAACAATGATAAAATTACAGTTCAGATACTTCATACAACTTCAGCTTAAGAACAAACCTACAGACCCTATCTTGTATGTAACCCGGGGACTGCTGGATCTTAGAATCCACCCAAATTATCAAAGCATGTTTCAAAACTGCAACCAACAATCAAACTATCAGTAATAGCGTTTTAGGAACGATTGTTAAACCCCTTGAGAATCTTTTCATAGAAATTATTTAAAAATGGAATGAAAGTTTAGAATGGTCAATTTTGTCGGAATACCTTAATTTGTGCCCCGAAATTTTCCAAAAATAAATTGACGACGGTGCAATTTTTGCCAGTGAAATGTATTTCCATTTGTGGGGTTGGTATTTCTAGTTGTACGAATATACATTCACTTAATTTTTTGGCCTGGATGGGTAGAAAAGCTCAATTATGTAATTGCATTTTAGACTTTTTTTGGTGTTCACCTGTAAGCCTAATAATCATCTTATTTTGTATTCTATGGACTAAGTTTTGACGTGGATCCATACTTAGATATTTTTACTAAAGGTTCTCAAAAAAACTAATATGGGGAAGGAAAATCATCATATTTTTGCATTGATGTCTTCCAGTGGCCTATAAACTTATTAATTTTTGTGGTTGGACGCTGGTTGGTGGCTTGTTTTTGCGGGGAAATTATACTTTGCACAATCCATTAGGCATTTGGTAATTTTAAATTATTAATGTAGTTTTATTTGCAAAAACTGTCTTGTTTTCTTTCAACTTTTTGTAGTTTCTTCCACACCAGGGACATGACAAGAATTCATCTAATTATTGTGTCCAACTTCTAGGGTAATCCCTATTTGTCCCCACCTTGGGTTTGCGGGTAAACCCAGAGATCTGATCACTGAAGAGCAGGGTCCATCTGTCACAAGCATTGTTAGTCCGATAGGGTGTTGACCTTGAAAAGGGTGTGGTCTCGTAGACAGTCTACATGCACCAGTGACTATCACGAGTTTAATCAATTGGGGATGGTCTATTGAAATCCAGATGGATCTCCGACTCTGTGATGGGCACAGGCTAGGATATGACGAGACTCTGATAGTTGTCGTTTGTAGGTGTGGTTAAGGAGCTATTAGATAAAGGAGCAGGAAAACTGAACCAATACAAAGCGAATATCTATAGGATGGGATAGTTTTAAGTTTAAATGAATTGTAATACAAATGATTTTATTGTGAAAATTTTGAACTCTTGTTGTTAACATGATATTGAGTGAGGAGAATTGATCCTGCTGCTGTGTGTGTACAGGTCCAACCAGACTCTATAAGAAGAAGAGTGGACGATATAGTTCTTGTGTTGACTGTTTCACAGTCCCGTGCGTAGAGGTCTTAACCCTGACTGTAATGTGGTTTTCATTGGAAGGAGAAGTTTGGCATTCATTTTATTTTAATGTTAGCGAGTCTCCCTGTATCCCATGGAAACTACGACCTTCTTAATTCTGTTTAGTACATGTCAAATCTGGCCAGCGCTAGGTCCTGTAACACTTGTGCAGGACAGTTTTAGGCTATTTAAAAGTGTGGGTACCCCGTTTGGGTTTGAGCCGCGGCACACTTTTTATACTTAGAAAATCCTGGGGCACACCCCCAACCAAAATAGCACAAAATGACACTAAAACAGTCTTAAAAGGCCTCCCTTTACTAATAAAAAACCCCTAGCGGCCTCCCTTTACTAATAGTAGTTATATTCTTGTACATAGGGGGCAGTATTATAGTAGTTATAGTCTTGTACATAGGGGGCAGTATTATAGCAGTTATATCTTGTTAAATAGGGGGGGAAAATATTATAGTAGTTCTATTCTTGTACATAGGAGGAGTATATTAGTAGGTATAGTCTTGTACATAGGGGGCCGTATTATAGTCGTTATATTCTTGTACATGAGTTGGGGTCACCCCAACTTGAGGACTGTTATTGCGGGGTCCACAGCATTAGAAGGTGGAACCACGCTATATATAAAATATTAATTCTTATTCAGCCCAACTCTATGAAAACTACTACTGTATTTCCCTAACATTTCTGTGAAATTACATCACAACTGTTTATTGGATATAAAACACAATAACTGAATAAGTAGAGCTACGGTTTATTATAAAAAAATATTTCACAAAAAAAAGGACTAAATCATTTATTTATTTTTCATACTATCGGTATGGTAGGTTCTGTTACCTAAGGATTATAATGACTTTTCTATTTTAAAATGAAGCACCCTCACACTCCTCTGTATATAAGTATTCATGTATATCAGGTATTTATGATAGGTCTGGGGATATGTTATTATTTGCTAAGGTCTCCATTACAGACTACCATATTTCCATGATGTGTTCAAATAAATTACGATAAGATAACCCCATAGAGGTCTTTTACACAAGGTCCCGGTTTGAGTGGGCTCAGTGTCTGACAACTTGTGGTCGGACACCTTTCAACAAATATCTGGCTCGGAGAAAAGGATCTGAGGACACCTCTTTGAAACTTTAGTTAGTAAGCTAAACCAATTGAAAAATGGAAAGGTTGGCCAATATATCTAGTAGCATCGGCACTGATGAATGCAAAGGGTTGCCAGAAAAGGAATTGGATATGAATAGATTGCACATAAGCATTATTGTGATAACAAGCATTGTAGGTAAAGTGAACTTTAAAAGAAACCTGTCACCAGGGAAACCTCCTCCACAACCCACACAGTACCTTAGAGAAAACAGTACCTTAGTATTTACAGTCCAAAAAAAGGAGTAGAGACAGCTTTGTGGGTCGCATGCTCCCGACCGCCATGCAGCTACTTCAAAGCTTTCTTCGGGCAATTTGGAGTTGGGTGGAGCCCTGCTATGGGTCTGAGATTTTATTTCAAGATGTTTTTTACTGTATTCTTGGAGTTTAAAGTAAAGCTTTTATATTTTGGTGAAGTATTTTTCTTTATTCTTGTACAGAGGAAGCAAAAGATTGGGTAAGTGATCGGAACCCAAGTGTTGGTGGTGATGTTTCTGACTTTGACGTGGGGATCAGGAGCATCCGAGTTATGAACTACACTGTCCTCTGATGAAGAAAAATTGACACCAACAGAACTGTTCTAGTCCTGTTTTTGGGACTGTGATCTAGGTACTGTGTCTTTGAGCCATTATTATTCTTAGGGCACGTTGATGTAGAGCAGTGGTTCTCAACCTTCTAATACAGTTCCTCATGTTGGGGTTTGGGACCCCAAACCAGTACAAGAATATAACTACTATATACTGCCCAATCTGTACAAAGACTATAACTACATACTACTGCCTTCCTATGTACAAGATATAAATACTATAATAGTGCCCACTTGTACAAGGGATATAAACTCACTATAATCACTGCCTCCTATGTACAAGACTATAACTACTATAATACTATGTACAAGGACTATAACGACTATAATACTGCCCCCTATGTACAAGACTATAACTACTATAATGACATGCCCCATATGTACAAGAATATACTTTACTAATAATACTTGCCACCTATGTACAAGAATTATAAATATATAATACTGCCCCCTATGTACAAGACTATAAAACTACTCTAATACTGCCCCCTATGTACAAGACTATAACCCTACTATTATACGGACCCCTATGTACAAGACTATAACTCTTCATCATCTGACCCCTGAGCTACAAGACTATAAATACTATATATGACCCCTATTGTACAAGACTATAACTACGATAATACTGCCACTATGTACAAGGGACCTATAAACACTATATACTGCCCCCTATGTACAAGACATCACTACTCATAATACTGCCCCTAGTACAAGGGAATATAAACTTACTAAATACTGCCCACATGTACAAGAATATAATATATAATACGCCCCCTATGTACATGAATATAACTACTATAATACTGCCCCTATTTAAAGCATATAACTACTATATAATCTGCCCCTTTGTACAAGAATATAACTAACTATAATACTGCCCCCTAGTGTACAAGAATCTCATACATAATACTGCCACATGACAAAGGATTATAACTACTATAAATACTGCCCCCTATGCAGGGGCGGATCTGCAATTTTACCCACCGGATTTTCCCGGGGGCGGTCGGCCTGGGCCGGTCGGAGCTTCTCCGGGGCAGGTTCGCACTCCCTAACAACTTTTGATTTAATCTATAGTACCTGCATCGTACGACGTACGAGCAGGTAATATTAATAGTACACAGACGCGACGCAGCACCGAGCTTCTGCCGTCTGTGTATACATTCAGCTACAAAAGGTCGCGCAATTGACTCATGGCGACCTTGTGTAGTGTGGAGGATGGCTGACTTACCAGCTTCAGCGGTCCAGACGCCCGGCCTCGTTGTAGCCCGCGGCTGGTGTAAGAGGCGCGGAGCAGTGAGTTCACGATCCCGCGCCTCTGCCACAAGCGCCGAAGACGAGGGAAGACGGGAAGAAGAAAACTGCTCCAAGAGGTGTGTATTAGTGTTTTTTGTTTTTTTTAAATATAGAATGGGGGCGCTATTGTATATGGGAGGGGGGGGGGATTCTTATATGCAGGGGGGCTTTATGTTAGATCGGGGAGGGGGGGGATTCATTATATGGCAGGGGGGGCCCACTCGGGCACTTGGGCATATTCTATCGCTGGGACTGGCCAGGGGGAATTAATTATATGGAAGGGGGCATTTTCTATACTCTGGGGTGGAAGAGGGCATTAATATCATTTGATGGCCTGAGGGGGCCAGGGGGCATTTTATGGTATATATGGGGCTGGCAGGGGGGCATTAATTATATGTGGTGGGGGGGCATTATTGCATTTTCTAATACAGGGCTGGCAGGGGTGACTTAATTATAGGGGGGGACATATTCTATAGCGGGGCTGGCAGGGGGCATTAATTATATGTCTGGGGCAGGGGGGGTGCATTAGTCCATATTAGGGACGGGCAGGGGGCATTAATTATATGTAGAGGCGGGCAGGGGCATTAAGGGGCTATTATATGTCTGGGGCGGGCCAGGGCGGCATTTATATATGGGCGGGGGGCATTACTGTATATCTTGGATGACAGCGGGAATTATTAACTATATGGTATGGGGCGGGGGGGGCATGGGCATTATTCTATATAAGGCTGGCAGGGGGCCTTAATAATGGCGGGGGCGGCATTATGTTTATCGGCCATGGCAGGGGGGCATTATTATATGTCGAGGCGGGAAGGGCATTATTGTATATCTGGGCTGCAGGGGGATTAATCTATACGTTCTGGGGTAGGTTGGGGCATAATTCTATGTCGGGGGTAGGCGGGGCCATTAATATATGTCTGGGGTAGGGTGTACATTATAGTGGGCTATTTGTGTGGACTAAATATTTCAGGGGGGGGCTCTATACAGTATTTGGGGCACAGTATAGGTGGGTAGCAGAAGAAGGGAAAAGGGAAAGTGCAGAACTAGAGTGTGTGGTAAACTCATGCAGAAAGCTGTTGTACCTGGAGCGAAGCGACAAAGAGAAAGAAGACAAGGGATGGTTGGAACTTAATGGAGAAGGATGAGGAACGACGTGCATCCGAGGACACGCACCTGATTGTCCTGGATGTAATAGGTGAGGATCGTGTGTGTTCGTTAGCTGTCTAAGGTAAATACGATTTTTTTAGTTCTTGCTTCTGTGTATATAGGTAGTATTATAGTAGTTCTATCCTGTACATAGGGGGCAGTATTATAGTAGTTATATTCCTGTTACATGGTGGCAGTCAGATTATAGTAGTATATTCTTGCTACAAGGGGGCCAGCGTATAGTAGTTATGTCCGTACATAGGGGGCAGTATTATGTAGTTATATTCCTGTAATAGGTGCACGTATTAATAGTAGTTATATTCTTGTACATAGAGGCAGTATTATAGTAGTTATATCTTGTAATAGGGTGCAGTTATTATTGTAGTAATTCTTGTACATAGGGGCAGTACTATAGTAGTTAATTCTGTACATAGGGGGACAGTATATAGAGATTATAGTTGTACATAGGAGACAGTATTAATAGTTATCATTCCTGTACATAGGGGGCAGTATTATAGCGTAGTTATGTATTCTGTACATAGAGGGCCGTATTATAGTAGTATCTTCCGACATAGGTGCAGTATTATAGTAGTCTATTCTTGTACATAGAGGCCAGTATTATAAGTGTTATATTTCTTTACCTAGGGAGCCGTATTATAGTAGTTATATTCTTGGGACATAGGGGCAGTATAGTATAGTAGTTATATTCCTGTAACATAGGGCAGTTTATAGTAGTTAGATATTTATATAGTAGTTGGCTTGTATATGGGAGAAGGTATTGTAGTAGTTTATTTTTGTATATAGAAGGAGGATGAATGTGTTATTGTAGCATTATTCTTGTACATAGGAAGGCAGTATCAATAATTCTTTCTTGAATTGTACAGTATGGCACAGGGGGGAAAAGCTATTTAAGGCTTATCGGGTTGGGTGTTTGCATAATACTAATCGACAGTCACATTCTTGCTCATAGATTCCACTTACTAGCCACAAAGATGTTATGTTTTGCAAATTAAGGCCATCTACAACAATTTGTCTGTTAAACCCCACCCACTGTATCTGACCACACCCACTTGTTTTGACTCCGCATGTTTAAATGGGGCCACTTTATATTTTTTTCAGGGGCCATTTTAAATCCCAGTCCGCCCTGCCCCTAGTACAAGAATATAACTACTATAATACTGCCCCCTATGTACAGCCAGGCAGGCTCCAACTTTCCAATGCCAAAGCTGGCAGAAACACCCAGCCAGCTCAAGCAAGGATGTTAATCCAAGGTTTGTTAAAGGAACAAATGTCAGCGTACAAGTTCCAGTGCAAGTAGGAAGTTTGTGTGGACAATGAAGACGGAACAAGCAAGAGATGGTAAACAACTACAAGTGAAAATGTTGGATCATTCTGTGAGCAGAGCAAAGTTGCCTGAAAGTCAAAGGCCAAGGTACTATGCAGAGTGTGCAGCAGCCTCCATCCCAGGCTTCAGGTGGACAATCCACTCCACCCGGGGCAGGCAGAGGAGGATTCCTGGAGAGACAGACAATCCAGGAGAACCCTGCTGCAGAGTGGGTGCTACAGTCTGAGAGCAACAGGTGGTATGGGGGCCTGCAGGCTGCTGAAGGAGAGCAAAAGCGGCCAAGAAGTTCAGCTCCAGAACGTGCCACAGGTCGTATCTGCAGACATACGGGTTCCATTCAGGAGATAGTGACCGAACGAGCAGCGACAGTGACTGCAAATGCAGAAATCACAGGACTTTGTACGAAAAATCGCAAGGTCCAGACCAGGCAAAAGCAGTCATGGCGGTCAAAAGGATCCAGTACTGCAAGCAGGCCGGAACAACACCCAGCGCAAACTGCGCCCCCAGAGCCATCAACCCTGAGCTCGGCTGGCCGGGCAGATACCAGGACTGGTGAGAAAAAAGATGGAGAACATTGAAAACAAACAAAAGCTGTTGTACCTGCAAAAGCAGATTGACTGAACGGATATGCTACAATGGCCAGCGAAAACCAGGGAAAACGGGCCCTGCTTAACAACAAGCTGGACCAATTGCAAAACAGCTTTATGATACTGTTGCGGGAGATGGAGGGCCCACTATTGAGAACATGGGACCAGTTGGAGAGACTTCAGGAACCCGCAGGAGGTTTGAGGAGACAGGCTCAAACATTCCCGGTCTGAACCCAACAGGCTCCATGTGCGTGAGACCCATGCTGCAACCAGCTACACTTGCCTTTTGAGGAGGGGAGAAGTTTAACAAAAAGCGGCGGGGCGGGCAACAACAGCAAAAAGTCCTGAGCAGATCCGGGTAAGGGAACAAGGCCCAGCAATCCCTAATGAGGTACTACAAGTTCCCAGCAGCAGTAGAACTGAATCAGCAGTGAAGTGGAGGAGGAACCACAAGTCCAAGGAGACAGCGCTCTGCAGGAGACTCTGGACTCATACCTTGAAGGTAACACTGTAGCTGCACCCAAGGTATATCTGAGAGGACGTGAGGTTAAGGATACATCTGAGCAGGACATTCAGGGCTGTGATCAGCACAGTCCTGCGGGAATTAATGATGATCAATGTTGCTGATATGCCGATATTGCTGATGTCTCTGTTGTTGCCCATTTCTGATGTTTTTCAGTGTGTGATGTGATAAGTCCCAGCTGAGGAGGAGTAATGCAAGCTAACAATTCTATGGCAGCTGGTGACGCAGAGAGCCACGGATGTTGTGGAGAAGCAGGACAATCAACAGACTGAGGAGTTCCCCCCTATACTCACACACCACAGGAAGCAGAGCCACATGGCCCGGCGTGGCGGAGCCCCATTGGTCGGGTGGTCAGAAGCCCCATGATTCGGCGTGGGTCAGCAGGGCCCTCTAGTGCGATGATCTGCAGCCCACACATCCCCAACAGCAGGAACAGGGGTAGACATCAGGTAATGCGTGGTCGGGGTTCCCATTTTTCTCCTCCAGCACCAATGGACACCGCCAGCGCCTTTCAAGAGGAGGAATGTTGTCCGGTTAGGCATAGAAGGGGCTAAGGAAGATCTAACTGACAGGAGGCAGTGGTGCAGGGACATGTGTGCACCCAGATGGGTTTCCAGCCAGCCGATATTCTAGGCCGTCGTAATAAATCTTCCGATAGACAGGGGTATGATATCCGCTCAAGTGATTGTCTAATCTGGACCGGTTCTGCGGCTCAAAACACCCCAGTACAGAGATTACTGAGGGGATGGAACAGTTTAGCTTTATTCCCATCCCAAACCAGAAGATACCTGCCATTGTCACCCATCAGTTCTGGAACGAGTCTGTCCCCCCTCAGGATATCATCATATGCTCAAGAGACATTTCACCTCATGTCAGACATGACCAAAACCAGGGATGAGGAGGGATCTGGACCGTGGGTGGAGGGTCATGGTTAATTACATCAACACCAGAACATCACCATCACCTCCCCCCAACTCCTTCTTTATCGGCCAGAGAGAAGGGGTGGTTTTTATGTCAGACCAGGTTATGTTTTAGGTGTGCGGAGATCTGCGTCATGTGGCGAGTAACTGCACCACAATGAAGTGCACCCTGTGTGGAGACCTCGCCATGTGAGGGCCCAACTGCCACAGACCATAAGATGCAACCTTTGCTGGTCAGATCGGTCACCCACAAGGGACTGTCCTGAGCCTGGCAATATCTGTAGGGACCTCCCCGATGATGAAGACCTGATGGGAGGGCAGATGTACCAGATGAGGAGAGGAAGAGGAGGGCCCTATTGTCAAGGGTCAGGTGAACATGCCAGAGACCCAGATATAGTGGATGCTGCCAGACCATCCAGGGTAAGGTTAACCCAGAGGGGGACATGGAGGTAGTGGAGCAGTCTGTAGAGCTAGAGCAGCCAGCGACTGCCCTTCCTGGAACTGACAACGACCACAAGGGAAAATAATAGGTGTTAAAAGAGGAAGAAGGATAAGAGCACCAGAAACCGAGAGTGCGTGGACAACCGTCCAAAAAACCCCAAAATGAAGATCGGAATCAGGCTGATGTTTACTGTGACCAGTAATAATAGGTAACAGTGTACTCCGAGTCAGATGGAGGAGGAGGAGAAGATTGAGAGCTGAAACGATGATGGAGGAGAATATGATGAAGACCCGGGGGGGGGATCCTCCCACAAAAGGAAACCTATTCATACCGAGTCAGTTGGGAATGGAAACTTGTAGTCAGGAAGACAACTCTGATCTATGATGTGGCGGAGATCTTTCTTCTTTTTTTTCTAATGGCAGGCTCCATCTTACTGTGCCACCAGTAAGTTGAACAGCATAAGAGCCTGAAGACCAGACATGCGGGTATGATTCATTAAAATATCTCAATGGCGGATGTTTCTTTTCTTACGGAGACCGTTTAAAAACCTTGGGTCTTCATACGCCCGGAGGCGGAGAGAGAGGAGGAGAGAGAGAGATGGCATCTGGTCCTTCCTTTTGGTCGCGGCTGGGGAGCCTATGCTGGAGTCTCCATCTTATTTAAACACCCACGAGTGCATGTCCACAGACTCACAGACGGTATCGAGGGACGGTGCCTGCTGCTAGAATAGAGAAATCCACAGAGGCGATAGACTCCGGCCTCATTAACATCTATGGCCCCACAGACAGTGCCCGAAAGGACTCAGCTTTTTAAGGACATGAAGCCTTATCTTTTCAACATCAATTCCTGTCATCATGGCTGGGGACTTTAAGCCAACCACTCCACCAGGGACCAGGAACAGGAGGCCCTTACCAGGACTGTTAAGGTCTAAACAGTATTATTCAGCAGGCTGGCCTGTCTGATGTTTTGTACAGGGTGGTAGGAGTACAAAGTTCACCTACACCTGTGCAGGGAGCAGACAGTAGGATTGATATTGCTATGGGTGGTAATAATGAATGAGGAATGGAAAGGAAATGTCCAATTCAGATCACTTGGCTTATAGTTTGTTTGGTGCTCTAAGTATCTGTTGGTGGTAGAGGAATAATGTGACTAAATTCTAGGTCTGTTAGATGATATTTCTGCAGGATACATTTCATCTTTTTTGCGCATCAACTGGACAGGTAGATTCTTATAACAACAAGGGTCCAGCCGAATGGTGGGAGGGAGTCCAGGAGGAGATCCGATCCCGATTGCAGAGACTGTCAATTAAGGAAGGGGAGAAAGTAGTTACAGCCAGTATCTGAGATGCGTAAAGAAGTGGAGGCACTCTATTCGGCAGGGCGGATGACCAACAAAGGATAGACCCAGCTGAAATCTGAGATTAAGACAGTATCAGTACAGGAGTAAACCTCCCTGGTAGTGGAGAGGGACTATGGCACCCGCGGGGAACCTGATCATTTGAGAATTGCCGGAGAAGCGTTGTAGTTGTAGGAAGAAACTGATCACAGGGTGTTTTACAGAGTCTCAGGAAGGGAATCCTGGGAGGTGGGGAATGTACGTACTGATGTTAAGAGAAGGCTTTGGATGAATGAAAAAGGACCCAATCTTGGCGTCAACTCCGGGCCCTGATACTGGGAATTGGACTTTCATCCTTTGACAGCAAGAAATCACGGTGGAGGAGATAAAGAGGCAATGATAAGTTAAATCTGAAGAAGGCACCAGGTCCAGATGGTATAAGAGTGGAATTTAAGAAGTTCAGAGACCTCTTGGCTCAATCCTGTTTTTTTTTTTTTTTTTTTCTTCTTTTTTTTTTTTTTTTTTTTGGATTGTTTACAGAAATTGTTCTAGAACATCACCTGATGCCTCCATCCATGAGTGTCTCATCGCAATTTGTGTTCCCAAGGAAAAAAGAGCTACTGACCATTAAGACTGGAGGCCCAATCGCCCTCTGAATGTCGACAGGAAGATTTATGGCAAAAATTCTGTTTTATCGATTAGTATGTTTGTCCCCGGCATGTGGCAGGCTCTCAATTACGGCACAGTAAAAAGGGCGGAACAATTCTGGAGCAGTATCTCGATAAGGGAGCATGTTTGAGCGATGTAAAGCTCTGAGTGGGGAAGATTGTTGTAGTTCGGACCAGGCTAAAGCCTTTGACAGGGGTTGACCGATGTTATCTGTGGGCACTTTATAAAAGGTACGGTATTCTGGGAGAATTGTGGATTGGCTAAGAACTCTGTATAGAGAGGCGAAAAGCCTTTCCTTGATCAATGGTGGCAGGGGGGCACTTTAAGGGTAGAGGCAGGGTGAGACAGGTTCGTCCTCTGAGTCAATGCTCTGTATGTGTTTGCCATCGATCAGTTCCTGAGCGATCACTGCAGCGGTGTGATTTGCAGGGGTGCCGGTCCACCATTGCTTGACCCCGGATGGTGTTGCCTACGCGGATGATGTTGACTGTGGTGATATCTGAACTTGTGAGGTGGATGCTGCTCCTGACTTGATCACCGCAGTTTGCCAAGGACCTCCACCAATTAAAATTTTGGGGTTAAATTCGGGAGGGCAGATAATTCTCACTAAACTTGGGAGGAGAAGTTGGAAACCGGAAATGTTAAAGTTCAGCGATGTTGAAAGAATTGAGGGCGGACCTCATAGAGAAAGACTTACCTGGTCCCTGTATTCCTCTAAACTCTCGTTGTCTTTCCTTTGCCAGAATCTTTCTCGCTCGGATCTTTAGCCGGTTCTTCCAACTTTTATGGGGGGACAGGTGGAACCCAGTTGAAAAGAGGGATAACCTACCTGCAGAGGAGAGAGGGTGGACAGAATGGACTGGATATGTTAAATCCAAGGGTCTTCTTTTGGACTCCGTTGTTTCTGAAAGTTAATTTGGTTGATGGACTCAAATGATGGTCTCCTGTGGGTTAAGTAGTGTAAGGGACTGGATATTGCATTTGCAGGAATCATGGATGCGATGGCGGGCATCTCAGAGGGCCGATTGGACTCCTGGTTCCTCCCCCAGTATCTGGAGTATGGTCGAGGGTTTAAGGAAAGGGGGATAGACAAGTCTTTTATGAAAGTTTTAAAAAAAAAAGGTAAGACCCAGGAAGATCGTATTCCAGAGTCTGTAGGACCTCTATTATCTGCAGCTGGCACTTCCAGACTGTCCAACCACCACCCTAAAGGACAGTCTGAGGTTTCTGAATGGTCGGAGGCTGACCCCATAAGTTTCGTGACAGCGCCTGGCTGTCATTACAGGAAAAAAGTGTGTCAGGGGAAATTATTAGTTCTCAGTATGGTTAGATCGTTATGTGTCCCCTAGGGTGTTAGACAGAGGATATGGACCATAACCATTTTATCTCTCAGTGCTGGGGTGCGCAGGAAATCTGGTGCTGTGAAATATCCCCCAAGTTAAGAATCCATCACTTGCATACCTCAGGTACCCAGAGATTTGTTCCGCTTATGGGTGACACCTACTGTAAGTAACATCAACACAAGGAGACCATGTATATAGTAATCAGGTCTCATCAAGTATACCACTGGCACATGCGAAACCGAGTGACATAAAATAGCGACCATTCCATCATAATAAAGCCATAAGCTCATAATGTCCGAGCTCAGGTGGATCCGGGTCCTAGAGGTCAGTGAAAAGCGGGGGAACCTATTAAGTCTCTGGATGAACATCCATCTAGACTAAATCTGTCTGAATACAAGTGGACGCATTTGGTTTTTTTCTGTTTTTTCTTGTTTCCCTCCAGGGCAAAATCGGACTCTTAAGTTACATTAATATACATTTATTTTATGAACATGTATGATTTATACGAATGATCTATGATTTATTTTGTTGGAAAAAGATTTCTGGTATTTATGTTGTTTTTTACTAATAAAAATTGCCCCCTAGTACAAGAATATAACGGCTATAAACTGCCCCCTATGTATAAGAATATTACTATAATTACTGCATTATGTGCAAACATATCAATGCATAATACTGACCCAAGTTGAGTCCCATCCCTCCTACCAAGGGCCGGGTCCAGGTTTTAGTAGGCCCGCGGGCGACAGAGCCTCAGGGGGGGGCCGCTTTGTAGGGAAACTCACGTGACATGATTTAAAATTCCCAGAAATCTCAAAACAGTCCCTTTCCCCGAAATATTCCCAGTTTATCTACCAAACAGCCGGATCATGGTCAGGCAGTTTGAGGTCATGTAACAAAACGGATGAGCCTTAAAAATTGTGCCCCTCCCCCTCTGCCAAGTAATAAAAACTGACAACGACAAAAACTCAGTTTGCTGCAGAGACCTCATAATCCACCCCTGAGCTGCTGCGGAAACCGCATAATACCCCTGGAGCTGCTTGCCACCCCTGAGCTGCTGAGGACCTCATACATACACACTGAGCTGCTGCGGGAAACATATAATACACCATGAGTGACTGCGGACTTCATAAATAACACAATCAGCTGCTGCGGAACATATGAATACGCAGTTCAGGGTGCTGCAGAACCTCCTTAATAACCAATCACTGATGAAACAAGAACCCTCTCTGTCTCATGTACATACAAACCCAACAGAGGTCACACATGCAGCAAGCTATATACAGGGCAGCAAACATGCAGCAAGTATAGCTACATGCAGATACATACATACAAGCATGGAGGCAAACACACCCACACTGATAGCGAGAGACATACAGATACACATGCAGGCAAAACAAATCATCACCAATACCATACACTCACTATATACACATCCATACATGGTCACTTACCATCCACACACCCTGTTGAGCGTCTGCAGCACTTATGCTTTACTGCAGCTCCCCTGTTTTCATCCCACCCTCCGCCCCCAATTCTGGTCCCCCCACTGCCCCAATTTTGGTCCCCCCCTGCTGCCACCAGTTTTGGTGTGGTGCCCCCTGATGCTTCAAGGTTGTAGTTTATTACTCACTATGAGCAGGCAGTGCTGTCGCGGGCGTCATGGTATGGAGGAGGAGCCGGAGGGTCATGTGATGATGACATCACCAAAGGTCCTCCTGCTTCCACTGTAAAGCAGCAGCCGACAGATCCCAGTGAGTGGTTATTCCAACACGTTTTATTACGTTTTGCCACGAATCACGGGCAAAAACGTAATAGAATCGCGACCCCTGCTGTTTGGTCGTTCGACCCCGCCGGGTCGACGACCCCAGGTGAGAAAACCGCTGATGTAGAGGATCGGTATTTATGTTTTTTTTATTTTGGACATTTCAGAAGGTATTTTGGCACAGGACATACCCTCTAACGTCCTCTAGTTAAAAAATTTTTTATTGTTTAATTGAGGAATCATTTTATGTATGAAGGAAGTATATGTGCAATTTTACCCTTTAAATCTATGTGGGGTTGCTAATTTGTATTATACTGTGTGTGTCATTAGTGTGTTGATTCTTCTAAAAAAAGACTTTTATTGATGTCCTCGTTCCAGTTATGGAGGGCAGAGAGCTGCATTATTGCAAATTTGTTATAACTCACCTCCACACTGACACTACTAACCCAGCCCCCTCATGAAGAGAGAGACATGTGAATCTATGAGGACAATTCCTGAGGCAGCATCAGGTTTAATTTGTATTCAAATCACAAGTCTACTTCAGCCTGAACCTCCTACTGCACCATAAAGGTAAAGTCAATGGAGCTTTATATGTCTTTGGTTGATATTGGCAGATGTCCCTAAGTACTAGTCCATCAGGAAACAAGGAGGCAGGGCAGTGCAGGTAACCACTGCATTACAGAAACCATTTACTAGTTGGCATAGAATTTTACAAATGATTTTTTTTAACAATGCATCCATGGAAAGGACACTTTTAGGATAAGGGCAATGCTTTTTAACCATTAGTTTTAATTTAAGATGGATGGGTTAATTGGCATGCCAGGTTCTCTTTAAAACTCTCCTCAAGCAAACAATCAGGGGTCAAGTTTACGCATTTCAAACAATCAAAGCTCAGCTTTTCATTTCCCATAGACACTTTATAAAATTAAAGTGGCTATGACTGTTGCCAATGAGCAAGACAAGGATGACCTGCCTTATGCAGTGTTGTTCCCTGCAATATGTCCTAGTTTCCTGAACCTGTGTAAACTGCATTCCATAAAACACTACTATGGGTGAGTTACAAGGACTGGGTGCATTGTAATCCAGTAATGGGGAGAGGGGGCTGTTTATCGCAGCACGAATATAAATCAAGCTTATCGGCATTTTCACAATGGCGGGGGGGGACGGCAGCAGCGAGTGCACAAATGTGGGAGAGTACCGACCGCGCCGGGCTCACCCCGGGCCAGCCGCGTCTCGCAGGCCAGCCGCGCGCCACCCACCCTCCTTCAAAATAATCACAAGTGCTGAAGCTTTTTCAGAAAACTGTCATACAAGCCATGATTGAAGTGGAATCGTTGAAGTTTTTACCTGTAGATAATTACTTCCCTGATCCCATTGATGCTGCGAACCAGTTTAGAAATCATCGTAGGGAGTGCACCTGTCTGTGCTGTGATTCAGTCTATGATTCCAATAGAACAGTGCACAGGCACCGAATGGCCCCAATGGTGAATCCCCTGGTGGGTTCCTGAGCTAGGTGGGCCACTGCCGAGTACTCTTACTCTTAGATGTCAAGATCAGGCAGCAAGAATTTGTGTGAATGTGTTGGTGAATTAGAGGTAGAAATTATTCAGGTTGGTGAAATTGTGGTTTTTGAAGATTTGTCAACATTGGTTTGGAACCTGGACTTCGGGCCAAACTTTGACCAAACAGGAAACCCCATTGTAAGTTGATGGGACCAAGATATAATACCCCAAACAGTGGAAAAGGTGGGTGGTAATAAGGCAAAGAGCGGAAAAATAGTGCGGACTGGGGAATAACAGGGCAGTTGCGCTGCCCACTATGGGCTGGGGAAAAGTACAAAAATAAGACATAAATAAAAAAAGAGATAATCATTAAAAGAAATTATGGTAAAAGCGGTACAGTGCTCTGGGTTTTCAAATCCAGTTATCAATCTGCAGTGAAAGATGCAATATAAAAAGCACCAAAACCCTCCTCTCATTTTTTACACCAAAAATTGGACCACTTCTCACAATGCCTTAAGAAAGTAGAAAGTACAGAGGCCCAAGGATCTACTTAAAGGGGTTATCCGGGTTTAAAAAATTTTTATGGCCGGGCTGGGGGGGGCTAGTGTAAACATAATAAACATGTACTTACCTCCTCCGGCGCTGTGATGTCTGCGCCGCGGCCTTCGATCCGCTGCCCCTGTTTGTTTCAGGGCACGGGCGCGCACAGGGAACTTCGGTCCGCGATGGACGGCTCCTCCCAATGTAACTATCTCTCAGCGTTGTAAGCACTGGGAGATGGTGCGCATGGGAGCTTCCGGCGGCCGGAAGCTCCCTGGGCGCACTTGTAATGAAAACCGGCGCACAGAGAATACGCGGGACATCGGCAGCGGAGGAGTGTAAGTACATGTTTATTGTGTTTTAAAATAGCCCTCCCCTGAGCCCGGGCCATAAGAAATTTTTTTTTTAAACCCGGGATAACCCCTTTAACAGCAGTTCCTACAATCTCCATAATGCCTTGTATCCTTGTAATTCATTCGGGTGCAGATTCTTCCACGTGGGCTGTTCCTATAGCATACATTTTAATTACACCATACAGTAACCCCAAAAACTCAGCAATCAGCACAGCCTGCGTCTATGTAGTATAGTGTTTCTGCCCCTTTTACTGAACATAGCGGTTGTGAAAATTAAATGGTGTTGTCTCTTTATGACATGAGGTCACAACATGACAGAATCTTCTTGCGATATTCACATGTAAATGTTAACATTATGAAAGGAATCATTAATACCACTTGTAAACAGAAATTTGGTTATCTCTTCAGTTTTTGTCTTACCACCTCTGCCAACTTCACTTCTTTCACCCTATAGTAATCAATGCTCCTTCCACAGTATAGGGCATCCTAGAGTAAGGTAAGTAGAGCGCTACTTCAAAATTTGGAGCTGAAATTGACACCACTGAATACTCAGGATTGGTGGGGGCAAGAGATAATATTCCAAATGTGCATCAATTGATTTCAAGAGAAAGATGATATTAAACTAGATTTCTACAAAGAAAAATATGTGGCAAAAAACACTGTGACGACTTTAAGAATTCGCATGGTGGAGGTTTCTTAAAAGTTCTCTGAGTAAGTTGCATAGTTAAAGAAGAAGACAGCGGACTTATGATGGCGAAACCTGTACATATTAAAAGTGATTAAAATCCTACATTACTTGGTGTAGAACCCCCAGGATAGCTCAGTTTCGGGTGACCATTGACCACATACCAAAACTCCAAATATGAGAGCGTAGTCACTGAGCCTTTTCCTCTTTTCAAACAGGGATCTTCGGTTGTTTATTTGACCCATTTGTAGCATACGTTTTGGTTCTTCTTTGGCCTTTATGACCTCCGTGGCTACTGTCGTCCCCTCCCCGTAGGCTGCGATGAGATGCTTTGATGGGATCGTTTTTGCTAACTACCACTTCAATTCCTGGACTGTGTAATGGATTTGCAGGGGCTGGTTCTATAGATCTGTATCGTGAAGGTTCCTCCTAGCAGGAGCTCAGGCTGCTGAGGGGTCTTGGGATCCCACCGTTGTATTGCAGACCAGCTGTTCATGGCTATGTCCGACAAAACGTTTTGGGACTGTCTGAAGATGCTCCTGGACCATCAGGACTGATGGCATGTAGGTCAGCGTTCCCTAGAAAAACATATACACATAAATTTTGTAAATGGTTGACGAGTAGTTTTTATTAGTTTAGATTTACAACAAAAAAAAACTATGAGAATAAATAAACTTTTCAGCACACACCCATGACGTTGCAGGGACCAGTAACCTGAGTTTGCGACGTATTTGTTTTTTGTGTTTCACTGCTTCCAGTTATAAGTGCTTGATTGGTCGCAGCTATAAGTCACAAAAAATTGGGCAAGTAAGCTCCGTAAATCAAGTGGCTAAGCCTACTATGAAAACATCTGACGGGCAACAGAGCTTAGTCTTAAAATATCAAGGAGGCTGCCCAAATCCATCCACATATACCCTATTATTGTATGAGGCTTTTATGCCACTGTCGGGAGATGTGAAGCATGCGCAGATGGAACGTGTTGGCGTCCGATCCGAAGTGAAGGAAGAACAGCGTTTTACAGAGAAGGGGCATGGGACGGCGGCTCCATGATAACCGGTTAAACTTTAAATACCGTAACTTATAATTTGATCCACAAAAGACAGGATTTTTTATAAAAAAAACAGTTTGGGGAAAGCTATTAATTACTGTGGGGGCGGAGGCTAAAAAAGGGGGTGGCTGGTCGGACCGGGTTCTCTGCAGCATTTATTTCTAGGTATTCTAGGGTATGTATGTAGGATGTTATAGGTATTCTGGGATTGTTGGTTTTCGGAATTTTATTCCTTACCTCTCTATGGCAGAAATAACAATAAAAGTGAGAAGATAATCAAAGCAATCATACTGAAATTGACCAACCAATTGATAACCCAAAACGGGTGTTTGTTATTGTAGCACAACATTTGGTGTAAAAGTGCCTAAACTGTCCTACAATGTTTACAGAGACCTAGCTCTGGCCAGATTTGTACATGTACTAAACAGAATAATGAAGGTTCGGTAGTTCCATGGGATACGGGATGACTCCACATTAAAATAAAATGAATCCAAACTCTCCTTCCAATAGAAACCACATTACATCAGGGTTAAGAACTCCTACTGCACTGGGACGTTGTGAAACACGTCAACACAAGAAGACATATTCGTCCCACTCTTCTTCTTAAGATCTGTGATTGGATGCTGTCCACACAGCAGCATGGATCAACTCTCCATCAACTAATCATGTTAAACAACAAGAGTTCAAAATTTTCAAATAAATACATTTTATTACAATTCATTTAAACTTAAAATATCCCACCTATAGATATTCTGCTTTGTATTGGGTTCTAGTTTTCCTGCTCCCTTTATCTAATAGCTCTGCTTAACGACACCTACAAGACAACTATCAAGAGACTGTCATATGGCTAGCCTGCCATCACAGGTCGGAGATCCACTCTGGATTTCAATAGCATCCATCCCAATTGATTAACGATGATAGTCCTGGTGCAGTGTAGTACTGTCTACGAGACCACACACCTTTTCCAAGGTCACCCTATTGTGACTACACATGTCTTTGTGACAGAGTGGACCCTGCTTCTGTCGGATCAGATCTCTGGGTTTCCCGCAAAACCAAGTGGGGACAAAGTAGGGATTACCTAGAAGTTGGACCAATAATTGAGATGAATGTCTTGTCATGTCCCCTGTGTGGAAGAAATAAAAAAGTGAAAGAAACGAACATTTTTCAATAAAAACTACATAATAAATTTAAAATTACAAAACTCTATGGATTGTTGCAAAATACTTAATTTCCCCGCAAAAAACAAGCCACCAACCAGCGCCAACACAAAAATTAATAAGTTTTAGGCCCTTGAGAAGACAGCAATGCAAAAAATGATGATTTCCTTTTCCCCAATATTAGTTTATTTGAGCACTTTTAGTAAAAACATATCTAAGTATGGATCCACGTCAAACTACTTACCATAGAATACAAAATAAGATGATTATTAGGCTCATACAGTGAACACCAAAAAAAGTCTAAAGCAATTACATAATTGAGCTTTTCTACCATCCGGCCACCAAAAATTAAGTGAAATGCTATTCGACAATCAGAAATACCAACCCCAAAATGGAAAATACCATACTTCACTGGACAAAAATTGCACCGTCTCAATTTATCATTTTGGAAATTTCCGGGGCCAAATTAAGTATTCCGACAAAATTAGACCATTCTGAAACTTTCATTCCATTTTAAATAATTTACTATGACAAGATTTCTCAAGGGGTTTAACAATCTTCCTAACGCTATTACTGATAGTTTTTGTTGGTTGCAGTTTTGAAACAATGCGTTTGATATATTGGGTGGTATTCTAATCCATGCCAGTCCCCGGGTTACATACAAGATCAGGGTCTGTAGGTTTGTTCTTAAGCTGATTGTATCGATAAGTCTGACACTGTATATTTTCGATCATTGTTACTTTATCATTATATTGTATCCATTAGTAATCCACAGCCAGAACTTTTTTTGGTCTTCCGGTGTTACAATTTGGAAAGTTTAATAAATGTTTTTGTCATTGGATCAGGTATTCAACAATACAGGCCGGTCCCCTATTTAAGGACAACCGGCTTACAACAACCCATAGTTACAGACACCACACCTCTGACCCTGGTGAAGCTATCTCTGAAGCTTTCTATGAGTCCCAGATTGCCAATATATGCTGTAAGGTTTCTGTATGAAGCTTTAAATTGACTAATCCTTGGTCCCTTACAGCAAAAAGTGTTTAAAACTCCAGTTGTCACTGGGGCCAATTTTTTTTGTCTGGATCTTACCATATATAAAATATACAGTTTCGACTTACATACAAATTCAAATAAGGACAAAACCTCCGGACGCCTATCTTGTACGTACCGTCTTTTTGCGGCCTAATAAGGCGCCACCCAAAAACCATTCATTTCTCTCAGAAATCTAGGGTGAGCGGCTTATAGGCCAGTGCGCCTTATATCTGAACTTATATCAGAAATGTACTACCAGACACGATTACTGCACATTTACCAGTGTTTAATAGGCTCCATCCGCACCTCCCAAACTGTACACAGGGTCCCTAGCTCTGAAGTCCCTGGCACCACAACAAACATTGTGCCCATATGGCCGCCCCTCACGGAGGATGACTGGAGCCTCCATATTGCCCGACCACAAGGACATTATCCCCCATACCTGACCAGCCCCGAACAGGGGAAAGAGAAGGAGCCACAGCTTGGAACCCACATGATAAACACCTCTGGACTGAGGAGGGAGGTGAAGGAGAAGGGGCAGAGGGAGACACTTCCAAAAACCCCTGCTGGCATCACCTTGCATAACCCCCAGCAGCCATACCTTGAGATCGCGCTCTCTGACACGACTGAAGAACAAGTTGCCGGGAAGTGGTCTGGCTAGAACTGTGGCACGGTCTTCTGCCACCTGGTCATTTTTAGGTACCACTTTGATCCTGCGCTTATACTCCAGTGCGCTTATAATGAACCTAGATGTCTTAGCAGGCATTTATTGTAGAGGGCAGCGTATAGTACGGTGCACCTTAAGGCCGAAAAATACAGTAAACCCGGGGCTGCCTGTACAAGCTTCATTACCGACCAACCTTTGATAACTGTTATAGAGTGATAATTGTGCATCTAGGACTTAAGTACAATAAATTACCATATCTAGTGGTCCGTTTGTAACAGGGGTCGTAATGTAGTCGAAAGTGTTCATTAAGTAGGGGACTGCCTGTAGTTATATATTTGAAATTTCATTAAAACAATAATGATCCTCGAAAATATATTCTGAAATCTCACTTGAAATATGGAAAAAACCGGTGTTTTTTGATCTTGTAAAATAATAATTTTTCCAATACTTAAAAAATTTATGAAAATGTAAGCCGCAACATATGTGGGCCTTGTATTCAGCAAACTATTTAGGGGGTAATTAAACTACAGGCAAGTTCTGGGTTACGCACTCAAAATCAGGTCATTAGATTTATTTAATAAGTTCAATTTGTATATAAGTAGGATATTTCAGTATTGTAAACCCCAGCACAAAAATGTTTGGTCTCTGTGACGAAAACTTTTGGGTTGTCATAGGAAAACCAAGGATTAACAATAAATCTTATCACTGCAGACTGCTAACAGCTGTTTTTTAGCCTGATGCTAAACAGTACAGTCATTTTTAGAAATTCATCTGTTTTTACATGTTTATTTTTTAAATAGATCAAACCGCAAACAGTTATCAGCCAAAATGTAACACTAAAATGAAGAACAACATGTGTGACGAAAAACTATCAGAATCGCGTTGATAAGTAACAGTGTTCAAAAGTTTTAACCATATAAATGACGCTAGTCAAAATACAAAAAATGGGGCTGAGCTTTAAACTACAAACTGGCTGCGTCATGAGGGGTTAAAACCTTGTGACACAAGGCAGATTTTAGTAAAAATGGGCGGTCAAGAAGGTGCTGCAAAATGGCCAAGTCGCTAGAGGGTTACCCTTACCTTAAAGGTAGCCACAAAGGCAATGTTTCCTTATCCCATTCCTGGAAAAACGTCTTTGGCTATTTCCCTCTCTGCGTATACAAGACACCAAAGGGGGCCAGATTTCTCAACCTGTCCTGAAAAAGTCAGACTATTCTTAGTTGCCCATGGCAACCAAATTAAAGACTCAGCTTTCATTTTACCAGTGCTCTCATGAATATTTTTAAGCTGTGATTGGTTGTCAACTAAGAATATTCTGACTTTCAGACAGCTTAATGTGCCCCTGTGTTTATAGGGGAGGTTTTACTTTAAGCTGCTCCCATCACATCAAGCAACATGTGTGGATAAATAAATAGAATACCTAAACACTCTATGTCCCCTATCACGCATTTCAGCGCATAAACATAACACCGAAGTGGTTCAACCATTCACTCCAATCTATTTTAATACATGTTTACAACACGCAACTTTAAAGATAAACAATAAAAGTTATATTTTAAAACCTGTCGTTTCCTTCTTCCCCAATTCTCTTCTACTCATAGGGATTGCATTAGCAATTCTGACTGGAACTTACCAAAGCCATATTGCTGATTTTTCGCCTATCCTGCCACTCCTTTACAGAAAATAAACAGAAGACATTGCGATGCATTGAAAACACAGACCTTAAAATGAGTGTTTTACTACCGTAATATAAGGTGAGTGATTCTTGGAGGCACATAGAAATGTGACCTTTATTAAATTTACAGGTTTCATATTCAGCATATTTATTAGTAAGGTCACAACAAAATCCATGTGACCTTAACCCAGTCTATAAAAAAGTCTCTGATCCTATATAGAACTATTATCCAACTAACAGCAGAATGCCTGTAGCGCCAGCCTTGGGATATATCTTGGAGTTTCACACAAGGTGAGCTTTGCGGAGTTAGAATTCTTGGAATAAATTAGGAACTACCAACTTCTCCTTGAGTTAGTAGGAGTATAGGGTGAGGCTAAGCTCTACTTTCTTTAGATCCCACATGAATAATTTTTTAACCTCATGAAGAGGGAAAAATTGGGACCATATTAAAAACATTTAGATACACCTCTGCGAAGGGCCATCTTACTACAAGCACTGCAAACTAAGCCGCAGTGATTTAAAGAGGGACTAATTCTATATGTCCCTCTCCTCAACCAGCACAAAACGGTGGTATAGTTCGCAGAGAAAAAAGGTGAGTTCATGGAAGATGCTAAGAATTCCCTAAATTCTGCCTTTAATCCACCTGAACTGGAAAATTCTAATTAAGAAGTTTCAACCATGTGTTGGGGATCTCTTTTATTTTTAGTGGATGATACTAAGCGCCAAGAATCTCAGACAATTGTAAAGGGATTAATTGAACTTCCGGGGTCTAGTATGTCCACACCGTCTGCTTGTCCAAGTCCTACAAGAGATGGGATATAGAGACGGGTGGGTGTGGCCAAGAAGATGTCAGGAGCGGAGCTGGCGAGCCTGCGTTAACAAACAGGAGCACCACCTCCCAGAGGACCACCAATGACACTGGGGGCTCCGAAGAGGTAAGCTTTTTTCTTCTTTATTTACAGCCTTCCCAGCCTTGGGTGCTGTTTCTAACGCCGGCAAACCCCTTTAAAAAACCATATAGGTTCGGCTAGGAGTTAGGGGATGCAATTGTCTTCCACTAAAAAGAGAATAGAGATTGTTTAGCTATTAATGCCCAAATCCCCTTTTCCTCCCAAAACCTTTCTTATGTTTACAATACATAAAGAATGGTCTCCATTAAAATGACAACTGTATGACATGTATAGAATACGCTTGTAAAATGAAGTATTGGCGCAGGAATGGCACTCTCTGTATCGTACGACCTGAAAGAAATAAAGAGAAAGTTTCATTTGAGTGCACAGTGAAGTGGTAAAAACAGAGCCTAAAGTAATGTGTGCAAATTTCTTTTCATTCACTGGATTTGGATTCGTTTTTTCCAACTTACGCAGTACATGACAATATTGTGTGTGTGCTTGTGCCCTCTGGCAGATCTGCTCACACCCATGTAAGCATGTTTGGTTGACAATTCTGCGCAAGATTGTCATATGTGCCATTTCATGGCAGACATAAATCTGAAAAAACATAAGACATAACAGAAGACATACGTGTCATGAAGACCTACTCCCACAGAAAACGAACATTCATTCCCATTTGACCACGTGTAAGCATCTTTTTAGTAGCCGCACACTTGTCCCACAGGAACAGGGACAGTTTTTTTAGCTATTCTTTGTGCAAAATGGGGCTCTGTTCTCAGCGTGTTGTTGTCGCTATCACTCAGTTGTAACAACTGAAAAGCAATTTTTGTCCCTTCTTAAGGTAGCCCAATGAAATTTGCCACAACCCCTAAAATAACCCCTTCTGATGACACACCGTACTATAACGCACAGTGTATGTTGGGACAGTGTTGGGAGAGAGCCCACTGGTAGAGCCCTTCTCCGCAGGTGATGTTTGCTGCATATTGCATACTGCATATTGTGACTAGTAAAAAAGTAAAACAAATTAAATAAAGTTCAAAAGTCCTAAAAATTAAATACTTCCTTTCCCTATAAGTGATAAAAATAAAGAAAGGGAAACCAAATTATCACAGTTATGTAACTTTGTCCCAAATGTACCCAGATCTATCAACAATATAAAAAAACCGGTTATTCACAGCAGTAACCCTTTAATGGAAAAGTTGTGTACAAATGTCCAACTGAACTTTTTGCCCATTTGCCAATCAACAAACAATTTGAATAAAAGTGATGTCAAGGAATACAGTAAGAAAATGGCACTATGGAAACCTTATCATCGATCCTTGCACAATAGAAGACTACACAAGGTCTCTGTACCAGTACTGTCGTATGGAAAGTTTTGGGCGTCAGAACATGGCAAATTTAAGACTTTTATATATATACTCGAGTATAAGCCTATTTTTCCGCACATAAAAATTGTGCAGAAACCCTAATTCGTTGTAACTCGAGTTAATAAATATAGGTTTTTACCAGGTTTTGTGGTAAAATTAAGGGCATTGGCTTATAATTGGGTTCGGCTTTATCAGTATATACAGTAAGTTTTTTTAAGCTATTAAATCCTTTTAACTCCAACCCACAAGAAATTTTGCAATAGCCTTTTTGCATTACACATTGAATTTCTTTTCTGCTTCCCATTAAAACAGCATGTAATATTAGATACCGTCAACTGGTAAAGTACATGTTATTTTGCAGAAAACAAGCCCTCAGACAGCTCTGTCTGGAAAAAATGTATAAAATTCGAAATACAAAGACTAAAAAAGGGCCAAGGCCGTTAAAATGGTGAAGCAAAATATAGTCCTGATTTAATTTATTAAATTAAATAATATCATTATGAGGGTACGATTTATACAATAGAGCATTTCATGATACAACGTTGCTGCAGATTTTTAGTTTTATAATACGTACCTAATTTTTATCAGGGTTTTTATGGGTCAGTAATGCTTTCATGAAAATCCAGATAAAATTCCTGTTAGAGAAATGAGCAGTGGATTTCTGATAAATAAAATTATATTTCTATTGTACCATTGAGAATTACTGGAATGTTTTATGCAATGTAGTTTTGTGGTAATCCACCCTTCACACTATCTGGCATGATGTATAATGGACTTTTGAATTACCCAGTAGTCATTCTGCTTGCACTAATTTGGTGTATTTCTGATGTCGTTTTATGGTGTGTTTTTGCTGCAGCATGGAGTGCATACCTTTAAACAGGAACCCGTCAGCACATTTCACACATCAGCTTGAAAGGTTCTTTGTAGCGCCCTATATATAACTAATGACCGCTTCGTTAGCTAAAAATGTTTACCTTACATCCCCATAAATCAACTGTATCCTACTTACCTGGCATCAGAGGCACACCATGTAAAAAAATTGACAAAATATTTCTTTAAGTAATTAGAGCTTTATATGGTCTGGAGCTAACGATCCCTATGTAACAAGGGGGTCATGGCACAATTTGAGAGAACCCGAGCTGTAGTAAATAAGGGGGTTCACTGGCATCCGTGGGAGAGGAGAGAGCAACTTTGGATAAGTGTCAAAAAAGGCTAATTTGCCATATCTGATAAATAGCGTAATTAAGGTTACATGCGTCTCATGGCAGCTAAGCTTAGTGTGATATAGGGAGGGACTTGTATCCAGCAGGAAGGCATATTAAATGGTTTGTGGGTAAACATTCTTGTGACCGGTCCTTTAATGGAACCTGTCAAGCACACCCCAATCCACACAACAACAAACTTCTTGCTGGAACATCTTAAGAAAAATAATAGGCCCATAAACTCATGACCAGCAATGCATAGCATCATAATAACTGTTGTCCTTGGCACAAGAAATATCACTACTGCTCAGCCCATAGAAGGCTTTGATGCTTGAAGCATCATGATTGGGTTGTGGTGACCGTCTACCAGCTGTGCATAAGGCTGAGTATCACCATTACCATAATGCTAATTATGTTTCTGGAGCGGCGTGTGAAGCACACATCACTGGACTATGGGACAGGTGGAAGCACATGCTCTGTCAAATAATGAATCACTCCATACTGGTAGAGACTATCGGTCCAAGTTCTGGTCAATGTCACAAGAATGTGAAGTGCATTGGTGGTGGATTGGAGTGAATTGAATATTGTAATGCTTATACATGGTCAATCTAGATGGAATTAATGTGCGCCCACCACTGCTCCTTGTATTAGCATGACATGGATGCAAGGTAGTGATGTCTATAAAAAGAGACTTACTAGACAAATAGAAGCAGTGCTACTAAAACCCGCTAGGGGTGTATGTTTGTGCATGATACTTCATAATACTAACTAATGAAAGAAAATTGTATACATTGGAAACCATAAACAATATTTTCCAAACTCATGCAATGGGTAAATCTAGTGCCGCTGATGTTGATGATGTTAAATATAATCATAACAGTTGTTTGTAGTAATATTTTCAACCTTCCAGACTATTGATTATAAATGACATGTGGTTCCTTTTTATTGCTAACAACAACTAAATAAATGAATAATTAGCAAAAGAACTTGATCCTTAATTCATAGACAGGGCCAAATTCTTGTCTTCTGATTATACTTGATTATGTTTCACATGTGTATTTATTGATGCCGGCCAGGGTTGCTATAAGTTGGTTGATCGTCCTAATACTTGAAGTCATTTTCTTTTTAGATTATTTGATCAAGCATGGCATGTGGCGCTGTATCATAATTGAACCAGTTGTCATAATGTGGGTGGGTTTACATACACACGCCCATGATGAACTCCTCTCTTTCTCAGATGTGCAGTATTTTTATGATTGATCTCACCAAGACATTCATATCTGACATGTAGGCATGTCTTACACGACTTACCAGTTTTTGAGCATCCCAAATGTGATATATTAATTCAAACAGAGCACAATTCATCTTGCATTGTCATGTCTATAGCTATGTAATAGACATATAACATTCATTTTTGTATAAAGGCACAACGGCAATTATATTGTTGTTTGTCAGGTACAAACTTAGCAAATAGAAGTCTATTACAAAATCTTAGGGGGGGCTAGATTAGCAAGGACTGGGAAGGCTTAAAGGAATGGATAAAAGTGTAAGGATAACCGGGAAGGAAGTACCTCAGTGGATTCAATGTCTTTAAATAGACTATATTGTTGGTCGTGATAATTATTATACACCAGCATCTTCACCAACAATAGAGATTCATGGGTAGCTAAGGTATGTTCACGCAGACAGAATTCCCTGGGTATGGTATGCCTAGAAGTTATGAAGCTTTAAAACTACATAACCTGTGCTAGAGCATGACATACACTTGGAAATCGTTTCATTGACTGTTTAATAGAAGACTCTCCTCTGCTGGACTGCAATGCCCTCTAGCCGTGTGTGCAGGCACTATAGAAACTTGTTGGGCACCGGTATACCCCGATCAGTGGCACCACAATTGCATTTTACATTCACAAAGGGCAACAGGAATGTAAGGCCAGCGCATACGCATTGAGTTGTATAGCACACATCCATAGCAGTATTAACATAAGATAATTCCACAGTGCATCAAAGAAATGGCAAGCAAAGCATAAAATCTCATCGCCGCATTCAATGCATTGGCACACAGTGATGTCTCAGTGAGCACAACAACTCCACTCGTCTATCTGACCAGGCAGCGGAAACAGCACCAGCACCATCTCCACACTATGCATATTCTCCGTGCAATACACAATCCAGCCTACCTTTCTAGACTTAGAACAGTTCTTTACTGTTCCAAGCCCAAACCGCATGCAGTCCTGGAAGCGGGGGTACGCTGCACATTCTACCCTGGTGACCCCTCTGCCTGACTAATCATCCAATTACCAACGTTGTGTAGACAGTGAATTGCACCCCATTTATGTGCCTCTGGAGGAAGTCAAAGTCTCACCCTGCTAGCGCCCGTTAACCCGTTCTGCTCCAGGCCCTGCAGGAGTGGTGGGCTTGCTGCAAGCATAACCAGATAGTTCACTCACACGCTGGGTTCTTCCCACCCTTACCATGTGCGAACTGAAAACACAGCCACATAGGGTATCATTCTCTGGCATAGCAGGACCCAGTACGCTTCTACAGGACATGTGGATGCGGGGTTGGATGGGGCGGTCACTTCTTGTGCTGTGAGCAGTGCGAAATGAGAGCATAAGTTGTCTCCGTGGCGCTACGCCGCACTGCCGCAGCCGAGGACCCACCCTGGTACTAGGGAAATTGCGTCACTGTGCCAACTTTCTCCCTTTCTCCAGCCCCCCTCCCCCCGCAACTCCGACGGGTAAAACACACTCTCAAGAGCTTCCGCGGGTGGACCCGGCTGCAGAACTGACCGTGCCTGGCTGGCCATGGGTGGGGCAGCTGGCTACGGTATCTGCTACTTTGGTTACAGTGTAGGAGTTTGGGATGCACCCCTAGCCTGCAGATTAGATACTGCAGGTAATACCCGCACGTTGCTGCTATCCCCAGTAGTATGAGTCATAGGTGTCAGAGCGCCTCATGGTGCACTATTTAAGGCCCGGGCAAGCTGGCGCAGGGGCAACTGAGAAGTGCAAGACTACACACACAGTTGCCAGGGGTTGTGAGGGTTGCAGAAAGACGTAAGAAGTGGATTGTGCTGCAGCTGACAAATGATATGCGGGATAATAGAACAGGCTCCCGTAATGCACATAAGATAGAGTTCTGTGTATAACTATAGGATCAGCTCCCTAATACCACACATAGATAGAGTGCTTGTGTATACCTATGGACAGCTCCCTGTACATACACATAGTATGATGTGGATGATCTATAGAAGCTCCCTGTATCGATGCCACATAAGATAGATGCTTGTAATCTATCGGACAGCTCCCTGTAACATGCACATAAGATAGAGTGCTGTGTATATCTATAGGAAAGCTCCTTAAGCACATAGGATTAGAGTGCTTGTGATATCTATAGGCAGCTCCCTGTGTATGCACATATGAGAGTGCTGTGTATATCTATAGGACAGCTCCCTGTCTATGCACATAGGATCGAGTGCTGTGTATATCATATAGGACAGCTCCCTGTATATGCACTAGTGATAGAGGTGTGTATATCTATCGGACAGCTCCCTGTATGCACATCGTATAGAGGCTGTGTATATCTATAGGACAGCCTCCCTGTACATACACATAAGGTAGAGTGCTGTGTATATCTATGCGGACAGCTCCTGTATAGACATAGTATAGAGTGTTGCATATATCTCTAGGACAGCTCCATGTACATGCACATAGAAGAGTGCTGTGTAATCTATCGGACAGCTCCCTTATGCACATAGTATAGAGTGCTGTGTATATCTATAGGGACAGCTCCTGTACCCACAATAAGATAGAGTGCTTGTGTATCTATCGGACAGCTCCCTGTATTGCCATAGTATAGAGGTTGTGTATTATCTATAGGACGGGACAGCTCCCTGTACATGCACATAGGATAGAGTGCTGTGTATATCTATAGGACAGCTCCCTGTATATGCACATGGATAGGTGTGGGTATCTATAGGACAGCCCTGGACATGCACATAGGATGAGTGCTGTGTATATCTATCGGACAGCTCCCTGATATGCCACAAGTATAGAGGGCTGTGTATATCTATAGACAGCTCCCTGTACATGACATAGGATAGGAGTGCTGTGTATATCTATAGACAGCTCCCTGTATATGCACATAGGATAGAGTGCTGTGTAATCTATAGGACAGCTTCCGTACATGCACATGAGTAGAGTGCTGTGTGATAATCGGCAGTCTCCCTGTATATGCACATAGGATAGAGGGCTGTGTATATCTATAGGACAGCTCCCTGTACATACACCCATAGATTAAGTGCTGTGTATATCTATGACAGCTCCCTGTGATTGCACATAGGATAGAGGGCTGTGTATATCTATAGGACAGCTCCCTGTACACACACATAAGTAGGTGCTGGGTATACTATCGGCAGCTCCACGGTATATGCACATATATAGAGTGCTGCCTATATCTATAGGTGCTCCCTGTACATGCACATAAGACTAGAGTCTGATGTATATCTACGGACAGCTCCCTGTATTGGCCACATAGTCTAGAGTCTGTGTATATCTATCGGACAGCTCCCTGTAATTGCACATATATAGAGGGGCTATGTATATCTATAGCACTCCCTGTACATGCACATAGGATAGGAGTGCTGTGTATATCTATAGGACAGTCCTGTATATGCACATAGGATAGAGTGCTGTGTGATAGCTATAGGAAAAGCTCCATGTACATCACATAGATTAGAGTGTGTATATCTATAGGACAGCCCCTGTACATGCACATAGTAATAGAGGTGTGTATAATCTATAGGACAGCTCCCTGTACATGCAATAAGATAGAGTGCTATGTATATCTATCGACTACAGCTCCCTGTATATGCAAATAGTATAATAGTGCAGTGTATATTCTAGGACAGCTCCTGTACTCACCATAAGATAAGTGCTGTGTATATCTATCGGACAGCCCCTGTATATGCACATAGGATAGAGGCTGTGTATATCATAGGACAGCTTCCCTTGTACATGCACAGAAGATAGAGTGTTGTGTATATCTATCGGCAGCCCCTTTTAGGCACCATAGGTAGATAGAGTGCTGTGTCTATATCTATAGGACGCTCCCTGTCCCACACTAAGATAGGTGTCTGTGTATTTATATCTATCGGACAGCTCCCTGTATATGCACATAGTAGTAGGGCTGTGTATATCTATAGGACAGCGTCCCTGTAATGCATTTATAGGATAGAGTGCGTGTATATTTGGACGCTCCCTGTATATGCACATAGGATAGAGGGCGGTGTATATCTATAGAACAACTCCCTGTACATGTCACATAAGATAGAGGGCTGTGTATTCTATCGGAACAGATCCCGTATTGCACATATATCGAGGGCTGTGTTAATTCCTATCAGGACAGCCTCCCTGTAATGCACAAGGATAGAGTGCTCGTGTATATCTATAGGACATCTCCTGTATATTGCCATAGAGAGCGATGTACTTTATCTATGGCTGACACTCCTGTGACCCACACATAAGATAGAGTGCTGTGTATCTATCGGACAGCTCCCTGTAACAGCACATAGGATGAGGGCTCGTTTGTATATCTATAGGACAGTCCCTGTACATGCACAAGGGATAGATGCTTGTGTATATGTCTATAGGCACGCTCCTGTATATGCACACTAGGACTAGAGGGCTGTGTATGTATATCATATAGGACAGCTCCCCTGTACAGGACATAGTGATAGTAAGGGTGTGGTATATCCTATCGGACAGCTCCCTTGTATATGCACTAGTGAAAGGGGCTGTGTTATATCTATAGGAGTCCCTGTACATACACATAAGGTGTGAGTGCTGTGTATATCTATCGGACAGCTCCCTGTTATGCACATAGTATAGGTGCTGATATAGTTTATAGGACAGCTCCATGTACATGCAACATAAGATAGAGTGCGTGTGTATCTCTCGGCAGCTCTCACCTGTATATGCAAATAGTATAGAGTGCTGTGTATATCTATAGGACAGCTCCTGTACCCAACACCTAAGATAGGTGCTGTGTATATCTATCGGACAGCTCCCTGTATAGGACATAGTGTAGAGAGGGCTATGTATTATAGACAGCTCCTGTACTGCAATAGATAGAGTGCTGTGTATATCTATAGGACAGCTCCCTGTATATGCACATAGGATAGAGTGCTGTGTATATCTATAGACGAGCTCCCTGTATATGCACATAGTATAGAGGGCTGGGGTATATCTTATAGGACAGCTCCCGTACATGCACAAGCAGAGTGCTATGTATTCTATCAGAACAGCTCCTTATAGCACATAGTAAGGAGTGCAGTGTATATCTATAGGACAGTCCATGTACTCACACATGAGATAGGTGCTGTGTTATGATCATCGGACAGCACCCTGTATATGGCACATTAGGATAGAGGGCTGTGTATATCTATAGGACAGCTCCCTGTACATGCACATAGATAGAGTGTTGTGTATATCTATCGGACAGAATCCCTGTTTATAGCACATAGTATAGAGTGCTGTGTATATCTATAGGACAGCTCCCTGTACCCACACATAAGAAGAGTGCGTGTATAATCTATCGGACAGCTCCGTATTGCACGGGTATGAGGGCTGTGTATATCTATAGGACAGCTCCCTGTACTGCACATAGGATAGAGTGCTGTGTATATCTATAGGACAAGCTCCCTGTATATGCACCTAGGATAGAGGGCTGTGTATATCTATAGGACAGATCCCTGTACATGCAACTAGATAGAGTGCTGTGTATATTATCGACAGATCCCTGTATATTGCACATGTATAGAGAGGGCTGTTATATCTATAGGACAGCTCCCTGTACATGCACATAGGATAGAGTGCGTGTTTGATATCTATAGGACAGCTCCTGTATATTGCACATTATAGAGTGCTTGTGTATATCTATAGGCAGCTCCCCTGTACCCACACATAAGATAGAGTGCGTTGTATATTTCTAGGACGATCCCTGTATATGACATAGTATAGAGGGCTGTGTATATCTATAGGAAAGCTCCCTGTACATGCACATAAAGATAGAGGGCTATGTATATCTATCATGACATCCTCCTGATATGAACATAGTAAGAGGTGCAGTGTATATCTATAGGGACAGCTCCATGTACACACATAAGATAGAGTGCTGTGTATAGTCTATCGGTACAGCCCCCTGTATATGCACATAGGATAGAGGGCTGTGTATATCTATAGGACAGCTCCTGTACACAAATAAGATAGAGAGTTGCTGTGTATATCTATCGGACAGCTCCCTGTATATGCACGTGGTAGTATAGAGGTGTGTATATCTATAGGACAGCTCCCGTACATGCACATAGGATAGAGTGTGTGTATATCTATCGGACAGACTCCCTGTATATGCACATAGGATAGAGGGCTGTGTATATCTTAGGACAGCTCCTGTGTACCATGCACATAAGATAGAGTGCTGTGGTATATCTATAGGACAGATCCCTGTTATCACCCCCACATAGTATAGAGGGCTGTGTATATCTATAGCGACAGCTCCTGTACATGCACATAGGGGAGAGTCTGTGTTATTATTAGGACAGCTCCCGTAAATAGCACATAGGATAGAGGGTGTGTAATCATAGACACGATCCTGCATACAACATATGATAGAGTGCTATGTATATCTATAGGACAGCTCCCTGTACATACACATAGATAGAGAGTGCTCTGTAGTTGTGGCATATCTATAGGAAGCTCCCTGTAACTACAACATAGGATGAGGCTGTGAATATCTATAGGACAGCTCCCTTACATGCACATTAGGATAGGTGCTGTGATATATCTATAGGACAGCTACCTGTATATCACATAGGATAGAGGGCTGTGTATTATCTATAGGACAGCTCCCTGTCCATACACATAGGTAGGTGCTGTGTATACTATAGGACAGGTCCCTGTACCCGCACATAGTAAGAGGCTATGAATTATAGGACAGACTCCCTATCCTACACATAGGATAGAGTGCTGTAGGCTGTGCATATGATATAGGAAAGCTTCCCTTACATACACATAGGACTAGAGTGCTGTGAATATTCTATAGGACAACTCCCTGTACCATACACATGTATAGAGGCGTGTATATATATAGGGAAGCTCATCTATGTGCACATAGGATAGATTGCTGTGTATATCATAGGACAGCTCCCGTACATGCACATAGTATAGAGTGCTGTGGTATATCTACAGGACAGATCCCGGTACCACACCATAGCTATAGAAGTGCGCTGCATATATCTATAGGCAGCTCCCTGTACATGCACATAGGATAGAGTGCTGTGTATATCTATAGGGAAGCTCCCTGTACCCCACATAGGATAGAGTGCTGTGTTTATCATAGGGAAGCTCCTGTATCCACCTATAGTATAGAGTGCTGCATATACGCTCACGGCCACTTTATTAGGTATACATGCTAGTAACGGGTTGGACCCCCTTTGCCTTCAGAACTGCCTCAATTCTTCGTGGCATAGATTCAACAAGGTGCTGGAAGCATTCCTCAGAGATTTTGGTCCATATTGACATGATGCATCACACAGTTGCCGCAGATTTGCGGCTGCACATCCATGATGCGAATCTCCGTCCACCACATCCCAAAGATGCTCTATTGGATTGAGATCTGAGTGACTATGGAGGCCATTTGAGTACAGTGAACTCATGTGTCATTGTTCAAGAACACAGTCTGAGATGATTCCAGCTTTATGACATGGCGAATATGCTGCTGAAAGTAGCCATGAGATGGTGGGTACATTTTGGTCATAAAGGGAGGACATGGTCAGCAACATACGTAGGTAGGCTGTGGCATTGGGCAACGATGCTCAATTGGTCCAAGGGGCCAAAGAGTGCCAGAAAATATTCCCCACACCATGACACCACCAGCCTGAAACCGTTGATACAAGGCAGGATGGATCCATGCTTTCATGTTGTTGACGCCAAATTCTGGACCCTACCACATGCGAATGTTGCAGCAGAAATCAAGTCTCTCAGACCAGGGCAACGTTTTTCCAATCTTCTACTGTCACAATTTCGATGAGACTTGTGCAAATTGTAGCCGAAGTTTCCTGTTCTAGCTGAAAGGAGTGGCACCCGGTGTGAGTCTTCTGCTGCTGTAGCCCATCTGCCTCAAAGTTCGACGTAATGTGCGTTGTGCGTTCAGAGATGCTCTTCTGCCTACCTTGGATGTAACGGGTGGCGATTTGAGTCACTGTTGCCTTTCTATCAGCTCGAACCAGTCTGCCCATTCTCCTCTGATTTCCGCCCACAGAACTGCCGCTCACTGGATGTTTTTTCTTTTTCGGACCATTCTCTGTAAACCCTAGAGATGGTTGTGCGTGAAAATCCCAGTAGATCAGCAGTTTCTGAAATACTCAGACCAGCCCTTCTGGCACCAACAACCATGCCACATTCAAAGGCACTCAAATCACCTTTCTTCCCCATACTGATGCTCGGTTTGAAATGCAGGAGATTGTCTTAAATGCACTGAGTTGCCACCATGTGATTGGCTGATTAGAAGTTAAGTGTTAACGAGCAGTTGGACAGGTGTACCTAATAAAGTGGCTAGTGAGTGTATATATAGGACAGCTCCTTGTATCCAAACATAGAATAGAGGGCTGTGTATATCTATAGGACAGCTCCCTGTACCCACATATAGTATAGAGTGCTGTGTATATCTATAGGACAGCTCCCTGTACATGCACATAGTATAGAGTGCTGTGAATATCTATAGGGAAGCTCCCTGTACCCACACATAGGATAGAGTGCTGTGTATATCTATAGGACATCTCCCTGTACATACACATAGTGTAGAGTGCTGTGAATATCTATAGGGAAGCTCCCTGTACCCACACGTAGGATAGAGTGCTGTGTATATCTATAGGACATCTCCCTGTACATACACATAGTGTAGAGGGCTGTGTATATCTATAGGGAAGCTCCCTCTATGTGCACATAGGATAGATTGCTGTGTATATCTATAGGACAGCTCCCTGTACATACACATATGATAGAGTGCTGTGTATACCTATATGACAGCTCCCTGTACCTGCACATAGGATAGAGTGCTGTGCATATCTATAGGGAAACTCCCTGTACATGCACATAGGATAGAGGGCTGTGTGTATCTATAGGAAAGATCCCTGTACATACACATAGGATAGAGTGCTGTGAATATCTATAGGACAGCTCCCTGTACATGCACATAAGATAGAGGGCTTTGTATACCTATAGGGAAGCTCCCTGTACATGCACATAGGATAGAGTGCTGTGTATATCTATAGGACAGCTCCCTGTACGCGCACATAGGATAGTGTGCTCTGTATATCTAATGGGAAGCTCCCTTTACCCACACATAGTATAGAGTGCTGTGTATATCTAAAGGGAAGCTCCCAGTACCTGCACATAGTATAGAGTGCTGTGTATATCTATAGGGAAGCTCCCTGCACCCACACATAGTATAGTGTGCTGTAGTGCTGTGCATATCTATAGGAAAGCTCCCTGTACATACACATAGGATGCAGTGCTGTGTATATCTATAGGACAGCTCCCTGCACCCGCACATAGTTTAGAGTGATGTGTATATCTATAGGGCAGTTCCCTGTACATACACATAGTATAGAGGGCTGTGTATATCTATAGGACAGCTCCCTGTACATACACATAGGATAGAGTGCTGTGTATATCTATAGGACAGCTCCCTTTACCCACATATAGTATAGAGGGCTGTGTATATCTATTGGGCAGCTCCCTGTACCCACACATAGTATACAGGGCTGAGTATATATATAGCAGTGATTTTCAACCTTTTTTGAGCCGCGGCACACTTTTTATACTTAGAAAATCCTGGGGCACACCACCAACCAAAATAGCACAAAATGACACTAAAACAGTCATAAAAGGCCTCCCTTTACTAATAAAAAACCTCTAGCGGCCTCCCTTTACTAATAAAAACCTCTAGCGGCCTCCCTTTACTAATCAAAAGCCCCTAGCGGCCTCCCTTTACTAATCAAGAGCCCCTAGCGGCCTCCCTTTACTAATTAAGAGCCCCTAGCGGTCTCCCTTTACTAATTAAAAGGCCCTAGTGGCCTCCCTTTACCAATTAAAAGACCCTAGTGGCCTCCCTTTACTAATTAAAAGGCCCTAGAGGCCCCCCTTTACTAATTAAAAGGCCCTAGAGCCCCCCCCTTTACTAATTAAATGGCCCTAGAGGCCCCCCTTTACTAATTAAAAGGCCCTAGAGGCCTCCCTTAACTAATAAAAATATAGTTATGTATCCAGTGGTGGATCTTTATATAGGCGGTATGAGTGGGCGCTCAGGGCCTTCGGCTTCCCAGGGGCCCTACATGAAGATCGCTCCTTCTCCCCGACCCCGCGGCTCTGTCTTCTCTTCTGGCCAGTGCACATACACTATGATATCACAGTCTTGTGCAAGGGCATGAAGAGGAGAAGATGGAGCCACGGTGAGAAGATTTCAGAGGTGAGTATAGTGGTTTATTTTTTTCAATGGGGCTATACTGTGGAAATTTCTTTAACATGGGGCTCTGCAAGGGACATTTCATTAAAGGGGGGCTTTGCTGTGGACATTTCATTATAGGGGGCTTTGCTGTGGCCATTTCATTAAAAAGGCCTCTGTTGTGGTTATTTCGTTACAGCAGGGGGGCTCTGCAGTGGCCATTTTGTTAAAGAGGGACTCTGCAGTGGCCATTTCATGAAAGGGGGGCTCTGCTGTGGACATTTCTGTAAAAGAGGCATCTACTGTGGATATTTCATTAAAAGGGGGCTCTGCTGTGGACATTTCTGTTAAGGGGGGCTCTGCTGTGGACATTTTATTAAAAGGGGGCTTAGCTGTGGACATTTCATTAAAGTGGGGCCAGTACGGGCTGCGGTGGTGTCGTTGGATGCAGGAGATTAGGTCAATGGGCACGAGGTTGGTTTGGACACTGGAGGGGCCCTAGTCCTGTAAACAACCTAGAGCCCATTGAACAGTTAATCCGCCACTGTATGTATTCATACAGCTTCTAGTACTTGCACATAGGACATAGTGTTTAGTGTATCCATAGGAAAGCTTCCAGTACTTGCATATAGGATAGAGCGCTGTGTATATCTATAAGAAAGCAAGTACCCGCAGATTGGATAAAATGTTGTTTGTATTTACAAGTCAGCTCTCAGTAGTTCCATATTGAATAATAATAATCATCTTTATTTAAAAAGTGCCATCATATTCTGTAGCACTGTACAAATCAATGAGTGCTGTGTGTATCTACAGGACATCTCCCAGTACCCGCACATATGATACAGTCTGTCCATACAGATGCCATTTGCATCTGTAGGAGTGCTCACAATTTCTGCACATAGGATAGAGTGCTGTGCTGTGTGTATCTATAGGCCAGCTGCCCGTATCTGCCCATAGGAAAGATTGCATTTTGTATCTAAAGGACTGTTCCAAGTACCTGTACATAGGATAGAGTGCTGAGTGTGTTTCTATAGGACAGCTGCTAGTATCTGCACATACAATAGAGTTCTGTGTATCTATAGGACGGCTTCCAGTATCTAAACATAGGTTAGGGCGTGTATGTCTATAGGGCAGCTTGCATTCCCTGCACATAGGATAAATTGTTGTGTGTATCTATAGGACAGCCAGCACTGGCACATACAATAAGGTTCTGTGTGTATCTATATAACAGCCAGCACCTGCCTAGAGTATCTATAAGACAACTGCCAGCATCTGCATACAAAGGATGGAGCTCTGTGTTGATATTTAGGTTAGTTCTTAGTGTTCATACACACACAGTAGAGTACAGTGTGGCTCTATAGAGCAGCTCTTTCATTACAAAACTATAATTGGGATATTGGGTTAAGAGTGTCTTACTATATGGTGCTTGCAGATAGCATCCAGCAGTGCCATGTGTTCCTATAAGAATACTCAGACATAAGGACAAGAGTTTCTAGCTTCAGGTGACCACACATATGTCTGGGTAAGAGCTATTTACATATGTCTAATGAAGAGAGCTTTGTGATGACATAGCTTCAGACACACATAATTATTTTCCAGGATAGAGTGCTGTACAGTTTTATGGGACAGTTCAAGTTATCCACATACAGTATGTATCGAGGATAGAGTTCTATATAGTACTATAGCATCCACACATATGTCTAGTAAATAGAGCTCTATGATGCTATGGTTCCCACACATGTGTCTAGTAAAGAGAGCTTTTTTGATGACATAGCTCCAGACACACATAATTATTTTCTAGGATAGAGTGCTGTACAGTTTTATGGGACAGTTCAAGTTATCCACATATGTATGGAGGATAGAGTTCTATATGGTACTATAGCATCCACACATATGTCTAGTAAATAGAGCTCTATGATGCTATGATACAGCTCCAGATATACACACATTTGTGTATAGGATAGAGTGCTGTATGGTGCTATAATACTCACACATATATGTAGAATAGAGGGGTCTATATCTCCAGATGCACACACATATGAGTACTATGGTTCTCACACACATGTCTAGTAAAGGGAACTTTGTGATGACATAGCTGCAGACACACACATATATTTCCAGGAAACAGTGCTGTACAGTTCCAGATACCCACAGGTGTATCTAGGATAGAGTGTCATATGATGCTGTGGTTCGCACACATGTGTCTAGTTAAAAGAGCTTTTTTTGATGACACATAATTATTTTCCAGTATAGAGTGCTGTACAGTTTTATAGGACAGTTCCAGTTAACCACATATGTATCGAGGATAGAGTGTCATATGGTGCTAAAGCACCCACACATATACCTAGAATAGAGGTCTCTATGATGCTATAGGGTAGCTCCAGATACACACACATATGTGTATGCTGCTATGGTACCCACACATGCCTAGCAGAGACTGCTATATGGAGCAGTAGGGCAGATGGTATTGAAGGATAGTTCTTAGTACAGATATACTTGGCATGCGTGGTGCTGAAGAATAGCTCCTATCCCTCGCACAGAGTCAGTACTGAGGATACTAGGCACAGTGAAGCTCCGATCAATACAGTGACAATTCCACACTGTGCTGCTCTCCTTCCACAGGGACAGAGGTGACTTCTCACATCCCTTTACCTGTTATGTGGTCCTGATGAAGCTCCAGCTCCCTGCTCTGCAGTGGGACAGCCCTGTGCTAGTGTAGCATCGCTTCAGCTGCTCCTTCTGCTCTTCTTGGGGTATGCTGGATTGCAATGGGCCCCCTATGATTGGCTGCTCACACCACTACTACCCTCATGATGTCTTCTGTGTACTATATGATCCTCCCACACTTAAAGGAGTCAGAGAATGAATGGCCTTAACCCTCTCCCTGCACACACATACTCTGCAGCACTCCAGCAGCTGGCTAACTCAAGCATCCTGTGCAGATAAAGTGTTAAACGCTCAACATTAACATATATAGCTCGTGTAGCCAACCCGATGCCTTCATCCGTGAAATGAAAACCGGCTTTACATAGAAACAGCTCTAGTCGTGTTCACACTGCATGAAATGCCTGGTGACTGGTGTGTGCAGCTGCATGCAAGTCATGCATTCCTACCCTATAGTGCTGTCATCACTGCGAACAAGGAAAGAATACCTCATACCTTTATCTATTAGTAAAGCAAGATCTGCTTGTCAGGATGGAAACGAAAAGATATAAGAAAACCTTTGTGTTACATTTGATTTCAGTATTATAATCTGTATAATTGATGATACATAAAAAACATCTCTTCCTTTATCATTGTGTTTATACATTTCTAAGGCTATATAAAGATATCAGAAATGTTTTAGGTAGAAAGTAAGATTATAAGGAGATTGCAAGGTATATTTTCATTAGAAAGCACTGTATAGCTTAGTGATCTTGTGTTTTTTTTATAACATTAGCTAAGTAATCTCTGTAATTTCATTAAAAGTTTTTCTTGGTTTCTGTTCTGTTGATGCTTCTTCTCACACTCACTTCAGGATACTTTCCCCCTGCGGATAGAGATGTAATTCTTTCCCAGGGGCAGATTATCCATTGATTCTACAGGGAGAAATCCTTTTGTGTGGCTTCAGTGGGGTCCAGGCCTTCCTGTACAATTAGTAGATATGAGGTTACTTTTTTGGGGTTTCTCTTGTTCTGGTATCTTATAAGCTTAGAAAATGCTACATAGCACCTAAAATTTGCCCTCCAAAAGCGTGATGATGCTCCTTCCCTTCTGTGGTTTACAACCACATATGGGGTTTTGCCATACTCGAGAGAAACATTGTCAAATATTGTCAAAATTTGAAAATTCTGTACAGATCCACCATTTTATTTTATCTCATGTTCAATGCTTAAATGGTTAACAATCTCAACAAAGGCTGTTTTGAATAGTTTGAGGGGTGCAATTTAAAAATGTGGTACTTTGTGGAAAGTTTCTAATAAATAGAACTTTTAAAACCCCTATAAATGTGAGTAGGCCTCTAAAACAATTGAATCTTAAATTTTTGTGAAAATCTGGAAAATTGCTGATTGATTTGTAAGCCTCCTAACATCCTAATAAAATAAAATGACATAAAAAAAATTACATCCACATAAAGCAGACATATGGTTAATGCCAGTTAGTAATCTATTTGGGAGGTTAGACTAACTATATGATGAGAATAACATTTAGAAATCAGAAATTTTCACCAAAGTGTAAATTTTTTCATAAATGCAAAACATTTCAATCAAAATATACCACTAGGGTGAAGTACAACATCTCGCGAGAAAACAATCTGAAAATCACCTTGGTAATTTAAAGCGTTATGATCAGGTACTTAACACCTTAATGGGGTATTCCCATCTGGGCATTCAGATTTAATTTAATTCATTTGCCATATGTAAACATTTCTTCAATGGGATGTTATTAAATAAATATGTACCTGTGTGAATAATAAACAAGATAAATGAGATAGCTTCCTCGGATATGACCACCTCACATTTTGGCAGCAGTGGTCAGACATGCATTATTGAGTCCCGCCTGACCTCCTGGCTTCAGCAATCATTACCACAGGACGACAGTGGGTCCTGCAGTAACTCCAGGACATTTCATATACAAAAACTATTTGTTTCTTTGTGCAATCCCTCCAGCAGAGGTGGCCGTATCCAAGGACAGAGTCTTGATTCTAAGGGACCATATGACTACATTTATGAGAAATTATCTTCACACAGGTAAAAAATTTTAATAACATCTAATTGAAGAAATGTTTATGTATGGCAGATTAATGAAACTGAATGTGAATGCCCAGATGAGAATAGCCGTTTAAAGGGAACCTGTCACCACATTTTTCACAAATAAACCCCGCTGCAGGTTTCCATAAAGCCCTATTAACTAACTGACCTTCTTTAAGATAAAGTTGTTTCTTTAACAACTCCATAAAATCAGAGTTATAAAATTGCCTGTTATCCAGGGGTATCCAGAGAGAGTTGGGGTACATGGTCTAATGCCATGTGACCAGGGTGACATCATCTCAGGTCCTTCAGCCGCCTAATATTACCAAACTTTACACCATGCACATATCTGACCACATAAAATCACAGCAGCCTGCAAGCACTTCTAATCCTTTCTATGTAGGCTTCTGTGATTTCATGTGCTCAGATATGTGCATGAATATGTGTGTAGAGTTTTGTAATTTTAGGAGGCTAAAGGACCTGTGATGATCACCCTGGTCAAATGACATTACTGCTGATTATACAAAATGAAACGTATACCCGCCCCACAATGCCACCGCTGTTACCACAACCCAGCAGACTTTCACCATATGATCTGGAAGTGCCCAGTTCTACAACTGTACCTGTCAGAGGTCATAGCGACACTGACAACAATAATGGGAAGGCAGTTCCTCTCTCTCCCGGAGTCTGCTTATTTGGGCTTCTGGAGGAGGAGGACTGGTTGCATTATGAACAAATATGTCTCAAAGAGTCACTATTCATGGCTAGAAAAGTTATTGTTTTGAGGTGGATGAACCCTAGACCTCCTAAGTGCAGTACATGGAAAAAACTTACAAACAAAATAATAACATACGAGAAAGTTATTTAAAAGAATAGGAAATGAACCCTCAAGTTCAACAAGATATGGGATCAGTGGTGTGACTCCCCCCTCACGACACACCAGCCACAGGAATTAATAGAAGCTATCAATGTAATGACCTAGGGCACATGGCTTATATTGAAACAAACTTAGGATCATCTCCCCCCCCCCATGATGGAGAATGTCGTATGACAACTTATACTCACGATGTTGGGAATACACATGCATACATACATACATACTGTATTGTTTTTCTCTTAATCCTGTGATATTAGACTTTTGCAGGTGTTTGTACCCACCAATATATGCTTATGTTAAGGTATATTGAATTAGATGAAGACATGTTATGCAATCTCACCTTGTATATTGTATATAATGTATACCTGCAAATCCGTTTAATAAAACAGAGTTTATTAAAAAATGACATTACTGCTGCTTGCTGATGAAGCATGGGGATGAGCTGCTGGATTCAGCCTAAGGAGGCCACACCCGCCACACCCATTAGCTTAAAGAAGGGTGTCAGTTAGTTACTAGGACTCTTTGGCAATCCGCTGTTTTTGTGAAAAATGTGGTGACAGGTTCCCTTTAAGGACACGGTATAAAATTGCCTTCTGGACCTTCAGGAAATAGACCCTTTTTTTTTTTTCACCCTGCTCAAATTCCAAAAAACATATGAGGGCTTGTTTTGTGGTAAGATTTGTATTTTCCAATGGACTAATTTTTATGGTAAAAATATTATAATGATTCAAATTGTTTAATTCTTTCAGCAAAACAGAATAAAATAGCCATTTAAAATTTTTTACACAGTTCACCGTACAGTATAATTAACATAATACTTGATATAGTACATGTCAGGATTCGGGATGCGTGGATCCACTGGACCACCGCAGGAGATGGTACTAGCCGACACCTGGGACCGGAGTCTAAGTGGCACCTGGTCTTCACCAGAGCCCACCGCTCTGGGAAGGACTTGCTGCGGCAGGGTACCACCATGTCGTTCCACAGGTGTGACTAGCCCGTAGTGGCAGCCGAGGTAGAGGTTCCTTAGCAGGAGACAGTCTCGGGATCCGGTCCAGGCACAGGGTAAGGGCACAGGGTCAGGGCAGACGGCAAAGATGCAACATCAAGTCCAAAACGGGGTTAGCAACGGGAGGTCCAGGCAGATGGGAACAGGAACGCAGGACACGGGAACTCAGGAGCAGGAACACACGGGAGCAGGAACACAGGATACGTGGGAACACACAGGAACGCAGGAGACCCCAGTGAGGCAAGTCACGCGGCGAGCAGTGGTACACGGGTGCGCCCGCGATCGAAGACAAGGGTCGCAGGGGCGCCCATGACAGTACCCCCCCTTCGGCCTCCCCCTCTTTAGGCTTTAAGGGATTTCTGAAGAATGAACCATACAGAATGTTGTCCTCTGGCTCCCAAGACCTCTCCTCCGGCCCAAATCCCTTCCACTGAACAAGAAAGAACCGCTTCCCTCTGACTGACCCCATACCCAGGACCTCTTTCACGTCATAGACATCAGAGGAGTCCACCTAAGGAGCTGGAGGTGGTACTTGACGGGAGAAGCGGTTCAGGATGACAGGCTTCAACATGGAGACATGGAAGGCGTTCGGGATGTGCATGGTGGGGGGAAGGTGCAGTTTATAGGCCACAGGGTTGATGCGTTTCAGCACCTCAAGTGGACCAAGCTTGTAGCTGGGACGGACATATTTTGAAGACAGCCACACTTTATCAACCAGGGAAATGACTGGAGGAGGCCTGCGTATCTTGGCTGCATAAGGAACGCCAGAATTTGGAAACAAACTGGACCCATCGGTCCGAGGTGATGTGCTGAGGAAGTCCATGTAGCCTTAAGATGTGAAGAAAGAACAAGCTGGCAAGACATGGAGCCGACGGCAGACCAGGCAGAGGCACAAAGTGGGACATCCTGGAGAACCTATCCGTTACCACCCAGATGACTGTATTACTGGAGGAAGATGGGAGATCTGTAATAAAGTCTCGGATTGTCGTTCTTCTTGGTCAGTGCCACAATAAGAGATACAAGAGAGGAGAAATGTGGAATAAATCGCCGGTAATAATTGGCGAAGCTCAGAAATCTCTGTAGACCCACTGTGCGAGGCCACTGAAGCACAGCAGACAGCTTGGCAGGGTCCATCTGTAGTCCTTTGCCAGAAATAATGTATCCAAGAAATGGAAGGCTACTTTGATGAAGCTGGCATTTCTCGAGCTTAGCATACAAGCGATTGGCCCTTAGGCGCCTAAGAACTTGCCGGACATGGACCTGATGAGACTGTAGGTCAGGAGAAAACACCAGAATATCGTCCAAATAGACAACAACACAAGTGTAGAGCAAGTCTCTGAAGATATCGTTGACAAATTCCTGGGACACTGCTGGTGCATTGCAGAGTCCAAAGGGCATTACAAGATACTCAAAATGTCCGTCACAAGTTTTGAAGGCCGTCTTCCACCCATCACCTTCACGGATGCGGATGAGGTTATATGCCCCTCGCAGAACCAGTTTGGTGAGAACCTTGGCACCAAGTCGATCAAAAAGTTCAGTGATGAGAGGCAAAGGATAACGGTTTTTCACCGTGACTTTATTGAGGCCGCGGTAGTCGATGCATGGCGGGAGGGACCATCCTTCTTGGCCACAAAGAAGAATCCGGCAGCGGCAGGTGAAGACGACTTGCGGATGAATCCCTTCTGCAAATTCTCCTTAATATAGGCCGACATGGCCTCATTTTCAGGCACAGATAACGGGTATATACGTCCTCATGGAAGAGGTCAATGGGACAGTCATAGGGACGATTCGGTGGCAGAATCTCCGCTTGCTTGTCAGAGAAAACATCCGCAAAGTCCTTATAAGAAGCGGGAAGACCTGCCAGCTACTTGGAGGAGTCTGGAGATGACATGGCGGGAATTGGATGGAGAGCCATGAGACAGCGAGAGCGGCACTCTGCTCCCCAACGAAGCATTTCCCCAGTCTGCCAGTTGAGTATTGAAGTGTGTTGCTGCAACCACAGGAGACCCAAAAGCACGTAAAATGTCAGTCTCTCCATGTGCAATGCCCCAATTTCCAGAGACAGACGTTCCATTCGGTACTGGACCGGGTTCATGGAGGATCTGTCCACTGACGGAAGAAATAACCAGCGGCTTCTCTAGGCGAACCACAGGAAAATTCCCTGCAGAGCCAAAGTCTAGGATAACTGAGACTTGAACTAGTTTGCTTGTTCCAAAACTGAGGATAACAGGAACATTCAGACAAAGGGAAGCTTGGGTCTCACTTAGGGACGCTTCCTCCAAGAACCCTAGGTGCGGGCATTTTCCGGGATGCTGTGGAAGGACTGAACAAGACTCTAGGAAGTGCTCCGGACTAGCACAATAAAGGCAGACATTCTCCTGTCTTCGTCTAGAACGCTCCTGGGGGGTCAGACGAGCTCTATCCACCTGCATTGGTTCCTCTGTAGCAGACTCTGCAGGGGGCAGCCATGGACTTTGGAAGACAGGAGCCAGACGTGAAAAAACATCGGGACCTGGTCTGCAGCTGTTCCAGATGTTGCTCCTCAGAACGCTCAGGAAACCGGATATCAATCCGAGTGGCCAGAAAGACGAGACCACTCAGAGTAGACGGCAAGTCACGAGCAGACAGTGCATCTTTAACTTATTCAGAAAGTCCCATTTTAAAGGTTGTAATCAGGGCTGCTTCGTTCACAGGCTCACTCACAGGCAAAAAGTAAGGAACCAACCGGCAATTCCAACCCGGATGAATCTCCTTGACGCAGATTCACTGGTGTGGACTCAGCTGAAGACGCCAGAGCAGGTTCCTCGAAGACAGACTGGTATTCAGCGAGGAACGCGGTGAGAGTAGTGGTGACTGGATAGTTCCTGTCCCAGAGGGGAGTAGCCCATGCCAGGGCTTTTCCGGAAAGAAGACTGATCACAAAAGCCACCTTAGCCCACTCTGTGGTGAACTGCGTAGGCATGAGTTCAATATGTAGAGAGCACTGAGTAATGAAGCCCCTGCATAACTTGGCCTCTCCGTCATATTTGGAGGGCATGGATAGACGCAGCCTGTGTTCAGCAGAAGACCATGCAGCTGTAGAACGGGAGGTTCGCGGTACTGGATGCTGTTGCTGAGGAGCCAACAGTTGCTGCAGGCGGTGGTGACTGTCCTTGGGGGATTCTGCAATCTGGGAAGCAATCTGCGATACTGAGTCTAAGTGGCACCTGGTCTTCACCAGAGCCCGCCGCAAAGCGGGAAGGACTTCCTGCGGCAGGTACCACCAGGTCGTTCCACAGGTGCAACTAGCTTGCGGTGGCAGCCGGGTTGAGGTACTTTAGCAGGAGACAGTCTCTGGGTCCGGTCCAGTCACAGGTCAGGGCAGGCGGCAGAGATGCAAACGTCAAGTTCAATCGCGGGTCAGCAACAGGAGGTCCAGGCAGATGGGAACGGAACTCAGGAGCAGGAACACATGGGAGCAGGAAACCAGGAAACACACAGGAATGCTGGAGACACAGGAACACAGGAGACACAGGAACGTAGGATATTGATGGGGAGCTTTTTGTAAGGCTGGTGAGGACAAAGATCCACAGAGAAAGATAGGAAGGAGCTGGAAATTAACAGGAAGGGCAACTGGCCAGCGCAATTATTGCCGGGCCTTTAAATAAAACAGAGCGTCTTGCATGCCCTAGCTGCTTAGAACGAGTGCAAGGAGCCTTGGCGACGCCGCTGGATCCCAGAGAGGTAAGTCCACACGAGCACTGCGCGGCATTCGGATGGGTACATGGGTGCGCCATGCGACCTGAGACAAGGGTCGCAGGGGCATCGTGACATACAATAAGGAGGACACCAAACATGTACAGGCAGTCCCAGGGTTACATACAATAGGGTCTGTAGGTTTGTTCTTAAGTTTGAATTTGAAATCAGAACTGTATACTTATATTGTAAACCAAAATTTTTGGGTGTTTGTCACAATTGTTTTTTAAAAATGTTGTGTTGTCATAAGAACCAGGATACACATAAAGCTAATTGCAGACATCATTTATAACTGTTACAGCTGTTTATGTTAGTATTAAAGTATTATTAACCCTTAAGGACCAGGCCCTTTTTCGTTTTGGTTTTTTTTTTCACTCCCTACCTTCAAAAATCTAAAATTTTTATTTTTCCAGTACAGAGCGTGTTGTGATGGCTTATTTTCGTACAAATTGCACTTCGTGTGATGGTTTAAATATTCCATGCGTTACTGGGAAGCGGAAAAAAAAATTTTAAAGGCAGTGGAAAATGATGAAAAAACATTTGCGCCATTTCTGTGGGCTTGGTTTTTACAGTTTCACTGTGCACCCCAAAGATGTCTATTTCATTCATTGGGTCAATACTATCACGGGGATACCAATTGTATAGGTTTTATATAGTTTTCATACATTTACAAAAATAAAACCTCTTGTACAGAAAAAAAATTCTTCATTTGCCGTGTTCTTGAGCTAATAACTTTGTTTCATACTTGGTGTATGGAGCTGTGGTGGTGTCATTTTTTGCACTCTTGATGACGTTTCAATGCTTCTATTTTTAGGACTGTTCGACATTTTGATCACTTTTTATAGAATTTTTTTATTTTTCAAAATGGAAAAAATGCCATTTGCGACTTACGGCGCGATATTTTTCCGCTACGGGGTTTACGCAGTGAAAAACGGTTATTATTATTTTGATAGATCGGGCATTTTCGGACACGGCGATACCTATTGTGTTTATGATTTTATGTTTATTTAATTTATATCAGTTCTAGGGAAAGGGGGTTGATTTGAATTTTTATTGTTTTTTATATATATTTTTTTTTTTTACTTTTTTATTTATTTTTTTACTATTTTACAGAACTCCCTAGGGTACTTTAACCCTAGGTTGTCTGATTGATCCTACCTCAACTGCCAACTACAGTATGGGGATTTGATACCATCTATTATAAGTGCAGATCGCACATTATAATAGATAGCTCGATCATGACAGCCGGGATCTTTGTGTGATCCAGGCTGGTCATGGCAAAGGTCGCCGTCCACGTGACGTAGGGGAGTGACGATCGAGCCAAGATGGCGGCGCCCACGCGCGCGCTCTTCTAATGCCGCCAGCAGCTTTGCCGCGGCATCACAAGGGTTACACGCGCGCGATCGGTGCAAGCACCGATCGCGGGTGTTAGCGAGGGGCGTTTGCTATTATGAAGCAAGCAAATGCCCGGTGAGTATGAAGGGGCTCAGCCTGTGAGCCCTCTATACTCCCCCATGCGCCGTAAATTTAAGGTCTCGTTTTTGCGCTAGGGGTTAAAGTACCTTAAATTATGAAAATCCAGAGGTCCGTTTGCAACTAGGGGCGTCTGTACAGTCTGGTGTTCTTAGTGGGGACCACCTGTACAGGTTTTCTGAGAGCTCAACATTTTGCGGCAAAAGGTACTGTTAGATGTACTATGATGGGTACATCGACTTTGGTCACTTTCAATCATATTTTGGGGAGTAGGAAGAACCAAAATTTAATTTTTATTAGTTTTTTTACTTTTATCTTTTATACCCCTTTACACTATGAGTATAGTAGTGTGACAAATCACATATTAGCTGAAGCTCAGCTGAGCGGGAGGGTTAAACATATAGAGATTTACAAACTGTATTTCTTTAGACAATACATTCGTTCGCCAAAAGTTAAACATTCACATAGGATAACATTTTTACGAAAGCTCCATAAAGTTTCATATACCAGTTACTCTGCATCATGCGCTCACGTAACCACTCTCTATGTGTTGGCACTGCTGATAGCACACATTGAAGGGCCTAGCATGCGATGGCAGTGCCATTCAGAACAATTGGTGCGTCACTGTACAAGCTAAAAAGTTTTGGTTTTCCGGTATATTTGATCATATGGGGCTTCTATTTTTGCCGAGCATGTGTACACTTCTCGGTACAGTTTATTAGGGGGCTCATAGCTTAATGGTTTGATTACTTGAGACTTTATTAACCTTTCTGTGGTGGAGGTTATAGAACAGACTAATCTGGGTTACGGGTTTTTAGCCTTTTTTTTTTATAAGAATCTTAAAGACAGATGTGCCCATTAGTGTTTGCGCATTGTTTTGTTGGGCCACAGTATTATGACCGGCACAACAAGGACTTTTGTGCGATAAAACACCATTTTGTATCGGCACATTTACTTTTGCATTCAATTTGACCAGCGTGCGGGGGTTAAAATGCTCACCAACCCACCGATAAATGCTTTTGAGGGGTCTAGTTTCCGTAATGGTTATATTATTGGGGTTTCTATTGACTGGCACCTCACGGGCCCTGCCAAACATGACTGGCATCCAAATCCAACGGTGAAAACGCGACTGGAAAATCAAACATTCCACTCTTCGGTCTATCACTTCTGTGTGGGGGGCCCCACAAAGCCTGTAAACTCTGGCACATGTGGGGTTTGCCGACTCGGGACACCCGCAGAATGATTTTTGGGGTGTTTGTTGAAGTGGCATGGTTGGGGACAGTATTATGAGGCACTAATTAACATGACATTTTTGAGAAAAAACCGGACATGTTTTACCTGCACCATTTTACTTTGCATTCAATTTTGACCGCGTGTCGGGGGTTTGTGGGTTTAAAATGCTCACCCACAAACAACCGATAAATCTTTGAGGGGTCAGTTTCCGTAACTGGTATCATGTATGGGGGTTTATATTGCATGGCACTCACGGGCACTGCCAACATGGACATGGCACTCCAAATCCAAACGTGTGTGAAAAGCGAGTGAAAAATCAAATTTCACTCCTCATTCTCATCCCCCTTGGTGTGCCCAGCCTTTAAATTATTGGCACATGTGTGGTATTGCAGTACTCGGGACAAACACGCAGAATGATTTTTGGGGTGTTTGTCTGAAGTGGCATGGGTGGGCCCAGTATATGAGGCACAAAATGGACATTGAGATAAAAACGCAATTTTTCCCTGACACCTTACTTTGCATTCATTTTGACCAGCGTGTCGGGGGGTTAAATGAACCACAACCACCGATAAATTCTTTGGAGGGTTCTAGTTCCGTAATGGATCATTTATTGGGGTTTCTATCTGAACTGGACCTCACGGGCCCTTGCCAAAATGACATGGCATCCAAAATCCAAAGTGTGGAAACGGACTTGATCAAAATTTCACTTCCGTTCGTTCTCATCCCTTGTGTGGCCCAGCCCTGTAAATTATTGGCACTGGTGGTGATTGCGGACTCGGGACAAACGCAGATGATATTTTTTGGGGTTGTTTGTTGAAGGCAATGGGTTGGGCACAGTAATGAGGGCCCTTAAAATGACATTTTGGAGATAAAACGCAATTTTAATCTGAACCCATTTACTTTGCATTCAATTTTGACCAAGCGTGTCCGGGGGTAAAATTGCTCACCACAACCACGATAAATCTTTGCGGGGTCTAGTTTCCGAATGGTTAATTTATGGGGGTTTCTATTGAACTGGGAACTTACGGGCCCTGCCCACAACATGACATGCCACTCAAACCAAAACGTTGTGAAACGAGCTGGAAAATCAAAATTTCACTTTCCGTTCTACTCTGTGATGCCCAGCCTGTAAATTCTTGGGAACAGTGTGGTATGCCGTTACTCGGGACCACAAGCAGAATGATTTTGGGGTGTGTTTGTCTAGAAAGTGCAGGGTGGGCACAGTAATATGAGGCACTAAAATGACATTTTGAGATAAAAAACGCAATTTTTATCTGCACCATTTACTTTGCATTCAATTTTGCCAGCGTATTCGTGTCGGGGGTTTTAAAATGTCACCACAACCACGAGAATCTTGGAGGGGTCTAGTTCGTAATGGACATTTATTGGGGTTTCTATTGCACTGGCCTCACGGGCCCCTGACCATACATGGACATGGCACCACAAAATCCAAAGTTGTGAAACGGAAGCTGGAAATCAAAATTCACTCCTTCCCTTCTCCTCCATTATGTGTGCCCAGCCTGCAAATGATTGGCACAGTTGGTATTGCGTACCGGGACAACCCGCAGAATATTTGGGGCGGGTGTTTGTCTGCAAGTGGCATTGGTTGGGCCACAGTATATGAGGCACTAAAATGACATTTTGACGATAAAATCAATTTTACTCTCCCATAGCCTTTGAATGCAATTTGACCAGAGTGGCGGGGGTTTTTTTTTTAAATGATCACACAACCACCGATTAAATCTTGGAGGGTTCTTCTAGTTTCTGTAATGGTTATCATTTATTGGGGTGTTTCTATTGCACTCGCACCTCACGGGCCCTGCCAACATGACATGGAATCCAATCCAAACGTGTGGGAAAACGGAGCTGGGAAAATAAATTTCACTCCTTCCGTCTCATACGTTGTGCGCCCAGTCTGCTAAATTATAGGACATGTGTGGTATTGCTGATACTCGGGACAAACCCGCAGAATGATTTTTGGGGGGCTGTCTAAAGTGGATGGGTTGGGACAGTATATGAGCATAAATGACATTTGTGAGATAAAAACGCCAATTTTAATCTGCCCCATTTACTTGGCCATTAATTTGACCCAGCGTTGTCGGGGAGTTAAAATGCTCAACAACAACCACCGATAAATTCTTGAGGGTCTGTTTTCGAAATGTGACATTTGGGGGGGTTTTCTATTGTACTTTACTTCATGGGTCTTCAATTACACTTGTGGCACCACAAAAATTTGCAGCCACATTGGGCATTCCAATTCCCAGTATCGCTATTTGTTGGGGACCATCGCTGTGTGGGGGACACCGCAGTGACATCCACATGTATGGTATCGCAGTTATCGGAAGAAGCAGGCAGGAAATTAGGGGAATAATATTTCCCTCAAATTCCTTCTGAATGATCCATTTGGGCTTAAATTGAAAGATTGAAATCCAAAATTGAAATTCTAAATTTCCACTCCTTTTCATATGCTTCCGGAAAAATATTAAAGGGTGCCCGACTTCTAAATGCTGATTTGAATAGGTTGAGATGTGGTTCATAAATGGTTGCTACTGTGGGGGTATATAGTACATAAGCCCTTTATAGAGCACTTCCAAACTGAATTGATCACAAAAGTTCGCATTTTTCAAATTCCAGAACATCTGAGAAGTTGCTACTTAAAACTCCAAACCGTCTCACATCCATAAAAAAAATGGAACTAAAAACCCAAATAATGGATATAAAAAGAAGACCAATGGCAAAAAAGGTTCTATCAAAAAAATTTGTGGTATCACTTTTTGTCTAAAAAGTCTACATTTTTGAAACTTTGAAAATAGTCATTTTTTTCAATTTTTTCCTAAAGTTTTGAATTTTTACCCCCAAAAAAGAAGGATCACCGCAAGGACACTACTAACATAAACTACAATGTCTCACGAAGAAAAACATCTCAAAATCACAGGATAGCTTAAAGAGTTTTGACAGTTATTACCAGGAAGAGATCACTGGTCAAATGTCAAAAAAAAGTTGCGAGCCTTAACCTGCAAACAGGCTGCGTCCTTAAGGGGTTAAAAGGATGTGGAATAATCACTGGCAGACCCCTCTGAAGTGCCATTAGTTTAATAGGGTAACATCTGGTGAGATTAAAAATAAATCAAAACAATAAGTAATGACATTAGTCATAGAAAATTATAATGGCCAAGCGGAGAAACAAAATGGACTCCACCAACACCACAGAGAAGGGGCAGACATGGCAACTGCATAACAAGCTTCCAAAGGTGTTCAGACAGGAAACAAAGTACATTTGCGTAGAGTAGAAGAAAACTGCGGCACTCACCCGAGTAAACTTCAAAATCTTTATTCAGTCAGTGCGTGGGGCGGCATCCATGTCAAAGGCCATGGACTGTTTTGCACTATGAAACGCTTCCTTAAGCCATCGTCGACACTTGTGATAAATCTGTCACTGAGCTCTGCTGGCAAAGACGGATAAATCTGTCGCTAATCTGATGCCGCTTCAGCTCATCACTGGTCCTGAGCCAACAGATGCAATTAACAGATGACACCCCAGTATACCTAACCCCCCCACCACCACCCCCTACGACCTGTGCAATAAAACTGTACCATTATGGAACCCGCATCGTGAAAGCTAATTTCTTGTGACAAACAAAAATGCAATTAAAAGTGATCAATAAATCTACTCCTGAATGGTACTGGTGTAAAGTATAGCACTTCCTGCAAAAAATAAGCCCCAATCCAGCTTGATAGATAAAAAAAATAAAGTTTTATACTTTATCTTTGAAAATGGCATTGCAAAAGCTTTAGATTTTTATCCACGTTTTAGTTCTACAAAATTTGTAAATGGAGAAAAATAGAAACTTTTATTGCCAACATCAAACTGGAACGCTATCTAGCGACGGGTTCCTCCACTTGTCGCATTCCCTGTCACTGGCTTACCTTCAGCCACTGTGTCCAGCCATGCTTCAGCTTCCTTATGGCAAGGGTGGCCCCTCTCTCTATTTCTTAAAAGAATAGAGGGTTTTCCCAATAGATAGGCTGTTCCAGCCTGTCATCCATATACCCCAGCATGCCCTTTCCTCCTCACCTGAGCAAAGGTTCTTAGCTTGCTAGCCCTGCTTTATGGTGTTTGTGCACCCGTTTGTGACCCCCCCCCCCGCCTTGTTCTTGACCCTGATCTGATCTGCCTTCCCTGGTTTACAACCCCGGCTTTTTTTTGCGAACCTGTGCTGCCTGCCATGACCCTCTGCCTGTCCCTGGATTCTGATTGTACGGTGCCTGCCTTGACTACTGACAGTTATTGGTACCACATAATGGGGCAGATTTACTTACCTGGTCCAGTCGCGATCCAGCGGTGCGTTCTCCGACGCTGATTCAGGTTATGCCGGGATTCACTAAGGTCGTGCACCCAATGTCCACTAGGTGTCGCTGCTGCGCTGAAGTCCGCCGAAATTCACCTCCTCCATCTTGGTGTATGTGAGTGCTATTTTTGCGATTCCGCGTTCTTTCCCAAATCTGTCGGGTTTTTCGAAGGCCACGCCCCCCCCGATTTCTCTCGCGTGAAAGCCGGCGCTGATTTGCCACAATCGCGAGCGGCAAAATCCCGGGGCAATTCGCTGCAAATAGAAAAAATTTGGGAAACCCGGTGGGAAAACGTGATTCAGACCCTTAGTAAATGTGCCCCACTGTGCCTCTGTGGCTGCTGAGCCAGCTGCTATCTATATTGGGACCATCACAAGAGGTAGCTACCTTGCAATCTCTCCGCAGGGGTGAAAGGGTGAATACCGGAGAGGTCCAGGGATAACGCCCTTCGTGTTTTGCCCAAAGTTAAACCAGTTGGATAGCACAGTGGATTCACAACCCACTGCTTGTTACACATACTAACCCATAAAATAAAGGCAACAAAGGCAATAAAGGCAAAATCTATTACAGAATTGATGTTTTTCCTAAATTCCCTTACAAAAATAGTTGATATCTTTTTTTCATCTATAGGGCATAGCCACCCCAAAATAGGATCACTGAAAAATACATCTCATCCCAAAAAAAGGCCTTCATATGCCAATATCAACTGAAAACAAATATTTTCTAGCTTACTAAAAAACATTACATCCAATAGGGCAAAAGTGTCTGCTACATGTTCCTCCTTCCCTTCTGCTTCCCTCAGTGCGCATAACAAATGTTAAGATGGGTTTTCTCCTTTTATCTTTTGTGAATGTGCAAATTTTAGCACTAAATGAAAGTATAAAGCATTCTAAATGTTACCACCATTTTGTTTTAGTTGCTATGAGGCTCTCGGAGTAATCTAGCTTTGTAAAAGCTTTATAATTCATTAAAAGTTTGAGGAGTGCAGAAAAATGCAGCAATATATAGGAAGTTTCTAAAATTATACATTTCACAGCTCAATTAAAGCAAAAATGATCACCCAAAAAGTAAATTCTTAAATCTCCTTAAAAACTTTGAAAAGCACTGTTTGATTTGTAAGCTGTCTGACATCGTAATAGAATATAATGACATTTAAAAAATTATGAAACATGAAGTAGACATGTAGGAAATGTTACTTAGTTTTGCCACCCAAATTAGTTACCATCTGTTTGAATAGGAGATAATTTAGAATGCTGAAAATTTTCTCCAAATTTTTTATTTTTTTTTAAATCCTAAATTTACCACTTACATGAAGTACAACATGTCACAAAAAACATCTCAAAATCACTTTGGTAAGTTTGGAAAGTGTTCAAAAGTTATATCCTAAAGCGACACATGTCAGATTATAAAAAATGGGTCTGAATATACAAAATAGCTGCGTCCTTAAGGGGTTAAGGAGAATAGGAAGTGTCCATAATCATCTTGAAAGAGGCAACATGTCACTTTTTTTGGATATATGCTTTTGTGTGGTAAGTATATTGAAATGCATATGCATATATATAGTACTATTATTTAATACAGGATAGACAGACCATTTTATATGATAGGCGTATCACTATACCTATTAAGGCTTATACATCCATGTGCATTAATGACATACATGGAAACCTATGCATACAGAAGGTAAGGAAGTTTTATTTTCAGTTAGGGGGTACCTGTCTTTCACATACTTTTGGAGTAACATTAGAAGTGTAGGTAAGAGGAGAGGGGGGGCAGATAGAGTGCACTGTATCAGCTCTACATACTATCTGTTGGGACACCTAAATAATTTACTGATCCTTCACCTCCCATCTGGGGAGCAGGCAGAAAAGCATCTGCCAAGGCTGCAGGAAGAAAGCAGGAGAGAAGAGACAGGTACAAATCACATTAATATATAGTAGGCAGCTTTATTGAAAAAAAAAGCATGCAGCATACTCCATAAATGTTAAGAGCAACGAGGAGCAGTGCAAAAACTATTTTGTACAATTTGAATGTCAATGAGTACAGTATGAGCACAATAGTACAGATGATAATAATATACACTATAATATATTTTATTAAAGAAATATGTTCTTTTTTTTCCATGCCTTTCTTCCTCATTTAGGCAGTTTGAGTAAATCACCAATCGGCTTTGTACTCCAGTAATAGGTCTTTATAGACAGTCCCTAAGAAGTCTAATCTCCATAAAGAGCTGAATCATCAAGGGAAATATTTTCTATGTAAGGAAAGAGTTAAAGGGGTTGGTCACTTTTCAATAACTCTGTTCCATTAGATAAGTCTCTGTATGTGTATGTACCTGTACCTTTGTCTTCTTTGAGAGATTCAGCCTTTCCCTGTTCTCACCATGCTGCCCTCTGCATATATACACAGCTTCCTCTCTTTCACTGTTCTAGGCCATCCTCAAGGTGTCACCCACTGCGTCTCCCTTTCAACTGACAGAGACAGGAATAGGGGAGTTATAACTCTGTTGCTTAAGCTCCTCCTATTTGTCAGTGCTTAAATATATAAACAAAAAATCAGGAATAGTCAGCATATGGAACAAAAATAAGTAGAAGGAACTTTGAATCACTTGATGAACATTCAGGAATTATCCGCAGTATGGGAAACTTATTTAAACTTAAGAACTTTGTAGAAAAACAAATGACCTAATGCAGTCATGGTGAACCTTATAGAGAATGAGTGCCTGTACTACAAACAAAACCTACCTTTTCACAACAAGGCAATTTAAGCAGTAGCTTACTTTTAACTGCTTTGCCTTACCTTCAACTAGTTTATAGCTTAAAGGAAACCTACCATTTGATACCTTGAGAATGCTGTAGCTACACTGTCGCAGGATCATATCTTAGTTAATCCCTGTGTTTAGTGGTTTTGTTGAAAAAACAATTATAACATTCAGGGAAAGCTGGGTCAGGCTGGCTGCCTACATAAACACATTACACATGAAGCTTTTCATTAGACATGGAGTTTAGTCAAGACATGACTAATCAACCTGAGCTGGATCACCCATACACAGCAGCTGACGGATGGTGCAGCAATTGATTACTCTGCCTTCAGGCACAACCTAGGGATTACATCATCCTCTTGTGCAGTGAATAACTAATGTGCTAGTAGAAGCGCTGAACCAGCCATAAAAGCCACAGAGCTTCATTATCATAATTTTATAATTGTTTTATCAGCGAAACCACTAAGCACAGGGATCAACCAAGATACGATCATGCATCAGTGTAGCTACAGCATTCTCAAGGTATGTTTGGTTCATAATGCATCAAATCAAATGGTAGATTTCCTTTAAAGTTCAGCTCAGTTTTTTGTATTCTGACATGCCAGCTTTTGAAAACTTTTACTTATCAAAGTAATTTTGAGATTGTTTTTACATTTCACTTACATTTCAAATTTTGGCTGTTAAGTTTTGCATTTGTTTATAAAAAATGATCAAATTTTAGAAAAAATTGCCAATTTCAAAATTCTAAATTATCTTGTTTTGAGGCAGACAGTTTTAACTCCTAAATTAGTTTCTAAATAACATTTCCCATATTAAAGTTTCCTAATTTTTTAAATGTCTGGATAATTTTATTTTATGTCACACAACTTACAAATCAAACATCAGTTTTCCGTATTTTCAAGGAGATTTCAGAATTTACTTTTATGGGGATCATTATTGTTTCTAATGAGATTTGAAATATATAATATTAGAAACCTCCCTATTTATGAACCCATTTTCAAATCTGCCCCCTCAAACTATTATAAACAGCTTTTAGGAAGATTGTTAACCCCTTCATAGCAATTAAATCAAAATGGAGGAGAAATTTAGAATGGTCCGATGTGTCGGTAATACATTCATTTAGCCCTGAAATTTACAGGTTCACAAAAGATTAAAAGAAAAAAACCCACACCCCACATGTGGACATTACTTGTTGTAGGGGGCGCACAGCGGGGCACATAAGGAAAGGAGGGCCATCTATTAGCCAGTTTTCAAATCACTTGATTCCTTCATTGGTACCCACATGCCACTTCCTACCTTAAATACGCAGTGACTTTCATTCTACTTGCAATTGTGCATGCACGCGCATGACAAAAAATGCAAAGAACAAGCCCATTGAAAACAATGGGACACAGTGCAATGCAAATGAAAAACACAAATGTGAAAGGGGCCTAAGTGTATTGCCTGCATAGCGGGGGGAGTATCACAAATGGTGCCCAGTAATGATGAATCCCCCCAATTGTTTTCTTGTACAGTTCTGCTGCACAGTCATCACCATTGTGTGCCTAGTGACTAGTCTGGGCTCCTGGGCCTTTCTGAGACCTTAGGCGCAAAGCAGACATTATAGTAGTAGTTGCACCCCTGGCCATGATGCATTAATGCAGCACAGCTCCATGCAACTGCAGCAACAAGCCACAGCCCCAGAAGCTGTGCTTCGTCTCTGTTTTCTGTGTTAAGGCTCTTTCACATTGGCCATGTTTTTCCTGTCCGTGGTTCAGTGATTTCCATGGATGCCTCACAAAACATTGATTTCTTTGGGTGTTTTCATATTGGCTTGTATTTTCACTAATCTGTTGTCTGTGGAAAAAATTATGAAACATGTCCTAATTTTTTTCAATGATGCAGATCACAAAGCTAATAGAAGTCTATGGGTCTGCAGAAAATATGGATGAAACATCCGTTTTTATCACCGATTAGGCTGAAAAACCAGGTGTGATGTCTTCAAAGAAATGTTAAACCTTCAGTTTTTTGGTGGGACACGGAGAAGCTGATGCATCACAGAGACAAAGCTCAACGAATGCGCAACTGAGGCTGAACATTAACACCAATGTGAGAAAGCCCTTAGTTTGTACTAGAGGCAACTGCAAAAAGATGATTGGTAAGAGGGGGAATGTGTGTGCCCCCTCTGATCTGCTGTTGATACATATATTATTTGTTTTCTTGGTACATGATTTTTAAATTCAAGTATAGGAAACTAGATTTGCACTTAATGCTTTATTTATTTGGGAAGTTTGATCAGAGTTTGGTCTGAGTGTGTTCAGAGTTTTTCATAGTTCAGTCTGAGTGCTGCTAGGCAACAATGAGTTTTTTTTGTAGTATGTGATGCACTCCAATTTACAAGTTCAGTCACGGGCAATGGCAGATCTTCATTTAGGCGGTGTGGGCTGGCTCCCGGGCCCTATATGAAGATCCACCATGAGTCTTAAAAATAAATCTATACTCACCTTCCGGCTTCTTCTCCCCGGCCCCGCGGATCCGTCTTCTCCTTCCTGCCTGGGCGCATACACTATGAAGCAGCGGTGTCACAACTGCATGACGTCATAGTGTGTGTGGACATTTTTTTAAAGGGGGCTCTGCTGTGGACATTTCTTTAAAGAGGCCTCTGCTGTGGACATTACAATAAAGGGGGCTCTGCTGAGGAGATTTTTTTAAAGGGGAGCCCTGCTGTTGACATTTCATTAAAGGGGGCATCTGATGTGGACATTTCTTTAAAGGGGGCATCTGATGTGATCATTTCTTTAAAGGGGGCTTCTGCTGTGGACATTTCATCAAAGGGGGCATCTGCTGTGAACATTCCATCTGCTGTGGATAATGTTTTAAAGAGGGCCTCTCTTGTGGGCATTTCTGTAAAAATGGGTTCTGCTGTGGACATTTCATTAAAAGAGGCATCTGCTGTGGACATTTATTGAAAGGGGGCTCTGCTGTGGACATTTCTGTAAAGAGAGCTCTGTTGTGGACATTTTTTTAAAAGGTGCTCTGCTGTGGACATTTCTGTAAAGGGAGCTCTGCTGTGGACATTTCTTTAAAGGGGACTCTGCTGTTGACATTTCTTAAAAGGGGGCTCTGATGTAGACATTACATTAAAGGTGGCTCTACTGTGGACATTTCAGTAAAGGGGGCTCTGCTGTGCACATTTCTGGAAAGGGGGGCTCTGCTGAGAACATTTCTTTAAAGGGAACTCTGCTGTGAACATTACAATAAAGGGGGCTCTGCTGAGGACATTTTATTAAAGGGGAGCTCTGCTTTTGACATTTCATTACAGGGGGCTTCTGCAGTCGATATTGCTTTAAAGGGGAGCTATCCTGTAGATATTTTATTAAAGGGGGGCTCTGCTGTGGACATTTCATTAATGAAGTGCAGCAGCTGCTGGACGTTTTGTTAGAATTGTGGCTGCATTTCCTACCCTATGGCTTATACTCAAGTCAATAACTTTTCCCAGTTTTTTGTGGTAAAATTAATAAATTAGTTTCATGCAGTTACGGAATGTGATTGTCTTTTCTAAATACATGGGTTAAAAGAGCATGTTCAAAGTTCATCATTATATAACTTTTATGAACATTACAAGATTAAGGATATAGAGTAGTACTTAAGTCTTCACACATGTTGGTCTGGACACTGGAGGGGGAGGGCCATGAGACACTTAAACACTGGTTACGGGGTAAACTAGGTAGTGTCACGGCTGCACCCACGATCTGTACTGAGGACACCCGTGCCACATGGAAGCAACTCCCCCATCCCAGACTCACCTCTCCAATGCTCCTGCTTCCCGACTAGGGTGCGCGTCCTTCTGATTGGCGCTGGCTAATCCGGCGCAACCCTTATAATCCGGCACCTCACTTTCTGCCTTGCCAGATCTTCAGTATTATTTTCTGTAAGTGAAAGCCCTATCTTCTGTGCCCAAAGGAACTTCCAAGGTTTCCGTACCAAGCTTCCCTAAGCTTTTCCAGAAGAGAGATAGTCTCCAGCGTTCCCAGACGCTCCTGTGTTCCCAGCATTTCCCAAAACTCCTGTGTCCTGTGTCTCTAGCATTTCCAGATGCTCCTGTGTCCTGTGTCTCCAGCATTCCCAGGTGCTCTTGTGTCCTGTGTGTCTCCAACGTTCCTAGACGCTCCTGTGTTCTGTGTCTCCAGCGTTCCCAGACGCTCCTGGTGGCTCCTGTGTTCCCAGCATTCCCAGATGTCTCCAGGCCAGCAGCTCTCCTCCGTGGGCCAGTCCGTTCCTGTCTGCCCGTGTTGTGTGCCAGCTCCTGCTTCCAAGCCATACTCTTGCTGTCACCCCCCAGGCTTGGACTGTGGCCTGCATCACCTCCTGCTCCCTGTTACCTTGGCTGACACCGCGGGCCTAATCACACGACCTGGTGGCACCCCGCCGAAACAAGACCATCCCACTTTGCGAAGGGCTCTGGTGAAGACCAGGTGCCACTTAGACTTCGGTCCCGGGTGTTGGCTAGTACCATCATCATCTCCCGCGGTGATCCAGAGGGTCCACAGACTCTTCCCCTAGAGACTCTTACAGTTCATCCCTAAGAGAACATAGTGACAGGTAGATGTATTTGTGCTTAATCTACTCCCTAGAGCTCTTAGCACCCACACAAAAGGTTGCCACCACACACAATTTGCTTCTTCTAAGAAGCTAGAAGATTTAGAAGAGTTAGAAGTTTGTAGAAAAAGATATGCCCAGCACTTTTCCAGGATGAATTTACAAATCTAGCCATACCAAACAATACTATTAAGTATTTAGCCAATTGGCTAATATCTGTTTTGTTGGCTTTCGAAACCCCAAATCCTTGGTGCTTGACATCCCAAAGGTATCTAAGGACCCTGAACATAGTTTCATCCACAAGGAATTGAAATATATAAGTTATGAAGTATCATTTTGTCATAATTTTGAGCAGCAGGCAATACCCACATGGCACTTGGAGTCACAGAATCTGTATTCATTTCCTATTCATGGGACAGGGCACTCTCACAGGATAGGGGAGCAAGGGAGCAGTTGTCCTGAGTGTCCTGAGGTGTGAATGTTACTTTATCTGATTACAAGGCCCCTCTGTTTGTTTGACCTAACCCCAGTAGGAAAGACCCACATCAGATATAGCGTCTCTGTGCAAGTAGCAAATGTAATTTGGTAAAGTTATATATGATGTGGACCCCAACCAATAAAAATGTAGAGCTTGTGTAATATTATTACATAGTACAGCTGTGTCAGATTCTCTTTGCTCTCAACTACGTCCTGGAAACTCACGCAGGTAAAATTCACCGTACTAAGATGATTCCAGTGCTGTGGGTTTTTTTCCAAACAGCTTTAGATTTTAGTGGGTGGTTTTTCCTCTGACTTGCATCAAAGTAGGACATGCTCTACTTTGGATGCACTGCATCACAACGGAGACGCACATCGAGAAAAAAAAATGATGTGTGTAAAGATCTATTGAATAGCTATGTGCCAGAGTTTAGTTTGAGTCCAATGAGATGACGTATAGCATTGGACTCGCACGAGAAATATGCTTGTGGGCAAGAGGTCTAATGGCAACACTGTGCATTAAAGGGAGAAAATAAAGTAAGAAGACTCTCTACGTAGACTTTCCATTTAAGGCCACCTCTGCAAGATGCAAAATGTATTTGCATATTTCCATTAAAGGGAATCTGTTACCATGATTTACCTGCCCAAACTAACTGCTTTGTTAAGTATGGCTATGTCCATACAAGACACACACACCCTTGTATGGGTGGAACATGTGAGAATAACCCTATGTAACATAGCTGGATAGGCAAATTTTTGTGACAGATTACCTTTAAAGCTTAAAGTTATATGATAACTTTGGTATATTTTTTCATCACATATTAATAACTAGCTGGGTATTATATTCTTCTTGCATCCTTAGAGATAGGGAAATGATTCCTAGAGATTAGCTTCAAAGGTAAAACCAAGATACTTGTCTGAGACATTCATTTGATTATAGCTATAATTGAATTGGTCCTCCTTGTGAAGGCAGCAATTATGATAATGACATATTAAGGCATTGCTAGTTCCGCAATTAACTAATGTAATCATTGAAGCAGCTCCAAACCAGAGCTCAATCTAACTCCATCTTACAACAATACTTTGTTGGTGCAGTGCATTGATGTCCCTTACCCCTTCTGATCTCTTCAGTTCTGTTGAGAAGTCATTAATATTATTGAGTTAGGGTAACTTACTTTGTTGCATTGTTGCAATTCATATCAAGTTTACATAAGATTAAAAAGACATCTTAGAGCAGGGGTGTCAAATTCATTTCCCTGGGGACTACATCAGCCTGGTGATGGTCTTAAAGGGGCTGCATGTCATGTTATCACTGTATAAATGTTTCTACTTGATCTAAGTGGTTACATTTAGTATTACCTTCCATTATTATTAATCAGCTATTTGAGTGCAACCACAAAACTGAACATTGTTAAATGACCTGAGACTCTGCCATAGCAATTGTGCCCCCACACAGTAGTCAATAGTTATAATGCCCCAACAGCACCAAGAGTGACCCCCACAGCAACCCCCATAATGGACAGAGTAACCAGTGTAGAAGTTACCACAGAGTGACTGGGGAGAATAGCCCTTCCTTTTTTGACCTATGTTTCAAATCATTATTGGACTCAATTGTGTCCTTTACTGCTTTAAGCAAGGCTGGAAAGTTCTCATTATACAACAGAAAATAATCCTATGGGTCATCAGAATAAGAAGACTCATTCACATCTGAATCATTTTCAGACGAATAACACAATCGAGCCGTACTAGAGGAGTATCTGCCCGCTACCTTCCCCCTTCTGGCATCATTAAAGGATTTAGAGTTGGTGTTGTAACCATGCAAAAAAATCTCCAGACTCATCACTGGTAGGAGGAAGTTTAGAACCACAGCCACTACACAAATCACCATTCACATCATCTGGCAGGGGTTACTGACAACTGGACCAGAGTCTATGACATGATTTGCGAGATCTCTTTCTGCCATTTGAATTAGAGACCGACATCTAATAATAAAACATAGATAATAAAGACAGACATCAGATGGAGCAATGAGGCATAAGGGTTGAGAATCCCACACAGTATATTAACTGCAGCTGGCAGACGGTTAGGACTGGAGGCAGAGTGCAACCTGATTGTCTGCTGAATTCCAGTTGTGAACCCGGTTCCATTCCTGACTTTGCTGCTTGACCTGGCCTTCCGCTACGTCCCCAACTCTGATCACATGCTGTCTGTTCTCCTGCCTGTTCACGACTCCGTCTCTGCCTCATGATTCTGCATTTTGCCCCCACCGCGGACAAAGTCATGCCTGTGGAGCGACCTGGTGGTACCACGCTGCAGCAAGTCCAACCCGCTTTGCCGCAGGCTCTGGTGAAAACCGGGTGTCACTTAGACTGCGCGCCCAGGTATTGGCTAACGTCATCATCCACGGTGGTACAGCGGGTCCACTACCCCTGATCCTGACAATTATATATTATATTTATTATAGTATATATTTTATATTTATTATGGGCAGCCCTATGTGTATAATAATTGATTATAGTCTATATAAGACTCCAGGACCATTTATGCAGACCTAAAACAAAACTGTCATATATTGCACAGTAGTATTGTATGGTACCGTAGAGGGGGCTGAAATTCTGAAACAAAAACAACTTAACCTACAGGTTTAAATCACCCCCTTTCCTTAGAGCTGATATTAAAAATAAACAAAATCATAAACATATTGGTATCCCTGTGTCCCAATCTATCATAATATAAAAACGGAAATTCCCAGCAGTGAACTCTGCAACAGAAAATCATACCCAAATGTCCAAATTGCCAATTTTTCACAATTTTGCAACGCATAAAAAATATAATAAAAAATGATCAAAGGTTTTCAAGTCCCCAAATTGGTAGCAATGAAAACAACATCTTGTCCCCAAAAAAGGACACCTCTCGTTGTGGTATGAAAAGTTATTTGTGTCAGAATATGGCAGAACAAAAAAAAATTTTATGTTTCTTGTTTCTTTTTTTTTATTCTTTTACAATTTATTTTATTTTCAGTTTTTTTCCCTGTAACTAGTGCATCTATAAGAGCCCCAGTTACAGGGGGAAACAACCCCTTCTGGAGGCAGATGCTTGATCAGAGCTGTACTGGGTCTCTGATTAACCCCTACATACCCGGTGGTCACGTCACGACATACAGTCAGAAGCAGAGAAGGAATAAACTGCTTCTGCCTTTTCCCTAGGGTCTCCAGCTGTCAGGTCCTGCTCCTGCGATTAGCACGGGAGCAGAAGAAAACTACAGCGACGTCTTTTGACGTCGCTCGAGACTTGGGACCCATGCCTGCTGATGTCTAAAGTCAGTGGGCAGTTTTTTTCATGCTAATTCACTGAATTAAAGATGATGTAGGTTGCTCACCTCCCAAACTAGCAAATTCACTGAATTCATATGGAGATTGGTATGTGCAGGATATAAAACATTTATTATTCCAGCATATCCTCTTCTAAGGAAAGGGGGATGGTTTAATTTTTCGATTTTTTTACATATTTTTTTTTCAGTACAGTCAGCAAACTGTGATATAGATTGCCGAATGACAGCCATGGGAGCCTCTAACAGGCTCCATGCTGTCACAGCCTCTAAAGAGCGCCCTCTGATTACATCATTGGGGTGTTGATAGGAATTTAAAGATGGCAGCGCCCATCTGTAGCACAGACCACGGCAGTTAGTGGCAGGTGTCACCTGGATAACACATCGTACCCCCTTGACACTGACAAGCCCATTGATTTATGTGAGCTAGTCATTAAGGGGTTAAATAGAGACCACAAATGGGCTGGTTAGGTCCCAATTAAGTGCATTACACAACAATGGACTCTCTAAGAAGTCTTCCCTTCAATATCTTAACAAAGTTTGATATTTGTTTGAGTTTTCAAAAAAGTATCAAATGTGGATAGTAGAAGATTGGAAATGGATCATTTGGAGCAGAGAGACCAAACTCAATAGACAAATGGGTGCAAATGGGTCAGGACAAAAAAGAGGCTAACGTTCAAAAGATTGTTGCTCTTCTGCTTGTCAACAACATACACTTTAGTGTTATAACATAACAGGTATTTTTCTATTGATTTCTGCAAACAATTTAACTAAAAATGGTAAACCCAGCATAAAATATCACTAACAGTATTAGGGAAGAACTAAAAAATATTTGCACAAGAAATGTAGTCACAAATTGCAATATCACAATTATATAATAGGTTTCTATGTCAACTTGTTCAGATTACCGGCTTGAGCAATATGATATGATATTCTGGTCATGTGACAGGGAATTGTTTATCTCACTTTTACATCACATAATTTTACAATAACTATCATTGAGACATCCATGTCATTCTGAAAGAATCCATGGTTCTGTCTTATTGCTCCAGGACTTAAACTCACATTGCATCAAAGTTTCCAAACTGCAATTTGATGGTGGTAAGTAAAAATTCATATGTCAGGAAGCAAGCAGTTAGAGGGGTTGGCCACTTTCCAATAAATCTATTCTATTAGAAATGTCTATCTGCATGTATATATACTTGGACCTTTGTGTCCTTTGAGAGCTTCATCCTTTCCCTTTTTCTCATGCTTTCATGCTGCCCTCTATATATGTACAGAACTCCTTGTTTCTCGTTCCTTCTGTCCATCCTTATGTCGTCACCCACTGTGCCTCTATCTCTCACAGTCTGTCTCACTCACAGACACAGCGAGAAGGCAAAGGAGAGAGCAGGAGAAGTCATAACTCTACTAGTACATCCCTCCTATTATCAGACATGTAAACAAAGATCCATGGAGAGTTGACAGAGAACACAAAGGTATTGTGAGTAGCAGGACTGCTGAATCACTTGAACATTTAGGGATTATCATTGGGGTAGTACAGGTACATTGGCAACTAAAGTAAAAGAGTGACAAACCCCATAAGGGCTTATAATGACCGCTTCTTTCAGCAAATTTATATCCTGTATTCTAAGAAAATATTTGCACAGAAACAATTTAGCTCTGCATATGTTCAGGTTGATGGTCTATTATTTTGAAATCTACTTCTTTGTGTAAGATAAAAGGAAAGTCTAAAGAAATCAGCCAAGATATCAGGAAGAGAATTGTGGAGTTCCACACGTCTGTTTCATCTTTGGGTGCATTTTTCAGAAACCTTAACATGCGCCATTTATCTGTACAAACAATTATACACTAGTACAAACTGCTTAGCCATCATACTAGCTCATCTAGTTATGTCCCCCTTTATGGAGCCCACACTTACGTAGCCCTTGTTTTCTTAGGGAAACCCACCTTATACTTCCCTTTTTCCTTTAGCTTCCATGGGAAATTCCTTCTTACCAACCTAATGTTACCAACCTAATACTCACTTCTCCTGGTACTCCGGGAGCAGCTCTGTTGCATCGTCTGCCACTGATGCATGCACGCTTTGAGGTCAGAAGGTGCACTGATGTTATCACATTGCCCATATGACCACAGAGACACTGATTGCAGCTGTAGGTAATATTGTGGAGCTTGAAGAGAGAGTTGATTTAAGGACTTGCCTCCCAATGTTAAGGACGATGTAGCAGACCTCAGACTAAATCTGATATGATTGGGAGGTATGCATTTTATGTAGGTATTTACCCAAAAAGACATCTCTGTAGAAACAATTGGACCTTTTGAAGGGAACATGTCACTATATAAATGTCCATAATCTACAGGCTGCATATGATAGAGTAGCAACAACTGAGCAAATTGTGCAGTTTCCTATCTCCCGGCAATTGGAGGTTTCCAACTCTAGTCTTAAAAGGCTCCCTACCAGAGTTTCAAGGTAACCTGTCCCTGAAGAACAGGTACAGTAAACTTTACTCACCCGCCCCCCCTCACTGTGCCTTTGTTGAAAAGTGCAGTGCCAGTGTCCCGGCTTAAACCTGCTTCCTGAAGCCGATTAAATCCTATCCGGAATGTTCCCCCTTTTGTCTAAGTTGGCCCTTCCAGCCGCTGATTGGCTCCATCTGCCGTGGCTTGCACAGGTGAAATGGTGAGAAGATCTTTGGTTTCCCACACAGCCTCACTGCTAAATACTCCATTCAGGTGAGACTCAGGGCTACTCATTTGTATATTAGAAAAATGTGTTTATTAAGGCTTCGATGGCAGATAATTTTAGGTGATATGGGGAGGACTACTAACCCTTTACCCAACAAATACATATATTACTGGTGTGACGGATAAAATTCTGGTTACAGAGCCTCTATAATACCGTCTGGTCTAATTTTGGACCTTTCATTTGTTGGAGTGCACCAAAATGTTGGTGCAATGGCCCCTTTTTAAAAATAAAAAGCCAAATCCTTCCATTGAGCCACACCAATTTAATCAGTCAAATAAATGTTTAAAACAAACCAATAGTAAACGTCATACAAAGAAATGTTTTTTGGGTGCACAATAAGGCTGGGTTCACACTATATTTTGTGTTATACGTTGTAAGGACATGTCAGGAGGATTCCGACGTGTCCTCATAATGTATGGTACAGACGTATCACACTATATGCCTATACAGTGGGATATGTTGCCTGGGGATGCCCCCCCCCCGCCTTCCTGAATGCAAGGGGAGAAGTGTACATCAGCAGCAGCCGATGATTACTTGTATTATACATGTATATGTGTGATTGTGTGAGTCTTCTATGCTTAGAAGCACCCACCAGTCACTGGGGTGGTCCTATCAGTGATTGGCAGCCTGTCTTACATGAATGTACATACAGACATCACCATCGGTCAGTCATAAGACCACTCCCATGATTAAATGTCTGCTAATAAACAAAAGAAAGAGATATACAATAGGTTTCTATTTTTGAGATATATGAAATATAGAGGAAGGCTAAATATTGCATAGTTAGATACTGTCTATGAAATTCTATAAGATAAATAATAGGTAGGTATATGTGCATTTTATATTATTTTCAAATCAGTCTTACAAGTGTTATTGAAATGTGCTCTAGTATTATGCTGTACTCTCTCCTTGGAGAATAATGTAGTAATGTACTTCTCAGTCTGGGATCCCCGGAAGGTCTGATTTCTCATTCCCCAATCAAATACATCATAACAAACTATTTTTAGCATCAATTTTCCTCCACATCAAACCCAGAGACAGGGAGGAAATACCCAGCCAGCGGAAAAGATGAAGAGGGGGAGAGCAAAGGGGGATGGATGCTGAGAGGGAATTGAAAGAGCAGGTGTGGCGGAGAGAGGAGAGAATAGTGGAAAACACCAGAGGAGGGGGAGAATAAACCAAAGAGAAGAACTGGAAAGTGAGTGTATGAAATAATGAAGGTGAGCAATCAGGAGGGATGCTTCACTGGCACTACAATGGTTAACAGAGTGGGGTATACTGCATGCTGTAGAAATGGAAAGACGCTTGACTCTTTCACACTTTCATCTATATGGGCATTTCAGGGTCCTCATATTAACCCCTTTAAAAACTATACTTACACATTACTACCAGATAACAAACCTTCTGATGGAAAGAATAGCTACTACTCTCAATCAGTGCGTACATTTGCGATGTAAAATAGCAATATGTGGTTATACATTTTCATTCAAGCTATATTTACTAAAATGCATAAGCAACAATAACAAGGCATAAAAATATATAAAATATGTCATTATTAAGAAAAAACTATTGGAGTGGACACCAAAGTGTTACCCAGTTCATTGCCGAATAAGCAGGATAATGCAGGATATTGGTTACACCCAGCTCAACTTGACCTTGGTAAAATCCATTTTATACATACCTGTTATTGGAAATTAAGGCAGTCAACTGTGACAATACTGTGTGGCAGGAACAGATAACCAGGGCAATGTGCAAATAGAAAGAAATAGCAGAAATAAAGCAGCGAAGGGGAGCAACAGAATGTGAAGTGTGAGCTTTATAGATAGGGTGTACAGGCTAAAAAAAAAAGATGCATCATGGAAGGAAAGTCTGTACATAGAGGTGATTAGGAGAATGAAAATGAAGGGTATGGAAAATGACAAAAAGCCAATACAGCAAATAATAGGCAGAGACAAACAATGAACTCATTTACTTGAATAAAAAAAGAGAGATGGAGAATGGATAGACAGATAAAAGCCTCCATGGTAAATAGAGGCAGAGACAAGATCAGCACAGATAATAAACCGCAGCACTGGCTGCAGCACTCTGCATTGACTGAAGTGAAGGTATTTTTGAAAAATGTTACCTATTGTTAAAATAGATAAGGACATGTATAACTTATATGCATATTAGAAGCTGCTTAATTCAATTTGTGCCCAACCCTTTAAGTTTTTCCATGAACAGACTGAATTAACAAAATTTGGTTGAAAACAATTTGTGCAGAAAATCAATGCACAGGGGATGGTTTTTTCCAGGTTTACAACCTGCTATTACTGACGTCGGAAATGCGTCACAAGAACAATGTTTGTGTTTGTAACTTGTATTTGTTAACTCTTTTTATTACATAAAGAGACATGATTTTGCTGTTGGGATGCTGATAAAACCTTTCTTTTGGATCATACCTTTCCTTGTGGGTAGATATCGGACCTCAAGATAATTAACAAAGGGTAACTAGCTTTGTGTTACTTGGCTGATACACTAACACATATATTATTTGGAATTATTATTTATTTTCTGGCACCACTTCGAGGCCCATTGTCTAAACTGTATATACTTCTCTTCATCTAATAATTTATTATAAAAAAGGACTATGTGGAGGATACATCGTGTATAATCAAAGCCTCTGCAATTGATCTTACCATTGCTGTTTGGTCTCTGCATGCTGCAGTATGTTTGGTTCCATTTACATATAGCTATATATCCTACTTTCTGTTTACTCTTATGTATGATAGTGATTTCAGCATTTTACACCACAAAGAGGTACATTAGTTACACCAGTAAAGTTCCAAATTTGACATTCCTAACAGTGCAGCAAACATAATCATTTTCTTTCTTTGTCTGTATTCAGCAGTGCCATCCTCTGGTCAGGATCTGGAAATTTCTACACATTCTTAGATGCTGCATTAAGTTCCTAGAAATAGAGGTTAACTTAAAAAAGTGGTCTTGAGTAAACCATGTTTTGTATGTTGGTTGTGATTTTGCTTTTCTGCTATTTAAAACATTTTTGCAATGTGTCTGTTTTAAACAATATGAGAAGATCTAATAAAGTTGATTCAAAAGCCTACTTCCAGGGAATAAAAATCTTTCATATATTAGGTTCATGTAAATGCCAAAAACCCTGTTGAATCCATAGATATTCCAGAACCAATACTTTAGTTGTCTTATGTTTTCCAGGACATACCATTACCTTCAACAGCAAGGCCTCCTTAGTGATCTCATGCAGGAATGCTGACATCACTGCTGAGGCCAGTAATTGGCTCCAGCGGTCATGTGACTGCTCGTTATGTCATCATTGTGGGGGACTGCAGCTTCATGGCTTCAGTGGTGAAGGATTTAAGAGATGAGCCACCTTTTTTTTACTTTCTTGATATTTACTGAGCTACACTTAAATTGTAAAACTTGTTGGTATTGCTTTTAATAAGACTCAGGAATTAATTAATAAAAAAATGCAACTGCATATGCTAGATTAAACTGTATATTAAATAAATATCCAATATAAGCCATATTTTTTAATACATGGGTATGTTAACTCTATATAGAGCCAACATATAATGGGACAACCCTTTCATAGAAGATGCAGACATGAACGATATTGGTGTGACCTTGTGTATGGCTAGGCAGAGGTCATCCGTCTATGCTTAACAGTAGCCAGTCACTGTCACTGCGTTCCGTTGTGTGATGTAGCACTGTGCATGACATACATAGAAATACGTAGTTATACACATAATAATATTTTATATTGTTTGGTGAGGTAGCATTATAGGGACAGAACGGCAACAACTGAAGTATGACATAAAAGGTTAAGAGTGAGAAGGGTGCCTGGGGTAGATAACTGGGGTAGATGTGGATGGTGAGATAAGTGGAGAAATAAAGATTGGAAGGGGTTTTGAGGCTTGGAAGCAGATAAACAACGAATGAATGAAAACAAAGAGGGAAAGGAAAAGATGGATTGGGAGGAAGGTACAAAAGCGAGCTGGAGAGTAACTTACACTGACATAGAAGAGATAAAGTCAATGAGAGAAAACGTACTAGGGAAAGAGAGAAAGGGACCAGAGGCTGAGAGGAATAGTAAGACAGGGTTAAAGCTATTGCAGTCGCTCCCCCCCTCCCCCTCATCACCCGCAGACTCAGGGAATCCCCTCTCCCCCTCCCTTCCTCCCTCAGCATCCCTTTTTTCCACATCAAAGACTGTGCTCAGGCTCCACGGTTGCCATGGCAATTGGCCATCTTCCCTCCATCAACTTGTATGCCAAAGCCTGTCAGGTGTTTTGTCAATAAAGCTTTGTAATGATAATTAACCCTTAATATAAGAAAGAGGAATTAGGAAAAAGGTAACAAAAAAATTGCTTTGTGAGACAACAAAGGGCAGATTGGGAAAGATAGAGGGAAACCCCAGAGTAACAAGAATCCAGACAAAAAAAAGAAACAAGAAAAAATGAAAGAACATAAAAGTGTTTCAAGCTATTGAAATGTAAAATGTTGTAGCAAAAGATACATTGTGTATTAGAGATGTAACATAAAGATGTTTATGCACGTCATGATGGTAAAAGGTTAAAAAATGCACAGGAAAATACCACTCAGAGCAAACACTGGGCTCAGGATCACAGCTTCTAGATTATTCCTGTTCTCCATGTCCTTGCATCGCCAGTGTAATGCAGTAAACTAATGAATCCTCTATAGAAGCTGCTGAGATACTGAAATGCCCCATTTATCTGCAGTTTAAAGGTTAATTACTAGTTAAGCTCCAGAGAATTGCTGTTCTTCAGCCCACTCCTCGATCAACCCTCACCCCTTTCACTGCCAGACATGTCTATCACACATTGCACTGCAGCAGAGAATGCCACTATATGAACAAGTGTAACCTTTGGAGAGCTGATACAACATACTTACTTTCTAATTTTCAGTCCACAGAGATGATCTAATTATAGACCAGTAAAATACACCAGTATGAAAATGGACAGAACTGTTAAGTGAGGTGGTCGTATCCAGGGAGGAGGGGTCACCAAAGCATGCTCTATCTTTGGTCATAAGAACGAATTAGAAAGAGAAGAAGAAAAGCATACACGAAGCCACATGGTTGAAAGCAGTTCTGGCTTAGTAAAAAAATATGATTGGTATACTGCTCACCTTTTTGTGGTACAAGCGGTACAACTCGTAAAGTAGCTTAGGTATTGTATGTGTATCAGCAGTCCATCCCGGGTTTTGTCCGGCAAAATTAGAATTTGTGAGCACAAAGTAGTAATGTATGGCAATCTTCCAGACAGATCAGCGGCGCCAATCACTTCAGAATAGTTCTTTCATAAACAAATTCTTTATTCATGGCTGAATATACGCGTTCGAGCCAGGACCGGGTCTTCCTCCTGTTATACAGCATAAATAATTCAATTAAAACATGTCTGACTTTATATGACCCTGGAATAAAACAAAACAAAAAAAAAAAAATAAACAAAACAACTAGTGCGTTCACGCTGGAATATAAGAGAGAGGGGGGAAAAACTTTAACCCTTAACGCTCTGCGCCGTAGCTCTACGGCGCAGAGGTATTAGGAGGTATTAAAGAGGGCTCACGGGCTGAGTCCTCTTCATACAAAGGTGGGGGTTTTTTGCATTTTGCGAGAGATAAAACCCCCACTGCTAATAACCGCGGTTGTGCGTTCGCGGCGCTGCCATCCTTTTTAACGATCGCCGCGCCGCGAAGTCATCATGGGGGGCGGTGCGATGGTTGCCATGGTAGCTTGGGTCTTCTTTGACACGAGCTACATGGTTCTAGGATTCTTACCAATGAGCCAGTGGCTCCTTGTATGAATGACCTGCAAAAATGCCATATATGCAATACAGAAGTAGTAGCATGTCCCCCCCGAGCAGTACTATAGTAGGAGCGATTCTGGCACCATCATGAGGGTAATGTGTACCTGAGGGGGTCGGGTTTTTTTTCTTGTTTTTGTTTGATATTGTTTTTGTTTTTTTTTTTTTTAGATTTGTATGGTATAAACATAGTGGGAAAACAAACGAACCAAAAAAGTTTACCTAATAACAAAAACTTATCAAAATATTAAACACTCAACACCCCCCCGCTCGTTTCCTGATGATAAAGACAAATAAATAACATCCAGTAAAACAGACAACATAAGTCCCGCGCCCAAGCCCCTCTATCTATAAGGCTGTATCAGCCAAGATGCGTGACTCCGAAGTGGAAAGTGAAAAGAACAGCTAACCGAAGAATATAGCGGTGACCCCGAGACGGGCAAAGGCGCACACAATGCCGAACTGCGCATTTACACCTCTTTTACATCACATAAAATATGAACTAAAAATCATAAAAATGTCGCAAGAGCGTCAAATGGTAGACAATGAAAACGTCGCCTCATTTCGCAAAAAAATGACACCTAAAATCTCGTGCACAAAGTATGAATAAAGTCATAGCGTCAGAATGATGCAAAAAAATCTTTTTTCTTTTTGTACACTTCGTTTCATTTTTGAAAATGTATACAAACACAATAAACACATATATTGGTATCACGCGATCGCACCGACCAAAATAATAAAGCGTGTTATTTTGAGTGCACAGTCAAAACTGAGCCCACAATATTTCCACATTTGGAATTTTTTTCAGCTTCGCAGTTACACGGCATGTTTAAAATAAATAACATTACGGGAAAGTAAATTTGTTACGCACAAAATAAGCCCTCAACAGGTCTTGTACACGTAAAATGAAAAAGTTATGGAATTTTTAATGCTAGTGACGTCTGGAATATAAAGAAAAAAAAAAGACAGGGGTAGGAGAATTACATTGTCGAAATATAGATTAAAAATGGGGAATAAGGAAATTAGTATATTTGCATAACATGATGAAAAGTATATAAATATGTGAAGCATCATTTCATATGGTTACAATAAATATTTGATAATAGTATGTACCGTTCAATAAAAGTGTAAAGGCAAAAAGAGGAAGCGGAGGTGTAGATTACTTAAACATTATCCGATATAACTGTCTGTTTGTGTGTTGGGTAACGTAAGAACGGCCACACGGCTCTATGTTCTATGGAGAGGGGAGGGCACATTCATGTGAATGCAGCTTTAGAGGATGATTTATCAGCCAGTTTTTTTTTTTAAGTCTCGCAAAAAAACTCACTTCTGCAACCCCTTCAAGACTGGTTCCCAAGCCTGCTCATGAGTGGAGTTTATTTGTCCCAAAATTGTTACTTTTTTATATGTCCATATCTGGATTCTAAAGATATATCATGCGCAGCACTAAAACGTCAATGAAATTCGTAGGCGAGTAGAAAAGTCACAAACTTTGGTGCAAATATGCAACTGTTCCAAAAAAGATAAATGACCATTCAATACAATGGGTCTTTGTCCAAATACAAGTCCAACACGTCTCAAACACACAGAACACATGCATGAAAAACTGTCATGTGAAAGGGCCCTTAGTTACCTGGGGCACAATTCAATTCAGCACTTTACCAATCTGAAATTTATGGAGAGTGGACAAAAAGAAGCTTTCCTTTAGTAAGGTACTTAAAGGGGTATTCCCATCTGGGCATTTAAATTTAATTTAATTCATTTGCCATATGAAACATTTTCAATTGGTTTTACTAAAAAAGAATGTCTGTTTGAAGATAATTTCTAATAATGTGCCATGTTGCCCTTAGAAACGAGATGGCTTCCTCGCATACGACCACCTTCACCCTTCTGGGCAGCGTGGCCAGACATGCGCTATTGATTCCTTCCGGACACCATATAATGCGATCATTACCTACAGCGACGGCTTGTTGAACCTGCAGTAACTCCTCTGACATTTTCATATACAAAAACTGTTTGTTTCTTGTGCAATCTCTCCAGCAGAGGTGGCCGATCAGGACAACGGTCTTGTTTTACTACATTTATACAATTATCTTCACCACAGGTACATTTTTTAATAACACTAATTGAAGAAAGTGTTATTAGGCAATTAATGATCTGGATATAGATGCACAGACGGAACCCCTTTAATTACCATTAACAGTAAAATGATCTACCAACAATTTTGTCCCAGTTACATGTTCCTTATATTTGAACACATTTTCACGCTTGACCTCTGGCTTTCTACTGAAGGTAGGGTCAGCTCGCTGGCCCTGTACAAACACAATGGTTGGCACTGTGAGACACCGGAAAGTCCTGTCTTGAGGTATGGACTTACAAGACTCTCAAAACCGAGAATCAAGAATTCCCGTCATCGTGATTAAATCAATATTGATGCTTTCTTCTGGCCAACAAATCCAAAACACATATTAGGGTCAATTTTCAAAGTCAAAATCAGCACAGATTCTCAATGGATTTAGGGTCTAGGCTTTCAAATGGCCAACGCACTGATAGCTTCTCATGTAAAACCTTCAAATTGTAGCTTTTGCTGTATTTAAGAGTTGTTCTTTTGCTGAAAGGTGAATCTACACTACCACCACAGAGCGTCTCGTCTTCTGCAGTCTGTAAAAGGTAGTTCTCTGCGTTTAGCGCTATTTTCTTTTCTTGCAACTCTGACCGCTACCTAGTCCCTGCTGGAGCAAAGCATCCCCTGCAGTATATGTTTGCTTCATTTGGGGATAGTGTGTTCGGGTATGTGCAGTGTTGGCTTTTCCCCACATAGGGGGAGATATTTATCTACGCTGGTCGCTCCTCAGGTTGTGGACCTGGCCCTAGTTTTAAAGTAAAGAACACAGTTTTTGCAAAAAGAATGCAGCATTGGTCAGGAATGCCCCCTCCACCATCCACGCACCACCTCGCCATTGTGCCCACAGAGTCGGGGGCACATTAATTGCAAAATATGTGATTCTTTCACTGGCTTCTATCACAAAACTGTCTCCCCCCATAGTGTTTAAGCACCAAATCATTTTGTTATCATTTGTGATCCTCATCTGAACCATAACCCTCATCTATATACTTTCTGTGTCCCCACATATTTTTTTTTGCATTGCTCTATTATATACAATGAGGTCAGTAAAATATTGATAATATGTAATTAGGTTGTTATAATCCCTCTTCCCGACTTTGACATACTATACGCTGGCGGGAGGGGTGCGTCCCGCAAAATGAGTATGTAACGTCATGCTTTCTCCCGCCGGCCTCCAGAACGGAGCCCGCGCCAGAAGCTGCGGTCGTCAGCTAATATATTACCGACAACCCGCCTCTAACAGCCCGCAATCGTAATATTCGCCGTCGGGTGTTAATCCCTAACTACGTCGTCTGGTCGCGCTGTACCGCGGCGTGTCAGGCAATTTGACTGTAATCGTGCAGGCAGGACCCGGCTGTGACAGCACAGCTACGAGCAGCATGCTCAATGTTACACTGTATTGACACTGTATTAGGTGCAAAATAGCTTGAACAAGCGATCAAGCTTAACCGTAAAGTAAGAACAAATGTTAACGCACTAACAATCAACACCTTTTTAATAAAAATAATTATTAAATAAAGTTAAAGTCCCCCCTAAACACAAGACATCCCTAGTTACAATAAACCACATCTAATAAGTAAAAAACACGGAAAAATCACAAAACCCCCCCCCACATAATTTGGTATCTAGTGCCGCGTCCGTAACCATCTTTACAATAAGTCGAAACAGATTATTGGACCCGTAGCGTGACGCCGGTAAAACAAACCTGAAAACTCGTCCAAAAATGTAATTTTCATAAAATCCCTTCACAAAAATGTTCCAAAAAGTGATCCAAAAAAAGTCATGTGCACTCACAAATGGTACCACTGAAACTACAACTCAACCATAAAAATAGCCTTAAACCATGCTTGTCAACCAAAATATTAAAGTTATATCTCCGAACGAGCATGCAAAAACAATAAGATTTTCTTTATTTCGTTTTTTTTCCTGTAAATTGTAAAATATATATAAAAATGTTTTAAATTGAGTATCACCGTAATTTGTAGTGATCATAGAATAAACATATTAATAGTTGTTTAGTGTATGGTGTACGACCCCCAAAATATACAAAAAAAAAAGAAACCCAAAATTGACACTTTTGTTTTTGTCCTCCATACATTAAAGAGTTAATAAAATCGTATCACAAAGAGCTACAGACCCACTAAAAATGAAGTATTTTGTACGTGCATCTCCTGTCGCAAAAAATAAGCCCTTATATGTCCAAAATTGCGGCCAAAAAATGAGACTGTATAGCCCTTATAAGTGACAATGCATAATCTGCTTGAACGGCGCAGTCATACCCTCAATGGCCCTGGCGGTGCCCATACAGCAGGTTACCACCAACATATGGGTATTGTTATACGCGGGAAGGGATTGTGTTCAAATTTTGTGTTCAGTCGTTTTGTGCCATTGTATTCCACGAGAATTGATACATTTTAACCTGAACACCCAAATTTACTTTAGCCAAAAAATTTTATTTTGAATTGGCACTCCGGTTTTGTTTAACCGCCTATAACCAATTAAAGGTTAAAAACTCATAAAGTTGTTTTAAGCTCTTTGAGGTTGTAAGTTTTCCTAATATGGAGTCATATTATGGGGTTTTTAGTTTGATTTAGGTTCTCATCTAGTGACTTCAACAACCTGAGCGGGTCCCCCTCATCGATCGTATGTTATTTGGAGCTTTTGCTTTTTTTATGAAAATGTGCAAAATTGGCTACCTAACGCCTCTCAAAGCCCCACTAACATCTTTTACAAAATTGAGAGTATGTCCATAAAAACCACTGAGGCATAACGTACACATTCGGTGATTAGTTAGTTATTACGCTTTTTTGGTGTATGACTTACGTGCCGGAAAAGTACCACATTTAAGAATTTCGAAATTGCTAATTTTTCAACAATTTTCAACACAAATAATCTGATTTCTCATAATCAATGGGGCCCAAAACAATACCAGCAATATTTTGTACTAACATGAAGTACATGTGTCCCGAGAAACACTTTCAAATCACTTGGAGTATTTAAGCGCCAAGTTTATGACCACTTTAGTGAAACAGGTGCAGATGTGAAAAAAGTGGCCGAGTCAGGAAGGTGAAAGTGGCTTTCGCGATCAAGGGTTTAAATTGTGCTACGCACCCCTTAGCAGAAAAATGCTTTGCATAATCCCTATATGAAGAATTAAAATGCTACTGGGCTTTAATCTGGGCCGATCTTAATTTCCTCCTCGTGGAGAACGACAGGACAGAAGTAGCTGCTTGTCACATGTCCACATCACAAGTGTCCTGCACCCGCCTGGCAAGGTCATGTGATGACCACGTAAGTTTGGCTGGTGGTGTGGTGCAAGTGCATCCAGTATGACCATGCTTTGGTGATTTGCTCATGATTGCATTCCCATCATTAACTTTGGTAACAGCACAGGACAGTCGTGTTTACATCATCCTGGGGGGCAGGAAATAATACGAGGAGGAGTTACTGAGAACTAAAGTTCAATTTACCCCTTTAAAGGAGATGAATTGAACATTGGTCTGTAAGATTTCCAAACTTGTTATATTTTTAAAAACCCGGCAATACACTTCGCACAACTTTATCTATGAAGTTTCTCTACAACATATGAGGGCTTCACAAACAGGCTATGTTTTATTGAGAATTTAATACATCAGTGTGTACTAATTTTCATGTTTCAAGTATTTATGTCTGAACTTATATTTATCCGTGATTTTGCTAAATGGTTGATTGCAACTGGCAGTCAAGTATAATAAGTCTCACTCATTAGAGGTATAATTTGCAGTTTTATGCAATAAACCTTCCAAGATAACAGTAATTCTTTAAAATAAAAAACCTAAAATGTACAGTTCCCAATTATTATATCCAACATAGTTGTTCAAACATTTTTTAAGTTGTATCAGAACTGAAAATGGTCTTTGTTGAATTTGCACAGCTTAGGAGGTCACCATTGCCTAATGTATTTAAATCCCAAAACGATCCTAACAGGTCAAGTTAAAATGTACCATAGGAACTATAGAGTTTTTGGGAGTTTCTGCTTAGAATTTTTCCTTTTGATGCATGACGTCAGATATCTTCAGAGGTGCGCTTTTGAATGTGACCGCTGGCCCCTCATAGTCTCTGTTTTGCATGGTGATATCTCCGGAAGGCCCTATTCTCTCTTTTATGTACCATGGAAGAAAAGTGGTCATCTACTACAGTAACTGAGATCATTTTTCACACCTGTCAGGGAACCCTAAACAACCTACTACTCTCCCCCATGATTCCGCTCAAACTGACTCCATCACCCACTGCTGACCGTCGCGCCTCTGTTGGACAATGTGTCTGCCATCCCTCAACCATCCACTACTACATCCTCCATCTGGACACCCGAGGTTGCACGACACTCTATCGTTAACAAACTGTTTGAAAAATTATCTTTCTGTATATTCTGGACCCACTGCAACTTGTTTTTTTTCTTGCTGGCGAGGACACATGGTTAGTAGGTTTCTCATCACACGAGAAGTCTTTGAAGGGTACATCCTACACCTTGAGGTTTGTGGATTCCAGAGGCACCAGCAGCTTGAATGGAATTTAGCAGCTGCTCTCTTGGAACTTGCCTCTTGTCAGAAACCTGTTACTTGAAACCTTTTACATAATGTGGAACAACTTCACAGGTATTTTCTCTTAATTGTGGGCTCACCTGGAAACAATTATCACAGGTTCTGAGATTGATTTCAACTTACCATCCACGAGTTTACTGAAAAAAACAAAAATTCGGTCGCTTTGACACTTAAATCCATTCATCAATATTGAACATGTGGTATGAATTGGCTGACATCTCCAAGACATTGACACCAAGGGGATTTATTTGGTTATCATGTACAGTGCGACTGACTAATTATCATGCAAAAACCATTTTTGTAATTTTTTTAAAAAATTGAAAAAGACCATTTTCCTTTACACTTTTAAAATACTCGTTGCTCTGTCACTTTATTGGAATTAAAATTCAAATTAACACAAAAAAACATGTTCATGGATTCCCTATGGTATAGGAGTAGTTTTGATAAAGATATGAGAAGACAATCATCAGGCCGCGCCATTGTAGATCAAACCGTAATGTTTAATTCAATCTCTTTTAAACAATTAGTGTGCACGTACACAAAAACTGCAGCAATGCAATCCTGATTGACAGAGGTGACTCAAAAAAACCCATCTCCCCGGAGGCCCCCCCCCCTCCACCAAAACTCCCCAGTAGAACCCGGCCCCCCAGAAAATTCCCTTGCTGGATTGATGCTTATCTACAAGCCACGCTCAACACAGAAACTGCCCTGCAAGAGGCAGCAGCATGCAGAGTCTTGATCAGGGCTTTATCTAGGGGTTGGACGGGACTGGTGTGTTATCATGCATCTTCCAGGGGGGGGAATATCATTATCATCAACGTTTAGTCTTACATGTAATGAAAAAAAATTGTTGTAGATAGAAACCGTCCTTTGCAGGATTTCATGCATCATTTTAAACGAAGCGCTTATCTACCTGGACATTAGCATTTGACCCTCAGTCACAAAAGGTTCATCAGACAGTTGTCTAGCATGTACCCGTTCATACTGTTTACAAAAGATTCACAAGACAAAACAGAACCACCAATAAGTACATCTAAAGCCATTTACACATAGTAACCACAGACGTGTAGAGCCAAACTATGCCACCTATCATCTATATAATAATAATTTTTTTCTGAGGGTAGTGATTGTAGCACTCTTCTAGTAATCTATACACCACTTCAATACAATTTTTTTCTGTATGTTAGAGGCTTCTCTAGCACCTTCTCTAATTTGGACCTCTGAATTATGGAATAAACAAAAAAGGTTTCAATATTAATACGTATATATCTAATAAGAAACAATGGTCAAAATGCATATAGAGAGGCGAACTTTTCTCACATCAAATTCGCATTGCGCCGAGCTTTACCGAATTTTCATGTCATAACTTTGTTCCGACCTGATCACCAATCATGTCAATGTCACGTTAAAACACACAGGTATTCCTGGCTGCAGAGAGCGTTGGTGGGGTGGGGATGTCGTCAAAAGTTATGCCAGACTTCAAATCTAGGTTCACTAGGTTGGATGCATGGTTCTGGGCGTGGGCATCGGGAGGGGGGTCTTCCAACCAATGCTGCTTGTTTGTTTTAGTATGAACAGCATATTACAGGCCGCGATCTAGCTTAAATTGCTTACTCTCTTCTCATTCCTGGCACTAACATAGGGGCACTTGCACCATAAGTGAAGTCGGTACGTCTGTGGGCCACTCCAATAAGGACGATGCTGTGGGCAAGATCCCCACTTTTACATCACAAGAGTTGTATACTATAGTCTCTAACTCCTTTCACTCCTTCTGACTAGGTTGAAATTAAGGGGAAAACCAAACATAGTGGGAACGTCAAAGTAAAGGTGTGAAGTGAAAACAGTAATTATTGAAGTCACACTGGTGTTTCAGGAGACAGCGGGTTAGTGCGTCACATCAGTGGCCGCAGCAGTGCATCAATGACATTACTCCCGAAGAGTGGCACCAATCATCTAGGCCCTCAAGGCACGGCAATACAATGTTGTGGCGATGTAAACGGCGCGCCACGTCTCCCAGCAGCCTGAGGCTCTCCCAGATTAGAGAGTGAGGACACAGAGCTGCACAAAGCATCATCTGGAGGTGTGCGACAACATGTAGACCACAGGTGGCACAATGACAAATGCGGAGGTGCGGCGCAGCTCGTTCGTCAGCACTGATCGTCTAGGCAAGTGGCACATCACGTTTGTGTAGGTGGGGCAGCCCGTATAAGCCACCAGAGGCCACAAGTGGCACAATTATCTCACCATTCCTTGTGGTGGCACGAAACGCTGGCTAGGCCACAGTGTGCAAAATGCCAAATGTTCCGGACGTTCGTCCGCCAGCCGCATAGTAGTTAGCAGCCAGCATGAAGCCTAAGAGTGGCACAAATGACAAAGTGTGGATGAAGTACGTGACAATTCCAGCCCATGGTAAAAGTAATGGGTGGGAAGCAGATGGTTGCAACTAGCAGCAGAATGTGTGGCATCATGGCGGGTGCAGCATCAGAACTATTGTGCGGAGGCAGTGGTTCTAGAATCCAGGCTCATTCGTCAAACTTGGGAGCGTCTGATTTCTAATCTGATCTACGGTCTTAAGTGGTTCCCTTGCTCTCTTGTTGGTGCAACTAATGTTGCACTAAGATGGGTAAATCTTCCGATCCCAAGCCTGATCTCACTGTCACACAGGCCCAGTCTCTACACATCTAGCGGTGGACAAGCAGTTCTCCCTTGGGGTAGATTGGCCCCCCGCCCGCACTGAACACCAAACTCATGCTGCCACACTATCTGGCCTGGCTGGGACAGCTGCTTTTTCTACTGCAAACTTCCGCAGTTGTGGTCCACCATCAAGTTTTTGGCTGCCGTAGTTCAGGGATCCTCTAACTGTGGTGGTAGAGTGCTGTCCAAGTAGGCCACCACCTGCTGGTGCAGGGTCTGCTCCATGTCCTGCACTACTGCTGGGCTGTCAGCTACCCGCTTCACTCCATACTTAAGCTCTGCTGATGAGCTGCTTTATTGACTCCTACCCTCCCATTTCAAACCCACAGAAGCTGTGCAGTATTACTTGAGCAATGTACGCAGGAATCCCTGGTCATACCTGACATAGATGGACAATGGCACACTAGCAGCGGCCACCGTCTGGACAGTATTTTGCTATATTGTATGCCAGTAATGCCAGTTGTTCCTCCCTCTCGGCAGCTAGAAAAAAGGCAGCAATTTTGGATGGTAGCAGGCCAAGAGAGCCGATCATCCCTATGCGGGTTGTTGACAGTCAGCTTTACTAGTAGGCAAGAGCATACTGCGGCCATCTGCGAGTGACTCTGAGGGACTCCCAGCCTCCATCTCCACCTGTTACTGCCACGGTTCTTCTGGGTCATCTGCCTCGTCTTTTACCCCTCCGGATTGCTCCTGCTCCTCCTCTTCGTCCCCTGAGTAGTAAAACACACTAATTTAAAAAGCAGACTGGTGATTGTGCCCAACATCCTCGCTACTCCTCCATTCAGCCCCCTCACCAGACTCATATGGCACGAGATGTATCGCCACTTTCTACAGTGCCCTGACCAGACAGATTTTGCAGCATCTGGTTCCAGCACATGAAGCAGTGGAATGACGTAGTTCATCCGCTTAGTCCTGGCACAGACAAATAACATGGCTCTTCAAGGGCCTGAGCAACAGCAGGTGTCCACGCATGAGCTGCCAGTGCTGACATCAAAGTTACACAGTGGGATTACTCTGTCCGCTTGGCCTCATCAAAAAACTCATGAAATGGCTTTCTATTTCTACGCTGTCTAACATATGGATGGGCTGGATTCCAACGGGTTGGAAACATCGCCTACAGCCTATGTTTTGGGGCGAGGCCCGTTTAAGTCGCTGCAACTCGAGGAGGTGTGCTTGCTTTGAAGAATGGATGAAGTGCATGCACATTTTCCTGCCATTTTTAGAATGTCTTGCAGGGTTGGAAACTTCAGTGAACGCTTTTGACCACCAATTGAACAGTCTGCCATGCAGGGCGCATGGACATCCCTAGGGACCATCCTAGGTGGCACGCAGACACCATGTTCCCCCCATTTGTCTGTTACCATTGTTTTCCGATTTGCAGTTGTTGTGGGAGAAAGACACCATATGAATTCCTTTCTTGCATGACGTGGAGCATTGCCTCCCCGTGCACTCTGTTTCGCTAACCAGGCAAACAGGTGTAGAACTGAGTGACACCCGCTGTGCCCTACACATGTGGTATGATGTGGTAGACTTGTGTCGGACTGAGGTGGTGGTGGTAAGAGGAGTTAATAGGCGGACATTGGCACAGGAACAGCAGTTTGGCAACGTGGAGAGAAACAGCGTCTCTTGTTATTGGTGTTGCTGGAAAGCACATTCACCCAGTGTAACCATAGCATGTACCGGCCCTGACAGTAGTTACAGCTCCACACGTCCCTCTGCCATACTCCTTGGAAGAACACCGTATAAGGTAACGACTGGCCCCTCTGTCACATATTTCTGAAGCGGGCACGCCTTTTTGGAAAGCAAATTTTCGTCTGGAATTCCTTCCACTCGGTTAGGCACATCCATTAGTTTTTCTGAAGGGGGTGCAGAGTCGCACGACTTGGAAATGGAGGACTGCAGTACCAACAACTTGGCAGTCGCTTCTGCACCTTGAAGTGGCTGTAAGCATACTTGTCTCTTTGTAATCGCCTCGCTCAATGATGATGGCACCAGTCGTAGCGAGGAGGCAGGAGCATCTGGACCAGAGGTGTCAAAAACCAAACAGCTTCCCTTAGCCCGCGGTGTGGAGCCCTGACTGGCTATCAACGGCAATGTGTGCCATGGTGCTGCGGCTTGTACCCACATCTAAGACCCTTTCTCTCGCAGGTCCATTGATGGTGATGCGGCATGTGTTGACGCAGGGCGATGGTGGCAAACGTTAGCGACATATACAAACACTCGCTCCTCTGTGGCGTCTTAACACAAAAACTGCCACACTGCCTGATTGATTGATTTTACCCGCAAGCCCTGCACCTGAGTGACTACTACCACCTCCTCACGCTGAGCTCCTTGTGCCACGCTCTACTGCGAATCGGGATTTGTACCCTCGCAGCCGTTTGGTTTCCTGTAACTTCTCACTTCTGTCATCCTGCTACCTCACGGCCAGTAGGGACTTGCTGCCTGGCTCCAATATCCTCACAAGGCCTCTCACCTCCGCCACGATGACGAATTGTCTACACTCCTGCTTCCCAAGGGCGATCTCTACATCATCATCAATTTGCGTTCCTTTCTCTATTCTCTCAATGGTGTCAGTTCAGAACAGCCCGCCTACTGCACAAGCCGCAGATGTCTGCCCCACACCTCTTACTGCCAAGCAGCTGCGCCTGTCCTCACACAACTTCGTCTTCAGAAATGAACAGGACAGAGTCTGTCGTTGAGGACAGTGAGGGCCGCTTACCTGCTCCTGGCCATGCCAACATATTGTTGTATTCTGATGAACCCACAGACTCGTGGTGGTTATGGAATTTTGCATTATACAGATACACCACAACATACCCATAATTGGAGCAAAAATCACTCTTAATCTACGTGGGGATTTGACACTCATTTCTTGCTCTACTTTGGGCAACAAACTAATTGTAATTTGCGTCATACAGATGCCCCAAACGCCCACCCTGGGAGAGGGAGCAAAATCACTAACAGCAGTTGTGTTGATATGACACAGATTTCTTCATATTCCCTTCAGTAACAAAAGAGAACTGCTATTTTGGGGGTACCCAGATCCCCCTAATGCACACCTTGGAGTAGGTGCAGAAACCACTAAAGCACTGTGTGTATTGAACAGATTTCTTCTTAGAAGCTTCATTAAAAAAAAGAACTGCTATCCCCCTAAACACGACCTGTATTGGAAGCGAAATCGTCTACGCACAGTACACTAACACGCTAGACGCTACATGACTCAGCACATTCCTTTCTCCTCTCCATGAGTTCTCTGGCCCCATGTAACACGTTGTGCTCGAGCCCCTTTAGCTAAAAACAAAAAAGGGGCAGGGAAAAAAAAAAGACTTTGTTCCATGAATCGTAACACTTTTGAATTCGTCACAATTGATTTTCTTGGAAAATACGTATCGAATTCCACTTAGTTTCGATATATTCGCCCTCCTAAAAACCGGCTTTGCGTTCCCTCCAACATATCACGACTCTGCCTGGTGTGTTCCTTGGTCCTTCATGAAGTCAGAACCCTGATACTTCACAAGCAGTGCTGTATTATACGAGGTGGATTAATATTATACATCCAGTCATTTAGGACAACACTTGAATCATTCACGAGATCGCTCCCTGAACTTCTCTTGGAGTGAGGTTGCTGCACTGGAAGTAAAGGTCCGAAATAAATTGCCATGCCCCACTTACTGGACAAGTGTCTTTTATCAACCTCCTAAACTAATTACTTTTAAGCTTATTATTTTTTACAAAAGTTTAAAATATCTTTTTACTGCATCCACTCTGTTTCCACTTGTTGTTGATTCTTCTACAAAAATTACAATTTAACAAACCTTGTTACTTTCAAAGCGATAATGAATTCGTTTTTTTCCTCACTATTGTACTTTCATGTTGAGTGGTAAATTTTGGCTGCAATTTTTGTGTTGATGTACAAAAAAAAGAAAAAAAATGTTTAGATTTTTTGAAAAATTTCCATTTTCGAAATTTGAATCATTGCGTTTTCAAGGCACGTAGATTTAACCACTAAATAAGGTTGCTGAACCACATTTCGCCATAGTCTTACCTTATAATTTTCTGGATTATTATTTTGATGTCCAGGTTTAACAAATCGAATATAGATCTTATTTTTAGAATTGAATTTGGGGATATACTGGTTTTGAATGAAATTTTACACTTTAAACATCAAAAAACCCTATATAATGAACCCATTTTCATCTCACCCCTCAAACTATCAGGAACAGCTTTAGGAAGATGTTACGCCCTTGAAATTTTCTCATAGTACTTAGAATCAAATGAGGTGAGGCGAAATTTAGAGCATCAAGTTTTGTCCGTTTATACATTATTAGCCCTACAATTTAGCCAAAATCATTCCAAGATAAAGGAGAGAAACCCATCTTAAAATTTGCTAATGCAATTTCGCCCTCGCTCCACCGAGTACAGAGACTCGCCCACATTACCGTTACTTGTTTTAGGAGCACACGTAGGCCACAGAAGAAAGGAGCGCCCTGCACGCCAGGATTTTAGGTTTTTCTCCATTGGCTAACTTTTCGGTATGGCTATAAATTTTGGCTTTTTAATTATTGGGGCCAAAGTGGATGGCATGTTTTTCTGCGGAAATAGATGCCGTTTTTTTTACAGTGTTACCATTTGGGTTGGTATCCCCGAATTGTTGAAAATTTAGGAACTTTTTTTTCTAGGCATGGAGTGAAAAATCAATTCTGTACTAGATTTTTTTTTGGTTTTGTTTCACATGCGATACCTAATAATCATGTTATCCTTTTATCTATGGTTCTATATCCGATTACGTATTGAACATACCTATGTTCAATGGTTCCCCTGAGATGAACAAAAGGTTCACAGGGTTTAGCTCTGCAAACATACTTGACCAGTGAAGGCTACCCTTTGGGTCATAAGTTTTCTTTAGCAGACATTGTTTTCTTCTTGGAGGTGTATTTGGGGTTCATTATCTTTTTGGTATACTGCCCATGCCCAGGTTACACGGGAGGGGACCATGCTCTGCTTCAGTCAGGTTCCAGTTGGGATTCTGGTTTCCTCAATGACCCCCACCTATAAGCCACAACAGCTGTACTCATGCTTGACTGTAAGGCAAACACATCTTTGTACTCACACCCTGGTTGCTGCTACAACACACTTCACCATCTCAACCAATATAGTGTTATATTGGTCTCTTCAGACCACAGAAAGAGTTCTAGTAATTGACAACCTCCCATAGGCGCTGAGCATCGTGCATTGCAACCTTCTTGTGTTGATCCAACAGGCTTCTGTTCTGATGTCCTTGATGTTGAACTTCCAGTGAGTGTAAGAGAATAACATGAATTTAACATCAACGAGACTCTTGTAACTAACCAATTTAATGACACCAGAGAACAAGTGGGCATTCATTTGTGCCAGCAAGTTTGTTATTGACAGAGCATAACTTGGTAAGTCATACCCAGACTTTTAGCAGGCCCCCTTAAGAGTCCTTGGTTCTTTTTGTGTTATTCATGCTTCTGCCCACACTTGCTCCACTGTAGGGTCGTCAGGTCCTCCTTCATATGTGACGGACCATGCGGCACAGAATTTGAAGGGAGCCAGCACCACTGTTCCCCCCACTTCCTCCTGCTGCTGAATAGTGGAACAAAAGGTGGGGAACCCTCCAACGTGGCGCTGTTTGTGGAGGTAGATCAGAAAGCCTACTAATCAGAAAGTTTAGTACAACTTTACTGTCAGTACTCCTATGTTTAATACAAGTTATAACATGCTGACATTTACCTCTGTGCTTCATGATTTGTGGTACGTCTTTTCTGCTAGTCCTATAAATTCCCAAGGTTTTGTCAGAACAATGTTTACAACACCACATAACTATCAAATACATCAAGGTTCACATGGAGAAACAACCTTTCCAACATACACATATTTTGGCACTTTCTGATTGAAAAAAATTTGAAGTGGAAAAAATCAGGCTGAATTTCAATTTAAGTAATCCTGCCACCAAGTGAAGTGGGAGTTATATCAACCACTCATGTTTTTTGTAAGCCCTGAAAATCAATTCTGAATAAATAATAAGCATGACTAAATGCTTGCACGCTGAATTACACAGTGACAAGTTAACATCAAAACTACAGACATTAAATCTGGTAGCATACCTATAACCTTTAGCAGAGCTAAGCCATGATAAAAACCCTTTGGGCTTATCGTAAATCAAGTTGCCCCTGGAATGAGAGGACTGGGTTGGATACAAAGCTTACTCAGAATTCAAGTGCATCCAGATCTGAAATAATACATCATCACTAATATATTAATAAACATCACACTGGTCACTTCACTCTACCACCCCTGCTCTTCATTACTTTAATGAGAACATGGCGTTTGGTAAAGACCAGATGCCATCAATCATGACTGATCAGTAAATAGAAAGCCACTCTATTGTATGCCTTTCTAATATTATATATTCAAGTATAAAGCAGGTTTATATGGGTAACATTCTGTAATGTTGGGACCCAAAACTTTTATTATAAGGATGTCCTGATGTAAGCTATGGCCTTTGAATAATTTAAACCAAAGACGTAGGGAGGTTGTATGTTGCCTGCCATAGCATTTACCTATATGGACCATCAATATTAGTGTGGGTCTTAGTGAGCTTCATTGAGAAAATACCAAGATCCCCATTACAATTTCCAGTCTCCACAGATTTTTATGGCAGTTAGACATTCTATTGCAAATAAGATAGAGTCCATATGTTGTTAGGACCCAAGCAATCAATTGCCATTATCCTGGCTTCCTAGCATTCACTGCAGTCACACCCAATTTAAAAAAGCAATAGGGTAATCAATGTTTCCACTGCTCATCGGGACTTGGATCACCAAAAAAGGATGTCTTACGGGGATTTTGAGGTTTGTTTTTTTTTTTTTTCTAAATCCCCAATGAAAGCAGCATAGAACGGGGTCTTCCATAACCTGGGGCGGTGCCCCTCTTTTTGATTGTAGTTTTTAAATTATTATGCTCATTTATCATCTCTGCAAAAGGGGAAAAAATGGTAGAAGCAGCCAGTAAAATGAACCTGTCCTGTACAGACATTTTGACTGCAACTTACTTTTTAACTAATTCAACAATGGTGACAAGATTAAACAGGTGAGTAGAAGGTCAGGAACAATTCTAATGACAGAGATACAAGGAAAAGGGAAGCTTGGGAATAAATCTAGTAATGGATCGCCGAGTTTGCACAATTTCTCTAACCTTGACTTTGAGTAATAAGGACCTTGTTAGGGGCCTCCTCTACAATCAAATGTGTGAAGGTTGTATGAACCCGTACTGTTTTTGGTACAGGCTTACATATGATCCGATGGCCTTCACTGGGCAATCCCGTCCATCCATTTGATTATGTATTACCCATCATGCCTACTGTACCAAGAGGAAAGATAGGAGCATGCTCCACGCTTCCCCCTCAAGTACCGTTGGGCCACGCTTCTTCTTCTTCCCGAAGGGAAGCAGCCGTTCACGCCTCCTACTCTCCAGCGTGCTGGGATAACGTCAAGGCACATACAAGTCTGTGAAAGGAGCCTGATGATTATGTGGGCACTGCCTGCCACTGATTTATATGTTCTATTGTATCTTCCTGAATAACAGCAGTTTCCTCCCACTTGGGTTTTCTTAGAACAGAAGTATCCATATAAAAACAGTGGTATCATCCATACAATAAGGCTCCGTTAGACGAAGGTGTGGCCCCGGGAAAGAGAACCATTTTGCTGTATTCGGGAGAAGAATAGGACATGGTGCCATCTTTTCCCGGGTACGGATGGCTAGGTCACACATGTTGCGCGTCGTGCGCGCCATTTCCAGGCTAGGTGGGACGTAGATCCACGTATACCCTCCCCCAACGCCCGTGTTTTTTAAATTATCACAGTAATAGCTCATAAAAAAAAAAAACCTCCCCCTCACAAAAAAGATACTACTTATTTCAGTTAAATAAGTCACCACACTTTTTTTATTTTGTTATGGAGAAATCTGAGTCTTTAACTTACAACAGTGCTCATGACAACTTAACAAAAACAAAACCAAAAAACCCTCACACATTAATGTAGCTAGTTTCACGAATCGCCAAGTATTTTTGTTTTTCACATATCGGCTGGCTTTGGGCACTGCCCTTTTTAAAAATCCTTTACCCAACCTTGAATTAACCAATAATGCCCCCCCCCCCTTTTATACAAAGTCTGACCAACCATATGCACTAGATGTCCTACATGTACTTTTTGTCTTCTGAAAGCATGCCACTACCATCTCAGTCGCCAAGACGAACATCCCCATACAAATGGTTAATTAGCATTGTTAGACGAGCGTGCCTCTGGTTCATGGGATTTTCATGAAAGCATTTCATCCTTCCTTATTTCAAAGCTGCTTAACTGAGACAAGCCTCATGTTTGGATCCCTGTTTTAGAGCGCCAAGGAGGATTCTAGTGTCTTCATATGCCGTAAGGCACTTTCATTCGACTTTCAGGTGGCGGTCGAGCGTCTTGCTGACACTGTGGGTAGAAGAAGCAAACGGCATTAAACACAACATTTGGAGAAAGAAAGAAAAACGTTTTCAACACCGCCAAAAATGACACTTTTGTTTGTGGTGGTTACCGGGGGGGGGGGTTTTAAATGACATCTACACTCAGGATAAGGATTGTAAATCCAGCACACATACATGCAGGTTGGAAAACCTAATAATAATAATAATTCTTTATTTATAATAGCGCACACAGGTTCGCATCGCAGCACAAAGCACGTCAAAACCTACCCGATATGGTGAATAGTGCATCTAACGTATGTAAGGATGCCCTTTTTTAAGGCCATCACTATTACGCTCCCCTCATCTTTGCTAATATCTTTAATCAGGGTAAATTTAAATTTGCTAAGAGCTACAGGGGCATGGATACCGTATCGAGGCTGCAATACGGGGTTACTCCACTCCCCAGTAGCCCTATGCTTTCATGTAAACCATTTCATTGTAGCTTTGGCTGTATGTTAAGAGTTGTTTTTTGCTGAAAGGTGAATCTACACTACCACATCCAGTCTTCTGCAGTCTGTAAAAGGTTTTCCTGCGTTTAGCGCTATTTTTCTTTTCTTCAACTCTGACCAGCTACCTAGTCCCTGCTGGAGCAAAGCATCCCCGCAGTATGATGTTGCTTCACTTTGGGGATAGTGTGTTCAGGGTATGTGCAGTGTTGGCTTTTCTCCACACATAGGGGGAGATTTATCATACGCTGGCGCTCCTGCAGGTTGGACCTGGCCTAGTTTTAAGTAAAAGAACACAGTTTTGCAAAAGAATGCAGGCATGGGTCAGGAATGCCCCCTCCACCGACCACCTCGCCATGTGCCCACAGAGGGGGCACATTAATTGCAAGAATATGTGATTATTTCACTGCTTCTATACCACAAAACTGTCTCCCCCATAGTGTTTAAGCCACAATCATTTTGTTATCAGTTTGATCTCATCTGACCAGAACACCTTCATCTATATACTTTCTGTGTCCCCTACATAGTTTTTTGCATTGCTCTTATATACAAATGAGTCAGTAAAATATATGATAGGAAGTGGTAGCGCGCATGGTGCGCCGAGCGCGGACCCCGGTGCGGGAAAGCCAGTAAGGGTATAAACATTAATAAACTGTTAAAACATTTTAAAACTGTTTAAAAACATAACAGAGATAAGCCAGGACCCCGCTGTGACACACTGAGCATACGCAAGCTCAGTGTTACACTGTATTACACCTTCAGGCAGGACCCGGCTGTGACACACTGAGCATGCGCATGCTCAGTGTTACACTGTATTACACTGTATTAGGTGAAGAATAGCTTGAACAAGCGATCAAGCTAACCTGTAAAAGAAAAATAGTTAAAAGCACTAAATCAACACACTTTTTAATAAAAAGAATTAATTGGGGCTCAAAACAGCTCTATAGTTTTATTGAGATTTAATACATACAGGTTGTACGAAGTTTCATTTTCAAATTATTATGCAAATGATATTTATCTCTGATTTTGCTAAATGCTGATGCAAATGGCAGCAGTATAATAAGTCAGCATCTGTAGAGTATAATTTGAGTTTTATTGAATAAACCTCCAATGATAAAAGTTATTATTCTTAAAATAAAAAACCTCAAATGTACAGTTCCTAATTATTAATGCAACAGAGTTTCAAAACATTTTTTACGTTGTAAGAACTGAAAAGGGTCATTTTTGAAAAATTTTTTGCCGCATTAGGAGGTCACATTGCCTGAAATGTATTAAATCCAAAAAGCCTAAAGGTCAAGTTCATGTAACATAGGAAATGAGTTTTTGAGAGTTCTCTGCTTGAATTTCTTTGCATTTGACGTCGAATAGTCTTCAGAGGTGCTTTTTGATGTGAACGCTTGGAACCTCACAGACTTTGCATGGTGAATCGGAAGGCAGATTTTCTTTTTGTACCATGGAAGAAGTGGTCACTTAAATACTGAGATCAATTTTCACACCTTCAGGAACCCTAAAAAAGCCACCCTCCATTCTGCTTCCTTCCGATTTCGCTTTCCCGCCCCCCCTAAACTACGCTCTCCCCCATGATTCGTCTCAAACATACTCCATCCCCATTGATGACGTCGCAGGCCTTGTTGGAACATGGTGGCCCACACCCACCACCAGACTCAGCATATGGACAACCAGGGTTGCAGGACACTCATCAGTAACAAGACTGTTTGAAAATTAGTCTTTCTGTATATTCTGGACCCCACTGCAAGTTTTTTGGCTGTGGAGCACTGGTAGTAGGTTTATGCACCACAGAAAGTCTTTGAAGGTTCCTTAACCTGAGGTATGTGGGATTCCAGAGGCATCAGCAGGCTTGAATGGACTTTTAGCAGCTGCTCTATTCGGAATTGCATTGCAGAAACCTGTTACTTGAAACTGTTTAATAATGGGGGAACACTCACAAGTAGTTTTCCTTTAATAGGGCCACATGGAAACTAATTTCAAAGGTATCGCAGAGTGATTTCAATACCATCCAGAGTTAAACTGAAAAACAAAAAAAGTCTCTTTATGACACTTAAAATCCAATTTAACATACATAATTTGGAAAATAGTGTATAAAGTGGGTGACATCCTCAAGACAATTTGACACCAGGGGATTTATTTAGGGTTATCAGTACAGTCGGGAACTGACTAATTATTGATGCAACCACTTTTTTGTAATTTTTTTTCTTTAAAAATTGCAAAAATGACCATTTATCTTTACACTTTTAAATACGGTTGCTCTGTTCACTTATTGGAAGTTAAAATTACAAATTACCACAAAAAAAACATAGATCATGGGATTCCCTATGGTAATAGAGTAGTTTTGATAAAGGAATATGAGAAGAAGAACTCACATGCCCCGCCAGGGGAGATAAAAATCGTAAATCGTTTAATTTCAATTCTCTTTAAAAAAAAGTGTGCAACGTACAAAAAAAACTGCAGCAATGCTCCTGATTGACAGAGGGTGAGGCCAAAAAAACTCCTCATCTCCTCCCTTGGAGGGATTGATGCTTGGATCTACAAGACCAGCTCAAACAACAGAAAACTCCTGCCAAGAGGCGCAGAATGCAGAGTCTGATAAAGGGGTGGCCCCCTTTATTAGGGGGTGGGGACGGGATCTGTGTTATATTGCATTCATGGAAATTATCATCTATAACAAGTTAAGTCTTAATGAATGAAAAAAAACAAAAAATTGTATGATATGAAAGCCTTTCCAGAGATTTCATCTTTAAAGAAGCGCTTATCTGACCTGGACATAATGACCTCAGTCACAAAAGGGTTAATCAGGACCGTTGTCTAGCATGTACGTTCAGATGGTTTACAAAAGATTAGCAAGACAGACAAACAGCACACCAAGAGTACATAAAAGCCATTTAAACATAGTAACCACCGAGTGGAGACAAATATGCACATGCCATCTATATAATAATAAATATTTTTTCGAGGGTCGTGATGTAGAAACTCTTTCTAGTAATCTATACACATACTTTCATTACAATTTTTTTCTGTAGTAGGGCTTCTAGCCTTCTTAATTTGGACTCTGGGAATAGATGGAATAAAAACAAAAAAGGTTAATAACATAATACAGTATTAATCTAATCAGAAAAATGGTAATGATTAGGGCGAATTTCAAAAAATCCGATTCTTTGTTTATTTTTTTTATTTTTTTCTTGTGTTTTTTTTTTTTTTTTTTTTTTTTTTTTTTGTTTATTGACGAGTTTACGAATTTTCTGTCAAAATTGTTACGACCTGAATCAAACATGTCGATCACGTTAAAAACATGTAATCCTGGCTGCAGAGAGTTGTGGGGAGTTGTAAAACGTTATGGCCAGATCAAATTGATAGGGAGACTGGTTTGGGTCTTCAAACAATGCTGTGTTTAGTATGAACAGCCTTATGACAGCCGTCGCTCTTAGATTGGCTTCACTCTTCAAATCATGGGCACATAACACAGGGGCCAACTTGACCAAATAAGTGAAGCTTGGTACGTCTGCGCGGCTCCAAAGGACTGCGCTGAGGGCCAAGATCCCATTTTTACATCAAAGGTTGTTTAATATCAAATCATGAAGCTTCTTCCATCCTTCTGACATGTGACCTTACGGGGAAAAACAAACATAGTTGCACGTCTAGAGTGGTGGAAGGTGAAAACAGTATATGAAGTCACTGAGTGTTCCAGGGAGGGGACCAGAGGTTTAGTTGGCAGAGACGAGAAGGCCGCAGAGCGGCACAATGGACACATTGAGGGGCAGCAAACATCGTAGGCCACAGTGTAGCAAAAATGGACAGAGTGTGGAGGTTAGCAGCAGCAGCATGAGGGTCAGAGAGTGGCACAATGGGACAAAATTCTGGAGGTGGCAGCAACATGGGTAGACCACAGTGTGGCACAATGGACAAAGTGCGGAGGTGGCGGCAGCCGCTGCAGCAGGAGGTCAGAGAGTGGCACCAATCACAGGGTGTAGGTGGGGGCAGCAGAGCCAGCAGACAGAGGCCAGCAAGTGGCACAATAACAAATTTCGGTGTGGCAGAACACGTGGTAGGCCACAGTGTGGCAAAATGACAAAGTGTGGAGGTGGCAGCAGCAGTAGCAGCAGCATGAAGCCAGAGTGGCAACATGACAAGGTGTGGAGGTAGGTGACAATTCCAGTCCCTGGTAAGATGGTGGGAAGAGATGGTGAAAATGGCAGCAATGTGTGGCATTCAGGCGGGTGGCAGCTCAGAATAGTGGCTGAGGCAGGTAGTTAGAATCCAGGCTCATTTCTCAACGTTTGGGGGAGGGGAGTCATGGCTATCTAACGGATGCATAAGGCATTGGTGTGTTAAAATTCTTTGCCGATCCAAGCTGATTCCTCTTCACAAAGGCCAGGTCCTCTACCACATTACGGGTGGACAAGCGAGTTTCTCCTTGGGGTAAGATGGCCCCCGCCGCATGAACACCAAACTCTGATGGCCACCTACTGGCTGGCGGGAACAGCTTTCTACTGCAAACCAGCAAGTTGTGCCCAACATCAAGTTTTGGCTGCGAGAGTTCAGGGGATCCTCTACTGGGTGGTCGAAGTACTGTCCAAGGAGGCACCACCTCTGGTGCAGGGGTCTGCTCCATGTCCTGCAGCTACTGCTGGTGGCGGCACCGCTACCCTCTTCACTCCAGACTTAAGCTTCTGCTGTGGGAGCTTGCTATTGCTCCACACCACATTTCCCACAGAAGTGTGGGCAGTATTACGTGCAGCATGAATGCCAGGAATCCCTGTCAGATCCTGACAGAGGATGGGACAATGGCACACATAGGCAGCAGCCAACTGTCTGGACAGTATTTCTCTATCTGTATGCCAGTATGCCAGTTGTTCCTCACTCTCGGCCAGCTAGAAAAAAGGCACCATTTGGGACTGGAGACGCGGGTCCAAGAGGGCGGAGAGCCCAGTCATCCCTATGCGGGTTGTTGACTATTCAGCGTCTAGTTAGGCAAAGCAGCATACTTCGGGCTCTGCGCAAGTACTTGAGGGACTCCCAGCCTCCATCTCCAGGATACTGCCAACGTTCTTCTGGGTCATCTGCCTGTCTTTTCATCCTCCGGAGTCTCCTTCCCCTCTTTTCGGTCACTGAGTCCAAAAACCCACTCAAGTTTAACCAGACTGTGATTGTGCGCCATCAGCCTCTCCGTACTCCTCCATTTCAGCCCCCACCAACTCATATGGACCGAGATTATTCACAATTCTCAGTGCCCTGACCAGTACAGATTTTGCAGCATCTGTTCCAGCACATGAAGCCTGAATGCACGTGACTTCATCCCGTAGTCCTGCACCAGACAAACTAACTGGCCTCTTCAAAGGCCTGGCCAAACAAGCAGGTTCCGCTGAGCCTGCCAGTGGCTGACATCCAAGTTACCCAGGGGCAGACTCCTTCCGTCTCATCATCAAAAATCAAAAATCATGAAATGGCTTTTCTATCGTTCATACAGGCGGTCTAACATGGATGGTCTGTGAATTCCAACGGGTGGAAAAACATCGCCAGATCAGCCTATGTTGGGAGAGCCCGTTTAAAGTCGCTGGCACTCGAGAGGGTTTGCTTGGCTTTGTAAGAATGATGAAGTGCATGCCAGTTTTCCTGCCATTTTTAGAATGTCTGCAGATGGGTGGAAGAATTCAGGAACCTTTGTGACACCATTGAACAGTTCTCCCTGCGCGGCGCACTGGACCATCCCAGGCGACCTCCCTATGTGCAGCGCGACACCTTTCCCCCCATTTCTTTACCCATGGTGTCCGATTTGCAGTTTTTTGTGGAGAAGACACATATTGGAATTCTCTTGCCTGAACGTGGAGGCGTTTCCTCCCCTGTGCGCCTGGTTCGCCAGGCAAACCAGTGTAGAACTGAGTGACAACCGCTGTGCCTACCACATGTGGTATGTGTTGGGATACTTGCGAGGGCTGAGTGTGGGTGGTAAAGGATGAAAAGGCGGGACATTGGCACAGAAAAGCAGTTTGGCCAAAACGTGGAAGAGAAAGCAGCGTTCTCTTGTTATTGTTGTGGCTGAAGCCATTCGACCCAGTGTACCATTAAAGGACATGTACGACTGTACAGTAGTTACAGCTCACACTCACTCTGCCATCACTCCTTGGAAGAAACCGATTAAGCATCAACTATGCCCACCTTTGTTCTAACATACTTTGAAGCGGGCACTGCCTTTTTGGAAAGAAATTTCGTCTTGGAATTCTCACCTGGTTATGGCCACAAGCCATTAGTTTCCTGAAGGGTGCGGTTCCAACGCTGGAAAGGAGTGACTTGCAAAGTACACACAACTTGACAGTCAGCATTCTGCCCTTAGAATTGCTGGAAGCATACAAGTTTGTCTCTTTGTAATCCCGCCGTCGCTCAATTATTTGATGGCACACATGCGTAGCGGGATCGATGACATCTGGACCAGGAGGTGTCAAAAACAAACAGTCCCTCTCACGGATCGGCCGGTGCTGACCCTGATGGCTGAAACTGCATGAGTGCCGAGGTGCTGCTGCGCGTACACAATCTAAGGACCCTTTTTCGCAGTGCCATTGGATGGTGATGCCTGCATGGTTGACGCAGGGCCGTGGTGCAACGGTTAGCGACATATACAAAACACCGGCTCCTACTGGCGTTCTTAACAAAAAACTGCACCGGCCGAGATGGTGATGTGTAACGTGCAAAGCCCGCCCTGAGCTATACTACCCCTCTGCCACGATGAATCTCCTGTGGCACACTCTTACTGCGAATCGGATTTGTACCCCGCGCCTTTGGTTCCTGTTCTCGCACTGCTGTCATCCTGCTGACCACGGCAACAGTAGGGGAATTGTGCTGCTCCTAATACCTGAACCGCAAGCGACCTTGACCGAGATTACGATTGAACCATGGCTCCCAAGTGCGATCGGCTACTACAATCCTCATCATTTGGCGTTTACCTTACTTCTATTCTCCTCAATTTTGTCAGTATGCACCACGCGCACCGCCACTGCACAAAGGCAGCAGATGTCTGCCCACCTCTACCTGCAAGCAGCTTCTGACTGTCCTCAACCCCTGCTCGTGCTTCAGAAAGAACAAGGAAGAGTCTCTGGTTGAGGACAGGTGACGGGCCGTGTACCTGACTCTGGGCCATGCCAACTATGTTTGTATCTGATGAACCCACAGACTTGGTGTGTTATGGAAATTTGCTATACAGATACACTACATCTCACAACAATACCCGTAATTGGAAGCAAACAACATCTTATAATCTAAGTGGGATTTGACACTCATTTCTTGCTCTCAACCTTTGGCAACAAAACTATTGTAATTGCGTCATACAGATGCCCCAAAACGCCACACCCATGGGAGGGAGCAGAAATCACTACAGCAGGTGTGTTGAATATGACACAGATTTCTTCTTATTCCATATCAGTCAACAAAAAGAACTGACTATTTGGGGTACACAGATCCCCCTTATGCACCCTTAGGAGATGGTGCGAGAAACCACTAAACAGCTGTGTGTTATTGAACAATTTTTCTTCTTAGAAGCTTCCATTAACAAAAAAGAACTGCTATCCTCCTAACACAGAGACCTTGGTAGTGGAGCAGATCGTACAGCACGTACACTAACAGCAGCAATAACGCACAGACAAGCAACATTCCTTTCTCCTCTCCAGAGTTCTATCGCCCAGGTAACAGTTGTGCTCGAGCCCATTATGCTAAAAAAAAAAAAAGGGAAAAAAAAAGACTTTGTTCCCATGATCGCGTAAACTTTGTAATTCGTCAACAATTGAAGTTTTGTAAAATAACGTATCATCCACTTAGTGCGATAAGTAGTCGCCCATCCCTAAAAATCGGCTTTGAACTTCTCCACAAAGTATCACGGACCTGCCTGGTGTGTTCCTGGTCTTCACTGAAGCAGAACCCTGATACTTCACAGAGCAGGTGTATGTATACAGCGGTGGATTATCTTTTATCACAGAGCATTTAGGACAACATTGATCCATCAGAACCTCACTGGACTTCTGGAGTGAGGTTGCTGACGGAAGTAAGCGGTCCGAATAATTTGCAATGCACACAACTTAAGGACATGTGTCTTATCAACCGTTCTAAACTATTTAAACTTTTAAGTTTCTTATTTGTTTTACAAAAGTTTAAAAATCTTATCGTTCCATCCACTACTGTTCCCCACTTGTTGTTGATTCTTTACCAAAAAATTACACATTTAACAACGTATCTTCTTCAAAGCGATAATGAATCGTTTTTTTCCTACATGTTGTACTTCATTTGAGTGGTTAAATTTTGGCTGCTAAGTTTGTGTTGATTTACAAAAAAAAAAAGAACAAATTTTGAATTTTTTGAAAAATTTGACCATTTCGAATTTGAAATCATTGTCGTTTTCAGGCAGACTGATTTAACCATCCTCAAATAAGTTTGCTGAACAAACCATTTCCCATAGTCGACTTTATATTTCTGGATATTTATTTGATGTCACGAGGTTAAAAATCGATATGATTCTATTTTTAGATTGAATTTGGGATAAAATCTGTTTGAATGAAAATTTTACATATTTAACATCAAAAAACCCATATAATGAACCCTTTTCAATCTTGACCCCTCAAACTATCAGGCAACAGCTTTTTAGAAGATTGTTAACCCCTGAGAATTTTTCTAGTAATTAAATGAAAATGAGGTTGGGCAAATTTAGAATGATCAAATTTTGTCGTACATTTTTAGCCTAAAATTTAGCCTAAAATTTAACACATTCCAAAAGATAAAAGGAGAAAAACCCTCTTAAAATTGTGTACTGCAATTTTTCTCCGAGTACAGAGAACCCCATGTAGCCGTTACTTGTTTTTCGGGCGCCACAGTAGGAACCAGAACGAGAAAGGACGTCGGCCTGCAGCTGCAGTTGTATACCCCCCCTCCCCCCATCCCCCTCACCCCCCCCCTTTTCCCCCCCCCCCCCTTTCTTTTTCCTCATTGGCTCATTTTGTAGGCTATAAAATTTGGCTTTTAATTATTGGGTGCCAAGTGGATGGCATTTATTTTTTGCGGGAATAGATGCCGTTTTTTTTTACAGTGTACCATTTGGGGGTTGTATCCCCTATTGTTGAAATTAGGAACTATTTTTTTAGCAGGCAGGAGTAGAAATGAATCATCTCTGTATAGATTTTTTTTGGGTTTTGGTGTCATCACGGATAGCCTACTAATCATGTGTATCTTTATTGCGATGTTCAATTACGAGTTACGTCTTGAACCATACCTATGGTCAATGCCCCTACTGAGGATGAACAGAAGTTCAACAGGTTTAGCTCTGGAAAACTAACTTGACTCAGGAAGCAACCTTTGGTCATTTTTTAGGTCTTTAGCAACGACATTGGTTCTCTTGGAGTGTATTTGGGTCATATAATTTTGGTATCGCCCAGTGAGACCCAGGTTACACAGGAGGACAGATGCTCTGCTTCAGTGGTTACAAGTGGGCATTCATTGGTTTCCTCCTTATGAACCTATAGCCCACAACACCGTACTCATGCTTGACTGTAGGCAAAGACACACATCTTTGTACTCCCACCTGGTTGCTGCTACCAACACACTCAACCATCTCACCAAATAAGTTTTATATTGGTCTCTTCAGACCAAGAACCTGGTTTAGTAATTCAACCTCCCAATAGGACGCTGAGCATGTGCATGAAAAACTTCTTTCTTTGACCATAGCAAGGCCTGTTTCTGATTTCTGATGTTGACTTCAGTTGAGTGTACGAGCATAACACTGAAATTAACTACAACTGAGACGAGTTTAATACTAACAATTTAAATGACACCCAGGATGAAAAGGGGGCATTCATTTTGTTGCAAGACAGTTTAATACGGCATACTTGGGTAAGCATAAGCAGACTTTTACAGCCCAACCTAAAGCCGTCCTTGGCTGCTTTTTGTGTATCTTCTGTCTGCCCACACTTGCTCCATGGAGGGTCGTCAGGTCCATTCCTTCATATGAGGATTGCGGCCACGAATTTGAAGGGAAGCCAAACCACGGTCCCAACTTCCCCGTGCTAATAGTGACAAAGGTGGGGAGACCTCCAAGTGGCGCTGCTTGGGAAAAGCTCTAATCAGTATACAATTTAATCGTAGTACCCTATTTTACTTTACTTCTACGTATAACATGCTACCCCTTTATCTCATGTCTTTTGTGTGTCACGATGCATTTGCTGGTCTTCTTATGGCCCTATTACTCTCCAGTTCTTTCAAAATGTTTCCACATCTCCAATAATGCAGTAATGGAGAACACCTTTCAACATCCATATTTTTGCATGCGATTGAAATAATTAGTGAAATCAAGCAATCTTAATGTCGTACTCACCTAGTGGTTTAATACAAACGTCATTGTAAACATGCCTGAACATTGATCAATCAAGTGAAAATGCTTGCACTGAATTAGGTATTAACAAATACACAGATTTAAATATCCTGGTAGACAATATATTTAGCAAGCTAAGCCATATAACACTTGCATTATACAATCAGAGTCATCCTGGATGCAGAGGACTGGTCCAACTTATACAAATTCATATTACTGCATTGAAAATTTGCAAGTGGACACAATCGACTGTAAATATCTCATTTAGTTATAAACACACCATGGAGGGATTTACCAACACCTGCTCTTTTAAGCATAAACATTTATAATAAGAAATGAAATAAACTTGCGGATACAAGGGAGTACTCATAGAATTGGTCAGACCATCCTCCATATCCTTTAGACATCAGAGGGGGTTAAGATATAAAAATTGTTACTAACAGCTGAATGGGACGGTGGTACACTTGAATTCATGACCAGATTAATTAATAATCATCTATTAATAATCACCAGTCATGCCTGCAATTTTCATTCTTGAAGGAAATAGTTGGTAAGACCGGCACTCAGTAACTATATAAATAGAGCATATGAGCCTGTTTATTAACTATAAGCGTTTGTAAAATAGAATGTGGGACCTAAAACAATTTTTATTATAAAGGATTTCCTGGATGTAGCTTGTCCTTTGAATAATTAAACCAAAAGCCTTAGGAGGTTGATGGTGCTGCCATGCCTATTTTATAATGGACCATCAATTAGTGTGGTCTTGTGGAGCTTAGCATTGAGAAAAATACCAAATCCCCATTACAACTGTCCAGTCCACAGATTTTTATGGCCGTTAGACATTCAGTATTGCAATAGATCGAGGTCCCATATTTTGTTTAGGACCATAGCAATCAACATTGCCATTATCCTGGCTTCTAGCATTTCACTGCAGTCCACACCAACTTTAAAAAGCATAGGTAATCCATTTTCTCAACTGCTCATCGTGATCTTGGATCACCAAAAAAATTAGGATGTCTTAACTTTATGTTGAGGTTTTTTTTTTTTCTAAATCACCCATGAAAGCAGCAGAACGGTGGTATCCCCATAAACTGGGCTGTGCCACTCTTTTTGATTGTAGGTCGTTTAAATTTTATGCTCATTTAGCTCTACTCAAAAGGGGAAAAATTGAGAGCAGCAGTAAAATGAACCTGTCCTGTACCGAGTCCATTTTAGACCTGCAGAATTACTTTAACGATATAACAATGGTGAAAGATTACAGGATGAGTAGAAAGGTAGGAACAATTCATGACGAGCTACCAGGAAAGGGAAGCTGTGGGAATAATCTGTAATGGATGCGACGTTGCACAATTTACTATAACCTGTACTATGAGTAATTAAGGACACATTGTTAGGGCCTTCTACACAATGTTGTGAAAATTGGTTTTGGTAACCCGTTCTGTTGTGGTAAAGGCACATCTGATCCGAGGCTTTCACTTGGCATCCGCTCCATCCATTGTGATGGATGTATACCCAGTCATGCCGTACTACCAGAGGGAAATGATAGAGCAGGCTCCACCATCCCCCGCCAAGTACAGTTGTGTCCAAGCTTCTTTTCCTAGGAGAGCAGGTTCACGCCTCCTACATCTCCGGGCTGGGATACGGCAAGCAAGACACAAGTCGTGTGAAAGGGAGCCTGATGATTAGTGGCACTCTGCCTCCATGATTATAGTTCTATGTAACTCTCCTTAATAACAGCAATTTTTCCCATTGGGTCTTAGAACAGAAGTTCATAAAAACAGGTGGTATCATCTACACTAAGTGCTCATTTCGACGAAAGGTGTGCCGGAAAGGAGAAACATTTGCTGTATGTCGTAGGGGAAAGGATAGGACATGTCCCATCTTTTCCAGGGTAGGAATGTATGGTCACAACATGTGTGCTGCGTCGTGCGCCATTTCCAGGGCTCATGTGGGACGTATATCCAACGTATAACCTTCACCCCAACGCCCGTGTTTTAATATCACAGTATAGCTATAAAAAAAAATCAACAAAAAATGTAAGTATATATTTCAGTTAAATAAGTCACCACACTTTTAATTTGTTATGGAGAACTCTGGAGTCCTTTAACTTAACCAAGTCAAACAAAACTAAAAAAAAACAAACCAAAAAACCGCAAACATTAGTAGCTAGTTTTCAACTGAAATGCCAAGTATTTTGTCTTCCACATATCGGCTGGGGCTTTGCACATGCAACATTTTTAAAGTCCTTTACCCAGACCTGAATTAACACAAATGCCCCCCCCCCTTTACAGTCCTGACCGAACCAATATCACCTAGCATGTCCTACATGTATACTTTGGTCTTCTGAAAGCTAGCCCAGCTACAATCACATGTCTCCAAGATGACAATCCCACATCAAAGGTTACATTGCATTGTAGACAAGCGTGACCCTTGGTTCATGGATTTTCAGGAGATTTCATCCATTCCTTTTTCAAAGCTGCTTTAACTTAACAGCACTCATGTGATTTCCTGTTTTAGCCGAGGCAGCTTTAGTTCTTCATTGCGTAAGTCAGCTTTCCATTCGACGTTCAGGGTGGCCGGTCGAGCTCTTGCTGTGCTGACACTGTGGTAGAAATAACAAAGGCAATTAACACAAACATTTGCGAGAACGAAAAAGAAAACGTTCACACACAGCCAAAAATGCACACTTGTGTTTTAAGCCCATCTACCACCAGGATAAAGGATGAAATCCAGCACACATACATGCCAGGTATGGAAAACCTAATAATATACTAATCTTTATTGATATAGCGCAACACAGGGTTACGCAGCGCACACAAAGCAACGTCAAAACCTACCAATATGGTGATAGGTGCATCTAAACGTTGTAGGATGGGCCCTTTTTAGGGCTAATCCATTACTCCCCCCATCTTTGCTTATCTTAATCAGGGTAATATGATTAATTGCTAAAAGAGCTACAGGGCGCATGGACGTCGCGTAGACTGAGGCGCATGCGGGGTTTACTCCACGCCCAGTGCCCTTTTAGAAAATTTGCATATTAACCTTTGATTAAAGATGTAGCAAAGATAGAGTGGGAGTATGATTTCCCTAAAAGGGCTATCCCTTACATATGTTAGATGCACCTACACCGACTACCTTAATAAGTAGATCGCGTCGGTAAGATTTCCATGGAACCTGTAGAGCCACTTAGGCTCATGTTGCATCATTGTAAAGTCACCTTTTTTTGTAAAGCCTGGGCATTAGAAGAAGAGATCCCTGCAGAGGTAGAGTCCTTTAAGACCCAACTGGTACTCTTAAAATCAGGTCCACACTGGGACACTGTAAAACTAGGACTAACAGAGCTAAAAACAGCAAGAAAGGAAGGGTTTAAAAAACGAACTCAGTAGACTAGCAGTGACCAAGGGTGCTCAATTCACAAGCCTATGCAAAACAGTGATGGAAATACTGACTGACGGAGCACCTAAGCCACACTATTTCATGCTGTTACACTTTTTTTGTCCTTTACATATTATTCTGCCCATGACAGAGAATCCTACAAAATGGAATCACATAATATTTTACAAGGAAACAATTAATAGGCTTTCCAGTCAAAAATATCAAAAGCACTTTCAGCAGATACGGCTTTGACTATAAGATTGCAACATCATTAGGGCTCATTCTCCACGGCCGTTCATGGGGACCTTCATTGGCCGCGCCGCACACCGTAAAAAGATAGAGCATGCCTATCTTCTCTCGGCGAGTGTGCGGCGTGCGCGGCGAGGGCAACCGCATGTGATGAACTCAAGGATGATTTATATTAGACATAGCAATAGTTCCGCTCCATCTAATATGTCTGCCTGCAGACAACGCTAAAGATGGACCAATGTCACGCACTGTTCTCATATCCAGAAATTTCAAACGATAATAAGACAATTGAATTGGAAAACCCCTTAAAGGACATAACTACCGTTCAAAAACCATCATACTCACCGTCCTGTCTATCCTGAAACAGCAATAACCTTTTTATGGTTTACAATAACGCCCACACCCCTGGTTTTCCAGAGAAAAAAGCTTTATTAATATGCAAAATGAGCCTCAGGCACAACTGACTCCTCATGGCTCATACGATATTTATTGGCACACCAAACACCCCCGCCGATTGACATGCCAAACCACAATGCTGAGAAAGCTGGTGACGTCACTGACTCGCCTTTTCACGATCATATATACTCCAAAATAATATTCTGCTATAATTTCACATAGTGCTCCAGGCTCATGTCTATTAATTAGGCTATATTCTGAGGAAAAACGGGTCTCCTAAAAAATGTTATTATGTTCAGGTTATCTGATGGGGTAATGCTTGTTTCGTTTTTATGTAAAATCCACCCCCACCCAGCCAAAAAAAAAAAAAAACAAAAAAAAAATGTAGTTAAACCTTAGGAAGAAACGTATTCAATACCAACCTCAGTCGCAGCTATGGCTTCTTCCACAGGCGTGCTTCTACTTCTCCTTCCTCTAAGATACGGTCGATTAATATTTTCTTATATGGCAATGTCCAAGGTGGTCTTCGGCTTTCAACAGCAGCTGAAAGAGGGTATATTTTAGTTTATTGCATTTTCGTAATAACTGGGCTACTTTACCTGCCCTGCTACCTTTCTGACCATCTTCCTTCTGCAAGTGTTTCTTCTAATCTGTGCCCTTGTTACTTTTGTAGGCTACAGGTTTTGCTGGTTTACTCTTAACTTGGATCTCTTCCGTCTACAAGCGTGGCTTTCTTTCTTTCTCTCTTAAAGCTCTAGCGACGTTTTCCTTTCCCTTCCTTTCTCCTGAAAAAAAAATGGAAAAAAAAATTTGCTACAATTAAAAGTTTTTGAATACCAAGTTGTACACTGCAGTTTATGGAAACATCATCTGCACACAATCCACAATAAGTGCCAAGGGTGGCAGTATGTGGAAACTGGAGCTGACGCACTAAGACACAGTTTGATGACAGCTTGCTGTCATTACACTGATCAGCGCCCCTAGACTTCACAGAGGCAATGGCGGTCTGGGGCTCTTTAGGTGCTCACATGAGCCTGTGCAATTAAACAGCAGGTTCTGCGGTCTTAAAAGCTTACACATGTCCTGTATGTAGAAGGCTGTGAAATCCCCCTCTTGTGTGATGCAAGGAAACTGGTAAAAACAAACGAAATTTAACAGAACAAATAACAATGGGAAATACATATTAATCTGGATTAATGGGTAAAAATACATGGTGAACCTGATTCTTTTTTTGTTATCTCCAGTATTTTACTCTATAGTAGATCAGAAGAGGTAGCGAAGTGCAGATTAAAGCAGTTTTTATCAAGTCCATATGTCATTCCCAGGGAATGGAAACGCAAGGTCAACCACCGCAACTACAGCTGGAAGCAGTGGGAGATCTGCTACCCAGAGTAAAAAGTGTCCAATAATATTTTTTAAATATATACATTTAAAAAAGGAAACAAACAACTCTATGTGATATCTTAGGTACGTCAATTCTTACCTGGAATTGCGGATCCTACGTCGTTAGACAAAACAATCCAAGCGCACTCAAAGTTGCTAGCTTCAAGGTGATTTTATTGTGCCCATGCGAGTTAACATTTTCAACCAAAGAAAAGTCTTTGTCAAACACTGCTGCCATTAGTGAGGAATAGCAAAGTATGGCTTGACTGTGACCACCTTCCTATGAAATGCTAAACAAAAGTACAGCAGTATTTGTTCCTTGAAGATAAAACAATAAAAGCCTGAAAAACACCATCTTATTGATTCCCAAAAATTGATACTTATAATACATAGCATGTGTCTTTTTAATAAAAATATTCAAACCCAATTAGCACAGAACTGTTTAGGCATTGCTTCTGTACTGAAACGCTGCCAAAATGGTCCCCACAAAAATTCTAATTATCATCTCCAACATTTTGTGATTCATTAAAAATAGTGGATTTTAGGTGGATAATCTCCATGTTCAAAGAAAAAATGAAGAGTCATTCATACTGTTCAAGTACTGATGCCTTAGCATCTCCACTCTGATGTCCCTCACACGGTGTGCCTAACTGCAGCCTGGTGCTGAACCACATAGGGGAAGATTTAAAGTGTAACGTAAAGTTTTTTTGTGTTTTCACAAATCAAAAATCAAAGTCTTGGGTGTAAAACTTTTGCCTATTATCGTTATACTATATCAGTAGTTTCTCTGTATAGCCTCAGATTCCTTAAAGCTGCATGGCTGCCTCCGCTCTATGTGCTGATAAGCCTGGATCCAGAACAGTAAACAAACTACGGATTCTGTTGTGTGGCGCTGTGCTCCCTACTCACAGAGGCGGTGGTACAGTAACAGTAAATGCAGCTCAGAGCTGATGTGATACTGTAGCATATGTCTCCTGCATAGAATAGGGAGGTACAAGATCTCCTGTTCCTTCCCGGTCCATCCCAGTCTGTGATTCTAAGAACTTATCTGTCTGTCTCTGCTCTTCTCGCTGCTCCTTCCCTCACCCTTATTACATTGTTCCCTGCTCCTCACTGTGATGGAAGCTGCCAGGCTAGCACCATATACATCCTGTACTTTGCACTGTACAGTGGTTCAGTGGATTTACATGTTGGAACCAATGGAGTTAAAATGGTAAATTACTAGAGAGAGAACATCTCATCTTTTAGACTGCATCAGGTTCTGTGAGCCAGGGGTGCAGGAGCAATGAGGCAACTTGAACCTTTTGACTCAGGCAGCACCACCTGCAGGAAGATGGTGGCAGTATCAGGGGTGCACTTATCTTATTGGTTATACTCTAATATGACACCATGTTTGTAGGTTACTATAGAACTGAAGATATGATACTCCACCTGCCTCTCACCTCATCTCATGCAAAATATGACAATTCTCTGCATATTATCACATGACATCACAAAATTTCAAATGAAAGAGGGAATTTGAGAAAGGAGAGTTCATATGCTACCTGTGAGGACTAGTAGTAGTAATAGGATTAAAATCTGATGACAATGTTCCAATAAGAAGCCCCAGAGTAAAGTTTTATGTTGTTTGCATGACCTTATGTTTATTTGTTAAATAATACTACATATATGCATGAAATGTTTTTCATATCATGGATTCACAACACAAATGGTTTAGTGCATCACTTTGTACACAATGGGGCCAAGGGTCCGAACGCCCCATTTTTTTCGGGTTTCCCGAATATTTCTCTTTTGCCCTGAATTGCCGGGTTTTGGGCGCAAGCAATCCAGATTGTGGCGCATCGGCGCCGGCTTGCAGCGGATGTGAAAATCGGGGGGGGGGGGGGGATTGCGTGGCAGTCTGAGAAACCGACGGATTTGGACAAATTGCGGAATTTACAAAAGGAAATGACCAAGCACTCACATGCACAGGAAGAAGAGAGTAATCTTTTACTGACATAGGAACAGGAACACCTTGCGAGCGGTAACATTCTCTGAATCGGATCTGTAAACCACGGCAATAGTTGATTAGCTGGCTCCTAATATCCAGGAGATGCATTTTCCATCATTTTTGTGATGTGACAGAAGGTTGGCAATATAATCTTTGATTCCTGTGGAAGTTAGAAATAACTTTTGGTAAAAATTTCTATCAGGCTTTAGAGTAATTTATTCTAAGAAACTATAAAGATAGGTTTCACAAATCGACAAGGCTTGGAGTTCACTTAATCTTCTAGCTGGCGAAATGGCAACTAGAAATGCTGTTTTGAACGTTAAAAAAACGTATATTATCAGAGTCATTAGGTTCAAAGAGTCATGAGGTTAAGCAATAGACCAAGGGAAGGTCCCACGAGGGGATGATCCTTTATAGTGGGTCTTAAACGGGTAACGGGCTGAAAGAATCTCTTTACCCACCTGTGTCGCCAGAAAGCTGTATCAAAGTAGTGGCTCAAAAGCCGAACCGCCGACACCTGGACTTTCAGGGTGCTGGGCCGTAGACCTTTATCGAATCCTTCTTGCAGGAAATCAAGAATCTGGCAGACATTAGGAGAATCCTGGTTAGGTTGGTCCTTTGACCAAGTACAGAACTTTTTCCATATCTTTAAGTAGATGGCATGAGTTACAGGTTTTCTACTATTTCTTAAAGTCTTTATTACCTTACATGAGAGACCCTTCGAATTTAGGAAGGTGCTTTCAGGATCCAGGCCGATAGATTTAGGAACCCTGGGTTCTGGTGTTGGGAAATCCGGAATCTTGGGAAGAATGAATGGATAATCCAGGGGTAGTTTTTGTAGGAGTGGAAACCAACTCTCTTTCGACCAAAAAGGAACCACCAGAATCACTTTGGCCGTGCTTAACAGTATTTTTTGGAGACCCTTGCCGATTACTGGAACCGGGGGAACAGCATAGAGAAGATCTTGATCCCAGGTCTGGGAGAAGGCATCCAATTCCCAAGGAACTTCTCTTGGTTTTAGGGAGTAGAATTTGTTGACTTTCACATTCGCCCTTGATGCAAAGAGATTGATGGAGGGTTGGCCCCATCTGAGAACAATCACCTGGAAGATTTTTATGTTCAAACTCCACTCATGAGGAAGTATTGTGCTCTGCTGAGGTAGTCTGCTATCTCATTTTCTGAGGCTTTCAAATGGACAGCTGAAATCGAAAGTATGTTCTCCTCTGCCCATGAAAATATTATTTGTGAGATTTTTTTTGAAGCTTCCTTGACCTTTTCCGCCTTGTCTATTTAAATATGCAACTGTAGTTGTAGTGTCGGAGAGTTTTTAAGACAGAGTTTTCAGGGCAGCCTTCAGTTCCCTTTCGTTTAACGATGCTTCAGACATTGTTCGGGAGCAGAAGACCTGAACATATCTCCCTGGAAGAAGCGCTACCCAACCCGAAGCGCAGGCATCCGTCTAAATCTGAACCACCGGCCAAGTTACCCTGTTTACACCCCTATGTAAGTGTTCGGATTTTTCCAGCAATTTAAGGATTTCTTTACTCTTGAGGGAATCTCCCATCTTGACAGGATCCAGGACTGTAAGAGTCTTGTGTGGTTCTGGTACCAGGCTACACTCTGGATACATGAGGTTATAGATCCTAGAAGGCTCATCGCTGTCCAAATTGAGATGAATTTCTTCCTCTGGAAATTTCTGATCTTCTGTAGAAATCTGTCCACTTTTTCCTGGGGAAGATGTCTGAGTAAATGAATTTAAGGATACCCCAAAAATTCTTTTATGTGGTTGGGAACAAGATCTGACTTTCTCAGTTTTATTGATCCATCCCAACTCTGAATGAATTTTATTTGTTACTTTTTTGTCTTTTCCTTTGGACTTACCAAATCTCCAGTAAATAGGAAATAGTCCAGGTATGGGACCACCAGGAATTCTTCGGCCTCAGGTATTTGACCACCTCCGCCATGATCTCGGTAAAAATTTGGGGGGCAGAAGACCAAAAGGTAAAGCCTGTGAATTGAAAATGACACTGACCCCCTCCCCCCCCGAGGGTGAAATAACAGCACAAAATTTGGGAGTCTGCGAATCATTGAATCTGATTATGTAACCCATTTGTCAGGTAATTTAAAATTTATATTAATCTGTAGACCCCACCCCCCCCATGGTTTCCTTATTAAGAAAATAATGAACGGTCACCCTTTTTTTTTGTTCTGGTGTGGATGAACAGACGACTTCCAATTCATCAGGGTAGACCTTGCTCCCAACGGTCTGAGTCAGTATTTCTCACTAGGATTGCCTGGATAGGATAAATCAACTGAGGAGAGAACACAAACTCTAAAGAATATCTCCCTTGCGACAATAGACAGTCACCACCTGTTCTTTTGTTAGATTCTTTGTCAACCTTCCCCACCCTGGCATCATGCTTTCTTTTCTGGTTTGTGAGGACCTGAAGAGGAAAGGGCTTACCCCCCCCCACCCCCCCATCGGGAGAGCTTTTCTAGAGTCCCTGGTTTTCCGCGATGGGTTGCCTTATTTTTTGGCTGGTCTCTGTTTTCCTAAAGCCTCAAAAAAAAACTGCTCTTTTGGAGACTGTTTGGTTCAGGAAAGCCTTTCTTCTTGTCTCGCCGCAATCTTATCAGGAGATTTCACAAGCTCAGAACCCCAAGGAACAAGAATTCACCTGAAAAAGGAAGGCTGCACAGTTTTGATTTAGAGTGGATGTCCCCTAACCACTGCTTCAAACAAAGGCCCGTCTGGTAGCACTGGAAAGGGCAGCCTCCCTGCTAAAAAGGCAGTAGCAGACTTCGATACGAGAGTAAGTGCAGCAATATTCTGTCTTTTGTGGCCATCGACGATCCCTCCCACAAATCTTGAGTAGACGTCCAATTTTCTACCCATCGATCCTCTCAGCTCGTAGAATCTTCAAAGGGCAAGTCCATCTTCTTCACAACTTTGGCAATGGAGATGTCCACTTTGGGTATGTTATCCCATAACCTGGTCTCTTCTGGGTCAAAGAGTAAGAGGTTCTTGAAGTCTTTAGAAATGTTCAGACATTTTTCTGGCTCTTTCCATTCGTCTACAACAAGACCTTTCAGATTTTAAATACTAGTAAAAACTCTGATTTTCTTTTGCCTCAGTCCCCCAAATAATTCATCTACCATGGATTTTTCTTCCATCTCTCAATGCCGTTTTTACTTACAGAGCCCAGAGTTAGGGATCGTGTCTCAGCCTCATCCGCCATGATATTAAGCTTCATGGAGACCTCAGCCGAATTAAAACTACACCACAGTCTTTAAAAGAAGTTAATATCAGTGCGGATGAGAGCTGAGACACGATCCCAACTCTGGGCTCTGTAAGTAAAAACGGACATTGGAGATGAAAAAAAATCCATGGTAATAATTATTTGGGGGACTGAGGCAAGAAAATCAGGAGTTTTACTAGTATTTAAGAATCTGAAAGAGTGCTTGTTGTAGACGAATGGCAAAGACCAGAAAAAATGTCTGACATTTTAAAGACCTTCAGAACCTCTTACCTGATTCCACGAAGAGAACAGGTTAAGGGATAACAATACCCAAAGTGGGACATCTCCATGTGCCAAAGTTGTGAGAGATGGACTTTGCCTTTGAAGATTTCTACGAGCTGAGAGGATTCGATGGGTTAGAAAATTGGACAGTCTCTCAAGATTTGTGGGGGAATCTCGATGGCCACAAAAAGACGAATATTGCTGCAACTTAGCACATCTACGAAGTCTGCTACTGCTCTTTTTAGCGGGAGGCTGCCCTTTCCAGTGCTCCACCAGACGGCCTTGTTTGAAGCAGTGGTTAGGTGGACATCCACTCTAAATCAAAACTGTGCCGCCTTCCTGTTTTAGGATGAATTCTTGTTCCTGGGTGTCTGAGCTGATGAAATCTTCCTATAAGAGCTGGACAGAGAACAAGAAGAAAGGCTTTCCTGAACCAAAACAGTCTCCAAAGAAGCAGTTTTTTTTTGAGGCTTTAGGACAAACAGAGACAGCCAAAAAATAAGGCAAACCATCCGGAAAACCAGGGACTCTAGAAAAGCTACCCGATGGGGGGGGGGGGGGGATTAGCCCTTTCCTCTTCAGGTCCTCAAACAAACCAGAAAAGAAGCCATGATGCCAGGGTGGTGGAAGGTTGACAAAGAATTAACAAAAGAACAGGTGGTGACTCTATTGTCCAAGGGGATATTCTTAGATGTTTGTGTTCTCTCCTCATTGATTTATCCTATCCAGGCAATCCTGGAGAAATCTGTACTCAGAACCGTTGGAGCAAGGTCTACCTGCGTGAATTGGGAAGCGTCTGTTCAGTCCACACCGAAAAAAAAAAAGGGGTCCGGTTCATTATTAATTCTTAATAAGGAAACCATGGGGGGGTGGGGTCTACAGATTAATAGTAAATTTTAAATACCTGACAACATGGGTACATAATTCAGATTCAAATGGATCTCAAGCAGACTCCCAATTTTGTTGCTGTTATTTCACCCTCGGGGGGAGGGGGTCAGTGTCATTTCAATTCACAGGCTTTACCTTTTGGCCTTCAGCCCCCAAATTTTTACCGGATTCATGGCTGAGGTGGTCAAATACCTAGGCCGAGATTCTTGGGGGTCCCATACCTGGACTTTCCTATAACTGGAGATTTGGTAGTCCAAAGAAAAAGACAAAAGAAAGTAACAATAAGAAATCTTCAGAGTTTGGGATGGATCATAAACTTAGAAAGTCAGATCTTGTTCCCAACCACATAAAAGAATTTGGATTGGGGTATCCTTAAAATTCATTTCTCAGACATCTTCCCCAGGAAAATAGTGGACCAGTTTCTACAGAAGATCGAAAATTTCCAGAGGAGAAATTCATCTCCAATTTGGCAGCGAGAGCTTTCTAGGATCTATAACCTCATGATCCAGTGTAGCCTGGGGCCAGAACACACAAAGAACTCTTACAGTTTTTCCCCTGCCCCGATCCTGTCAAGATAGTCCCAGATAAATCGTAAATTGCTGGGAAAAACCGAACACTTACATAGGGGTGTAAACAGGGTAACTTGGCCGGTGGTTCACGATTCAGGACGATGCTGCGCTTCTTGGGTTGGGTACGCTTCTTCCAGGGGATATGTTTCAGGTCTTCTGGTCCTGAACAATGTTGAAGCAGTTCAAACGAAATGGGAACTAGGTGCCTGAAAACTATGTCTTAAAAAACACTATAAACCACGATTTCAAGGCAGGGAAACATCGAAAATTTTCTCCGACACTACAACTACAGTTGCATATTTAATAGAACAGGAGAGAAAAGTCAAGGAAAGCTTCAAAAAAAATCTCACAAAATATTTTCATGGGCAGAGGAGAACATACTTTCTATTTCTCAGCTGTCACCATTTGAAAGCCTCAGAAAAGAGATACCGCAGACTAACCCTCAGCAGAGCACAATACTTCCATGAGTGTGAGTTTGAACATAAAAATCTCCAGGGTGATGTTCTCAGATGGGGCCAACCCCTCCATCATCTCTTTGCATCAGGCAATGTGAAAGTCAACAATTCTACTCCTAAAAAACCAACGAAGTTCCTTGGGACTTGTTGGATGCCTTCTCCCAGACCTGGGATCCAAGATCGTTCTCTGTGTTCCCCGGTTCCATAATCGCCAAGGTCTCCAAAAATACTGTTAAGCACGGCCAAAGTGATTCTGGTGGGTCCTTTTTGGTTGAAAGAGAGTGGTTCCACTCCTACAAAAACTGACCCCTGGATTATCCATTCATTCTTCCAAGATTCCGGATTTCCCAACCCAGCAAACCCATGGTTCCTAAATCATCGGCCTGGATCCTGAAAGCACCTTCCTAACTCGGGAGGGTCTCTCCTTAAGGTAATAAAACTTAAGAAATAGTAGAAAAACCTGTGAACTCATGCCATCTACTTAAAAGATATGGAAAAGTTCTGTACTGGTCAAAGGACACCTATCCAATTCTCATAATTTCTGCCAGATTCTTGATTTCCTGCAGGAAGGATTCGATAAAGTCTACGGCCCAGCAACCCTGAAAGTCCAGGGTTCGGCTTGCACCACTACTTTGATACAGCGTTCTGGCGACACAGGTGGGTAAAGAGTTCTTTCAGGCGGTTACCCGTTTAAGACCCACTATAAAGAATCATCCCCTCGTGGGACCTCCCTTGTGTCTAAGTGCTTTAACCTCAGACTCTTTGAACCTATGACTCTGATAATTATACGTTTTTTTAACGTTTCAACAGCATTTCTAGTTGCCATTTCGTACAGAAGAATTAAGTGAACTCCAAGCCTTGTCGATTTTGAAACCTATCTTATAGTTTCGAGAATAAATTACTCTAAAGCCTGTAGAAATTTTACCAAAAAGTTATTTCTAACTTCCACAGGAATCAAGAGATTATTGTTTTTTATTGCCAACCTTTGTCACATCACAAAAAGGATGGAATAATGCCATCTCCTGGATATTAGGAGCCAGACTAGATGCAATCTCAAGGGCTTGCCGAGGATTAAGATCGTCGAAATCGTTTTGCTCCAAGTTTCTGCCGGAAATAGGAAGAGCATCAGACGGTTAATAACAAGAATCGCTACTGTTTCTATTCTAGAACTGCTCCTTCCTGGGCATGTGAGTGCTTGGTCATTTCCTTTTGTAAATTCCGCAATTTGTCGAAATCGTCGGGTTCTCAGACTGCCACGCACCCCCCCCCCCCCCCCCCTGATTTGTCACATCGTGCAAGCCGGCGCCGATGGCGCACAATCTGGATTGCTTGCGCCAAAACCGGCAATTCAGGGCAAAAGAGAAATATTCGGGAAACCAAAAAAAGGGGCGTTCGACCCTTGCCCCATGTTGTGTAAAAGTGATACACTAAACCATTGTGTTGTAACATGATAGTGAAAAACATTTCATGCATTAGTAGTATTATTAAACAAATAAACATAAGGTCATGCAAACAACATAAAACTTTACTCTGGGGCTTCTTATTGGAACATTGTCATCAGATTTAATCCTATACATACATAGTCACAGGTAGCATATGAACTCTCTTTCTCAAATTCCTCTTTCATTTGAAATTTTGTGATAGTCATGTGATAATATGCAGAGAATTGTCATATTTTGCATGAGATGAGATGAGATGAGAGGCAGGTGGAGCATCATATCTTCAGTTCTATAGTAACCTACAAACATGGTGTCATATTAGAGTATAAACACAATAAGAAAGGATCTGTGTAGCGTAGTCACCCTGATACGCCACCATCTTCCTTGCGGTGTGTGACCTGGTCAAAAGGTTCAGTTGCTATTGCTACTGCACCCCTGGCTCACAGAACCTGATGCAGTCTAAAAGATGAGATTCTTATCGGTTTCTAGATACTATTGAACTGAACATTTGGGCGTGTGAAATGGACCTTTGCAGCCTCTAAAGTTGACTCATCTCATGTATGAGTTAGCAGGTAAAATCTCACATAAGAGGGAATTCAAGAAAGAACATTTCACACACAACCTGAGTGTGCCTTAAAGTGTAGAGACATAGGGGCTTGTTTACTAAGGGTCCGCGGCCGCACTTTCGTAGTTTTTCCAATGTTTTCAGGATTTGCACCGCTGGGACAGGTATTTAACCTGGGATTGTGGCGCGGCTGCCTTGGCTTTCATGCGACAGAAATAGGAAAATGGGGGGGGGGGGGGGGGGTTGTCGGACGATACTTTTCTTTCCAAAGTTATGACATTTCCTGTTCTGAAAGTGTTTGACAAAAATCTTTCTCACCAGAGGTGAAGTCGACAGAAGCTAATGTCTGTTAGTCTGTTACCTCGGGCTGAGGCCAGTTAGCTCGCCCACAGATCCCATGATGCCTTGTGTTCTCTCTCATAGTAATTTACCATTAAATCATTGAGTTCCACTGTAAATCCACTGAAACCACTGTACAGTGCAAAGACAGGATGTATATGGTGACTAGCCTGGCAGCTTCCTCAAGGGGAGGAAGCAGGGAACAATGTAATAAGGGTGAGGGAAGGGTTAGCAGCGAGAAGAGCCAGAGACAGACAGATAAGTTCTGTAGAATAACAGACTGGGATGGACCGGGAAGGAACAGGAGATCTTGTACCTCCCTATCTATGCAGGCGACATATGCATACAGTACACATCAGCTCTGCTGCATTTACTGTACATGACCACCGCCTCTTGTGAGTAGGGGCAGACAGCGCCACACAAACAAGAATCCGAGTTTGTTACTGTGTGGATCAGGGCTTATCAGCAAATAGAGCGGAGGCAGCCATGCAGCTTTAAGGGAATCTGAGGCTATAGAAGAAAACTACCTGATTATAGTATTTAAGATATAGGCAAAAGTGTTTACAACCCAAGCGCTGCATTGATTTTTGATTGTGAAAACAAAAAAAACCTTACAGTTACACTTTAAATCTTCCCCTATGTGGTTTCAGCACCAGGCTGCAGTTAGGCCACCGTTGAGGGACATCAGAGTGGAGATGCTAAGGCATCAGACTTGGAACAGTGAATGTACAGATTCTCCTTTCATTTTGTTTTTTTTCTTTTCTGAACATGGAGATTATCCACCTAAAATCCACTGATTTTACTGGATATCACAAAAATGGTGGAGATGATAATTAGGAATTTTTGTGGGGACATTTTGGCAGCGTTTCAGTACAGGAAGCAATGACTAGACATGTTCTGTGTAATTGGGTTTGAATATTTTTATTAAAAAGACACTGCTATGTATAGTAAGTATTCAATTTTGGGAATCAATAAGATGGTGTTTCAGGGCTTTTATTGTTCTTCAAGGAACAAATATGCTGTATACTTTGGTTTAGCACTTTCATAGGAAGGTGAGGCAATAAGCCATACTTTGCTAATTCCTCATAATGGCAGTTCAGTGTTTGACAAGACTTTCTTGGTTGAAAATGTTACTCGCAGTGGGCCCACAATAAAATCACCTTGAAGCTAGCAACTTTAGAGGCGCTTGGATTGTTTGGTTAGACTGACGTAGGATCCCAATTCCAGGTAAGAATTGACGACCTAAGATATCACATAGGTTGTTTGTTTCTTTTTTAAATGTATAATATTTAAAAAAAATATTATTGGATCACTTTTTACTCTGGGTAGCAGATCTCCCACTTGCTTCCAGCTGTATTTGCGGTGGATTGACCCTTTGCGTTTCCATTCCCTGGGAATGACATATAGGACTTGATAAAAATGTTTATTGCACTTCGGTACCTCTTCTGAATCTACTATAGGTAAAATACTGGAGTATAAAAAAAAAGAATCAGTACCATGTATTATTTACCAATAATCCAGATTTAAATATGATTTCCCATTTTAATTTGTACTGTTAAATTTCGTTTGTTTTTAACCAGTTCTTGCATCACACAAGAGGGGGATGTCACAGCCTTCTACATACAGGGCATGTGTAAGCTGTTAAGACAGCAAACCTGCTGTTAAATGCAGGACGAAGGTGCTTCATGTGAGCACCTAAAGAGCCCCAGACCGCAATTACTCTGTGAAGTCCTAGGGGCGCTGATTCCAGTGTAATGACAGCAAGTGTCATTCAAATGTGGTAGTGCGTCAGCCTCAGTTTCCACAGTACTGCCACCCTTGGCACTGTATTGTGGATTGTGTCAATGATGTTCCATAAATGCATGTACAACTTGGTAATTCAAAAAACTTTTAAGTGTAGCAAATTTTTGTTTCCATTTTTTTTTCAGGAGGAAAGGGAAGGGGAAAAGGAAAACGTCGCTAGAGCTTTAGAGAGAAAGAAAGAAAGCCACGCTTGTAAGGAAAGAGGATTCCAAGTTAAAGAGTAAAACAAGCAAAACCTGACCTACAAAAGTAACAAGGGCACAGATTAGAAGAAACACTTTGCAATAGGACGATGGTCAGAAAGGTAAGCGGGCAGGTAAAGTAGCCCCAGGTTTATACGGAAACTGCAATAAATAAAATATGTACCCTCTTTTCAGCTGCTGTTGAAAGCCGAAGACCACACTTGGACATTGCCATAGCAAGAAAATATTAATCGAGTATCTTAGAGGAAGGAGAGGTAGACGCACGCACTGTGGAAGAAGCCATAGCGGCTGAGGGTGGTAATGAATACGTTTCTCCTAAGTTTTAATACATTTTTTTTTTTTTTTTTTTTTTTTGGCTGGGGTGGGTGGTGGTATTTACATAAAAACTGAAACAAGCATTAACAATCAGAAACCTGAACAGTAAATAACATTTTTTTTTAGGAGAACCGTTTTCCTAGAATATAACCTAATTAAAAACTATGAAATGAGCCTGGAACTATGTGAAATTATAGCAGAATATATTGAGTAATATATGATCGTGAAAAGGGCGAGTCAGTGACGTTCACCAGCTTCTCAGCATTGTGGTGCATGTCAATGGCGGGGGGTTGTGTTTGGGGCCCAATAATATCGTCATGAGCCATGAGAGCAGTAGCCTGAGGCTCATTGCATAATTAATAAAGCTTTTCTCTGGGAAAACCAGGTCATTGTAAAACCATAAAAAGGTTATTGCTGTTTTCAGGATAGACAGGACGGTGAGTATTGATGGTTATCGACGGTAGTTAGATGTCCTTTAAGGGGTTTTCCAATTCAATTGTCTTATTATCGGTTTGAAAGTTATGGAATATGAGAACAGTGTGACATTGGTCCATCTGTAGCGTTGTCTGCAAAGGCAGAACCATATTAGATGGAGCGGGAACTTTGCTATGTCTATATAAAAAGCCTTGAGGGTTCATTCACATGCGGTTGCTCGCAGCGCACGCCGCACACTCCGCCAGAAGGAGAAAGATAGAGCATGCTCTATCTTTTTACGGTGTGCGGCGCGGCCAATGAACGGCCCCATGAACGGCCGTGTGAAATAATGAGCCCTAAGATGTTGCCAATCTTATATCAAAAGCCGTATCTGCTGAAAGTCTTTTGATATATTTTGACTGGAAAACCCTATTAATTGTTCCTTGTAAAATATTATGTGATTCACATTTTGTAGGGAATTCTCTGTCATGGGCAGGATAATATCTAAAGGACAAAAAAAAAGTGTGAACAGCATGAAATAGTGTGGATTAGGTGCTCCGGCGTCAGTATTCCATCACTGTTTCATAAGGCTTGTGAATTAGCACCCTTGGTTCACTGCTAGTCACTGAGTTCGTTTTTTAAAACCCTTCCTTTCTTGCTGTTTTAGCTCTGTTAGTCCGAGTTTTACAGTGTCCCAGTGTGGACCTGATTTTAAGAGTACAGTTAGGTCTTAAAGGACATTACCTTGCAGATCTGCTCTTCTAATGCCCAGGCTTTACAAAAAAAGGTGATTTTAAAATGATGCAACATGAGCCTAAGTGGCTCTACAGGTCCATGGAAACTTACACGACGGATCTACGATTAAGGTAGATCCGGTGGTAGGTGCATCTAACATATGTAAGGATAGCCCTTTTAGGGATAATCATAACTCCCATCTATCTTTGTAATCTTTAATCAAAGGTTTAATATGCAATTTTTAAAAGGGCACTGGGCGTGGAGTAAACCCCGCTATGCAGCCTCAGCTACGCGACGCCATGCCCCTGTAGCTCTTTAGCAAATTAAATATTACCCTGATTAAGATTAGCAAAGATGGAGGGGAGTAATGGATTAGCCTAAAAAGGGCCCATCCTTACAACGTTAGATGCACCTATCCCTATATGGTGGTTTTGACGTTGCTTTGTGATGCGCTGCGTAACCTGTGTGCGCTATATCAATAAAGATTATTATATTATTAGGTTTTCCATACCTGCATGTATGTGTGCTGGATTTTACAATCCTTATCTGGTGGTAGATGTCGGTTAAAACACATAGGTCATTTTGGCGTGTGTGAACGTTTTCTTTTTCTTCTCCAAAATGTTTTTGTTTAATTGCCTTTTGCTTATTCTACCACAGTGTCAGCACAGCAAGGAGCTCGACCGGCCACCCTGAACGTCGAATGAAAGCTGACTTTACGGATATGAAGAACTGAAATCTGCCTCGGCTAAAACAGGAAATCAAACATGAGGCTGTATAAGTTAAAGCAGCTTTGAAAAAGGAATGGATGAAATTTCTCCTGAAAATCCCATGAAACAGAGGGCACGCTTGTCTACAATGCTAATTTAACCATTGTGATGTGGGATTTCATCTTGGAGACATGGATGTAGCTGGGCTGCTTTCAGAAGACCAAAGTTACATGTAGGACATCTAGGTGATATTGGTTGGTCAGGACTGTAAAAGGGGGGGGGGCATTTGGTTAATTCAGGTCTTGGGTAAAGGATTTAAAAAAGTGTTGCATGTGCAAAGCCCCAGCCGATATGTGGAAACAAAATACTTGGCGATTTCAGTTGAAAAACTAGGCTACAAATGTTTTGAGGTTTTTTGGTTTTGTTTTTTTTAGTTTGTTTGAGCAATGGTAAGTTAAAGGACTCCAGAGTTCCCCATAACAAACTTAAAAGTGTGGTGACTTATTTAACTGAAATATAGTATTACATTTTTGTTGATTTTTTTGTATGAGCATACTGTGATATTTAAAACACGGGCGTTGGGGGGAGGGAGGTATATACGTTGGATATACGTCACACAGAGCCTGGAAATGGGCGCACGGACGCAGCACACATGTTTGACCATACATTCCTACCCGGGAAAAGATGGGAACATGTCCTATCTTTCCCCTACGACATACAGCAAATGATTTCGCCTTCACGGCCACACCTTCGTCTGAACGGAGCATTATTGTAGGATGGTACCACCTGTTTTTACCTGAACTTCTGTTCTAAGACCCAAGTGGGAAAAAATGCTGATTATTAAGGAGATTACAATAGAACATAAATCAGTGGAAGGCAGGAGTGCCACTAATCATCAGGCTGCCTTTCACACGACTTGTGCTGCTTGCCGTATCCCCAGCACGCGGAGAGTAGGAGGCGTGAACGCTGCTCTCCTAGGAAGAAGAAGCGTGGAACCACAACTGTACTGGCGGGGGAAGTGGAGCTGCCTCTTATTCATTTCTTGGTACCGTACGGCATGATGGGTAAACATCCATCAAAAGGGATGGACGGATGCCCAAGTGAAGCATCGGATCAGATGTCCTGTACCACAAACAGTACGGGCTACCATAAACCATTTTCACACATGTGTAGAAGAGGCCCAACAATGTGTCCTTATTACTCAATAGTAAAGGTTATAGTAAATGTGCAACGCGATCCATGTACAGATTGATTCCCACAGCTTTCCCTTTCCTGGTTATCTCTGTCATAGAATTGTTCCTACCTTTCTACATCCTGTAATTTGTCACCATTGTGATATAGTTAAAAGTAATTCTGCAGTCTAAAATGGACTGGTACAGGACAGGTTCATTTTACTGCTGCGTCTAAAATTTTCCCCTTTTTGAGTAGAGCTAAATGAGCATAAAATTTAAAAACCTTACAATTCAAAAAGAGGGCACAGCACCAGTTTATGGAAGGACCCCGTTCTGCTGCTTTCATGGGTGTGATTTAGAAAAAAAAAAAAAACCTCAACAAAAGTAGACATCCTTTTTGTGGTGATCCAAGATCACGATGAGCAGTGAGAAAATGGATTACCTTATGCGTTTTAAAGTTGGTGTGGACTGCAGTGAAATGCTAGGAAGCCAGGATATGGCAATGTGATTGCTATGGTCCTAAATAAAATATGGGACCTCTATCTATTGACAATACTGAATGTCTAACTGCATAAAAATCTGTGGACTGGACAGTGTAATGGGATATTGGTATTTTCCAATTGCTAAGCTCCCCTACAAGACCACACTAAATTGAGGTCCATTATAAAAATGCATGGCAGCACCATCACCTGCCTAAGGCTTTTGGTTTAATATCAAAGACAAGCGTACAACAGGATCCTTTATAATTAAAAAATTGTTTAGGTCCAACATTAAAGATTTACCCATATTAAATTGCGTTTACTATTGATTAATAGAATATAGAAAAAAAGGCATACAAGAGATGGCTTTTATTTTAACCCCCCCCCCCCTGATCAGTTAATGGATTGGGGGATCGGTCTGTACCAACAAGCCTATGTTTATCATAAAAGTAATGAAGAGCAGGGTGTTGGTCAGAGTGCATGACCATGTGTGATGTTTTATAATAATGTATGAGTATTTATTTACAGTATTGGTGCACTTGAATTCTGAGTAATAGATTTGTATCAAACCCAGTTCCCTCCTCATTCCAGGCAATGATTTCTGATTGTAGATAAGCAAAGTGTTTTAATATGGCTTAGCTTGCTAAAGGTATAGTATGCTACCAGGGGAGTATTTTAAATTTCTGTAGTTTTATGTTAATGTACCTGGTAATTCAGCTGCAAGCATTTATTTCATGCTTCTTATTTATCAGAATGTTTTCAGGCTTTACAAAATGAGTGGTTGATAAAATCCCACTCACTTGGTGCAGTATTACATTAATGAAATTAGCCTGATTTTCCACTTCAATTTTTTTCCAATCAGCAAAGTGCAAAAATATGTGTATGTTGGAAAAGGTGTTTCTCCATGTGAACATGCAATGTTATTTGGATAGGTTATGTGGTGTTGAATAACATTTTTCTGACAATAACCTTGGAAGAGAATGAGGGGCCTAAGCCAATGACCCAAGATGCATCTGTACACACAAACTTCATGAGCACATGGAGGATAAAGGGGCAGCATGTTATACGTGTATTAATAAACATAGGAGTACTGACATTAAATTGTATAACTTTTTGATTAGTTAGGCTTTTTTTAACTCACAAGAGCGCCACTTGGAGGGTCTCCCCACCTCTGTCACTATTAGCACAGGAGGAAGTTGGGGACCGTGGTGATGGCTTCCCTTCAAATTCTGGCCGCAAGTCCTCATATGAAGGAAGGACCTGACGACCCCTCATGGAGCAAGTGTGGGCCAGAGCATGAAGAACACAAAAAAAAGCAGCCAAGCCTCTTATCGGTTGGGCTGATAAAAGTCTGCTTATGCTTTTACCAAGTATGCTCTGTATTAAACTGCTGGCAAACAAAATGAATGCCCCCTTTGTCATCCTGGGTGTCATTTAAATTGTTAGTATTAAAAAGTCTCAGTGGTAGTTAAATTTCATTTATGCTCTTACACTCAATGGGAAGTCAAATACAGAAATCAGAAACAGGCCTTGCATGGTCAAAAAAAAGAAGTTGCATGCACATGCTCAGCGTCCTATGGGAGGTTGAATTTACTAGACCATGTTCTGTGGTCTGAAGAGACCAATTATATAAACTTATTTGGTGAGATGGTTGAAGTGTGTTGGTGAGCAGCAACCAGGTGGGAGTACAAAGATGTGTGTTTTGCCTACAGTCAAGCATGAGTACCGGTGTTGTGGGCTATAGGTTCAATGAGGAGGAGGAAACCCATGAATGCCCACTTGTAACCTACTGAAGCAGAGCATGCGTCCCCTCCTGTGTAACCTGGGTCCACTGGGCAGGATACCAAAAATGTTATGACCAAATACAACTCAAGAGAAACAATGTCTTGCTAAAGAAACTATGACCAAACGGTTGCTTCACTGAGTCAAGTAGTTTCCAGAGCTAAACCTGTTGAACTTCTGTTCATCCTTCAGGCACCATTGAACCATAGGGTATGTTCAAAGTAATCGTATTGAACCATCGCATAAACGATACAAATGATTATTAGGCTACCAGTGAGTGAACACCAATAAAAAAACCCCAAAAAAAAATCTAGTACAGAGACTGATTTCTTTTCTACTCCTGACCTGCTAAAAAAAAAGTTCCTAATTTCAAACAATGAGGGGATACAACCCCCAAATGGACACTGTAAAAAAAAAAACGCATCTATTCCCGCCAAAAAATAAAATGCCATCCACTTGGCACCAATAATTAAAAACCAAAATTTTATAGCCTACAAAATTAGCCAATGAGAAGAAAAACTAAAATCCTGGCAGCTGCAGGGCCGCCTCCTTTCTTTTGGGCCTACTGGGTGCCCGGTTGTGTAAAAACAAAGTAACGGCTACATTGGAGTCTCTTTACTCGGGAGAAGAAATTGCAGTACAAATTTTAAGAGGGTTTTCTCCTTTTAGTCTTTTGGAATGTGTAAATTTAGGCTAATAAGTATAAAAGGACAAAATTTGATCATTCTAAATTTAGCCCAACCTCATTTTCATTTAATTTACTAGGAAAAATTTCAAGGGAGTTAACAATCTTACTAAAAAGCTTTCCTGATAGTTTTGAGGGGTGCAGATTGAAAAGGGTTCATTATATAGGGTTTTTTTGATGTTGTAAATATGTAAAATTTTCATTCAAGAACAGTATTTATCCCAAATTCAATCTAAAAATACGATCTATATCGATTTTTAAACTCGTGAATCAAAATAAATATCCAGAAAATATAAAGCGTAGACTATGGGAAATGTTGTTCAGCAAATTTATTTGAGGTGGTTAAATCTATCTGCCTGAAAACGACAATGATTTCAATTTCGAAAATGGCAAATTTTCAAAAAATTCAAAATTTGTTCTTTTTTTTTTTGTAAATCAACAACAAAACTGAGCAGCCAAAATTTAACCACTCAAATGAAGTACAACATGTGAGGAAAAAAAACGATCATTGATGCTTTTGAAGAAAGAACAGGTTTTAAAATGGTAATTTTTGGTGAAGAATCAAAACAAGTGGTGGAACAGAGTGTGGGCAAGTGGAACGAAATGTATTGGATATTTAAACTTTTGTAAAACATAATAATAAACTTAAAAGTTAATAGTTTAGACGTTGATAAGACACTGTCCCTTAAGTGGGCATTGCAAATTATTCGGGACCGTACTTCCAGTGCAGCAACCTCACTCCAGAAGTCCGTGAGGTCTCTGATGGAGTCAATGTTGTCCTAAATGCCTGTGATAAAAGATAATCCACCTCTGTATACTTACACCTGCTCTGTGAAAGTATCAGGGTTCTGCTTCAGGAAGACCAAGGAACACACCAGGCAGGGTCCGTGATAATTTTGTGGAGAAGTTCAAAGCCGATTTAGGAAGGCGAAATCTAATATATGCGCACTAAGTGGAATAGATACGTTATTTTACAGAAAATCAATTGTGACGAATTACAAAGTTTACGCTGATCATGGGAACAAAGTCTTTTTTTTTCCCCTTTTTTTTTTTAGATAATGGGCTCGGAGCACAACTGTTACCTGGGGCAGAGAACTCTGGAGAGGGAAGGAATGTGCTTGTCTGTAGCGTTAGCTGCTGTTAGTGTACTGTGCGTTTACGATTTCTGCTCCACTACCAAGGTCTCTGTGTTTAGGGGATTAGCAGTTCTTTGTTGTTAATGAAGCTTCTAAGAAGAAAAGAAATTGTTCAGATACACACAGCTGTTTAGTGGTTTCTTGCACCATCTCCTAAGGGGTGCATTAAGGGGGATCTGTGTACCCCAAATAGCAGTTCTTTTTTTGGACTGAAGGGAATAAGAAGAAATCTGTGTCATATTCAAACACCACTGTGTAGTGATTTCTGCTCCTCTCCCATGGGTGTGGCGTTTTGGGGCATCTGTATGACGCAAATTACAATAGTTTTGTTGCCAAAGGTGAGGAGCAAGAAATGAGTGTCAAAATCCCCGTAGGATTATAAGAGTGATTTTTGCCTTCCAATTACGGGGTATATGTTGTGGTGTCTGTATCTGTATAAGCAAATTCCATAACACACCCGAGTCTGTGGGTTCATCAGATACAACAATTAGTTGGCATGGCAGGAGCAGGTAAGCGGCCCGTCACCTGTTCCTCAAACCAGGACTCTTCTGTTCATTTCTGAAGCACGAAGGGCGAAGGGGTTGAGGGACAGTCAGAAGCTGCTTGCAGTAGAGTGGGCGACATCTGCTGCCTTGTGCAGTGGCGGGCGGGCGTGGCATTACTGACTAAAATTGAGGAGAATAGAAAGTAAAGGGAAACGCCAAAAGTGATGATGATTGTGTAGCCGATCGCACTGGGAGCCAGGTTAGCAATTCGTTAATCGTCGGGCGAAGAGAGTGCAGCTTGCGAGTTAGGTATTATTGGAGCAGGCAAGCAAGTCCCTACTGTGCCGTGGTCAGCAGGATGACAGACAGTGCGAGGAAAGGAACCAAAAGGCTGCAGGGTACATAATCCGATTCGCAGTAAGCAGTGGCCACAGGAGATTCAGCGTGGCAGAGGGGTAGTAGTAACTCAGTGGCGGCTTTGCAGGTTAAAATCAACCATCTCGGCCGGTGCAGTTTTTTGTTAAGAAGCCAGAAGGAGCGGTGTTTGTATAGTGTCGCTAACGTGTGCAACCACGGGCCCTGCGTCAACACATGCAGCATCACCATCCAAGGCATGCGAGGAAAAGGGTCTTTAGATGTGGTACAGCAGCAGCACCATGGAACACATGCAGTTTCAGCCAGTCAGGGATCAAGCACTCGGCCGGAGCGGAGCAGGAGATGTTGTTTTTGACCACCTCCTGGTCCAGATTGTCATGATCCGAGCTACGCATGTGGCCATCAAATAATTGAGCGACGGCGGGCGATTACAAAGAGACAAATGTATGCTTCCAGCAAATTCTAGGAGAATCTGACTGTCAAAGTTGTGGTACTTTGAAGTCACTACTTTCCAGGCGTGGAACGGCACCCTTCAGGAAACTAAATGGCTTGTGCATAACCGAGGTGGAGAATTCCAAGACGAAATTTTTTCCAAAAAGGCAGTGCCAGCACTTCAAGAAATATGTTTAGAACAGAAGGTGGGCAGTAGTTAATCTTAACGGTTTCTTCCAAGGAGTATGGCAGATGTGGAAGTGTGGAGCTGTAACTACTGTACAGGGCATGTACATGTCCTTTATGGTACACTGGGTCGAATGTGCTTCAGACCACAACAATACAAGAGAAGCTGCTTTCTCTTCCACGTTGCCAAACTGATGGTCTGTGCCAATGTCGCCTTTTCATCCTCTTACCACCCACACCTCAGCCCCACAAGTATCCCAACACATACCACATGTGGAGGGCACAGCGGTTGTCACTCAGTTCTACAACTGGTTGCCGGAGCGAACCGAGGCGCACAGGGGAGGAAACTGCCTTCCACGTTCAGGCAAGAAGAATCAATATGTGTCTTCTCCACAAAAAACTGCAAATCGGACACATGGGTAACAGAAATGGGGGGAAATGTGTCGCGGCACATAGGGAGGTCCCTCGGGATGGTACATGCGCCGGCATGGCGACGTGTCAATTGGTGGTCAAAAGGTTCCTGAAGTTCTTCACCATCGCAAGACATCTAAAAATGGCAGGAAAACTGGCATGCACTTCATCATCTTACAAAGCCAAAGCACAACCTCTCGAGGGCCAGCGACTTTAACGGGCTTGCCCAACCCATAGGCTGATCTGGCGTGTGTCCAACCCGCTTGGAATTCACAGACCAATATGTTAGACCGCCTGTATGAACGATAGAAAAGCCATTCATATTTTGTGTTTTGAGATGAAGAGGAAGGAGTACTGCCCCTGGGTAACTTGGATGTCAGCACTGGCAGGCTCGGAGGGAACCTGCTTGTTTGGCCAGGCCTTTGAAGGGCCAGTTAGGTGTCTGGTGACAGGATCGGGAGGAATCACGTGCATTCAAGGCTTCATGTGTGGAACAGATGCTGCAAAATCTGTATGGTCAGGGCACTGGAGAGTGGAATAATATCGGGTCCATATGAGTTGGTGGGGGTGAAATGGAGGAGGACGGAGAGGGGATGATGGCGCACAATCACAGTCTGTTTTTAAATGGTGGGGTTCTAGCAGTGACCGAAAAAGAGAGGGGAAGGAGACGGAGGATGGGAAAAAGACGAGGAAGATGACCCAGAGAGAACGTTGGCAGAAAATGGGGAGAGGCGGAGGGAAGCCTCGAGTCCTGCGCGACGGCTCGCGTAGCTGGGCCTAATCGAAAGTGACTAGTCACAACCGGCATAGGGGGAGAGGTGCTCGCCACCCTCATTTTCAGCTGCCGAGAGGGGCACAAACTGGCATACTGCATACTAGAGAGAAGAAAACCGTCAGAACAGATGGCACGTGTAGTGGCCATGTACTCGGTAGGTTGACAGGGGATCCTGCAGTCAGCTCAAGAATAATGCCAGCTTGGGGGAAGTGGGGTACGGGAATAGCGCCCTCAGAGAACGAAGCTTACGTGGAGTGAGAGGTCTGGCGCCACCAGCAGTAGATGCAGGGACCGGAGAGCGACCTGAACACGAAGTGGGGTACTTGGACGACTACACCCAGGTAGAGGATCTGAACAATCGGCAGCCCAACTTGATGTGTTGGCAAAAAATTGGAGTGCAGTTAGAAATGAGAAAGCGTCGAAGGCAGTAGTGTGAGGGGTTAACAAACTTCATAAAAGTTGTTTTACGTACGTTGAGGGGTGTAGTTTCTATAATGGAGTCATTTATGGGGTTTTAGTTTTATTTAGGTCTCTCAAAGTGACTTCAAACCTGAGCAGGTCGCTCAATAGCAGGATTTTGCTTTTTTTATGAAAATGTGAAAAATTGCACCTAACGTTCAAAGCCCCATAACATCTTACAAAAATGAGAGTATGCATAAAAAACCACTGAGGCATAAAGTACACATTCGGTGAATGTTAGTTATTACGCTTTTTGGTGTTATGACTTACGTGCGGAAAAAGTACAACATTTAGAATTTCGAAAATTGCTAATTTTTCAAAATTTTCACCAAATATCTGAATTTCTCATAAATAAATGCAAAACATACCAGCAAAATTTTGTAACTAACATGAAGTACAATGTGTCACGAGAAAACAATTTCAAAATCACTTGGATATGTTAAAGCGTTCCAAAGTTATGACCACTTATAGTGACACAGGGCAGATTTGAAAAAATGGGCCGAGTCAGGAAGGTGAAAAGTGGCTTCGGCGTCAAGGGGTTAAAATTGTGCTCCCCTTAGCAGAAAAATGCTGTTGACATACACTATATGAAGAATTAAAATGCTACTGGCGCTTTAATCTGTCCGGTAATTTCCTCCTCGTGGAGAAGACAGAGGACAGAAGATAGCTGCTTGTCACATGTCCACATCACATGTCCTGCACCCGCCTGGCAAGGTCATGTGATGACCACTAAGTTTGGCTGTGGTTGGTTGCAGTGCATCCAGTATGACCAGTGCTTTGGTGATTTGCCATGATGGCAGTTACACATCATTACTTTGGTAACAGCACAGGACAGTCTGTTACATCATCACTGGGGGCAGAAAATAATACAGAGGAGGAGTTACTGAGAACTAAAGTATCAATTTACCCCTTTAAGGATGATGAATTGAACAGTGGTCTGTAAGATTTCCAGAACTTGGGTTATATTTTTAAAACCGGCAATACACTTCGCAACAACTTTATCTATGAAGTTCTCTAACAAACATATGAGGGCTTCACAAAACAGCTATAGTTTTATTGAGAATTTAATACATACAGGTGTACTAAGTTTCATGTTTCAAATTATTATGCAAATTATATTTATCTCTGATTTTGCTAAATGGTTGATGCAAATGGCAGTCAGTATAATAAGTCATCACTCATTAGAGTATAATTTGAGTTTTATTGAATAAACCTTCCAATGATAACAGTATATTCTTTAAAATAAAAAACCTCAAAATGTACAGTTCCTAATTATTATATCCAACAGAGTTTCAAAACATTTTTTAAGTTGTAAAGAACTGAAAATGGTCATTTGTTGAATTTGCAGCATTAGGAGGTCACATTGCCTGAAATGTATTTAAATCCAAAACATCCTAACAGGTCAAGTTAAATGTAACATAGGAAATATAGAAAGTTTTTGGAGAGTTTCTGCTTGAATTTCTTTGCATGACGTCAGAATAGTCTTCCAGAGGTGCTCTTTTGATGTGAACCGCTTGGCACCCTCATAGATCTTTTGCATGGTGATAATCGGAAGGCACGATTCTTCTTTTTGTACCATGGAAGAAAGTGGTCACTCTAAATACTGAGATCATTTTCACACCTTCAGGAACCCTAAAAAAGCCTACTAGCTCTCCCCCATGATTCCGTCTCAAAACATGACTCCATCACCCACTTGCTGACGTCGCAGCCTTGTTGGAACATGGTGGCCATCCACCAACCATCCACTACTCCATCCATCTGGACAACCCAGGGTTGCACGACACTCATCAGTTAACAAGACTGTTTGAAAATTAGTCTTTCTGTATATCTGGACCCACTGCAACTGTTTTTTTGCTTGTGAGCACTGGTTAGTAGGTTTATGCACCACAGAAAGTCTTTGAAGGATCCTACACCTTGAGGTTTGTGGGATTCCAGAGGCACCAGCAGCTTGTAATGGAATTTTAGCAGCTGCTCTCTTGAACTTGCCTTGCAGAAACCTGTTACTTGAAACCTGTTTAATAATGTGGAACAACCTTCACAAGTAGTTTTCCTTTAATTGGGCTCACCTGGAAAACTAATTATCACAGGTATCTGAGATTGATTTCAATACCATCCACGAGTTTCACTGAAAAACAAAAAATGTCATCGTTATGACACTTAAATCCAATTTACATAATAATTTGGAACATAGTGTATGAATTGGGTGACATCTCAAGACAATTTGACACCAAGGGGATTTTATTTAGGGTTATCATGTACAGTCGACTGACTAATTATGCATGCAACCATTTTTTGTAATTTTTAAAAAAAATTTGCAAAAATGACCATTTTCTTTACACTTTTAAAATACTCGTTGCTCTGTCACTTTTATTGGAAGTTAAAATTTCAAATTAACACAAAAAAAACATAGTTCATGGATTCCCTATGGTAATAGAGTAGTTTTGATAAAGAATATGAGAAGACGAAATCACATGCCGCGCCAGGTGTAGATAAAACCGTAAATGTTTAATTTCAATTCTCTTTTAAAAATAGTGTGCAACGTACAAAAAAACTGCAGCAATGCATCCTGATTGACAGAGGGTGAGCAAAAAAACTCCTCATCTCCCCTCCCTTGGCTGGATTGATGCTTGGATCTACAAGACCAGCTCAAACACAGAAACTCCCTGCCAAGAGGCAGCAGCATGCAGAGTCTTGATAAGGGCTTTATCTAGGGGGTGGGGACGGGACTCTGTGTGTTATATGCATCTCATGGAAATTATCATCTATCATCAAGTTATAGTCTTACATGTAATGAAAAAAATTGTTATGATATGAAAAGCCTTTCCAGAGATTTCATCATTTAAAGAAGCGCTTATCTGACCTGGACATTCAGGCATTAATGACCCTCAGTCACAAAAGGGTTAATCAGACAGTTGTCTAGCATGTACTGTTCAGACTGGTTTACAAAAGATTAGCAAGACAGACAACAGAAAAACCAGTTTAGTACATCTAAAAGCCATTTACACATAGTAACCACAGAGTGGAGACAAACTATGCACCTATGCATCTATAATAATAATAAATATTTTTTCTGAGGGTAGTGATGTAGCAACTCTTTCTAGTAATCTATACACATACTTTCAATACAATTTTTTTCTGTATGTTAGGGCTTCTAGCACCTTTCTTAATATGTACCTCTGGGAATATATGGAATAAAACAAAGAAAGGTTAATCAATATATATACAGTATATAATCTAATAAGAACAATGGTAATGATTAGGGCGAATTTTTCAAAAATTCGATTCGCCGAGTTCACCAAATTTTCTGTCAAAATTTGTTCCGACCTGAATCGAATCATGTCGAATCACGTTAAAAAACAGGTAATTCCTGGCTGCAGAGAGCTTGTAGGGTGTTGTAAAATGTTATGCCATGCTCAAATATGCATAGGGAGCATGGTTTGGTTTTCAAACAATGCTGTGTTTTAGTATGACACGCATATGACAGCCGTTGCTCTTAGAATTGCTTCACTCTTCAATTCCATGGGCACTAACAGGGGCCAACTTGACCAAATAAGTGAAGCGGTAACGTCTGTGCCAGCTCCAAAGGACTGAGCTGAGGGCCAAGATCCCACTTTTACATCAAAGAGTTGTATTACTATCAATCCTGAAGCTTTTCAATCCTTCTGACAGGTGAAATGAAGGGGAAAACCAAACATAGTGGCAACGTCATAGAGTGGTGGAGGGTGAAAACAGTAGTATGGAAGTCACTGAGTGTTCCAGGGAGACAGCGGTCAGTTGGCAGCAGCACGAGTAGGCCGCAGAGTGGCACAATGACAAATTATGGAGGTGGCAGCAACATCGTAGGCCACAGTGTAGCAAAATGACAGAGTGTGATGCTAGCAGCAGCAGCATGAGGTCAGAGAGTGGCACAATGACAAATTCTGGAGGTGGCAGCAACATGGTAGACCACAGTGTGGCAAAATGACAAAGTGTGGAGGTGGCGGCAGCAGCTGCAGCAGGAGGTCAGAGAGTGGCACAATCACAGTGTGTGTAGGTGGGCGGCAGCAGTAGAAGCAGCCAGAGGCCAGCAAGTGGCACAATAACAAATTCTGGTGGTGGCAGAAACGTGGTAGGCCACAGTGTGGCAAAATGACAAAGTGTGGAGGTGGCAGCAGCAGTAGCAGCAGCATGAAGCCAGAGTGGCACAATGACAAAGTGTGGAGGTAGGTGACAATTCCAGTCCCTGGTAAAGATGGTGGGAAGCAGATGGAGCAACTGGCAGCAGATGTGTGGCATCAGGCGGGTGGCAGCATCAGAATAGTGGCGGAGGCAGGTAGTTAGAATCCAGGCTCATTTCTCAACGTTTGGGGGAGGCGTCATGGCTGATCTAATCTGATGCATAAGGCATTGGTGTGTTAAAATTCTTGCCGATCCAAGCCTGATTCATCTTCACAAAGGTCAGTCTCTACACATTACGGGTGGACAAGCGAGTTCTCCTTGGGGTATCGATGGCCCCCGCCGCACTGAACACCAACTCTGATGCCACACTACTGGCCTGGCGGGACAGCTTTTCTACTGCAAACTCCGCAAGTTGTGGCCACACATCAAGTTTGGCTGCCGAGTAGTTCAGGGGATCCTCTACCTGGGGTGGTAGAGTGCTGTCCAAGTAGGCCACCACCTGCTGGTGCAGGGTCTGCTCCATGTCCTGCAGCTACTGCTGGTGGCGGCAGCTACCCTCTTCACTCCAGACTTAAGCTTCTGCTGATGGAGCTGCTATTGCTCCTACCCTCCCATTTCCCCACAGAAGCTGTGGCAGTATTACGTGAGCAATGACTGCAAGGAATCCCCTGGTCAGACCTGACAGAGGATGGACAATGGCACACATAGGCAGCGGCCAACTGTCTGGACAGTATTTCTCTATATGTATGCCAGTATGCCAGTTGTTCCTCCCTCTCGGCAGCTAGAAAAAAGGCAGGGTGGAGAGCCAACAGTCATCCCTATGCCGGGTTGTTGACTATTCAGCTGTTACTAGTTAGGCAAAGCAGCATACTGCGAGCCATCTGCGCAAGTGACTCTGAGGGACTCCCAGCCTCCATCTCCACTGTATACTGCCACGGTTCTTCTGGGTCATCTGCCTCGTCTTTTACCTCCTCCGGATGCTCCTGCTCCTCCTCTTCGGTCACCTGAGTAGAAAAACAACTAATTTAACCAGACTGTGATTGTGCGCCAACATCCTCCTACTCCTCCAGTTCAGCCCCCACCAGACTCATATGGACACGAGATGTAGTCGCCACTTCTCCAGTGCCCTGACCAGACAGATTTTGCAGCATCTGTTCCAGCACATGAAGCAGTGGAATGATGTGATTCATCCCGTAGTCCTGGCGATTGACAAATAACATGGCCTCTTCAAAGGGCCTGAGCAAACAGCAGGTGTCACGCATGAGCTGCCAGTGGCTGACATCAAAGTTACACAGGGGATTACTCCTGTCCGCTTGCATCATCAAAAAAATCATGAAATGGCTTTTCTATGTTCATACAGGCGGTCTAACATATGGAGGCTGGAATTCCAACGGGTGGAAACATCGCATATCAGCCTATGTTGGGGCAGGCCGTTAAGTCGCTGCAACTCGAGGAGGGTGTGCTTGGCTTTGTAAGAATGGATGAAGTGCATGCACAGTTTCCTGCCATTTTTAGAATGTCTTGCAGATGGGTGGAAGACTTCAGGAACCTTTTGACCACCAGATTGAACAAGTCTGCCATGCAGGGCGCATGGACCATCCCTAGGGACCATCCCTAGGTGCAGCGCAGACACCATGTTCCCCCCATTGTCTGTTACCATGGTTCCGATTTGCAGTTGTTGTGGAGAAAGACACATATTGAATTCTTCTTGCATGACGTGGAGCAGTTCCTCCCCTGTGCGACTCTGTTCGCCCAGGCAAACCAGGTGTAGAACTGAGTGACACCGCTGTGCCCTACACATGTGGTATGATGTGGTAGACTTGTGGAGGCTGAGGTGGTGGTGGTAAAGGAGGAGGAATAGGCGGACATTGGCACAGGAACAGCAGTTTGGCAACGTGGAAGAGAAAGCAGCGTCTCTTGTTATTGGTGTGGCTGGAAGCACATTCACCCAGTGTACCATAAAGGACATGTACAGGCCCTGACAGTAGTTACAGCTCCACACGTCCACTCTGCCATACTCCTTGGAAGAAACCGTTAAGATCAACGACTGGCCCACCTTCTGTTCTACATATTTCTGAAGGGCTGGCACTGCCTTTTTGGAAAAAATTTCGTCTTGGAATTCTCCACCTCGGTTAGGCACAAGCCATTAGTTTTCTGAAGGGTGCAGAGTCCACGACTTGGAAAGGGAGGGACTGCAGTACCAACAACTTGGACAGTCAGCTTCTGCACCTTAGAATGGCTGGAAGCATACAGTTGTCTCTTTGTAATCGCCTCGCTCAATGATTGATGGCAACATGCGTAGCGAGGAGCAGGAGCATCTGGACCAGGAGGTGTCAAAAACAAACAGCTCCCTTCAGCCGAGGTGCTGGAGCCCTGACTGGCTGAAACGGCATGTGTGCCATGGGTGCTGCTGCTGTACCACATCTAAGACCCTTTCTCGCAGGCCATTGGATGGTGATGCTGCATGTGTTGACGCAGGGCCGTGGTGGCAACGTTAGCGACATATACAAACACTCGGCTCCTCTGGCGTCTTAACAAAAAACTGCCACACTGCCGAAATGGTGATTTTACCGGCAAAGCCCTGCACTGAGTGACTACTACCACCTCTGCCACGCTGAGCTCCTGTGCCACTGCTTACTGCGAATCGGGATTTGTACCCTGCAGCCGTTTGGTTCCTGTACTCGCACTTCTGTCATCCTGCTGACTCACGGCCACAGTAGGGACTTGCTGCCTGCTCCAATACCTGACGCGCAAGCTGACACTCTCTTCGCCCGACGATGACGAATTGCTACACCTGGCTCCCAAGTGCGATCGGCTACATCATCATCAATTTGCGTTTCCCTTTACTTCTATTCTCCTCAATGGTGTCAGTATGCACAGCCCGCCTACTGCACAAAGCAGCAGATGTCTGCCCCACCTCTTAACTGCCAAGCAGCTGCTGACTGTCCTCAAACACTTCGTCTTCAGAAATGAACAGGACAGAGTCTGGTTGAGGACAGGTGAGGGCCGCTTACCTGCTCCTGGGCCATGCCAACTAATTGTTGTATCTGATGAACCCACAGACTCGTGGTGGTTATGGAATTTGCATTATACAGATACACCACAACAGATACCCAGTAATTGGAGCAAAAATCACTCTATAATCTACGTGGGATTTGACACTCATTTCTTGCTCTCAACTTTGGCAACAAAAAACTATTGTAATTTGCGTCATACAGATGCCCCAAAACGCACACCCTGGGAGAGGAGCAGAAATCACTACAGCAGTTGTGTTGATATGACACAGATTTCTTCTTATTCCCTTCAGTAACAAAAAAGAACTGCTATTTGGGGTACACAGATCCCCCTTAATGCACACCTTAGGAGAGGTGAAGAAACCACTAAAGCAGCTGTGTGTATATGAAACAGATTTCTTCTTAGAAGCTTCATTAACAAAAAAGAACTGCTATCCCCCTAAACACAGACCTTGGTATTGGAGCAGAAATCGCTACAGCACAGTACACTAACAGCAGCTAGACGCTACAGACAGCACATTCCTTTCTCCTCTCCAGAGTTCTCTGCCCCAGGTAACACGTTGTGCTCGAGCCCATTTAGCTAAAAAAAAAAAGGGGAAAAAAAAAAGACTTTGTTCCCATGAATCAGCGTAAACTTTGAATTCGTCACAAATTGAATTTTCTGTAAAATACGTATCGAATTCCACTTAGTTCGAATAGATTCGCCCATCCTAAAAATCCGGCTTTGAACTTCTCCACAACAGTATCACGGACCTGCCTGGTGTGTTCCTTGGTCTTCATGAAGCAGAACCCTGATACTTTCACAGAGCAGGTGTATTTATACAGAGGTGGATTATATTTATCATCAGTCATTTAGGACAACATTGAATCATTCAGAGATCCTCACTGAACTTCTGGAGTGAGGTTGCTGCACTGGAAGTAAAGGGTCCGAATAATATTGCATGCCCCACTTAATGGACATGTGTCTTTTATCAACCGTCTAAACTATGTAACTTTTAAGTTTATTATTTTTTACAAAAGTTTAAAATATCCAATACATTTCGTTCCACTGCACCACTCTGTTCCACTTGTTGTTGATTCTTCACCAAAAAATTACAATTTAACACTGTTACTTTTCAAAGCGATAATGAATTCGTTTTTTCCTCACATGTTGTACTTCATTTGAGTGGTAAATTTTGGCTGCTAAGTTTTGTGTTGATTTACAAAAAAAAAAGAAAAAATTTTGAATTTTTTGAAAAATTTGCCATTTTCGAAATTTGAAATCATTGCGTTTTCAGGCAGATAGATTTACCACCTAAATAAGTTGCTGAACAACATTTCCCATATGTCTACTTTATATTTTCTGGATTATTTATTTTGATGTCACGAGGTTTACAAATCGAATATAGATCTTATTTTTAGAATTGAATTGGGGATAAATACTGTTTTGAATGAAATTTTACATATTTAACATCAAAAAACCCTATATAATGAACCCATTTTCAAATCTGCACCCCTCAAACTATCAGGAACAGCTTTTAGTAAGATTGTTAACCCCTTGAGATTTTCATAGTAATTAAATCAAAATGAGGTGAGGCGAAATTTAGAATGATCAAATTTTGTCCGTTATACATTTATTAGCCCTAAAATTTACACATTTCCAAAAGATAAAAGGAGAAAACCCATCTTAAAATTTGTAATGCAATTTCTCCCGAGTACAGAGACTCCCCACATGTAGCCGTTACTTGTTTTACGGGCACACAGTAAGGCACAGAAAGAAAGGAGCGCCCTGCAGCTGCCAGGATTTTAGTTTTCTCATTGGCTAATTTTGTAGGCTATAAAATTTTGGCTTTTTAATTATTGGGGCCAAGTGATGGCATTTTTTTTGCGGGAATAGATGCGTTTTTTTTACAGTGTTACCATTTTGGGGTTGGTATCCCCTATTGTTGAAAATTTAGGAACTTTTTTTTTAGGCAGGAGTAGAAAAGAATCAATTCTGTACTAGATTTTTTTTGGGTTTTTTTGGTGTTCACTGGATAGCCTAATAATCATGTTATCTTTATGCTATGGTTCAATACGATTACGTATTGAACATACCTATGGTTCAATGGTGCTGAGGATGAACAGAAGTTCAACAGGGTTTAGCTCTGGAAACATACTTGACCAGTGAAGCACCTTTGGTCATAGTTTCTTTAGCAAGACATTGGTTCTCTTGGAGGTGTATTTGGGGTCATTATCATGTTGGTATACTGCCCAGTGACCCAGGTTACACAGGGAGGGGACCATGCTCTGCTTCAGTAGGTTACAAGTGGGCATTCATGGTTTCCTCAATGAACTATAGCCCACAACAGCTGTACTCATGCTTGACTGTAGGCAAGACACACATCTTTGTACTCCACACCTGGTTGCTGCTACAACACACTTCACCATCTCAACCAAATAAGTTTATATTGGTCTCTTCAGACCACAGAACATGGTCTAGTAATTACAACCTCCCAATAGGACGCTGAGCATGTGCATGCAACTTCTTTGTTTGACCATAGCAAGGCCTGTTCTGATTTCTGATGTTGAACTTCCAGTGAGTGTAAGAGCAATAGGGGGCATTCATTTTTGTTGCCAGCAGTTTAATGACAGAGCATACTTGGATAAGCATAAGCAGACATTTTATCAGCCCAACCTATAAGAGTCCTTGGCTGCTTTTTGTGTTATTCATGCTTCTGCCCACACTTGCTCCATGGAGGTCGTCAGGTCCCTTCCTTCATATGGAGGACTTGCGGCCAAGAATTTGAAGGGAAGCCAGCACCACTGTTCCCCACTTCCTCCTGTGCTGAATAATGGACAAAAAGGTGGGGAGACCCTCCAAGTGGCGCTCTTGTGGAGGTAATCAGAAAAGCCTAACTAATCAGAAAAGTTAGTACAACTTTAATGTCAGTACTCCTATGTTTAATACAAGTATAACATGCTGACATTTATCCTCATGTGCTCATGAAGTTTGTGTGTAACAGATGCATTTGGTCATTGGCTTAGGTCCCCTCAATTAATTCCAAGGTTATTGTCAGAACAATGTTTTTCAACACCACATAACTATCCAAATAACATGGCAGGTTCACATGGAGAAACACCTTTCCAAACATACACATATTTTGCACTTTTCTGATTTGGAAAAAAATTTGAAGTGGAAAAATCAGGCTGAATTTCATTTAACGTAATACTGCACCAAGTGAGTGGGAGTTTATCAACCACTCATTTTGTAAGCCTGAAAACAATTCTGATAAATAAGAAGCATGAAATAAATGCTTGCAGCTGAATTACACAGGTGACAAGTTAACATCAAAACTACAGAAATTTAAAATACTCCCCTTGGTAGCATACTATACCTTTAGCAGAGCTAAGCCATGCTAAAACACTTTGGCTTATCTAAATCAAGTTGCCTGGAATGAGGAGGGAACTGGGTTGGATACAAAGCTATACTCAGAATTCAAGGTGCACCAGATACTGTAAATAAATACATCATACATTATTAATAAAACATCACACATGGTCATGCCACTCTGACCAACACCTGCTCCTTCATTACTTTTAATGAGAAACATAGGCGTTTGGTAAAGACCAGATGCCCATCAATCAATGTAACTGATCAGGTAAATAGAAAGCCATCTATTGTATGCCTTTTCTATATTATATATTCAATAGTAAAGCAGTTTATATGGGTAAAATCTGTTAATGTTGGACCCTAAACAATTTTATTATAAAGGATGTCCTGTATGTAAGCTATGTGCCTTTGAATTATTAAACCAAAGACTTAGGGAGGTTGATGGTGCTGCCATGCATGTCCATTACCATATAATGGACCATCAATATTAGTGTGGTCTTAGTGTGAGCTTAGCATTGAGAACAATACCAAGATCCCCATTACAATGTCCAGTCCACAGATTTTTATGCAGTTAGACATTCAGTATTACAAATAAGATAGAGTCCATATTTTGTTAGGACCATAGCAATCAAATTGCCATTATCCTGGCTTCCTAGCATTTCACTGCAGTCATACCCAACTTTAAAAAAAGCAATAGGGTAATCAATTCTACTCAATGCTCATCGGGATCTTGTATCACCAAAAAAAGGATGTCTTACTTTATGTTGAGGTTTTTTTTTTTTTTCTAAATCACCCAATGAAATCAGCATGAATGGGGTCTTCATAAACTGGTGCTGTGCCCTCTTTTTGATTGTAGGGTTTTAAAATTATTATGCTCATTTATCATCTACTCAAAAGGGGAAAAATTGTAGAAGCAGCAGTAAAATGAACCTGTCCTGTAACAGACATTTTAGACTGCAGAATTACTTTTAACTAATTCAACAATGGTGACAAGATTAACAGGATGAGTAGAAAGGTAAGGAACAATTCTATGACAGAGATACCAGGAAAGGGAAGCTGTGGGAATAATCTAGTAATGGATGCGAGTTGCACAATTTACTATAACCTTGACTTTGAGTAATAAGGACACATTGTTAGGCCGCTCTACACAAATGTGTGAAAATGGTTGTATGTAACCCGTACTGTTGTGGTACAGGCTACATATGATCCGATGCCTTTCACTGGGCAATCCGTCCATCCATTTTGATGGATGTATTACCCAGCATGCCGTACTGTACCAAGAAGGAAAGATAGAGCAGGCTCCACCTTCCCCCGCAAGTACAGTTGTGCCACGCTTCTTCCTAAGGAGAGCAGCGTTCACGCCTCCTACTCTCCAGCGTGCTGGGATACGGCAGGCAAGCACAAGTCGTGTGAAAGGAGCCTGATGATTATGTGGGCACTGCCTGCCACTGATTATATGTTCTATTGTAATCTCCTGAATAACAGCAGTTTCCCACTTGGGTTTCTTAGAACAGAAGTATCAGATAAAACAGGTGGTATCATCCATACAATAAGGCTCCGTTCAGACGAAGGTGTGCCCGGGAAAGGAGAAACATTTGCTGTATTCGGGGGAAAGATAGGACATGTGCCATCTTTTCCCGGGTACGGAATGGTATGGTCAAACATGTGTGCTGCGTCGTGCGCCCATTTCCAGGCTATGTGGGACGTATATCCAACGTATATACCTCCCCCAACGCCCGTGTTTTAAATGATCACAGTATAGCTCATAAAAAAAAAAAATCAACAAAAAATGATACATACTATATTTCAGTTAAATAAGTCACCACACTTTTTTATTTTGTTATGGAGAAATCTGGAGTCTTTAACTTACACAAGTGCTCAAACAAACTTAAAAAAAACAAAACCAAAAAACCCTCAAACATTATGTAGCTAGTTTCACTGAAATCGCCAAGTATTTTGTTTTCACATATCGGCTGGGCTTTGGCACATGCAACACTTTTTAAATCCTTTACCCAAGACCTTGAATTAACCAAATAAATGCCCCCCCCCCTTTTACAAAGTCTGACCAACCAATATTCACTAGATGTCCTACATGTACTTTTGGTCTTCTGAAAAGCATGCCCAGCTACCATCCAGTCTCCAAGATGAAAATCCACATCACAAATGGTTAATTAGCATTGTAGACAGCGTGCCTCTGGTTCATGGGATTTTCAGGAGATTTCATCCATTCCTTTTTCAAAAGCTGCTTTAACTGAGACAGCCTCATGTTTGGATTCTCCTGTTTTAGCCGAGGCAGATTTAGTTCTTCATATGCCGTAAAGGCAGCTTTCATTCGACGTTCAGGGTGGCGGTCGAGCTCCTTGCTGACACTGTGGGTAGAAAGAAGCAAAAGGCAATTAAACACAACATTTGGAGAAAGAAAAAGAAAAACGTTCACACACAGCCAAAAATGACACTTGTGTTTAAAGGACATCTACCACCAGGATAAAGGATTGTAAATCCAGCACACATACATGCAGGTATGGAAAACCTAATAATAATAATAATTCTTTATTTATATAGCGCACACAGGTTACGCAGCGCAGCACAAAGCACGTCAAAACCTACCAGATATGGTGATAGGTGCATCTAACGTATGTAAGGATGGCCCTTTTTAGGGCTAATCCATTACTCCCCTCCATCTTTGCTAATCTTTAATCAGGGTGATATGCAAATTAGCTAAAGAGGCTACGGGGGCGTGGAGTAGCCGTAGCTGAGGCTGCATAGCGCGGCTACTCCACGCCCCAGTAGCCCTTTTGATCCTATCCGGTATCTCCTTGTAGCTGCACACACTCGTCCATGATGCTGGAGTTCTGCAAAACACAGGCCAGCGGCTGCGCGATCTCGGCTCCAAAGCCCGAGCTACTGCGCATGCGCAGAAGCTGCAAGGAGCTGTGCGCTGACGATGTCTGGGTAGGAGGATCAAAGAGGCTACTGGGGCGTGGAGTAGCCGCACCGTGTAGCCGCAGCTCCAGCTTCTCCACGTCCTAGTAGCCCCTTTAGAAAATTTGCATATTACCCTGATCAAAGATTAGCAAAGATAGAGGGGAGTAGTGGATTATCCCTAAAAAGGGCTATCCTTACATATGTTAGATGCACCTACCACCAGATCTACCTTGGAACCTGGAGAGCCACTTAGGCTCATTTGCATCATTTTAAAAGCACCTTTTTTTGTAAAAGCCTGGGCATTAGAAGAGCAGATCCTGCCAGAGGTAGATGTCCTTTAAGACCTAACTGGTACTCTTAAAATACAGGTCCACACTGAGACACTGTAAAACTAGGACTAACAGAGCTAAAAACAGCAGAAAGGAAGAGGTTTCTAAAAACAGAACTCAGTAGACTAGCAGTGACCAAGGGTGCTAATTCACAAGCCTGATGAAACAGTGATGGAAATACTGACGCCGGAGCACCTAATCCACCACTATTTCATGCTGTTCACACTTTTTGCTTTAGATATTATCTGGCCCATGACAGAGAATTCCTACAAAATGTGAATCACATAATATTTTACAAGGAAACAATTAAATAGGTTTTCCAGTCAAAATATATCAAAAGACTTTTCAGCAGATACGGCTTTTGATATAAGATTGCAACATCATTAGGGCTCATTCACACGGCCGTTCATGGGGACGTTCATGTGGCCGCGCCGCACACCGTAAAAAGATAGAGCATGCTCTATCTTTCTGCGAGTGTGCGGCCGTGCGCATGGCGAGCATACCGCATGTGAATGAACCCTAAGGCTGTTTTATATTAGACATAGCAAGTTCCAGCTCCATCTAATATGTACTGCATTTGCAGAAACGCTACAGATGACCAATGTCACACTGTTCTCATATTCCAGAACTTTCAACCGATAATAAGGACAATTAATTGGAAAACCCCTTAAAGGACATCTACCGTCAGATAACCATCAAATACTCACCGTCCTGTCTAATCCTGAACAGCAATAACCTTTTTTCAGGTTTTACAATGACCTGGTTTTCCAGAGAAAAAGCTTTATTAATTATGCAAATGAGCCTCAGGCATACTGCTCCTCATGGCTCATACGATAATTTATGCACACACCCCCCGCCGATTGACATGCCAACACAATGCTGAGAAAGCTGGTGACGTCACTGACTCGCCCTTTTCACGATCATAGTATTATCTCAATATATTCTGCTATAATTGCACATAGTGCCCAGGCTCATTTGCATAGTTAATTAGGGTATATTTCTAGGAAAACGGGTCATCCTAAAAAAAAAGGTTATTACTGTTCAGGTTATCTGATGGTGAATGTCCTTGTGTCAGTTTTATGTAAATACCCCAGCCAAAAAATAAAAAAAAAAAAATGTAGTTAAAACTTAGGAGAGAACGTATTCAATTACCAACCTCAGTGCAGCTATGGCTTCTTCCACAGTGCGTGCTTCTACCTCTCCTTCCTCTAAGATACGTCGATTTATATTTTCTTCTAATGGCATGTCCAAGTGTGTCTTCGGCTTTTCAACAGCAGCTGAAAAGAGGGTACATTTTATTTTATTGCATTTTCCGTAATACCTGGGCTACTTTACCTGCCCTGCTTACCTTTCTGAACATCTTCCTTCTGCAAGGTTTCTTCTATCTGTGCCCTTGTTACTTTTGTAGGTACAGGTTTTGCTTGTTTACTCTTTAACTTGGAATCCTCTTCCTCTAGCAAGCGTTGGCTTTCTTTCTTTCTCTCTAAAAGCTCTAGGCGACGTTTTTCCTTTTCTTCCTGAAAAAAAAAAATGGAAAAAAAAATTTGCTACAATTAAAAGTTTTTTGAAATTACAAGTTGTACAATGCAGTTATGGGAACATCATGGACACAATCCACAGATACAGTGCCAAGGGTGGCAGTACTGTGGAAACAGTGGAGGCTGACCACTACACAAGTTGAATGACAGCTTGGCTGTCATTACAACTGATCAGCGCCCCTAATGACTTCACAGAGGTATGGCGGTGCTGCTCTTTAGGTGCTCACATCGATCCTGGCAGTTAACAGCAGGTGTTTGCGGTCTTAAACAGCTTACACATGCCCTGTATGTAGAAGGCTGTGAACATACAGCTCTTCCTGCTGTGTGATGCAAGGAACTGGTTAAAAACAAACAAATTTAACAGTAACAAATTAAAATGGGAAATACATAATTTATCTGGATTTATTGGGTAAAATAATAACATGGTGACTGATTCTTTTTTTTATACTCCCAGTATTTTACATCATAGTATGATTCAGAAGAGGTACAGAAGTGCAGATAAAGCAGTTTTATCAAGTCCATATGTCATTCCCAGGGAATGGAAGACGCCAAGGTCAATCCACAGCAAATACAGCTGGAAGCAAGTTGGGAGATCTGCTACACCAGAGTAAAAAGTGATCCAATAATATTTTTTTTAAATATTATACATTTTAAAAAAGGAAACAAACAAACTATTGTGATATCTAGGTCGCAATTCTTACTGGAATTGGGATCCTACGTCAGGCTAGACAAAACAATCCAAGCGCTCCAAAGTTGCTAGCTCGAAGGTGATTTTATTGTGGCACATGCGAGTAACATTTCAACCAAAGAAAAGTCTTTGTCAAACACTGACTGCCATTAGTGAGGAATGAGCAGAAGTATGGCTGAATGGCCTCACCTTGCCTATGAAAGATGCTAAACAAACAGTACAGCAGTATTTGTTCCTTGAAGAACAATAAAAGCCTGAAACACCATCTTATTGATTCCCAAAATTGATACTTACTAATACATAGCATGGTCTTTTAATAAAAATATTCAAAACCCCAATTAGCACAGAAAATGTATAGGCATGGCTTCCTGTACATGAAACGCTGCCCAAAAATGTCCCCACAAAAATTCTAATTATCATCTCCACCATTTTTGTGATTCAGTAAAAATCAGTGGATTTTAGTGGATAATCTCCATTGTTCAGTAGTCATTCACTGTTCAAGTCTGATGCCTTAAGCATCTCCACTCTGATGTCCCTCACAGGTGTCCTAAGCTGCAGCCTGGTGCTGAACCACATAGGGGAAGATTTAAAGTGTAACTGTAAAGGTTTTTTGTTTTTCACAAATCAAAAATCAAGCTCTTGGGATGTAAAACAACTTTGCCTATTATCTTTAATACCTATATGCAGTAGTTTCTCTGCTATAGCCCTCAGATTACCTTAAAGCTGCAATGGCTGCCTCCGCTCTATGTGCTGATAAACCCTGGAATCCAACACAGTAAACAAACTACGGATTAATGGGATGGGAGGCGCTGCTGCTCCCTACTCACAGAAGAGGAGGTCATGTAATAGTAAATGCATCAGAGCTGGATGTGTACTGTATGCATATGTCTCCTGCATAGAATAGTGAGGTACAAGATCTTCCTGTTCCCTCCCTCCATCCCAGTCTGTGATTCTACAGAACTTTATCTGTCTGTCTCTGCTCTTCTCGCTGCTCCCTTCCCTCACCACTTATTACATTGTTCCCTGCTCCTCCATGTGATGGAAGCTGCCAGGCTAGTCACCATATACATCCTGTATTTGCACTGTACAGTGTTCAGTGGATTTACATGTTGGAAACTCAATGGATTTAATGGTAAATTACTATGAGAGAGAACACAAGGCATCATGAGATCTGTGGGCAAGCTAACTGGCCTCAGCCCGAGGTAACAGACTAACAGACATTAGCTTAGGTTGCTTCCCCTTCCTCTGTAGGGACAGGAAATTGAGAGTATTTAAGGCTCCTCCCTCAACCTCCCACAGTGTTTTACTAAATAACTACACCAGTATAGGCTTCAACTCGATTTTATTTAGTATGTTATAGTTACACACATTATTTACAGAAGAAGATACAACAAAAAACGGGAGGGAAATACTAGGGACGTCATGGTGGACTTGTGGAGACCGTATTACCGGTAAGGACAAATTCCTTTTTTCCATTTCATCGCCCATGACGGCCCCCTGGAGACGCACCAAATTATCCCCCGTTAGGGAGTGACCACAGCCTGAAGAACTTTACGGCCGAAGGCCAGATCTCTTGATACCGCTACATTTAGACGGTAATGGTTGACAAAGATCGAATTTGAGCTCCAAGAAGCCGCTCTGCAAATTTCATCTATTGATGCTCCACTTCTCTCTGTCCAAGACGTGGAAACTGCTCGTGTAGAGTAAGCTTTTACTGACATAGGAACAGGAACACCTTTGAGATCGTAACATTCTCTGATCGTATTTGTAAACCACCGGCCAATAGTTGATTTAGATGCTTTTCTTCCTTTATTTTTCCCTGCAAATTGAACAAAAAGATTTGAATCTTTCCACCAAGCACTTGAGACTTCCAAGTACCTAAGTACTGAGCCCCTTATCAGGCTTTAGAGTAATTCTATTCTCTGAAACTATAAGATAGGGTTCACAAATCGACAAGGCTTGGAGTTCAGTTAATCATCTAGCTGACGTAATGGCAACTAGAAATTCTGTTTTGAACGTTAAAAAAGCTTCATGGAGACCTCAGCCGAATTAAAACTACACCACAGTCTTTAATATACTCACCTTCCGGCGTCTGACGTCATTAGCTGCATCTCGTCTCCCAGGCTGGACGTGGATGATGTACCGACTGCTGCAGATCCCATCAGGAGCCGTATGGCAGCCCGCACGCCCTGAGGCAGAGGTCGCACTAACATTTTTACCGAAGGGTAATAATACTCCTCTTACCATTTTTGAGGAGTATTTTTAGCCGGTGAGGAGTATGAAAATTTTGGTAATACATATACACATCTCATAGGTGTTTATAATGTTAATAGACACTATTTATATAAAAAGAATCATCTGTCCGCTCACAGCACACACACACTGGCACAACACAGCACACACACACTGGCACAACACAGCGCGCACACACACACTGGCACAACACAGCGCGCACACACACACTGGCACAACACAGCGCGCACGCACACACTGGCACAACACAGCGCACGCACACACACACTGGCACAACACACACAGGCCAACATACAGCACACCACTCACTCGGCACAACACAGCACACAACAGCCCACACGAAAAACGCCAACACACACAGCTGGAAAAACACAGTACACACACCACCACTGGCACACAGCGCACACGCACACACTGAACACCAGGCACACAACACGCACAACCTCCACACACACTGCACACCCAGCCCTTGACACACACACCACACGCACACAACACTCCCCACACACATTGCACACACCAGCACACACACACGGCACACACAGCACACACACACACTGGCACAGAGACACAGCACAACCACACCCACACCACACACTGCCACCCACCCGCACAACACACCGGCACACACATCACACATCACACACTTGTACCACACACGCAACACACGCACACACACACCACACACCTGGCACAACACAGCAGCGCACCCACACACACACGACACACGCTCACCACCCACGGCACAACACAACTGACCACACCACCACCACATGGCAAACAACACAACGCACGCACACACACACACTGGCAAAACACAAGCGCACCACACACACCACTTGCAAACACAGCGCACGCACCACACCACACACCTGGCAAAACACAGCGCTCGCACACCACAACACGACACAGCGTTGGCACACACACAGCGACACACCACTGGCACACACAAGCCACACACACACCGACACCGCCACACATCCGCACCAACACATGGCACACCACACAGCCACTTCACAAACACACGCACACACACCACACACACAGCGCTAGCACACACCACACACACCCACAACACACTGTCACAACCATGCCGCGCCACCCACACAACGGCACAACCACGACAGGCTGGCCAACACAGCCCACACCCCACACACATCTCGGCACAACACACGACTGGCACACACACAGCTGCAACGCTCGCTCGCACACACCTGGCAACAACCAGCTGCGCTCGCGCACAACACACTTGGCGACCACACAGCGCCGCTCGACACTCACAACACATGCGCCAACACAGCTGCCAGCGACCGCACACACTGCACCCATGCTGCACACCTCACAGCCAGCGCGCGCACAACACTGGCACCACAGCTCAACGCCACACACTGTGCACAACCACGCGCGCACCCACTTGGCACAACACAGCCACACGCACATGCCATCACGCGCAACACCACAACAACATGACGCGCACATTCACACCACACGCACACTAACACAGCGCACGCACACACAGGCACACACACATCTTGCACACACATGCACAACACACACTGCACACCATGCACAACACATCGACACACTGCCCACAGCGTCACCCACACACACACACACACACATGGCACAACCAGCCACACACACACACATACCCACACTGCACACCCATGTCACAACACAGCACACCACACCAACACGGTCACAACACAGCACACACCACAACACACACACACACACTGGCCACACGCCACACGTCACACACACAACACTGACAACAGCATCACCACAGGCAACACACAGTCAACACCCACTCACACACCCACCATTCACACATCGCCTCCGCACACCACACAGCCCACCCACACACACACACACCCACACACCCCTGGCCAAACACACACACTGCAACCAGTCCACACACACACTGGCACAACACAGCACCACACAACCACCACTGGTCAAACACACGCCAGCGCCACACACACCACCAACTGTGCACAACAACAGCGCGACACACCCACACACCACTGGCACAACACACCGCACACCACACACACCCCACTCACACCGCGCACACCCCACTGTCAATACACATGCGCGCACACACACCACTGTGCACAATGAGCGGACAAATTGCAACAACACAGTGCGCGCACACCCACCACACACAGCGCGCCCACATTCCTGGATCCACACACCCAGCTCTACACACCTGTCAACAACACATCACACAGCAGCTGGCACGAACACACTCACACACACAGCCACGCTCACACACTGGCACAACACATTGCGCACCCACACACTGGACACACACCACTGGCGCACACGCACGCACACACAATCCACAAACTGGCACAACCAGCGCCTCTCACACGCCTGGCACAACCACAGCGCACACACTGACACACAGCTGCCACACGCACACAGCCGCGCACACACTGGCACAACACAGCGCCTACGCACCACCGACTCCACACACACCCGCTGCACACAACAGCTTACACTGTTCACACACCTCACCACGGCACACACAGTCAGCGCACCTACACACCACTCCTGCACCACACACACCACCGCCAACACACACTTGGCAACAAACACGCACACCTCACCAGTCACCACACACACCTGGCACAACACACATCACACGACACACCACACACTTTACAACACATCCGGCACACACTGAGCACACACCCACACTCGCACCACTCTGGCACAACACACGACACACCATCGGCACAACACATGCGCACCACAACACACACACCCCTGCGTCACAAACACAGCGCACACATCGCCGCACACTGAACACAGCACACACACCACGAGCACAACACTGTCACCAAACACAAACACGCCACACACAACAACTGAGCAAGCACAGCACACACACACACACTGCCCACACCAGCCACACACACACACCACACAACTGTGCACAACACAGCAGCGCACACACACCCACACACACATTGCACAACACACGCCTATCACCAACACACACACACTGTCACAACACACTACACACACCACACAACCTGCACAACACGCTTCCCAACACACCGCCACGCCCCACACACACACACACACCATGCAATACACAGCGCCCACACACTGCAATGCTACAACGCGCAAAACGCCACCACCACACTGGCAACAACGCTCACTATCACCGACACGCCCACACACACACACTGTGCACACACAGCACCACACATGCACCACACTTCACAACAATGCGCCACAACACAGGCACCCACTGACACCGGCACGACCACTCACCGACAACCACGCACCACACTGGCACAACACATGCGCACACCCCCAACACACACTGGCCAACACCTCACCACACACGCACACGCAGCCACACCACATCCACACACACACACACAACACTTGCACATCACTGGCTCTCTCTGCACACACGGCTCAAACAACATCGCTCGCACGGCACACCTTGCAGCACAGCACACATCTGCTACCACACCTCACACTTGCCAACCACGCACACTACGTTGCACCACACAGCGCACACACTGGCACAACACATGCGCCACACTGCACCACACAGCGCACACCATCACAACACAACTCCACACTGCTAATACACACCACACACTGGCACAACACAGCGCACAACACTGGCACAACAACGCAGCACCATCGCACATACACACACCGGCTACATCAGGCAGCACACAGCGGCACACAACACAGCCACGCTCACACACATCCCGGCTCCACACAGCGCAAACACGCGCGCCACACTGGCACACACGACAGCTCGCACTGGCCCAGCCACACTGTCACAAAATGCACACACTCACAACACCACACTGCACCCACCCGGCACAAACACGCTGTCAACAGCTACACCTCAACACCGCTCCGCACCAACAGCCAACTGCACAACAAAACCGCTCCTTGCACTCACTCACTTTACCCTCTGCCAATTCAGCACGCCTGCCACATGGCACAACACGCGCTACGGCACACACGGCCTCAAACTGCACAAACTGCTTGTACATGTTTTATAAGTGTCTGCGACAGTATTGTGTCACGGCAGCTGTGTTGTGCCAGTGTGTGCGCGTGCGCTGTGTTGTGCCAGTGTGTGCGCGTGCGCTGTGTCTGCCGTGTGTGCCGCGGTGTGTCGCCAGTGTGTGCGTCGTGCGCTGTGGTCGCCAGTGTGTGTGCGCGTCGCTTGTTGTGCCAGTGTGTGCGCGTGCGCTGTGTCGTGCCATTGTGTGCGCGTGCGCTGTGTCGTGCCAGTGTGTGCGCGTGCCTGTGTCGTGCCAGTGTGTGCGCGTGCGCTGTGTCGTGCCAGTGTGTGCGCGTGCGCTGTGCCAGTGTGTGCGCGCGCGTGTTGTGCCAGTGTGTGCGCGCGCGAGTTGTGCCAGTGTGTGCGCGCGCGCGTTGTGCCAGTGTGTGCGCGTGCGCCGTGTTGTGCCAGTGTGTGCACGTGGCGCGTGCCATGTGTGCGCGTTGCGCTTTGTTGTGCCATGTGTGCACGTGCGCTGTGTGGTGCCTTGTGCTGTGTCTGTGTGCGCTGTGTTGTGCCAGTGTGTGCGCGCGACACACTGTGCACTACACAGCCAACGCGCACACCCCGCACTGGCAACGACCCAGCGCACTCGCACACACTGGCAACACAGGCCACCTGCACGCACGGCACTACACCGCTCCGCGCACAACTGCACGCACACACGCTGCACACATATCTTGCACTACACAGCTTCACCCTGCAACCACTGGCACAACACGCTGCCGTGACCAATCCTGTCGCAACACTCATAAATACTTACAAGCAGTTTGCACCTCATTCGTGCAAATCAGACAGAAAACTGTGGCACACTTTAATAAGTGTGCCTTGTGTGAATGCACCGTCAGGGATGTAGGAATCATTGATAGAATGTGCAGCAGGGACATAATTTGGAGGCAGGTGACCTGGCAAATATGTTAGGTGTTGTACATGGGAAAGAGATAGGAAGGTCAGAGAAGGGAGTGGTGGAACAGGTTGCCACACAGGTACATTGCAGGGGGCCCTCATAAAAAAAACACCACTGACTCTGTCGAGTCAAGATTGAAGGGTTAATTGCACACACAGGGGCTTGACTCCTACCATGCTGTCCTCCTCAGCAAGGTCACAGGGTCACATACATCAAACAGGAGAGGGCTTTGCTTCCTGTCTTTTCTGTCTTGAACGCTGTGGCTGGAGGCACTGAGTGCTCGTCGTATCACACAGTGGGAGGCCTGCCCTGGCCGGCGGGAGTGCCAGTGCACGGCTATAACACAGAACTGAGGTGCAGAGAGTAGCCGCTCCCTGTATCTATTATTATCTCCCTGTCACACACCTCCCCCGCCTAAGTGGGCCCTGCACTGGCACGACACAGCACCTCACTCACATACCATAGAGTGCATGTACCGCTGCTCACACTCACCCGGATCACATACTGCTGGTCGCCTCTGCGGGCATTGAGATCTGGAGCAGACGCGAGCAGCGGCTTCGCGGCTCACATGTCTCCCCCGGGCCGGCGTTCACAGATCCCAAGATTGCTGCAACCTGCTATCGTCCTGCCTGCGCTGCTATCCCCGCTACTGACCTTCCCCTCCTTTGCCGTGCGCGCCGGTCCGCTCAGCCTGCGCGCTACAACGGAATAATTGCCAAGCGTAACTTTACGCATGGCAATTATTTTGGGGGTAATGCGCCTCATCAACGCGTCTATGACGCTGGTGAGGCTTATTGCGATCTCTGCCCTGAGGGGAATCCTGGACCTGGAGACCCAAAGTAGAGCCCAGGGAGCTTGGACGAGGGAGGCCTGGGGAGGACAAGTACCCAGGAAGGTACAAGGCCTACACCTCCCACCCCCTTCCGGGAGGAGAGAGAGAGGATTCTACTCTCGACCCTTTCCCCTGTAGGGACAGGAAAAACACTGGTGGGAGGTTGAGGAGGAGCCTTAAATACTCTCATTTCCTGTCCCTACAGAGAAAGGGGAAGCAACCTCCAGGGGGCTGTCATGGGGGACGAAATTGAAATACAGTTTAACAAAGTAATACAGCATACGACTTTTACTGGTATCCTCCATGCATGCCATCGAGGGCACAGCGGGTCCCCAAAGCACAACGTGCTCGACTTTCATCCATTTTAAAAACAGTTAAGAAAGAGATTAATTATATGCCGATTGTGGTCATATAACAATAATATATAGCAAGAAGAAATAACTTATACCATCTTTGGAGTTGATGAGAGCGCAAGGACACACATAACAGGTAAAATAAAGGATGATATGGTAGTGGAAGGTAACAGCAGGCCAAAAAGAGCGAGGTGTCAAGCACAAGTCCTGAACAGTAATATCCCATAAAGATGAAGTCATATTGAAATGCTCCATTCTATTACAGAGCTGACCATCAGGAAACCTCCTGGATATGGCCTATCAGATCAATTCGAGTCAGAAATAGATGAATTGTTATTCTTTCCCACTGCCCAGCATTCTTGGCTATGAATGGCTGCTCTGCAGTTACATGTGCGCAATGAAAGTGAGTGCCTTTCAAGAGTTAAAGCACGGAATTTTTTACTTATTTCTGCAGAAGATTTCAACTCTCCCACAGAGAGGCAAGATCCATTGCAAATATGGGGCAGAAAACCAACATGATGCAAGTTATATGTATGCACGTCACGTTTAATACTGTAACCCACTTTCAAAGAAATAGTCCATGGAACACTTTAAAATGATAGCAGAAACTAAGATAATATTGCATGTACAGGGCTCATTGTTGTCTCTTTCTCGCACAGCTTTTCAAGTATGTTTAGAGGCGGGTTTCATAAGAGTCTTTAAATAGTTAGAGAAACCATGAGAGTGCAATTGTAGTACGCTATGCCACCATTACTGCTCTCCTCCAATAAGCAGAAAAAATGTGTCAGCCTACTTAGCAGCTGGATAAGCACAGTAAAAGAGCATCAAGACTGAGCATGTGTCACATTTACAAAGGAGAGTCAAAAAATGCTGTTAAAATAGTAAAGACTATACTACAATATTCCAGAAATACCAGGGGATAAAGTGACTTGTGGTCTTAATTTATAGATAAATAATGTTTACACAGGTACTTAATAAACTCTGCTAAAGAAATGCATTCAACAGATTACCATCTGTATAACATGTTGTGCTTGGAAGACCTAAAGTGATTCAACTTGCCTGAGTATCCTGGTGTCACATTGCTATGCACACTTAATGATGTGTCCTGTGAATTATTGATGTCAGTTCTATAGCTGTCTGATCAAGTGTTTAATAAACGCTCCACTCCTAAAGATGACAAAGGAAGCGATGACATGAGTAATTTGGTAAGCAATGTTCAATGCGGGAAGAAATCTACCCATGCAAATCTAAATGCAGAAGAAAACATGGGATTCACTATGGCAAAAAAAAAAAAAGAAAATGGAATTAACAAGTTTCTTGAATAATATGACAGCACGTGTTAGGGCGGTTCTACAACGGCCGCATCCGTTTTTGGCAGCACTATTTCACTCCAAGTCATGTGGTAGTTCTGATTTGTCTCCAAGGAGCTGGGCTGGAGTTCAACCTGCAGCCATTTTATTAATTGCCCAGTATAATGAGATTGTGGAAAGAAGAGACCCCAGTGAGTGCACATTTTCCATGTATCGAGTATCACCTGGAGTGAAACATTACAATGAGAGCAGGTTTAGGTTTTTCCTCATCACCATCCAGCAGAGGGCATCAATAATAGCAGCAGCACCCTTCGGTATACAAATTGTACGAGGCAATGATGAATCAAATTAAAAAAAAAAAAAAAAAGGGACGACAGAAAAGTAGAAACTGCAGTAAACTTGAGTCGACCATTACGATGCCCTAAAAAAGGAATCAACTCTAGGAACATTACCCAAAAAAAGAACTCACACCCAAACACAAAACATTTACATGTATAGACTTTAACCCCTTAAGGGCGCAGCCCATTTTTTGGATTCTGACTTGCGTCGCTTTATATGGTTATAACTTTTGAACACTGTTACTTATCAAAAGGTTTCTGAGATTGTTTTTTCCTCATGTGTTGTACTTCATTTTAGTGGTAAATTTTGGATGATAAGTTTAAGTTTAATTACAAAAAAAAAAAAAAAAAAAGGTTTCCATTTTCGAAATTCAAAATCATTGCACTCTCAGTCAGATCAATTTACCACCTAAATAAGTTGCTGAATAATATTTTCCATATGTCTACTTTACATTTTCATAATTTTTTAAATATCTGGATAATTTTTATGTTTTGATGTCACTAGAATTTTTAAATATTTAGGCATTCCCCCCCCCCCCTATTTCATCAACTGATTTTCAAACCTGCCCCCCTCAAACTATCAGAAACAGCTTTTAGGAAGATTGTTAACCCCTTGAGATCTTCATATTAATTAAATCAAAATGGAGGTGAAATTTAGAATGGTTAAATATTGTTGGTTATAGGTTCATTTAGCCCTAAAATTTCCAAAAGATAAAAATAGAAAACCCATCTTTTTGTTATGCCATTTCTCCCCCCACATGTTGCTGTTACTTTTTTATGGGCGCACAGCGAGGCCCAGAAGGGAAGGAGCGCCCTGCAGCTGCCAGGATTTTAGTTTCCACATTGGCCCCTTTTCCAGGCTAGAAAATTTTAGCTTTTCCAATATTGGGGCCATGTGATGGCTTTTTTTTTGTGGGATGAGATGATTTTGTTTTTTTTTGGCGTTTACCGTATAGCTTAATAATCATGTTATCTTTATTATGGGGATACCATACTTGAATATTTTTTCTTATGTTTTACTAGATTTGCCAAATAAAATGTGGAGAAAAATATCATTTTTGCATCGCCCTCTTCTGATTGGCATAACATTTTTACTTTTTTTGAGAGTAGTCGTTCCTGCTCTGTTTTCACTCCACTTCTAGTTTGGACATCAAGAACTGCATCAGAAAAACAAAACATAGGAGTGCAGCCTCTGGCGAATTAGGTTGCGTTCACACTGTGCATTAAAACGCAATAAAACAGCTGAGGAGATTTGCCTAATAACATGGCAGTTAACATTTGCACTTACAAAAAACAAAGTTTACACAATGTCAAAACACAAATATTAACATAGCATTTTGTAAGTGCAAATGTTAACAGTAATGTAGTAAGGCAAATCTCCTCTCCTCAGCTATTGTATTGCATTTCAAAATGCAATGTAAACCTCCCAGTTACAGGAATCTGCCATCCAAATCAAGCATGGATAACCCAGGGACACTTACTTATAGATCCAGGCACCGTACTAATGAGCATGAGGGTGAGCGTTCCCAGGGCCCCTACATGCTGCAGATTCACAGGATGTTATGGTGTGCACTTCCCCCTACCACTGTGGGATGGAATTTCCTGTGTTACGGTGAGATTACATCAAGCAAAGGATAAGAGGAGTGCTAAAGGAGCAGAGGGGATGAGGAGACAGTCTAACAGCCTGTGAATCTGTAGGACAGAGGGGCTCTGGGAACCACCCCCAGTAGCTTTTCATGCGCATCGCATAATTAGAAATGTTGATTTTAAAAAGGGATAACAAAGATAAGAAGATTTCCATGGTCACAGTAAGTGTAAATGGTTTGTTATGCTTGATTTTGATGGTAGACTATCTGTAATTTATGACAACTCATGAAAAATATCGTAACAATAAGGTAGTAAAACTTTCTCTTTAAAGGGTGTCTACCAACAACTAAATAATCCCACAATGAATAACATCATTTATATGTCTCAGTGATCTGTCATATTAGAGAACATTATGCAAATAAGTTTCCCTTGTGTAATTGTTGAAATCCCCCAAGAAGCGGATTTGAATAAATAACAATCTTCCATAAAATGACGCTTGGGTTGAATAAGGAAAGGTATTGACGGAAAAGCTAATATAGTGTCCAAAACAATGGTGTTTGTACTTGTCAGGTGATGGTAGACGCCCTTTAAAACCCGTCAAAAAATCCAATTCCCCCAGCCAGTTTTTCAAGCCAGAAAGGTGCCTGTATATGACTTCCTTTTCCTCATTGGTTTATGGTAAATTATATTCCCCTTCTACCCACTCACTTCCTTATCACTGGATGCAGATTAATTACTTAAACACATGTAGTCATGTTATCAATGGGAAAGGCAGAATGACACAAAGAAGTTAAACATTAACCCCTAGGGGACTCAGCCTCTTTTGGCCTTAAGGACGCGGAACCATTTTTCAAGTCTGCCCTGTGTCACTAGAAGTGGTTATAGCTTTGGAACGCTATGAGATATCCAGGGGATTTTGAGACTGTTTTCTCGTGAGGACTGGCTGTATACTATTGGGGGCAGGCTGGACTGGCTGTATACTATTGGGGGCTGGTTGGCTATATACTGGGCGGGTCTGTGACCAATGCATTTCCCACCCTCGGCTTATACTCGAGTCAATATATTTTCCCAGTTTTTGGTGGTAAAATTAGGGGTCTCGGCTTATACTCGGGTCGGCTTATACTCGAGTAGAGCCGATGCCAGAAGCAGGACGTTATACTACATCCCGGTGCGCTAATCCAGCGTTTAGCTTAGGCAATTAGGACCATCATATATACACACCATCCACAACACCTTCTACAGCACTTAGCAGTACACAATGCATTTACAGGCCTGGACTCCAAATATTGGTGCCCACTGATGATCTGTAAGAGTGGATCTCTGGTCTGCTCCCACTTATTAAAAAATCAAAGCTATGTGCCATAAGTCTAGTGAACATGAGGATGGTAACATGAAACAGGACTGTAACATATTGTTTGTGTATGTATGGTGCTGGTTGAGGGCTGTTGTACGGTTTGATGGGTTCAACTGGGGTATGTACAACTTATAAACACTGCAATACTATGCATACAGATTATTATGACATAGATTCACACTGTGGTCCCTGTAAGGGTGATGTCACACATATTGTTTTAACTGTTTAGAAATTAAATCAAAGCACACTGGGACGTGCCACGGCCCAATCACATATGCGTTTCTATGGAAATGCATCCCATCGCTAACCAGTTACAGATCGAATGCATTTCCATAGTAACACATATGGGATTGGGCCCCTTTATGCTTTGATTCGGTTTCTAAACTGTCAAAGCACTACGTGTGACCGCACCCTTAGGCCCCTTTCACACTTGCGTTTTTCACGCGCTTTTGACCCGCAGAACTTGCATTACACTCTGACCCATTGTAATCAATGGGTCTTTTCAGACTGCATTTTTTTTCACGCACACACACGCTGGTTTTTTTGCATGCTCTACTTTTGCAAGTAACGCGCGTGAAAAAACACACCATACAAGTCTATGGAGATGCATCAAAAACGCATCGCACTCTGAGACACATGCAGGTGCAATGTGTTTTTCACGCATCAATTTCCATAGAAAAGATAGAGCTCAGTCCTGAGTCCTTTCACCCGCATTACCTGCGTGTGTGAAAAACGCATTGAAATTGCATTGAAAATGCGCATGAAAAACTGAGACACTGAACAAACCCTGATCGCACCCTGCTCAAACTCTGCAACACAAGTGTGGAAGGGGCCTTAGAGTTGAACAACCATTTTTTCGTGACCAAAATTTTGTCATGTTCTGTATTTACTGAAGTTGTGCTTTTCAGGATCTCAGCTATCATCACGTGATACCCAGCAGTTTGTTTTGTAGTTCTCTCTACAGCCCGATCATTTATGATGCGTTTTTTCAATGATAATGTAATTAGGCAAATCACCTCTCCTCAGCTGTTGTAATGCGTTTCAAAACGCAATGAAAACACAACCAAAACGCACCGTGTGAACGCGCCCTAAGGTAGTCTTCTTTGTATGCATAAAATGAGCCGCAAAGAAAACTGGGAAGGTATGAAAGTAAGTAGGCTTGGCTCACAGACTCACAGAAAGTCGTGGTGCTACCCACTCCGCACACTATCATATTATGGGTTAGAAAGGGGTTAAGATGCACTGAAATGTTGGAATGGAAAGAAAGTGTTATGCCTTGAAACTGTATGTGTTCACTACAATGCACAGTATTTCAAATGATCACTTGTTTATACACAAGGTACAGAAACTAAAATATATTAATTTAAGAATGAAAGAAGAGGGAAATCTCTAAATGGCTACAGGCAATGTTCTTTCTCTATGGGTCCCTGCATTTACAACAAATATCTACAAGGTAATGGAAAAATTCTGAAAGTTTTCTTAATGCAGACAATTAAGCTGAGGAAATTAAGATGTAAAACCCAGAGGGGTAAGAGATAGAATAGAATAAGTCCTTAGTGGTATCCCCTTCAATGAGCAAGGAATATGTTTGTCCGTTACCTAAGCCTCTAGTCCACACAAGTCTAACAAAACAATATAGCATTTTGTCTGCTATAATGGTGCCCTGAAGCAACCGTGTCCCAGTTAAACCTTCCATTTTTTTCAATTGTGAAATGTCCTAAATAATTAACTCTTACATACTTGGGCATCATCTATGATGGGCAAGGAAAAAAATCTAACTCCGTTTTAGAACCTGACTCAAAAAAATGGAAAGCCAGCAAAGCTACAGCTGGCATCAGGATTCAGGAATATGGTACATCTGGAGAATATGCCTCATTGAGCAGACGTAAAGAGCACCTGTCACCAGGAATGTGATTTTTAGCTCGAAACAGGTTCCAATAGCCTCTGCTATGCCGAGTTTACAAAAGCCTTTCCCAGCATCCTGAATACTGCCACTACCTTATTTCACATTTACTGTATCCTTGCCAGTAGCATGTGGTGCGTCCTTGGGGGGGGCAGCTACAGCCTGTGTCTCCTCATGCATTCTTCCTTTCTTCCACCTTATCCCCCATCCTCTCCTGCCTGCACAATGCACATGACAGGAAGAAGGGAGGGGAGAGGGAGCTGGATGAGTGTGGAGGAGAGGAGGCCAAGACACAGGCTAAGGAGCTATTGGAACCTGTCAACATAAAAAAAATGACATTTGTGGTGACCGGTTCTCTTTAAAGGGAACCTGTCACCACATTTGCACATATACAGCCAGTGACAGGTTCACTATTAACTGAACGACACCCTTCTTTTAGCTAAAAATTGTTTCGCTTACATCCACATAAATCACCTTTTATTTTATATTACCTCGCATCTGAGGCGTGTCCTGCTCATCCGGCCCCTCCAATCTAATACTCCACATGCCTTATGCCTCCTTACTGGTCACAGTTCATGTCAGGTGACCTGCGTGACATCATATCAGGTCCTTTAGCCTCTTAACAATAGCAAACTGTACCCCATGCATGTATCTGACCACATGAAGTCACAGCTGCTGCTATGGACTTCTACTCCTTTCCATCTTCCATGTAATCAAATACATGGTGTACAGTTTGCTATTATTAGAAGGTTAAAGGACCTGCGATGATGTCACTCTGGTCACATGTCATGAATGTAACACGGGCACCGTGTAAAAAAATTTACACTATTTCCCATCTGTACATAGAGTTTAATATGTTTGTAGGTGATTATTAGGAGACAGTTCCTAAGTACAAGGGGCAGTGATTTGAAGGACACAGAGCTGTCAGTCACAATAATGTGGTGTAGTTCACTGCCAGAGAGAAGAGTCAAAGCCACTAGACATGAGTTAGAAAAGTGTCTGTAATTAAGGTACACTGCCCCACTGACTGATAATTTTTGGTGATATGGGGAGGACTTGTAACCCTTTATCAGCAGGCATTGTTAGTCAGGGTGGTCAAAATCTGGTGACAGGTACTCTTTAAAGGTATTATTTTATGTTAAATTGTTATTCCCCATTCACCGGAAATCCGGAAAGAAGATCATCTTATTGTCGGGGTCCTTCTGTTCCATTCAGTGTCTATAGGAGTTCTGGAAATAGCTGAAATGAGAACTGTGGTAAAAATGTAATACCACCAGTTACAAATGATTCATGATAGAGTCTGACAGACATGAGCTGGAGTTAATTCTACAGCTACATCACAAGTAGCAAGTCAATGAAAATCCTCCTTGGATATGCTAGCAGTGGATTTTGGCCTAGTATATGACGGGGATTTTCCAATCAAACCCCATTGTGTGGACATGCCCTTCGATTTATAAGTTGCGGAGATATTTTTTTGAGCTGGCTGTGTTTCTAAATCCATTGAATATGACTACATTTGGATCATGTTGAATAAGACCAAGTTTTACAATGTAGCACACTCTTGTGGAGAAATGCTGCATTACAGCTAAAGAATATGGCCATTGTCCATAATAGTATTTTATAAACTTTACAAAGGACCTACATTTGGCTAAGATCTTTGTTTGTGATGCTACTCCTTTCCCACCTCTATTACTATACTACAAAACATCACAATGTTTCATCAAAATTGAAGGAGGCAAAGCTTTGATATATCTGTGATCAAACAATGCTCATGTCATAAGAAAACAAATTTAGCTTTCATATAGGAGTGTAGATTTGTACCGTGTTAGCCATGGAGAGCAGAAGAGTGAAGAATTCAGGCGATACCTTTTTGAAGCTGAATATATTTGATGGTGAGCTTTCGAGAATACTAGTTCTCTTCGTCAGACATGTTATGCATGAAACAGAAAATTCACAGCATTTTATACATACTAGGCAGGGATCACTAAAGTATATAAAAAAACTTTAACACAACAGATCCCCATCACCACGGGCACAAGTGCTCAGCCAGGTCACCAGAACTGCGTTTTGAACCTTTCATCCTAATGAGAATGACAAACATGAAATGTCACTTCTCTCCAAAGGTCTGTCTTTCTCTCCTGCAAGATCTGTGGACAAAATTATACTCTGCGATGACATGGAGGAATTCTTCAGAAAAATAAGACACAGAGGATATTTCTATGCAACACAGATTTGGAGACAGGACAGTTCAACAGCAAAATAATAAAAAGAGCTTGTATAATGGTCCAGCCATTTTTTTTTTAAATAAGGGAATGGAATAAAAAATAATTTTAAAAAAATAAATAAATGCTGCTGCTTGAACAAGCCATCAGCCACCATCTTATATACAAAGTCCATGGGACTGTAGAGAAGCATTTTCCGGATAACAGACAGAGAGTATCCGGAATTGGTTAATAAAGAGTTAGAGTTGCATGCACTTAGCAGGTGTGATAGGCCTGTCTAAATAAATGGCTTTTTAAAGAACGTTTGAAGTTTTAGGGGTTGGGTATTTTTCTGTCCAGTCTCAACACTGGATTCATACATTAACTGCTCTCACCCTGACGGAACAAAGGGCTATTAGATCATTGAAAGAAAATCAGAATATCATCATAAAACCTGCTGACAAAGGGGGTGCAATAGTCCTAATGAATACTGCTGACTATATCAAGGAAGCGAAGAGACAGCCATTAACCCCATTCATTATAGTAAACTTGAAAGTGACCCCAAAGAGGCCTACAAGAATCAACTAATTGCTATGACCAAGAAGTTTTCAACTGAGATGCAACACAAGTTCAATCTTCTCATCCAAAAGGATCCCATGCCTGTCTGTTTCTATATGCTCCCCAAGAGCCACAAATATGGCAATACAGGAAGGCCAATTATTTCTGATATTGGCACCTTGACAGAAAGCATCTCAGCTTGGGTGAAAAATGTCCTAAAACCCCTTGTCAGAAATACTCCTAGCTACATCCAGGACACTACTGACCTTTTAAATAAACTCTAGGCTGTAGACCCTAATGGTGCAATTCTGGTCACCATGGATGTGGAATCTCTGTACACTAACATTCCCCACAAAGATAGAATAGCAGCATGCCGGGCACAAATGGAGAAGCAACAACCTACCAACAGAACCAACAGAACAATTTGTGCTCACCCACAACTATTTTTCATTTGCAGAGGATCTGTACCTACATCAATGGGATCATGGTGTGCACCACAGCACAGAAGGTGCTTACTTATCTATATTCACCACAAAATCCATGATCTTCCTCCGTTATATTGATGACATTCTGATCATCTGGACTGCAGGTGAGGAGGCCCTGCTTCAATTCCATGAGGGCTACAACTTTCACCCCACCATCAATCTGAAACTAAGCTATTCAGATAAGGAGATACACTTTCTGAATATTACAATACAAATGAAAGAAAGCTGCTTAACCACAACAATATTCCATAAACCAACAGATAGAACAGCCTAACTAAGTAATAACAGCTTCCACCCCAAACATACCAGACAATCATATAGAACCAGGCCATACGCTACAACCGAATCTGTTCAGACAAGACAGAACTGGAAAAACACCTGGGGAAACATGCCGGAGACTCCATCAGCACATGAACTCGCACCGATCTGATATTAAAAATGAAAGGAAAGATCTCCCAGTGGCTGCACATTTCTCCAGAGAGGATCAAACTATAGAGGATTTCAGATTACTATTTTAATGGGACATTTCAAGACACAGAGGGAAATTAAAGAATGGGAGTATAAATTAATGCAGAGATTCAACACCTTACAAAGTGATCTTAACATTCATGCCAGCTTCATGACCTCCTACCTCTGGCCTGGAGGCCACAAGCAGATAAGAGCCATGGCTCTCTTGTCTCGCCTCACAGGTTTTTAGTGTTTTTATTGCCATCCTGTCATAAATAAGATGTCCCTGTATTTATCAATCTGTTGAGGTAAAGTTTCTTGTAATATCCTTGGATGATCACTGCCTAGTGTGCATAAAATGCTGTGAATTTTCGGGATAATGCATAACATCATGTCTGACAAAGAGAACTAGTATTCTTGAAAGCTCACCATCAAATATACTCAGCCTCAAAAAGGCATTGCCCGATTTCTTCACTCTTCTTCTCTTTCATATAAGAGATAGAAGACAGAAAGCTTAAAGGCCTATGGACCAAATCCAGGCACACCGAGGAACTAGAGATGGCCACAGAGATGCCCCTACAAGATGTGTCTCTGATCACAGATATCGACCACGGTAAATGATTAGTAAAGAGTATTTTTTATTTTATTAACATATTTATTAAAATGCGATTTGTATGCTTGTTTTTTTCTCAAGATGTAGATGCACCTCAGCAGCCAGTAAGTCTGTATGATGAAACAGGGGTTTCTGCTGTCCTACCCCTTTACCAGTAAGTATATCTATGCCCATCTTAGGCAGCAGAAAGGTCTTGCATCCCCCCCCCCCCCCCAGTATGTTCTTTTTCTATAGTAGGATATCACTCCAAGACTAGTGACAAGGCGGTATTTTTAAAATATAATTTTTTAGCAGATGTAATAGCAGGTCCCACCTTATGATACCGCTAACCCCCCCCCCAATATTAGACACCTCTTTTCTTTGTTCTCAGTAAAAGCTGCAGCTAGTTGGCACAATTCATCCAGCAGCATTGACAGCAATGCTCCACACACTGTCTAGTAGCAGTAAGCATGGTCTGCCTGCATACACTAACAAGCTCTGGTTACACAGGAAAAGGGATCTACATTGTATTTCAATCTCTGATAACAGCCCTAGTGATGGCCTCAGCAGATTATGTGGTTTAAAGCATTCATCACTGGGTGTAAGCACGCAACTGCCCAGTTCATGAAGAGAAGGGAGGAAAAAGCAGTCATTATAGCTATAATTATTTAAATAGCACGTTGCAGCTATTCCTTCTCTTTCATAAGACTATAAATGGGGTGTAAGGACATCCACCTTCTTCATCAAGAAATAGTACTACAATCTTAAAAGGCCTGAAGAATGTATGCATAACTGAAGAATAATTCCACCCAACACACTTTCTGTCACACATTTCAGGGTCAGGGCAAAGAGGGAACTTAATACAGGATGTAAATACAGGTGAGTAATATTTGGGTGCAGTTTCTGGACTACACCCAAAGACATTATTACCCGCTGATAACGATAGCAAGAGTTCACGTGTGATTGCAATGCTGTATATAAAACTTACTGTCACATTGAAACCAATAAACAAGCAATGACAGAACTAGGAATATAATAGGTTCATATGGGCAGGTATGCAGCAAAAGGAAACCTTTTCAAAGCAACACACCCTAAGGTGACAGGCACCAGATATGAATCTACTTCATCCAGAATTATCTAAACCATCCGTATTCAATGAGGAAGCACTTTTTATAGCCAAAATTCTGATTTACATAGTTGCATAAGCAAATAAATTGTAGTTTTACAAGGAAACTCTCATAGAGTAAGTCCCCACTTCATACTCCCCAGATTCCTATCCTACTAAATGAGGTATTATGAAGTTATGTTGCAGCTGAGTGGTGTACAATGAGGTTCTAAAGCAGGTGAGGGGTGTACTATGAGGTTCTGAGGTAGCTGAGGGGCATACATTGGAGAGGGGGATCCTGTCAGTGATAAGAGGGTTTAAACTGAGGGCCAGGTCCAGTGTGCTGTTTACTGGCAAATCTCTTACAAGCATAACAGGGTAAAGGGCTAGAAGCTAAGGTGCCACTGAAAGAAATTTGTGTCAGCAAAGTTAAAGAAATATGCATGTGTCAAGTAATATTTTCAGGAAGAAGAACTTTTTAGCCAAAATTCTGACTTACATAGATGCATACGCAAATAAATTATAGTTTTACAAGGAAACTCCCATAGAGTCACTGCGTCACTAGATTCTCCCCAATCCTACAAAATGAGATATTATGTATTATGTAGCAGCTGAGGGGCGTACAACGAGGTTCTGTGGCAGCTGAGGTGCATAATTTGGAGATGGAGATCCTTTCGGTGATAAGAGGGCCTAAACTGAGGACAAGGGCCAGTCAACTGGTTACTGGTCAACTTCCGCAATCAGTGCCAGCACTGACTGGGGCAGTTAGAGACGAGCATCAGCTGTGTACGTAGAGAGGTTATCCATGATTTCTCTCCATACACACCCAAGCAGCAACACAACGTTATAGCACATCATGAAGAGCAAAGGGTTAATAATAACATTTGACATTTAAATAAAGCTGCAGAAAAACAACAGACTCAAATGCCAGATTTAACACAGTCTTTGACATCCTTTGATAAATCACCCCCATATTTTTCACTCACCTTCCTTTGCTCTTTGCGCTGGACATGTTTGTCGTCATCCTGCCAATACGCATCCTCCAGGTCCTGCTGACGTTTTGCATCAGCTACAGCCTTTGCCTCAGCCTTCCTGGCACGGGCAGCAGCAGACTTGGTATTTTCACCCTGGAACTTTTTGGGCATCCCTTAGCTTAAAATAAAGGCATTGTGATTATTAAATAGAATGAGTAGTTGAAAGGGTTTTTCTGGACCAAAAATATTGATGACCTACTCTGCAACAAAAAATGGGGTTTACTTCCTCTACTGTCTAAACCCAACAGTCATATGTGGAGCACACATTATCAATATTTTTAGCCTGGAACACGGGGGGGCTCGTGTTTGGTTTTTAGAGAATCATAGTTGTGGCTGTTAGTGTGTAGGGTTGCTGCAGAGATCCACTATTCCAGACAATACGATTGAGTAGCTACTCATCCTGTGATATTTACATACGAAAAATAGCAGCCCAACATGTGAAATTTTAAAACAGTTGAGTGTGATTATTTAATAAAAGTTAAGTTTTAGGCCTGACCAATAAGGCTTTTTTTGTGTCTTATGACAGTTTTGAAAATAAAGTATATGTTGCCTTGGCAGTCCTAAAGGGCTATCACTGGAGGAACAACCATTTTAAGGAATCTGTAAAATTAGTTTACTATAGTACCAGGCTGCAATAATCAGCTGTAAGGTGTCTGTAATGAAGCTTTATTGATAATTCTTGGCCCCATTACAGCAAAAAATTTTGAAACTCCAATTGTCACTGGGGCAAAACAATTTTTTGGTCTAGATCTATAATGATAAAATACACAGTTTCGATATACATACAAATTCAACTTAAGAACAAACCTATGGAACCTATCTTGTACGTAACCCAGGGACTGCCTGTATTTTGATAGAAACGTTAGCATTTTATTATGCATTTTGTGTATTAAATGCTTCTTTGTGCTTTGATACAGGGCAGTAACAAAACAAATCATTTCCTCATTTTAAGGCAAAAATAGAAAATGCTGCATATGAAATCTATAAAACTAAGAGTCTGAATGAACCTCACTGCAGCTACATTTGTACAATCCAAAACTTGTGGAAGAGACATTGGCACCAGTCAGGGGACTATATTCTAACAATGGTTTATCTCTGAACAACTTATTACAGGCAACTCGGCTCTACTTGCTTCTATGAAACCTGAGCTACATATAATCTATAGCCCATCGCTGCTCTTTATGTATAACATGGGCAGATGACAACCATCGCTTGCCTCACAGGAGGCACACTGGGCTCCCACTACATTATAACGGAATTCACACTATGGCTCCACTGCCCAGCAGCCTCCAAACCCCATAAATCCCCAACGACCACAGTTACACACCCGGGACTCCTGCTTCCGCCCCCACCACGGGTCGCGTTGTAACGTCACTAGTCAGCGACTAGGCCGGTTGTAGACGCGCTACTTCCGGTGTTGGCAGATGCGCGCGCTCTCGCTGCTCGGTGTCGCGCAGCAATGGTTCCGTCCTAATCTGTCACATCTGCATTTTCATGTCCAGCCATAGTGATACTACAACATTCCATCTGTGGCAGTTTGGTTATTATGCGCTATGGCCGGGTAACTCACATCTTCGCACATGTTCTCCCCGGTGGTTTCTACCATGTTTGATGGTAAAAAAAAAAGTGTATTGGTATTCTCATATTATGAGTATGAAAAACCCCAGGGCTGAGAGTGAGAAATAAAAAAACACCTATTACCTTTCTTCTATTTCTGCGTCGCTTTGTGCTCCTGGCTTTTCTTTCTGCTGGTCAGAAGTGTGTTTTTCCTTTTTATCACACCTTTAGGTCTTTAGTGATTTACCGCATTTTAGAACTAAAATTTGCAGCTGCTTTCTTACACCTGACAACAGCTGGTATGCATTTGCAACTTTAACATCTGGAACCTGGTGATGACTCCGGGAATACACAGAAAACTGTGAAGGGAGGTTGTCTTAGGAGAAAAACCTACTTTAACCCCTTCACGCTCACTGACTGATATATCCATCAGCGAGCTGTGAAGCCCTCTTTATACGGACAAGGGATTTGCTGCGTTTTGCCGCAAACACGCATCACTAACACCTGTGGTTGCTGCTAGCACCGATTGCGGGTGTCCACCCCTTCATTGATGCCAGCTGCATTTAAAAGACAGCGTCGCATGGGCGACACCATTTATGTTGAGATCGCTGCTCCCCCTGATGTCACCAGTTGCCAATACAGCCGTGGGTCCTCTTCAGACCTGAGGTCTGGTTTCTGAAGTTTCGTTACGATGAGCCAGTGGACCATATGTTATTAAGTACTTTCCTTAGTCCATTTTTGGAAGAGCAACTGCCCTTTTGTGTCCCCCATTGGGGTTCGTATTCAGGGTCAAATCTGGGTACTGAACCAAATCAGACACACAAACATAGCCCACAAATTGCTCATCCCTATACTACCTCCACTATTAACCAATTTGATGGTGGTGTAGGGTCAACAGGTGGCATCCTTGTTTTGTTCTCCCAGATTTGGGAGAATCCCCAGGGGACAATGAGGTGTTGCTGACCTCAGTCTTCCAGTCATAATGGCTTTAGACCCTATATCTGGAATAGCGCTGCCTATTGTTATCATATGAAGGCTGTTTATCCGATAATCTTTATTAGGACCATTGCAGGCATGTATGGTTTAGTACTCCTTGTCCACCTTTACATTGTCACAAGTCGCATCAAGTTGCACATTCCAACACTGGGAGAACCTGAATTCTGACAGGCCCACTTATTAGAGCAGATGTAAAAAATGTTTCCACCCAAAAAGGTTTTTGTTTTGCAAAGTAATAAAAACTATAAATCGGTATTGCTGCACTCAATTTGACCCAAAGAAAAAAAAAATATGTTTTATATTATTTATGTTGCATGATAAATAAAGAAAATAAAAATAAATAAAGTTTGTAGATGGCAGTGATAAAAACGTGCATAGGCTGACACTGCTTTTACCCTACAATACGCTAGTATTGCAGAGTATTATCATGAACAATCAGATGATTGCTTGTTTATGTCCCATGGTGGAACTAATAAAAAAGTTTAAAAAAAAATGTTATTGAATAAAAAAATAAAAGCAATAAATCAATAAAAATAATCCCCATAACATATAAAGAGATATATAACACAAAAAAGTCTAAAGCATAACACAAACCCCACATGATATAGTATCACCGCGTCCGTAACAACCCGTAGAATAAAAGTAAATAATTATTAAAATGCAACAATAGGTGATCAACAGTGGCGTACCGTCCGCGGGCGCCATTGAGACCGGGCCCATTGGACGGGGGTGGCCCGGGCCGGGTCTATCACTATTGCCTCTATCTGTCATACTATACTATATACATACTATATCTGTGTGTGTGTGTGTGGGGGGGAATTACCATATTTTATGTGTGGGGGGGGGGGGACATTACTATATCATCTATTACAATGTGCAAATCGAACATTGTAATAGGGTTAAAATCAGACAGCCTCCGATCTTTGTATAAATGTAATTAGGACATAATTTTTATTCCTGTGATATTATACTGTCAGTGACTGTGGTGTTTTTAGAGGCAGCCCTTTAGTGCAGTCATTTTTTGGCGCTGTATAGTAATGTGCAGTTTTTCGCAGCTGGTATATATTTATGTATATGTGATATATTCATTACTGCAATATTATTAGTATTGTACAGCTATATGGATATATATATATATATATATATCGAGTATAAGCCTAGTTTTTCAGCACAAAAAATGTGCTGAAAAACCCAAACTCGGCTTATACTCGAGTCAAAAAAATAAATATATCTAAACTCACCTTTCCGGCGACCCCTGTATATCTTCTGTGCGATCTGTCCGGCAGCGGCAGCAGGCTATATACACTGGGGCAGGGTCTGGCAGGCTATATACACTGGGGCAGGGTCTGGCAGGCTATATACACTGGGGCAGGGTCTGGCAGGCTATATACTGGGAAGGCTGTGACCAATGCATTTCCCATTTCCTTATACTCGAGTCAATAGGTTTTCCTAGTATTTTGTGGTAAAATTAGGGGCCTCGGCTTATACTCGGGTCAGCTTATACTCGAGTATATACGGTAATATATATTTATGTGCAACTGAATTTCAGTGTTTCATATGGCGTAGCGTAAATATAGCGTGTGTAGAGTTTATATGGGGCAGTGTTAATATGTGTTTATGTGTGTTATTCACATATAGTGTATGTGTGCTTATGTCTGTAGAGTGTATATATGAAATATGTGTATTTTGAAGTATAATGTGCGTGATAGGGCAGGCAGGGAGTGTTTAGGTATCTGGGGTCCCTGATTCTAAGTCCGCACCGGGGCCCGCTGGGGTCTTGTTACGCCACTGGTGATCAAAAAATCGTGCTCCAGAATGATACAACAAGTCACGCAAAAAAACAAGCCATGAACCAGCTCTGTAGCCAAAAAAGTAAAAATGTTATGCCACTTGGAAGATGGAGATGCAAAAATGATTAGGGTTTTATTTGGCAAATTTAGTAAAACTTAAAAAAAAATATTCATGTCTGGTATCCTCGTAATCGTATTGACCCATAGAATAAAGATAACATGATTATTAGTCTATACGGTGAACACCAAAAAAGAATCCAGTACAGTATTGATGCTTTTCTACTCCTGACCTAAAAACAAAGTTCCTACATTTTCAACAATAGGGGATATCAACCCCAAAACGGTAACACTGGAAAAAGCATCTCATCCCGCAAAAAAAATGCCATCACATGGCCCCAATAATGAAAAAGCGGAAATTTTATAGCCTACAAAAGGGGCCAATGAGAAAACTAAAATCCTGGCAGCTGCAGGACGCTCCTTCCCTTCTGCGTTTCGCTGTGCGCCCATAAAACAAGTAACGGCCACATGGGTTTGGTATTAAGTCACAAAATAGACAATTACAAAAAAAATAACCTTTGACACCCATAGAGTGGGTAGTTTTTCATTTAATGGGTTAGATGAGGTGGTTTTCCGAGTGTAGGAAGCAATTAATAAAGATTATTAAATGTATAGGGCTAGTGAGTTATTACAAAGAGGCAATTATAGAAAATATTTGCACCTATAAAATCGGACATTCACCATTACAGACAATTTACATTCTTTTTGCATTGGAGCTTTTACATTGCATTAGCGTCATAGTTCTAATAAGAGGTATAGAAGGGCTGTAGTAAATAACTTATTGTAGAACCATGCAAGAAAAAAATTGTTATGAAAAAGCTTTTATTGAGGTTTCAAACAGAATACAGTACTAAAGCCAATATGACAATCGAAAAATAATTATAGAATCCATCTTAAGAATTACAGATTATTTACAAAAAGTTTAAGACCAAGATGGAGACAATATAATAAAACATTTACACTTAATACAGTGAAGTAGCTCTGTGTTTGGAGGTCTGGATTATAAGACTTAATGGCTATACACAGTCTTTGCACCTTAGAAGCCTTTGTATACACCACATAGTTATCACTTTTTTTCTTCATAAAAAAAAAGCAAACTTAGATATGCTAAGGATTTAAAAGGGTTGTTCAGGAACAGAAATATTAAGACATATGGCTCGGGAGTGGGGTTAGTTTGTCACCTTTTTCACCACTACTGTTAATCTGCAGGAGCACTGGAGATGTGTGTATGCATTCCTTTTCACACCCCGAAAACCCCTTTAAGTATTCAGCACATGTGACACAGTAACGAATGCTATCTAATGTAGTACAGACTGCGTAGTCATAAAACGTAAACTTAAAATGTTGTCACAGCCTCTATTATCAAAGTGGTGCACAGCGTGTGATAGATTTGGCACATCAGGCACTTCTTTAGTCTTTATCATGGTTGACTTCGCTTGACACTATACAAAAGACTATAAATTGAAGCATTCCTTTACCTTCACCAAACTAAGCAAAAACCAGTAGTCCACTGTGTGTATTTGAATCTAGTCATTATGTGACTAGTAATCTTCCCAATAGCTTTCCTCTCTATCTGCAAATCTGCTGTCCATTCTGAGCAGTTGGGTGGAGACCTAGTTGCTGTAACTTTCTGCTCCATCTCACTTGCAGAGATTCTACATAATCTGACACCCCCTGAAAAGCAGATTATGTACATTGACTCTTAGCATCCTCCCTCCTATAGAAGCACCTTGCTCTGAAAAAATATATTTTAAAGTTTATTGTATTAACTACTAATTTCTGCAAAGTTTGTTGAACGGTTAGTGACCACTGAAGTTGCAGTGTACTTTATAAGGTGCCCTCCAGGCTACTGCATCCATTGCTATGTCTGGTGACCTACAAACATTGCTCCACAGTGGAGGGTTCCTTTTAAAAATGTGGCACATGTGGGCTCAGTATTCTGACCCATTTTAAGTGTTGTGTATTTTCTTTGGTCACTGATTGTGTTTTACATTCTAATTGCAGCAGATAAATAAAAATAGCTTCCTTCTCTACTACAGAAATTGCACTGATAAACCTAATTTTGCATGGAGTAAATAGCAAGTATAGCCGCTCTTCCTTCAGTTCACACATTTTTTGTGTGGTGGTTGTTTTGTATACTTGATTTTCCTAGTGTTCACTGAAATGTTTACAGATTCTATTTAATCACCTTACCCATTATGAATAGAGATTAGGGCCCTTTTGGAAACTAGTGCAACATTAGAACAGTACCATGTGCCTAAAGCCTGCAATGCATGTAAACTATCCCTTTCACGACTTTCTGTAATTTTGGTGCATTTCCTTGAAAAAAAAAAAAAAATATATATATATATATACCAGTATGTGTAAATCTATAAATGTAAAGTAAGTGTGTATGTACATTTGATGTTGAGTTGACGTGAGTTTTTTTTCCCCTAAGAGTAAATGTTTTTCCCTATCCTTTGGATAAAGGATAACAGGTTGATTGGTGAGGATCGATTGCTGGGACCCCCACGAAAACAATCTAGTTTACATACTCTGCTCCATTCATTGCCGAAACTGCTGTTGATAGCTTAGTATAGTACTTTGCCATCTTCAACCATTCCATACATAAACATTGGAGGGGCAGACCTCATGCTCAATCTGATGCTATATCCCTTATTCAAATTTTACTTTACAAAAAAACCTTTAAACTGGCCTTACAGATTAGACGGTCAACAAAATCCACCAACTGGTCAACCGTCTAATTTGTTTTGGGGTCCTTTGACCTGAAGTCAGATGTTGGGTAAGATAAGAATCATGCCAGACCATTTTGTTTTTAGGGAGATCATCCAATGCTTAAAGCTTTTACCATTAAAATTCAACATACTTCAGCATGCACATGTATGGGTGGTTAGGAGAGATGGGTGCCCAACAAACAAATGTTTGACAACTATCTAAATTGTATGGCCTTGATAAGAGTGTAGTAAGGCACTCTTTAGAGCCAACTGCTTTGCTGACACAACTATACACATTTCAGTTCATACTAGACTGTTAAGAGTTACCTGACATGTTCAATGACAACAGGTGAGACATGTTCAATGACAACAGGTGATACATCTTTCTTAAAACACACTGAGAACATTCCAAGTTACCATCAGTTTACATTTTTAAAAACAGTTGACATCTTTCCAGACAAGGGTCATGTATTATTGGTTAGCAAAACATTTCGCCTTATAAATGTTCATTGTAGTTGAAATCACCCATTTTCATCCACATTTTTAATGCACATGGGTTGCTTTAGTGGAAATCACAAATATGACTCTCTGTCAACTTTGTTTTGAGGCTGAAAAGTAAAGCAACTTTTTTCTGTGATGTTCTTTGAATTTTCCTTCTGAGAAGAGATGGGATCTACTTTTAACATGAAGTGATTGTTCTCAGCATCTGGGAAGTTGGGGTTAGGCTGAAATATGAAACAGTGGAAATTATTGACTTTTTGAGAGATGATAAAGATTCAAACGCAACAAACAACATCACCCAGTATATAACTGCTATAGCCAGTTTCTAAAATCTACACAAAGAATAAAAGTATGGTGAAACAGGCCCCTGTTTAGTTTTCACCATAACTAGGGACCTTATTGCTGGTTTCTCCAGAGAAATGCACACTGCTGAATAGGAGCATATGCGCTATAAGGGCTCATTCACACTGCCGTCTGCAGGGACGTACATGCGGCCGCATATACGTCCCCATAGACGGCAATGGTGGTACGGTGCCACCGTTCCACTCCGCACACCAGCAAAAGATAGAGCATACTCTATCTTTTGCCTGGTGTGCGACCGTGCGCCGCTGTTTCCTATGGAGGGAAGAGGGGCCACCTCCTCCTCCACTCCAGCACACAGTGGTATCCCCGCACGGTGGGCATACCGCGTGTGAATAGGCCTAAAACAGCTGAAGTGGTTTGGTTTAGAACCTGCCTCACTCATTAGGATTTCACCAAATGTTTCATTAGTACCAATATCACTGTACAGTTAACAGATTTATTTTAAGGGTGAAATGCCTAAAATAAGTCTATTAATAAGCCTAAAATGTCTATTATTGTATAATAAATTATTTAAACTAGCTATGTGTGGCTGTAATCATTTTCAGATCTTGTTGTACTCTATATTAGTTTAAAGCAAGAATAGTACTGCAGAATACAGCAAATGCATGTCCATTAGTAATCCTATATCCAAATTGTGAACAAAGTTTAGCATACCTTCTTGGCCTCTATTGGCATCTCTGTTGCTTTTAATGTTGGTACTGTTACTAGATCCCACCACAGCAAGCCATGAGCTAAGGTCTCTCTCTTGGTAGGTCCTATATTACACAGAATGAATTATCATTGCTCATGTTACCTGAACGTTCAACAAAAGATGTTCAAATTGCCACGTTACCTGTTATATAGCTGACAATAAGTCCACTTATTATTGTGCTAAAGGTGCCCAAGGCACCATAATACAGGTAAGACAAAGAGTAGAATTCATCTGCAATGATTGTCCTGTCCAGGGAGATAACAATATTACACAAAATTCACACTTCAGATAACTATAATTTTTCAGGTCAATACAGGAATAAATATCCAAATTATATAGGATATTCAGTATTCATTGAAAATGACACCAGACTACTGTATTTCTAGATGACATCATTCAGAAGTTATATCTATTTATAACTAGGGACTAGATTATATTTCATCCCTTCTGCTAGGGCTTATGTATCATTGTATAAAAAAAGAGGCCTTGTAAGAGAACATGTGGCACAAAGTTCATGCTATCATTAACCCCTTAACGCCGAAGCCACTTTTCACCTTCCTGACACGGCCCATTTTTTCAAATCTGCCCTGTGTCACTATAAGTGGTTATAACTTTGGAACACTAACATATCCAAGTGATTTTAAAATTGTTTTCTCTTGACACATTGTACTTCATGTTAGTTGAAAAATTTTGGTGGTATGTTTTTTATTTATTTATGAGAAAATCAGATATTTGGTGAAAATTTGGAAAAATTCTCGATTTTCAAACTTCAAAATGTTCAACTTTTTCCACACATAGTCATAACAGCAAAAATACTTAATAACTAACATTCACTGAATGTCTACTTTATGTGGACATAGTTTTTTATGCATAGTCTTATTTTTGAAGGATGTTATGGGCTTTTGAACGTGCGATTTTTTACATTTTCATAAAAAACGCAAAATACTGTTATTGAAGGACCTGCTCAGGTTTCAAGTCACCTTGAGAGGCCTAAATAAAAGTAACAACACCCCATATGTGGTGGTAACCTGCTGTATGGGCACACGCCAGGGCATCGAAGGGAAGCTGCACCATTCAGAGCAGATTATGCATTGTCACTTTTTAATGGCTATAGAATCTTTATTCTTTTGGCAATTTGGACATAAAAGGGCTTATTTTTTGCGACATGAGATGCACTTTACAAATATTTCATTTTAGTGGGTCATTAGCTCATTGATGAGATTTTATTAACTCTTGAATGTATGGGTGAAAAGAAAATTGTCAGTTTTGGTTTCCTTTCATTTTGTATTTTTTGGAGGTCGTACATGGTACACTAAAAATACAGATCACTATGATTACGGTGATACCTCATTTATATAGTTTTTCATTTATTTTTACAATTTTACTGGAAAAAACGAATATAGAGGAAATCTCATTTGTTTTTGCATCACCATCTTTTTTCGGAAATGTAACTTTAATATTTTTTTGTTGACAGAGCTAGTTTAGGGTGTATTTTTTACGTGTTGGGTTTCAATTGGTACCATTTTGGCGCACATAACTTTTTTGATCACTTTTTAAGAACATTTTTGTGAAGAGATTTTATGAAAAATGTACATTTTTGGTGAGCTTTTCGTGTTTTGTTCTTACGGCGTTCACCGAGTGGGCCCAATAATGTTTCTGAGTTATTGTACGGATTGTTACGGACGTGTCAATACCAAATATGTAGGGTTTTTTGGCGATTTTGTGTTTTTTTTTAACTTTATTACAAGTGTATAGGGAATGTTTGTGTTTAGGGGACTTAAACTTTATTTAATTAATTCTTTTTATTAAAAAATGTTTTTACTTAATGTTTTTAACTGGTTTTATTTACTTTTACAGGTTAGCTTGAACAAGCGAACAAATCTCCGATTGTGGGTGTTGGCTATAATATAGGAGCCGGGGCCAGAAGTTTGACGTAATAGTACTGCATTTTACAGGAACGCACCTCCCGCGATGCAGTACTATTACGTCAAATGTTGGGAAGGGGTTAAAGGGTCAGGCCAGGACAGTGGCAAAAAAATTCTATGTGCTCTCCTTGACATCACTCCTGTCCTGTTCCACTACCAGTGATTGGCCAAGGCATTCACATGAAACTGAAATAATTCCTGATCACCCTGGATCATAAACTAGATAAATCTTGGCTGTGAAAAATGTGAACATCATTGCATCCTTTGGTATTTAATTTTCACAGATCCTCATAAACCATAGCCTGGGAATGAAAAATGGTTCTAACTAGGTCATGCTCTACTATTTAACGTAACAGGCTCATGGTCAGCTGAAAAGTTTTTTAAAAGGATAGCAGTTAGTGTAGACGCGTGCTGTCCATTCGAAACTGTTATGTGCATATAGCATAATGCCCTGCAATCAGAGTTGTTTTTTGCCTTTCCAGGAAAATCCTCTTAACGACAGGTCACTTCAATTGATGATCATTTTATTTAGACCAAGGACTGCTTAAAATAAATGCCTTATACATTGTATAAGTTGTTCTTTTTAGTTCATACTTTAAAATGGAAAATCATTTTTTTTGATTAAAGAGCAAAACTCCTAGATGAAATCTTGCTAGTGTGTACAGTGGACTACAAATTTTAACCATGTATTTACACTCACCTGGGCAGTGAAGCTGTAATGTTTCTTGGTGGAGGCATCCCATATATGATACCTTGACTGGAATTATAGATAGGACAGCTTTCTGCATATGTGGGAAGCACTCCCATTATCTCTGAAGTTGGTGGATAAAGTGTACCACCAACTGCCACCCAGAGGGATAGGCTAATGCCCACGATAAGGCCTGAGAACACACCCTAAAAAGGAAATAAACAAGGACAACAATGATGGTGGTACAGTATGAAAAACTACACATAAACAAATTATACTATTATGATTCTGATCAAATTAAGAAAAATTACAGCGAAACTACATTTTTCTATATTTGATTTTAAGCAAACCTCTTCGCAAAATTAACAAGCATATAAGTTTGGATCTAAAAACAAGATGGGGTTTCAGAGGGACTCTGTCGCAATAGAATTACATGCAAAGTTTAGAAGATTGATAGATATTTTTCACCATAACTTTACATTTATTTATAAGAATACAAAATGCTAACTGGCATATCACTGTGATTATCAATTATCAGTTATGTTAAAATTATATGGGTCCCATACATTTATAAGTAAAATAACTCATACTAGTCAAATGGGTCTTATCTGTTACTTTGAGGGCTTTTTTGTGTGCTGTATGAAAACAAAAGATTAGTGTGACCCCTTTGCTATTGGAGAGGATCATATTTAAAGGGCATCTACCCCGAGGATGAAAGACTGTATGTAAATAAGACTGAGGGTCTCCATGCTCCATTACCACCTACAGTCCTTCATCCTGGTGGTAGATGCCCTTTAAAAAAATGTTGCAATGAAATGAGGTATGCCAATAAGAATTTGGCACTTGGTGAATATGGTTTCTCATGCAGAAAAAGAGGGACCAAAAACATTTATTTAAAAAAAAAGTGCTTATCAAGTGACTTTATATTTACTGATAGTTGGTTAGATTAGTAATCATGTCCGATAATGACAAATGATAGTGCTAAATTATGATATGCAATTGCAAGCCGTGCACAGCTCTTTACAATGGCAATTTCATGCCAGGTAGTCATTACCCTGAGCGTGGTAATAACTACCTAGGAAATCAATAACACTGAACTGGTACAGAAGTTTACCATCAGCTGTCTACTGCTTAATAAAAATAAGTTATTAATTGCATTCACGAGATCCTGATGTCTGCTTTAATCAGAGCTAGTGGTATATTTACAGTAGGGATTTCATGGTGGATTATTACTAATTATCGCAAGAGACAACTATGGCATTCCTCAATTAAAATTGTGTAGCGCTTCAAGCTAATTCTTGCTGCCAAGATTCCAACTATTTGTTGGAGGTCCCAACGACTCGACACCATGGTGGACATTTACTATGCCCTGTCCACCAGTTTTCTTTTTGTTGTTTCCTTACTGTTAAAGTGGGTTGGGCTAGTGCATGGAGAGGAGCTGGCCAGGACGTTGATGACCTATCTTGCCCCATTTACTAGAAAACCGTCAGAAATGACATCTAAAATCTCTGGCAGGTATAACCAGCTGGAGATTTCATTCAGGCAGTGGAGAACACCTCTAGTATACAATAGTCTTAATAAATTACTGCAAATGTGAGCAATTTAGTGTCAAGAATGACAAATAGAGATGTCCAATGTAATTTTATCTGTAATGCATAGGAAAAATATACTAGCCGACAAGGTTTTCTTGTCAAGTATGTACTACATGTTTACTATAATAATATATACATGGAATCTTTATTCAATATGCAAAGACATACAGTAGTGTTGCATGAAGATGTGAACATTCCCAGCATAAAAGCCCCAAGTAGTGGGCCACTGATCACTCCCATCACTGTAAACGAGCCCTGAGTAAAATAGAAGAATTAATAGTCAGGATTATGAAGTACATAAGGGAAGAGTTGTAGTATCTTTTGAATGTGTTGGGTATACTGATACCTGTAGAACTCCACCTCCTAGCAATGATGATAAAGCGGCTACTATAATACACGAACATCCATATAACAGGGCTAAGAAAGAAAACAGAGAGTCGCTTATTTACAGTCACCTGCAGTGTAATCTTGTTTTAATACAAGTGGATTTCTATTAAACGTTACCACTGTAGAACGTTTAATAAGAAAGCTGCTTAAGCCTTTCGCATCCACACAAAGTTTGACTTTGCTCTCCTAGTGGGCATGACAATTTTTTTTTCCTCAGTGTACATTGCTTCTATTGTAATGGGTTTTGGTACATTTTTAAGGGACAAAATGTTCCCAGTGTTAAGAGGATTACATTTATATCTGTTCCTGTAACAAAATATTATTCTATTCACAAAAGAATTCTCCAAAATAAATTTAACCCCCTTAAGAATCTAGTTTTTAGCAATTTTTCACTTCCATTTGGAATTGTCTCGGTTGAAAAAAAATATACTCCCTTTTAACGTTGTAGCCCTTTTCTGCTTTATAATACAGCATGCACTTGACCTTTACGGAGCAGGCTCAGGTTTAACATTAAAAGGTTAATATTGGATGCAATGTACTGGGAAATGGAATTGACCAAAGTACACAAAGTACATTTTTGAACATGCTTTGTTTTAACAGCTTTCCCTTCGCAGTAATAAGACATCATCTTTATTCTTTGAGTCAGTATGATACACATTTTTAATTTTGATTTTCATTAAATTAAAATCAGATTTTCGTATCAACACATTCTGAACATGTCAGTATTATGCGCTATATATATTGGATTACTGAGTAAGCCTTGAAATGCTCGTTCGCCTTTGAAGGGTTCATGGTTAGGGATTGGAGTTCAGTCATAGACAATAGCAGGGCATCTGCCGCATAAACTCAATCTTTTAAGAAAACCTTCCACTAGGATGAAGGACTACAAACCAAGCACACTGACTTTCTAAAGTATGCCCCATCTGGCAGGATCTTCTGTTTTTTTTAGGTTCTTATGCCCTTGTTTTTACAAAAACAGGCCTTAAAATGTATGCAATCAATGTATCATTTCAATGGGCTGTAGGATGCCTGATGAACAGGGGCGCACCACCCATGCATTGCCAGCTGGTTCAAGTGGGTGAGAGGGCTGTATTTGTTTGTAATACATTACAGTCTGCGGCCAAGGAGCTTAAATGCAAAAAATAAAAAAACATGACTTAGTGTGTACGCGCTGGCAGGGTGCTGCCAGGAACAGAAGACGACAGAGCCGCAGAGAAAAGAAGCCGGCGGTACTTATATAGAGTTTTTTTTTTAAGGGGGGCCGCTTTGGATAATTCATTAATGGGGGAGGAAGTGAGGGGGGATTAAGATATTAAGCTGTGGCCCTTTCATTACAGGGGGGTCTCTGCAGTGGCCACTTCATTAAAGAGGGGGGCTCTGCAGGGGCCATTTCATTAAAGGGGGCTTTGCAGTGGCCATTTTTATTCAAGGGGGGCTCAACAGTGGCCATTTCATTAAAGTGTGCTCTGCAGTGGCCATTTCATTAAAGTAGGGCTCTGCAGTGGACATTTCATTAATGGGGGCTCTGTAGTGGTCATTTCATTAAAGGAGGGCTCTGCAGTGGCCATTTCATCAAAGAGGGGGGGCTATGCAGTGGCTATTTCATCAAATAGGGGGGGGCTCTGTAGTGGTCATTTCATTAAAGGAGAGCTCTGCAGTGGCCATTAAGTTAAAAAGGGGGCACTGCAGTGGCCATTTCATCAAAGAGGGGGGTCTGCGGTGGTCATTTCATTAAAGGGGGGCTCGGCAGTGGCCATTTCATTAAAGGGGGGGCTCAGCATGGGCCATTTCATTAAAAGTAGGCTCTGTAGTGGACATTTCATCAATGAGGTGCGGCTGCTGCAAATTTTATACTGGGGCCAAGGGGGCAGTGTGGGCTATATACTTGGGCCAAGGAGGCTGGCAAACTATATACTTCAGCACGACTCTGACCAATGCATTTCCCACCCTAGGCTTATACTTCAGTCAATAGGTTTTCACAGTTTTTGTGTGAAAATTGGGTAGCATGGCACCTATATTCATTTATTTTATCATTATAGGAAACATGTCACCAGATTTTCACTAATAAAGCTAATAACAAGTTCCTATAGAACTATGCTAACTAATACACACGCTGTTTAGCTTACTTACTTAACCTCTTCACGCTCAGCGTCCGATATATCGGACGCTGAGCTCAATGACTTAGCGCTCAGCGTCTGATATATCGGACGCTGAGCTGATGCCGGTTCAGCTCAAGATCTGAGCCGAACCGGCATTGGGAAAGACGGGGTGCCGGCTGTGACTGATAGCCGGCACCCCAGTGTAACACCCGCGATCGGAGTTGTCTCCGATCGCGGGTGCTTAACCCGTTAAATGCCGCGGTCATCGCGACCGCGGCATCTAACATGTATCTGGGGGGTCTTTCCCCCACGATGGCCCCCCCCCCCGAACCGTTTTCGGGGTGCGCCGATTGTTGCTATAGTAACTCTGGGGTCCAATCTGGACCCCAGAGTTACCTGCAAGAATTGCCAGTAAGATGGCGTCTGTGACGTCATCTTACTGGCACAGTGCCAGCCTATGCAAGTGTATAGGCTGACACTGATAATACTCTGCAATACATGAGTATTGCAGAATATTATCATGAACAAGCAATCAGATGATTGCTTCTTCATGTCCCATGGTATAAAAGTGAAAAAGTAAAAAAAAAAAGTTATTCAATAAAAAAATAAAGTCATAAATCACTAAAAATGCCCCAAACCCCCAAAACATATAAAGAGACATATAACTCAAAAAAAAAGTCTAAATCATAAGACAAACCCCACATATATAGTATCACCGCGTCCGTAACAACCCGTAGAATAAAAGTAAATCATTATTGAACCCGCACGATAAACGCCGTAAAAAAAAACTGTTATAAACCCTCCAAAAATTATGATTTTTACCTTTTCAATCCCACAAAAAATGCTATAAAATGTGATCAAAAAACCATATGTACTGCGACATGATACTGGTGCAAAGTACAACATGTCCCGCAAAAAACAAGCCATCAACCAGCTCCGTAGCCAAAAAAGTAACAATGTTATGCCACTTGGAAGACGGCAATACATAAATGATAGATTTTTTCACCACATTAGAGTTTTGTTTGACAAATTTAGTAAAACGTAAGAAAATATATTCATGTCTGGTATCCCCGTAATCGTATCAACCCATAGAATAAAGATAACATGATTATTAGTCTATACGGTGAACACCAAAAAAAAAAGAAGTAAAAAATCCAGTACAGAATTGATGCTTTTCTACTCCTGCCCTCAAAAAAAGTTCCTAAATTTTCAACAATAGGTGATACCAACCCCAAAATGGTAACACTGGAAAAAGCATCTCATCCCGCAAAAAAAATGGCATCACATGGCCCAAATAACGGAAAAGCGAAAATTGTATAGCCTTCAAAAGAGGCCAATGAGGAAACTAAAATCCTGGCAGCTGCAGCGCCCTCCTACCCTTCTGCACCTCGCTGTGCCCCCATAACACAAGTCACAGCCACATGTGGGGGGTCTTTGTACTCAGGAGAAATTGCAGAACAAAATGTATGGTGGGTTTTCTCTTTTTATCTTTTGGAAATGTGTAAATTTTAGGGCTAAATGAACGTATAAGGGAACAATATGACCATTCTAAATTTCACCTCCATTTTGATTCAATTACTATGAAGATCTCAAGGGGTTAACAATCTTCGTAAAAGCTGTTTCTGATAGCTTGAGGGGTGCAGATTTGAAAATGGGTTGGTTATATAGGGGGTTTTGATGCTAAATATGTAAAATTTCATTCAAAACTGTATTTATCCCCAAAATAGTCAATTCTGAAAATCCGGAAAAGCGATATTCTATTTGCAAGCCGCGTGACATCAAAATAAATTATCCAAACATTTCAGAAATTATGAAAATGTAAAGTAGACAAATGGGAAATGTTATTCAGCAACTTATTTAGGTGGTAAATCTATCTGCCTGAAAACGCAATGATTTAGAATTTCGAAAATGGCAAATTTTTCCAAAAATTTATCATATTTTCTTTTTTTTTGTAAATAAATGCAAAACTTATCTGCCAAAATTTACCACTAAAATGAAGTACAACATGTGGGGAAAAAACAATCTCAGAATCGCTTTGATAAGTAACAGTGTTCAAAAGTTATAACCGTATAAAGAGACGCAAGTCAGAATCCAAAAAATCGGGCTGAGCCTTAAGCTACAAAATGGCTGCGTCCTTAAGGGGTTAAGCATTCTTCCATCCCCAGATAATTAACTTTGTAAACCTACCAGCAACCTGCCAGAAGGAGCAGAGTGCCCCAAGGGTGTGTGTTATTCATGAGCAGCGAGTCTGTTATTTAGCCCATGTCTCCTGCATCTCCCTCATTGACCCCTCCCTTCATTAAAGTAGAGCAGATGTTGATGTCAGCCCAAGGAAGATAGGAATGACTTACTGCTCCTTATGGCAGGGTAGGTTTACAAAGATTTTCTGGGTATAGAAAGTATGCATTTTTTAGCTAAAAACAATGTGGGCAATAGTTATCAGTGTGCTATGGGAACCTGATTCATTTGATTTATTACTGGAAATCGGGTTACAGGTTCACTTTAAAGAGGGCCTGATAAGCAAGTACCACGTAAGCTGGAAACAAGATTTCAAAACTTTCTGAAATTAGGTAAAAAATACTCACACAGTCCCTTTGAAATTAATATTAATTTTTTCATAGAAATATGTGGCATTCTTGGTTTAATGAGGTCTTCAACTGTCACTGCAGCCATAGCATTTATGCTTGTGGATGCTGTGCTGTAGGAATATAAAACATGAGTATGATGAACGTACTGAATGCTTAACCTAGACTGCAGAAAATACTTTAAAAAGTATCCATCCATAAATCACTGTACCTGAGTGTCCCGCTGTATGCACAGGCAAGGAAAAGACCAGGAATACCAGGATACTGTTCAAATATCTCCAACACAAAGTATGGAATGTACTAGAAGAAACAGCAGTTCATTTACTTGATCACATTAGATTTACTGTGGAGAGTAAAAGTATTACATTTACAGTGTTGGGCAGGTTGTTATTCAATAGAGGCTTCTTAAAAGCAGGTATCTTCATGTACCCCACCTTCAGCATCCATAGTGAGGAATGCTTTTCAGTAAAGCAGACTGTACTAAACAACATTGAGGGTGTGGTCACACGTCGCGTCTAACGCATGCGTGTAAAAAACGCATTGCAAAAGCTGAAGAGAGATTTGCCTAATTAAACAGCTGTTAACACTTGTGTTTACAAAAAGCTCACGTTACCGCATGTGTTAACATTGTGTTAACATCCATGTCTACAAAACACAACCGTTGACGCATTGTTAACACATGTGTTAATGCCATGTTACCGCGTGCGTTTACATTTTGTAAACACAGTTGTTAACAGCTTAACTAGGCAAATCTATCTTCAGTTTTTGCTATGCGTTTTAAAATGCATGCATTAAACGCGACGTGACCGCACCCTGATTGTGAATGTCTATTAAGTAACTGATAGCATGTGGGTTATAATTCTGTTAGCACACTTGGAAAAGTAAATGCAAGGACGATACAACTCTCAAAAACAGACATCTAAGAAATCTTACAAAAAGCAAATTCAAGAGCCAAATTATCAGGTGGCTCATTACTGCCCACAAATGGTGAGCTATGGTTATAAATGTAACTTCTTAAAGTATTTAAAAATCCTAGAGAATAAAACTAAAGATATTAAAGGAAATTTACAATTAGTTTTTATGTATTGTGAACCAAACATACCTTGAGAATGCTGTAGCTACACTGATGCAGAAACAAAGCTTGCTTAATCCCTGAATTTAAGGGACAACACAGGGACAACACAGTGATTACATTAGTGATCTCTGAAGCAGTGCATAATTAGGGTGCAGAGAAGTGACGAGCCAGCCGCAGGAGCGACAGAGCCTCATTATCAAAATGTTATAATTGTTTTTTCAGCAAAGCTACTCAATTCAGGGATTAAACAAGATATGTTTCTGCATCAGCGTAGCTACAGCATTCTCAAGGTATGTTTTGTTCATAATGCATGAAAGCAAATGCAACACAGTTGCATGCCATTTATGTGATAAAATTTAACATGTGCAATAAAATTAACACCAAAAACTAATGATATTAGTGAACTAATGAATTAACACTAAACTAATGATATGTTTCAAAGTATTTGTATACAGTTCATTTGTTCTACCAGATTGATACTTGCAATTTATTTATAATCTCTCAATTTACTGTGTAAATTAAATAGAGTTAATTTGTATACGGTAAATTATTACTCTATTCATTAGAATTCTTGAAGCAAAGGCATATTGGCAAGTTTATATAATTCACAATACTTTTAACTCTCTGAATCAGGGACTTTTTAACTACCTGGTCAGGTGCAGAGACATATCCCGCAAGAACAGGGTCACAGTTCAGGTAAAATGTAAACATTACAATTCCACAGGTGACTGCGCTTGACACAATGACGCAAAGGGCCACTTGATTCACCAAGATTGCTCTGTGAGAAAGAAAACTCTTAGAATCTAATCCAACCAAAACCAATAAGAGAGGCACAGTTGCATAAAGGAGGAAACTGTATACAGCAGTATTCTTTTGTAGCCTTATTATTTGCTCTGTATTTTTACTTTGCTATACCAGTGTACAGTTTTATGTATTTTATAGCTTGTATACATTACGTTCAATATGCTATTCTAAAATATTCCATGCATCAAAAAAGCATAATACTGTTCTTGTATATGCAAAGCATGTATATATTTTTCTCTGGCTATTCAGATCTATATATTGCTTTAACTATTACTCCCTTTTAAAAAAAAACTGTATGCCTGGAGTTATGAAATATGAAGCCAAAATATGCACACAGACATATAAAAATGAATTTCCACATTGGAACCCCCATTCTTTCATCCACAATAAAGATGCAAAACCTGTGTTTGCGTGCTCAATCTCTCAGCACAATGTCATGGGAAGCTCATCACCAGGAGCTACCTGGGTACCGTATATAGGGGAGATTGCCTACAACAGCCCAGATGGGAATGAGGGTTGATGTTTCTGTCCATGTGTTATCCACTGTTCACTATCATAAGATAGAACACTGATAAATTAATTTCTATCGGATCACCCATATGACCATGGTTTCCACAGCCATAAGTGTGAACCAACTGCCGGAGGTCCTATTCCTGCCCATGTTTGCACTTTGGTTAGTCTTTTCTACAGTCTCTCCAATCTTTTATAGTATACCGATGACACATGGGCTGCCGCCAACAGGCTAATCTGTTATTTGCAGCCCATGAAAAACCTGTTATGTAACCTTTATGCAAAACAGCTTTTGGAAGGGGAGAGCTGAACTGATGCTATGCACCTCCATGAAAAATTAAAATATCCAGGGAATAGTTATCCAGAGTTTGCAAATCTGCTGCAAAGGTTTATAGATCCATTAAGAGGGAAACTTAATTCACAAAAGAGATAAGTGAAACTTTTTTAAATACAGGAACTTAGTACCATAAACATTTATTGATTTTAATGCACAAATGTGTATACATAGCTTTTACAGCTATTATTACAATATTTTTTGTAGACTAGGTGGACAGCTTATTCCGATCTCAGAAAAAATGTTATATTTATTTCCTTCAAAACCTAAACAAATATGCTTAGTTATCTTAACTAAAGTGCTTGGAACACGAAAAGTAGGGCATGGATTTTCCCCCAGGTTACGGAAATCTTAGATTCCATTATTCTTTTGTCCAGTGTCTTGTTTGATAATGTATGCTAACATGTATGCAAACAGATATTGCTTCCTACAGTAAGGCACAAATATTAGTGACTCTTGTGTTATGGGACCTGTGGACCTAGAACATTGCCTTAATGCTTCAATGGTCAAATTAACTGCCTTATTTGCCATATGTCTTTACATCATAAATAAAATTATAAAAAAGGAAAAAATATAGTTCACTGGTTCCAAATGTTGGGTTCTTATTGCAAGCGGGAGCCTATTAAAGGTTATTTTATACAAAAGTACTGTATATAGCAACACAGTTTTTATTTATTTAAGTAAATTACAGTTAAGTAAACAGAAAAAAAGGTTCATAGCTTTTGAATGTTGGGGAGACAAAGTATAGAAGTAACTACAACATGGTTTACTCACAGTTTAGCTTCACTTTCAGATTTACAGGATATGTAGCGCTGAACCTGTGCCTGGTGGACTCCATACATGGATAGCCATAGGAACGTGCTGCCGCAGACAAACGTCCAGAAGGTGTATCGTCTACGAGGGTCTGGGTCAAAGCTGTAACAAGAAGAGAATATTGTGAGACATACTTAAAGGAAATTTACCATCAAAATCAAACATGATAAACCAGGGGCACTTACTCATAGATCCTGGCACCACAGTCATTGAGCCTGGATCTATGAGTAATTTGCTTATGATGCTTAATTTTGATGGTAGATTTCCTTTAATCATTTATGGCAAAATGGTGCTTTTACCTTTTCTATGAAACAAGTACCATGTGCAATGACAACCCATAGAACTACTGGACTTCATTTTTATTATTTAGCCGTTTACTATTTGGTATTATCCCAATTTATTTGAAATAACTTTTAATTAATCAGAGTATCAAGAGAAATGTATTTTGTTTCATTCTTATATTGCTATATCCCAGATGAGGGCAACAACTTACATGGTAAAAGCCTACTGAACCAAAAAGCATGGGATCCCTTTCTGCTAGCTGAACTGGAGCATCCATACTGTAAGAACTGTATGATGCAAGGACTCCCATCCTGTGCAATGTGTTCAGTTTGTGGGATTGGACCAGCATACGGGTCTGTTTCCAAAGGTTGAAAATGTTCATATGCGGCTGGCCTTACACTGCTGCTGCTCCTGAGGCTCTCACCCTTTCAAAGAGCAGTTTATAATCTTATGATCACCACCCATCCTCATCTCTGCTTAGTGCAAGTAGGCTTCTCACACAGAACATTCACTGCTACTAAAGTGCTGTGTACAGGCAGTGAGGCTTCTGTATCCAAAAGCAAGTAAGTTACTTCTGCCTCTCATTTTTCTCATGCAATAGTTTTGATTTTAGTATTTTGGAGCTGCTTTTTACTATGATTTTTGATTTATAATGAAAACTCAGAATCCCTTTAAATAAACAAAAAATACATGTTTTTACATAACTATGTTTAATGAAAAATATAAGTTCTCTTAGAATGTAGTTATGAAAAAGTTCTTTCCTCAAAGTGTTTAAAATATAACCTTAATCCAATATACATTCTATACTTACTCGCCAAAGTTAATTCTGGAATAGTTGCTTGCAATATCTAAGACACTAGAGGGTCCACCAACTAGCAAAGCACCACGAATAGCAATTGCAAAGAAACCTGAGATCATCACCAGTACTTGGAATACATCTGTCCAAATCACAGCTTTCATTCCACCCTATAGGAGACATGCACAAGACAATAACCTTTACACTAAAAATGTGTGTTTATTGTGTGACATATCACACCGGAGTAAAGAAGAAAAGAATGTTTTAGGTTTTGAGGTAAATAGTAGACTAAATATGCTGAACTAGTAAAGGAATCCCAAAAGATACAGGCTACTATGCAGACTTATGAAATTTCATTTCAACTACTGGTCCCTTCAATGACCACTAAGGGATTGTTTGTCACTTTTTGATCACTTGCACAACTTAAATGTAGCTTCATAGTACAGGGATACAAATGTGTGTGATCATTTTTTGTACTTACCACTGATGTATAAAAAGTGCATATTGCTCCGGTAGAAAATAGTGAGGCCCAGATGTCCAGTCCAGTGACTTAAAAAAAAATAGATTTTTTTTTAAATGTAAGAACTTACCGTACATTTAAACAAGCTCAAATGCATGTGCAGTAAAAGTAGAAAATTGTAAAAACCTTGGTTGAGTATTAATGCAGGAGCATAGATGACAATGCCAGTGTACAACATCTGCAGAGGAAAAGGAACAACTTATAAAGCATACATGTTGTTAGTGACTCGTCTTTTTTTTTTAACAAGTTTATACTTACAGTTCCCACCAGGAACTGGATAGTGCCATATAGTCGAACACTCCTCCCAAATCTCATTTCCAAATACTGTGTTGAAAATGAAGAAACATTATTAGAGGTTCTCCTAGTCTAAGATACTTATAGACTAAATTTATAAAAGTAGCTAAATAATAAAAAATAATAGTTAACGGGGTATTCTCATTCAACAAGTAATGGATACTGTTTGAATAATGAAAAGTTATACCATTTTCTAATATACTTTTGGTATCAATTTCTCACAGTTTTCTAGATCCTTCTATAGAAAGCTTCATGTTTATTTCCAATGGACAGACTATGGTCACACAGGTGCACAGAGAGTAATCAGAGATGTGTGATAGAATGAGCCGTGCACCTGTGTGACCAGATTACTGTCCTCTGGAAATAAACAATAAAGCTTTCTATAGAAGGACAACAAGCAGATATCTAGAAAACTGTAAGAAATTGATACAGAAAGTACATTATACAATTTTCTAACTTTTATTATTCAAACAATATCCATTACTTGTTGAAATGGGAATAACCCTTTAATGGCAAGTATGTTTCTTTAAAATAAATACTGTAAATTGCTTACATGGTATGTACTGGTGATACCTAGTCTGTAAAATACTGGCATAAATATATAAGCAGTCATGGCGCTGTTTAATGCTTGACCCAGGCACATCTGAAGAAACTTGGAACCGTATCGATAAGCTTCAGCTGGGACACCAAGCACCTGTACAGCAGACATAAAGCTAGCAGATAGGGAAAGTCCAACAGGCACAGCTGACATGCTTCTGCCCCCTGTAAAAAAATCATCTGACGTCTTCTGTCCACCACGAGCCAGAGCATAGAACAGTCCAATTCCTGTTGACCCCAGGAGCATTGCAGCAAACACCCCATAGTCCCACAGAGAGAAGGTTAATTTGTCCCTCACATATGGTACATAATCTTCCATTGGGCCTAAGACAGAAAGAAAGTTAAGATGCTTTAAATGTGTGGGAATCTTTTTTTACTTCAATCAACCTTAAAACAGCACAATAAAATAAGATAGCAATCTATGGATTTCACACAACACTAAACACTGATGAAGTGAACTAGTACTGTAGGTCTGACATTGTAATACACATAATGCACTAGACAAGAGTCAAAACTCACCTGTGTCTGAAATCAAGAATGACCAGGTTTTGCTTGTTCTGGAAATTTAACAGAAGGGGAGGCAGGGAGAATGTGCTTTAAAGTATGACGAAGTGAGGAAAGGAGGAGTTTTTAACATCTTACAAGAGATCAAGGTGATAGCTATCTGTGCAGCTATCACCAGTTAAAAGCCAATTACAGTTTATTTTCTGCTTAATCCCATTCAGGACTGTAATCTTTAAGTGTAGTACTAGGATGTATCTGCCTATGTGACTCACAGGTGAGTTTATGATGTTAATGATCTCTTGTAGAGGATTTATGTAACTCCACACACTTGTCTACGGAGCAATAATGTCTTCTAAAATTAGGACTCAATTACCTCCAAAGACAAAACACGTGCATACCTAAAAGTTGTGGAGAAATATTACTAATGAACTAAAGAGCTATTATAAATCAATACATTCATTCTCTAATAATGCTTCACTGATCTTAGAATCTGAGCCCTCTAAATAACATTTGTTTTATGTTGACAAGTTCCAACCCAGTAAGGAAATGAAAAGTTAATAATATTAAGAGGGTTTGTGTTTTTACATCTACACAATTGCTTTCTGAGCCATACAGGGACTATCCCATTTAAAACATTTACATAATAATCATCAGGTTTTTGTCCCATCTTTTAGACTCTACAATGAAAGCAGCAATCAGATTCCTATTTTAATGTGATTCAGGGAGTGGAAAATCCTGAAGTCACAGTCCCCTGGGCCCATTGTGTGGTCTGTCAGATAGAGCAGTGATAAGTGTACAGAAATAAGACTAAGGCTACATTCACACGATGTATGCCCGCTGTACCGTAGTACGGCGGGCATACATCGGCGCTGCGGAGAGGAGCGGGGGATGAGCGCTTCTCCCCCCCGCCCCTCTCCATAGGGAGATACAGCGCATGGCGCCGTAATACGGGAAAAGATAGGACATGTCCTATCTTTTCCCGTGCTACGGAGCGGTACCGCTCCCGTACAGGGTCGTGAGCCCATAGGAGTGTATGGGGGACGTATATCGGCCGTATATACGTCGGCGGTATATACGTCCCTCATACATGTGTGTGAATGTAGCCTAAATATGTAATGTGAAACAGCAATATGGCTACAGGGCAGGAATGTAAAAGGTTGCAGGACAGGAATATGGACACAAAAAGGCCTGATAGGAAGCATGACACAGATAACGCCTGCAGCTTGACCATTGCCTTAAGCAAAACCAGGAGATACTGAAAACTGGACTGCTGCAAACCACACAAATAACAACATTTGCTTATTGAAGGTGTGCAACCACTTTAATTTAGACCTAAACACTTGTGATATGGAAGATGCATCACATTTCTTTTGATAAACAATGCAACACACATGTTGCTCTAAACATGAAATTGGAAGAAGCTCCTCCATGTTGCTTTGAATTTAGTCTTAGTAATGGATAAAATCCCCCACCCTCTGCCAAGGATTTAGGCAGATAACTTACATATACATGCCTTATTGTTGTTTATTATAGCTGGAAACTACAGGCAGAGCTTCCACTTTACACCATCCATGGACACTAAGGCTGGTGCCATACGCACCGCTTTGTCTGCGTTTGAAAACGCAAACTAAGCCGCACCCACCGGGGCGGCCCGATCACATCGGGGTTTCTATGGAAACGCCTGCGATCGGGAACGAGCCGCCTGTGTTTTGCGTTAATAGCAATAGACTATTACAGTGCAGGGTAGAAATGGGTTTATCAGCAAACTTGGTGCACCTCTTTGCATGTAGGGTCAGAGACAAGCAGCAGTGATTAGTCATTTGCTATAGTTGTTGCTGTGGCCATATAGGTTTCTACTCATCTGTACCGAATCAATAGTGCCGCAGAACCAGTTCTGTCACCGACTACAAATCTCATTTGTTGGTTTGTTGTGTTGATTTTTATTACTGGATTTTTTTTAACATGACAATAATATAAAGGTCTTGAATCATAATTAAGTGAGAGTAATTATTGTAATGTGTAAATAGTGCTAATATAGATTTTTGTATAGTGATTTTTCACAGTATTTTAATATTACATGGTCAGTGCGGCATCTACTATGAGGAGGGATTAAAATCCCACCTCAGGCAGCGGAATGCAGTTCCTTGTAGGGAGGAGGCACCAGAATGTCCTACATATGCCCGGTGCTGCCAAATTGCCCACTAGAAAAATCAATGGGATCTGTGTCTTTAAGACACGGATACTATTGATATATCAAATATATATGGAATTATAGGGATTATGAATGTAATTAAATTGGGAAAGCTGTTTAGCTTTATGGCTCTGACGATAATTAATTTATGCACACCCCCAGGGCGATTGACACGACAACGCTTTGCTAAGAGAGCCGCTGCAGTACTATGATCACGCATAGTGCGAGAATAAGAGAGGGAGAGCAGGCCTTCTTAGCATAGTGTCGGCGTGATGATCGGCCAGGGGGAGGGGGCACCTCGGGCTCATTTACATATGTTAAAAAGGGGGGGGCATTATCTGATGGTAGATGTCCTTTAAACAGGAAGGGAATTGGTATAATATATATATATATATATATTTGGGGGTTGGATAATAATTAAATAAGAGGTGTTGGGGGAGCTAGGGGGCTGTGTATGAGGCACAATATGTAATTAAGCTGGGGACTGTATATGTGGCATTGTATAGAATTAAACTAAGGTATTGTATATAGTTAAATGGGTAGGAAGTATCTGTACGGTATACAAGGACTAGACTTTATTTAAACTAGTGGGCGTCTGTATATGGGGGCTGTATATTGAAAACAAAGAAAAAGACAGTCGGTAGCTAGTACCTCCAATCCCGGCTCACACCGAGACGAGCACTCGAGCATCGGGAAAAGTTCGTCTCGAATAACGAGTACCCGAGCATTTTAGTGCTCGCTCATCTCTAGAGAATATCCCTTTAACTGTCTGTACGGAGTTGTGTCTCTTAGTTGGCTCTGACCTGATAAGCAGCCTCACACACGTCCCTGTGGACACCACATCCTCACCTCCGAGCTCAGTTATACGCCAGTTATTGTTGCATATTTATTGTTGTTCCTTGTACCTCTGATTCAAGTTGAGATTTTGATGCCTAATTTGGACTTAGATGGAGATGATGGGGGTGCGTGCTGCTGCCTCCCGCTCCTGATGTATCTGGCTGCGGTGCCGGACAGTTGTATACCAGGCAGCCTGATCGGGCACAAGTTATAGTTAATGCACAGGAGCAGGGAAAAATGCCCCGTGCCTGCCCGCTCTGCCACCTTGCACCCCCCCCCCCCCCCCTCCCCCCCCCTTGGGGGGAAAGAATCACAAATTCCGGCCCCCCTATTTTTATCCTTTGTACTATCTATGAAGGAAGCTGGTTTTCTAAAAATTGAATGATCACTAGTCGCATGGTGCATCACAAATCCCCTGCCCTCTGCAGATTACACAATCGTCAAAAATTTTGGCTAATTTCTGATGTCTGCCAACTACCACTGGGATAAACACTTTTCAGGAATATATTCCCTGTTTCGAACAGCTCTGTCATTTTAGAAAAAATTGATGCGTTTCCGTTTTCCCCCGCAGGTCGCATCTTTTTACTATTTTTCTTTTTACTATTTTAACTAATATGCTATTCTTTAGTGGCACTCTTTAATATTCTGTGCCATGTACTGGGAAGTTGGAAAAAATGGTGGAATCGGCACAAAAACACAGTTGTGCCGCATTCAGATTTTTTTTTATGACTCTTATGTGCAGCCATGATGACACCTCTCCTTTATTCATTGGATCAGTACAATTGCAGTGATTCCATACAGGCAGTCCCGGGGTTACGTACTGCGTACTGTACAAGATAAGTTCTATAGGTTTGTTCTTAAGTTGAATTTGTATGTAAGTCGGAATTGTATATTTTATAATTGTAACCCCAGACAAATGTTTTTTTGGTCTCTGTGACAATTGGATTTTAAAAATGTTGGATTGTCATAAGAACCAGGACTAACACTAAAGCTTCATTACAGACACCTGTGATAACTGTTATAGCTGTTTATTGTAGCCAAAGGCTAAAGTACAATAAATTACCAATATCCAGAGGTCATTTGTAACTAGGGGTCATCTGTAAGTCAGGTGTTCTAGGGGTCCGACTATATTTATATACATTTTAGTTATGTCTTAATATCTTTTTAAAAATTTCAAAAACCTTGCATAAAAAACCGCCTTGTATCGCCATATTCTGACATCCATAACTTTTTATACCTCAGTGTAAAAAACAAAGAAAAAGACAGTCGGTAGCTAGTACCTCCAATCCCGGCTCACACCACCAGAATGTGCAACCCCTCTTCTCCTAATGTGCACGGACCAGTCAGGAGCACGACCGTAGAAACAGCAAACAGAGGCACAAGGCCATAAGTCCAGCACTAAGAGGCATCGAGGTAAAATAATATTCTTTATTCTTCAATAGTTAAAAGTCTCCATGGGGAATATCACAGATGGCGTCACAGACCGACACGTTTCGACACGACACTGTCGTGTCATTGTGTGTGAGATTTTACAACCTTTTGATCACTTTTTGATATAATATCTTATTGGAAAAAACGTGGACAAAATGCTGAAAAAGTGATTCAGACACTCAGGTGCTATTTTCCATTAGTGGGTTCACCGCTGGGAATAATTGTTTTTGTATTTTAATAGATCAGACATTTTGATGCATGTTTATAATTTTAAAACTTCTGTATTTATTTTTATATGTGTTCAAGGGAAAGGAGGATCATTTAAATGTTTTTGAAGAATTTTCTTCATATTTTTTTTGATTTTTTTTCACTATTATTTCAGGCCCCCTAGGGTACTTGAACCTAAGGGGTCTGATAACTTACAGAATATACTGTAATACAATGGTATTGCACTATATTGTGTACATACTGCTTCAGGCAGACTGTAATAATGATACTTATGGAAGCCTCTAACAGGCAACCGATCACTCTAGGTGACGATCGTCGTTCAAGGGTGACGGTACCTAGGAGCATTGTTGTTAGGTGCTTTGATCGACTCTTACCATGGCAGTAACTGTGTAATACAGCTGACATCCACCATGTTTGGAAAGGGCTCGGTCCATGAACCCCCCTCTATACATGAAAGGGTTAAACTTTCCTTACCAATCTTTATGTAAAAGAATTTTGGATTTATTTCCAAAAAAAACCTGACTAAATGGAATATCTTTAACATTGGTTTGAGAGCCTTAGAGTTAAACTCTCGAATAACGAGTACCCGAGCATTTTAGTGCTCGCTCATCTCTAGCTGCAACCCTTCTTTGTATTCTGCTTGCTGCACTTTGCATAAAAAGATAGCTCTGTAGAGGTACTGCTGGACATCCCTGTAACATCACTCTCTTTTCACTTCTCACTATAAAAAAAAAAAAAAAATACCACCAAAATGTTTAAGGTATCAAATAAATAAAGGAAGTTATGGCCCTTAGTTCAATAAGTATGAAAATTCATTAAAAATGCCCCGTTCATTAAAGGACACCTGTCATCAGGTCTCTAGGTCACCATTTCTGTCACCACTACCTGTTGGAGCAGCTAACAAGGTTCCCATCCCAGCCTTTATCTAGTCAATTCATACATTAATCATTGTAAATCATCTTTTCTTTATTATGTAAATGAGGCTGGTCACATGGTCAGAGGCAGTGATGTCACCCCTGTAACCCCTCTCCTCCTCCTGCTCATGTCTGTGTGTAATGTATAGTAAAGCATTGCTAGTGTCTGTGCTTATTCTGCTGATATGTTCTCCCTCCTAATACACGTGAGACATCACAGACATGAGCTACACATGTACCTGACATGTTCTGCTATAACATGGCTGCCTGCAGCTGTTGTATAACTATTTTTCAGACCCCCTAGGGTACTTTAACCCTAGATTGTCTGATCGATCCTACCATATACTGCCATACAATCTCACATTGTAATGAATAAGTTAAAAAAATATAATATAATAAAATATATCCCCTGCTACACTACAAAAACGTTGCCATAGTTGCCTCATTTGCCCAAGACTATTCATATTATATATCATAATGACCAAAATAGGAAATTCATTAATGATGTTCATTATTAGTTAATTTGAAAATGTAAAAAAATTAAAGAAAGTTATTACTGGGGGCCTCAGAATACAAGTGTTCCCATCCTTTGAGATTTTGGATGAGGAATTTAAGCTAAGGTGAGAAAATTTATCTAGTCAATTCCCTAAAGGATATATGGAACTTCTGATTGAAAGAGACATAGATTAGGTACAATTAAAAATCAGAAGTTCTCTTACAACTGAAATAATTTAAATCAAGAATTTGAGTGTTGTACATCCAAAACTTGTAAATTTCAGAGAGACATCAATTATAAAGATAACGGGGATTTTCTGTTGATCGTTGTAGATCACAAGTTCGATCAAGATCACAATCAATTTCTTCCTAAATCTATTCTGATGGCCCAAATAGATTACTCATCTTGACTATGATGCTGAAAGAGAAGCTTTACAAGCTCTTGAGGACCTACCGATGGAACAAACAATTCAAACACAAGGCACCTTTCCGAGGTCTGTTGTTTCCAGATCAACCAGGTTTCCCCCTTTGTCCGCTTGCCCAAAAGTAGAAATATTTACTAAATTAGTCCTGCAGAACTTAAAATAACTGTAAGAAAGAAGAAGTCATGACAATCGGACTCCAGAATTACAGAGGACACTTAATGAGTTAAAATCTTATAATGATGTGATATACAAGCAGGCAACAAAGGGGGAGAAATCATGATCTAGCCTACTGAGCGGTATGAAAGGGAGTCATTCATCTAGTCCCCTCAATCAATTTGCAATAGGCCATATATTTTTTACGGAAGATTCACAAAAACCCCACAGAGCCCCCGGCCGTCCAATAGTGTCAGGCAATGGGGGACTTTGTGATCCAGTTTGCAAGTTCATTGACTATTATTTAAAAACACTGGTCGAGTGCCTCCCTTCATAAGTGAAGGACACAAAGGAGGATTGATGAGGTGTTTATTGATTCTGAGACTTTCCTGGTAAACGCAGACATCGAGTCTCTGTACATCAGTATAAGACATGAGGATGGCTTGAGGGCAGTCTGTTTCTTTCTGGGGGCTAGCAACCGGGAAAGCATTCTATGTGACCTTATTCTTCAGCTCTTGGAGTTTGTGTTGAGTCACAAGTTTTTTGTGTTCAAGTATAGATACGATTTATAAAAGCAGGGCACTGCCATGGGGCAGCCTGTGCGCCATCCTACGTGAACTTATTCCTAGGAGATCTTCAGCAGTAATGGCACGCAGGATGACCTCCATGTGTAGTGCTGCTTGTAGCAAAACACCGGCGGCTCATTCCCAATTGCAAGCGTTTCCATAGAAAAGCCAATGCGATCGGGCCGTGGCCCGCCCCGGTGGGTGCAGCTTTGTCTGCGTTTGCAAACGCAGACAAAATGGCACGTCTGCCATCACCCTGAGGGTGATGCCGCATGTTAGCGTTTTGATTCCGTTTTGTAACGGAATCAAAGCGCACTGAGGCAGCCCCCAGCCGATCACATATGCGTTTCTATGCAAAAGCATGTGATTGGCAGTCAGCGCCCGGTGTCCCGCATTTAAACAAAACAAGACAGCGGACGCAAAACGGAATAAAAAATTCTAACGTGTGTGGCTTCACCCTGAGGGTGCGTTCACATGTTGCGTTTTGACCTGCGTTTTCATTGCGTTTGAAACGCATATACAACAGCTGAGGAGAGGTGATTTGCCTAATTACATCACTGTTTTGTTAACGTATGCGGTAACATTGCGTTTACAAACGTAAACGGTAATGTAATTAGGCAAATTACCTCTCATCAGCTGTTGTATATGCGTTTCAAACGCAATGAAAACGCAACATGTGAACTCGCCCTGAGGGCTTGTTCACACGTTACATTTTGGCTTGCGTTTTCATTGCATTTGAAACGCATTAACACAGCTTAGGAGAGGCAATTTGCCTAATTACATTACTGTTAAAAGTGCCGTTTACAAAATGCATCGTAAATGCGATGTTAATGCATGTGTTAACAACGCGTTAACATGTAAGTTTTGTTAACCCATGCGTTTACATTGCATTAACAGACGTAAACGGTAATGTAATTAAGCAAATCACCTCTCATTAGCTGTTGTAATGTGTTTCAAATGCAATGAAAATGCAACCAAAACACAATGGGGGACATTTACTATGGCGTTTCCGCCAGTTTTGTGGCGCTCTCACCACATGTTCTGCTCTCAGACCTATTTATTAGCTGGCGGCGCCAGAAAAAATTACTTTTTCCGTCTGCTCCGACTCTTCTCCGAAAAGGGGCATGGCTTTGGCGGAGTGGAAACACAATTAATATGTGTCGCAGCCCTTTTTGGGCGCTGTAAACTGCTCAGGACAGATTTTGGTCCCAGGGACAGAAAATAGTGTCGGCGCCAGAAATGTCTCTGCACAGCTCTACAATATTAAATGTGTATCTTCTTTCCCAGTGCAGGTCGGTAACAAAGCCAATGGAGACACCGACACTTTAAGTAAATGTCCCCCAATTTGTGAATGTGCCCTTAGGCTGGAGGCATACGTGGCATTTTGAACACGTTTTTGGGGCGTTTTTAAGCAGTCCGTTTAAAAAACGCATGCGTTTTTTGGAAACGCATGCGTTTTTGACCCGTTTTAATTAAGATAATTGGTAAAAACTGAGTCGTTTTCAAAAAAGGCATGCGTGTTAAAAAACGGTCCAAAAACGGGTTCAGAACGCTACGTGTGTCGCTGGCCTAAGGGTTTTTAACCCCTTAAGGACGCAGCCTGTTTGCAGGTTAAGGCTCACAACTTTTTTTTGAAATTTGACCAGTGTCTCTTCCTGTGGTAATAACTTTTCAACGCTTTAAGATATCTCTGTGATTTTGAGATTGTTTTCTCGTGAGACATTGTAGTTTATGTTAGTAGTGTCATTTCGGTGATCCGTTCCTTTTTTGGGGGGTAAAAATTCAAAAATTTAGGAAAAATTTGAAAAAAATGACTATTTTCAAAGTTTCAAATGTTATAATTTTTAGACAAAAAGTGATACCACAAATTTTTTTTGATAGAAACCTTTTGCCATTGGTCTTCTTTTTATATCCATAATTTGTTTTACGTTTCTATTTTTTTTAAGGATGTGAGAAGGTTTGAAGTTTTAGTAGCAACTTCTCTTTCTTGCAATTTGAAAAATGCGAACTTTTTGGTGATCAGTTCAGTTTGGAAGTGCCCTATAAAGGCTTATGTACTATATACCCCCACAAGTAACACCATTTTATGAACCTAACATCTCAACCTATTCAAATCAGCATTTAAGAAGTCTGTTAACCCTTTAATTATTTTTCCGGAAGCATATGAAAATGGAGTGGAAATTTTGAAATTTCAATTTTTGATTTCAATCTTTCCAATTTAGCCCTAAAATGGATACATTCAGAAGGAATTTGAGGTAAATATATATTCCTAATTTCTTGCCCTGCTTCTTCCGAGTACGGTAATACCAGACATGTGGATGTCAGCTGCTGTTTCCCCGCACAGCGATGTCCAGAACAGAGTTAGCGATACTGGGAATTTGGAAGGCCAATTTGGCTGCAAATACTTTGTGGTGCCACAGTGTAGTTGAAGAGCCCCTGAAGTAAAAGTACAATAGAAACCCCCCAAAATGTCACCATTTCGGAAACTAGACCCCTCGAAGAATTTATCGGTGGTTGTGGTGAGCATTTTAACCCCCAACAAGCTGGTCAAAATTGAATGCAAAGTAAATGGTACAGAGTAAAAATTGCGTTTTTATCTCAAAAATGTCATTTTAGTGCCTCATATACTGTTCCCAACCCATGCCACTTTAGACAAACACCCCAAAAATCATTCTGCGGTGTTAAACCCCGTACGGTAAAATAGCGTCCAAAGTCGAAAAATGGCATTTTTTTTTTGCTATTTTGAAAAATATAAAAAATTAATAAAGTGATCAAAAGGTGCGCACCAGTCCCAAAAAATTATAGTAATGAAAACGGCATCAAAATTCGCAAAAAATTACAACTATCACAGCTCCATATACCAAGTAATGAAAAAGTTATTGCCCCAGAAATGTGCAAATAAAAAAAAAAATATTTTGTACAGGAGGTTTTATTTTTTGTAAATGTATGAAAACATTATAACAACCTATACAAATTGTGGTATCCACGTGATCGTACCGACGCCAAAGAATAAAGTCAGACATGTCATTTTGGGACGCAGAGGTGAAAGCTGTAAAATCCCAGCCCACAAGAAAACGTCACAAATGTGGTTTTTCACCATTTTCACTGCATTTGGAATTTTTTCTTCCCCGCTTCCCAGTACACACACCATAGAATATTAATACCGTCAACTGATAGATGGCAATTTGTTACGCGAAAATAATACCATACCAGACTCTCTTATGTGGAAAAATAAAAGTTATATTTTTTGAATTTGTGGTGAAAATGGAAGGGACAAAAAACAACTAAAAAGGCCAAGTTGTTAGGGTTAAACCTGCAAAGCACAAAATAAAAACGGCCAAAACGGCTAAAAAACGCCACTCTGGCCCTCACCCTAAGTCTCTGGTCACCCAGTGGCTACTAAAACCTGGAGCTCTGTGCCTGTGGGTGTACACAAGCATTTCAGTTGACTCCTGTAACGTTCTGACTTGGGTGGTGGCACACGTGGCGTTTTGAACCCAGTCCCGTTTAAAAAAAAACGCATATCGGATGCGTTTTTTTAAAAAACTGAAGCGTTCAAAACGCTGCATTCAAAACACCACTGTGCAACCCTTATTAGGGCGCTTCCCCACTTCTTTGCTACGTTTTGCGAGACGCTCCATCGACCTTTTATGGAAGGCGTTCGAATTGTGCGTTGCAACCGCAGCCAAATGCAACTGGGACACCGCCCTGAGGGTATGTCCAACATGGAGTTTTGGCCGTTTTTGGGTCGTTTTTAGGTAATAAAATGCGATTGGCGTTTTTGTCTGGTTTTTCCAAATTTGCTGCAATTAAACAGACAAAACGCATTGCTTGTTTTTCAAAACGGATGCGTTTTTTACAATCTGAGGGTGATAGCCCACATGGCTTTTTGAACTCGTTTTTTTCCGTTTTTAAGCAGTCCGTTACAAAACGTCATCCGTTTTTAAAAAATTTTCAATCAAGATATAGTAAAGCCTGTAAAAAGCATGCCATTTTACAAAAAACACAGCGTTTTTAATGCCGTTTTATAGCAGTCCGTTATTAATTATCCCTAAGTAAAACCTCAAAAGGAGCGGTTTCTAAAAACGCATCATTTTTAATGGACTGCTTAAAACGCCCAAAACTGGTTCAAAATGCCACGTGCCATCGTCCTTTGGTGGTGCACACGTTGCCTTCTTGGCTGCGTTTGCAAAGGCGATCCAAGCTGCCCCACCGGGGCACGGGACGGGCCGCCCCCATCACCCATTAAGTTTCTAATGAAACGCCTGCGATCGGAAACGAGCCACCGGTGTTTTGTGTTAATTGTGCACAACACCCGGCAGTTCTTCCCCGATCGCAGCGTTACCATAGAAACGCCGATGCCCAATTGGGCTGCGTCAGCCCCGGGGGGTGCGGTTGGCTGCCGTTTGATTTCGCCCATGGCCGTTTTTAGCATTTTGGTCGTTTTTTTATTATTTGGTTTTTCATGTATTATGTTCATCGTTTTTTTAAATGGCCATTTTTTTGGGTCCGTTTAGTTTGGGGAGACGGAGGGGCGGCGGGAAAGGGGGGGCGGGGGTTGCCGGCAGGGCGCAAGAAAAACGGACAAACCGCAGGTCGTCCGAAAACGTAAAAGGAGGTCCCCAAAACGGCCAAAAACGCCCGGGTGGCGTCACCGCTAGGATGGGGGACTCCATTTGGATTTCTGTGTGACGGCTGTGGAGTTGAGTTTCTCCTCTGCTTCCTGCACTCTAGCCTCCGCTTTCCGCTGCTTCTGACGGACACACAAAAAACGCTGGGTTCACGTTTTTGCTCCACCAAGTTTAATATGCCAAAACATATAAATGAATATACAGCAACATATTTTTAGATAGTAGTTCTAAGGGTATATTGCACAGAGGCCGTAATGCCCTGCTGTGTGATGAGAGGAGGAGGGGTCTTGATCCCTCCCCTTAGAGAACAGCGCCGCACGCCAACCACACAAAGGTAGTGACAAAAACAAATGCGTTTTTAGTGGGCGTTTTTGGGCCGTTGTCTAGTTAGTTTTTTTTAAAAACGCCATGCCTTTTTTTAAAAACGACCCAAAACGGCCTAAAAACCCATGTGTTGCCCACCTCAAATGGAGGAAAGCAGATGAGCATTCTCTATCTTTTCCCATGTACAGCATGGAACAGCTACCGTACCACCCGGGCCAACCATTGCCGTCTATTTGGCCGCATATACTCCCCGAGCAGACGGACGTATGATTGACCCATAAAACTAATCTAGCTAACTTATATACGTACGCAAACATCAATTTAACTCATCTCTCCTCTGCTTTTACAACATATCCACTGAATATGAGAAAGTAGGTCTGGCCAGTGTACATGTTTGATTAACTGACAATTGAGCCATGCATTTTCCTAACAATCCACTTACAAATACTGTTCCACCTTCTACTTAGGTGCATTTAGGTCACCGTTTTTAGATTTGAGTTGTGCCAAACGAAATGAACTCTGCCACGTATTCACTAAGTCGTGCGCCCCCTAGATTCTACATGATGTAGGTCCGCCCGGAGTTTCACCATCCTCCTCCCGTGTATGTAGTGCATTGGATGCGACACAATTTAAGTTAAAAATCCCACCCGCTGTCCGAATCAGGTCCGATCGTCCGACGGCCCCGCCCACCCTAGATTTATGGTCGCATGTTAAGCCGGTGCTGATGTACCAAAACCGATCGCGTGCGCACAATCCCCTTCTAAATCCCCTGGTCCCACCGCGGCGCACACGAAAAACATCAGAAATCACGAATCCGCGTTTTCCCCGAATTGCGCAATGAAAAAACGGACAAAAACTGCCATGGCTTTCTTCACCTAAGCCAGAGCAGCACACATGGCGTTTAGAACCTGTTTTGGTGCCGTTTTAAAGCATCGCGTTAAAAAAACGCAATCATTTTGAAAACAGATCCGTTGTTTGAACCGTTGGATAATTGGAAATCGACAAACACGATGTGTTTTAAAAAACGCATGCATTTTTTTTGGGTGCGCGGTTCATACGCGACGTAGCGCAACAGGGGGCGAGTTTTGGGGCGATCGCAATGCCTTTCCAGAGAAGCGCATGCGATCGTGTATTATCGCTGCTTTTCCCGGGAAACCATATGCGATCGGCCCTAGCCCCGCCCACTGTGCGCTACGTCGCGTTATGACCTTAATGGACTGCTTGAAAACGGGCCCAAAAACGGGTTATGTCTGTAAAGTTGCTGGAACTACTTGCTACCTGTTTGTTGTTTGGCTACGTCCTTGGTTTTGGCTAAACAATAACTGAAGGAATACTTCAATTGAGATGTGAATTGGGCCTAACACGTCATGTTTTCCACCCCTGTGTTTACAAGGATGTAATTACAATGGCCAGGTAAGTCGTTTAGGGGCAGACAGAAGCCCATAGGTTTAATGCTTGTCCGTTTTCATTTGATACAATATACAACACCTAAAATGCCTATGGTTTCCCCAAGAAACTTGTTTAGCCACAAAATTACTTGTGTTTATTACACCTGTGAGTAGGTATCTGGTTCTGATGGCGCACTCCCCCGTTTCCCACTATAGCTTTCATTAACAATTCATCCACATTTCACCCGCATTTTTAAACACATCCAAATGCAAGTGAGAGGTTGATTTGGCCACAAAGATAGGAGCGTTTCCAATTATTGCATTCAAAAATGAAGACATGGCACGTATCGTAACCGCCCTTAGGGTGATGTTCACACATGGCTGTTTTGCGTGTCCGTTTTTAAACATCCTTGTTTAAGCAGTTTACCATGCATTTGGCTGCTTACAACTGATTATCTATTAAGATAATTGGAAAAAGCAAGCAAAGCCAGAAATGCAAGGCGTCCGGGGGGCATACGAAAAGAGTCGGCGGTGGGTCGGGGAGAGAGGAGGTCCGAATGACGAGGCAAGGGAAAGGATAGATAGGCACGGGTCAGATAAGAAGGGCGATGCAGAAACACCAGTATATGCCCCTTGCTTTTGACTGTGCGTACTTTTCATTGCGTTTGAAACGCATACACCACTGTGAGAGTGATTTGCCTAATTACATTACCGTTAACGTTGTAACACAATGTTATGCATGCGTTACATCGCGTTACGATCGTTTGTAAACGGTAAGTTAACACGTGATGTAATTAGGCAAATCACCCCTCCTCAGCTGTTGTATATGCGTTTTCAAACGCATGAAAACGCAGGTCAAAACGCAACGTGTGAACGCGCCCTAGGGTGAAGACACACGTGGCGTTTTTTAGCGGGCCGTTTTTGGGCCGTTTTTATTAGGTGCGTTTTCAGATCGTAAAAACGCATTGGCGTTTTTTGACAGTTTGCCCAATTATCTTAATTGACAACTGGTCAAAAACGCAAGCGTTGTTTCAAAACACCATGCATTTTTAAACGAATGCTTTTTTACTATCTAAAACGCCTAAAACACAGCCAAAAAATGGCCTAAATACGGCACGTGTGGTTCATCTTCAACCCTTAGGGTGAAGCACACATGTGTTTTTGGCCGTTTTTTGGGCCGTTTTTACTAAGTTGCGTTTTCAGATCGTTAAAAACGCATGCGTTCAAAAACGCAATCCGGTTAAAACCATGGCGTTTTATAAACGCATGCGTTTTTGTCCGTTTTTTTCCGAATTGCGCAATGAAATGTCCAAAAACCATGCGTTTTCAAAAACAATGCGTTTTTCAAAAACATGCCGTTTTTATAACGATCCTGAAAAACGCCTTAGTAAAAACAAGCCCAGAAACCCACTGTGTGTCCTTCACCCTTAGGCCCGGGTCACACGTACCACCGCTAGCGCTCCGTCTAACGCACGCTAGCGCACAGGGGAAAGTCCTCGGCCCGAACGCAACAGGCGTTTCGAGAACGCCATGCGGGGGTCGCCGATCGCTGCGTTTCTCCTGGAAACGCACTAGGCGTTCGGGCCGAGGACCTCCCCTGTGCGCTAGCGTCGGTTATGAGCGACGTCCTAGCGGTCATGTGCCCGCGGCCTTATGTTTTCAGATGCATTTTTGAATGGTCCAAACAGACCAAATTGTAACATTTTCTTTTTGGAGGAGCAGCACTAATCAATATTGCATGTGCGTTTTGGCCAGTCCCCTCCCACTTGCATTTTGGAATGCATTTAAAAATGTGATAAAAGCTCCGTTGGGAACGTCTCTCTCAGGGACGTTCACACGTTGTGTTTTTTGCTCTTTTTGAAACACATGCAATTTGAAGACCAGTTTGCAAATGCATTTTACTAATCCAATCAGTAAAGGACGTGTTTCACACATTGCGGTTTGGACTGTTGTATTGAATGCATTATAACATTTGAGGTGTAGTGATTTGGCCTAATGACATTACTGTTTACATACATTGTTAATGCAAAGTTAAACAAATGCATGCATACACATTGTTTAACATTTGTTTTAGAACCCACGCATTTACTATGTGTTTTCTTAAAAAGACAAAAAAAACTTTTATTAATATTGTTTATATATTTTAAGACTTGTTTTGGATTTTTACTGTTTATTTATATCGTTCCTAGGGAAGGGGTGATTTGAATTTTTTTAAGTTTATTTTAATTTTTTTACTTTTTTTACAATTTTTTACTACTTAATTAAAAAACCCCTAGATTTGTCTGATTGATCGTGAGACCATTACCGCCATACTTACTGTCATAGCAAACACCGATCGCCACTCCCCCCCTATGACGCGCCCGGGGACCATTTGTTCACATCTTTTTTTTCCCAAGCTACGATCAGTTGTGGCCGGCGCGATGTACGGGATAAACACTTCCCGATTGGGGCCAGCAAATGCAGTAAAGACTTACGGGCTATGGATAGGGGACTCTGCGCGTGAGTCCTCTCCAGCAACCCCGCAGTCGACCAATGACTTCTATTATTCACGGTCGTTTTTTAAGGGTTAAACACATGTAAAGTACACAACTCATGTTTTCAGTCTGTTTAAACACCTTAAGCCTCCGCGCCGTAGCCTGGACTGCGCAGCTTCCGACGATTAGCGCTCAGCGCAGTACAGCTTACGGCGCGAGCGCATAGGATGTTAGAATTGTCACCCACGTCCTCGCGACCGTGGTGACATCGGACAGATTTGGGTGACATAGGCAGGAGTAGTTCCTGTCTCCGTCACCCGACCAATTCAAATTGGTCTCGCCGCCGATCGCCTGATTGGCCAGTCAAAAAACCTGACGGCCATTACAGCGAATTTTGGGCTAAAAAAAAAAACGGTGCTTTTAACCCTTTCCCTCTTCCTCCAATCGGCACCATTTTGGTTTGGTTATCGCTTTAGAGAGGAGAGAGCGTACTGTGTGCCACCAAAATACATCTTTTATCACTTATATAGTGTTACTGATCCTTATCTTAAGTCCAATTGTTTCCTACAAATTATTCGCATCCCATCTGTTTTTTTCATTTCCTGTGTCCTGTGTGTTCCTCCCTGTGTGATCGCCTTGTGGTGATACCACAGTTTTTCCTTCCGTTTTCCCTGTCTGTCCTTCTGGAACCAACGCCTTTTCAATTGCGCGTGCTTCGCGTTGTTCGCACTGGACCCACTTTTCAGTGCCCGTGTGAAAGCGGCTGGGCAAACAGAATCTTCTTTATAGCAGTCTTAGCAGTAAGTTAGTTTTGTCTTATGGCAAGCTAGGTGCATTTTTAGCGCCTTTTTGCGCGGTGGCACCATAGTTTTTTTTTTTTCGGTGCCTGTAATATTTTTTTCCAGAGCGCCGTAGGTGTACCCTGACTAGCTACTTTTTGTGTGTGCCATCTGGTGCGACTGTCCGTGTGTTTGGTGTGTCATTGTCTTTTTTTTTTGTGTGCTATGCTGTGCTGCTTGTCCTGCAGTTTAGTGGCACTTATTTTTTTTTGTGTGCTAATCTATCTGGTGCGGCTTTGTCCGTGTAGTTTTTTGTGCATTATTTTTTTGTGTGTGCCATCTCTGTGCGGCTTGTCCGTGTAGTTGGTGTGCATTATATTTTTTTTGTTTTTTGTGTGCTGCTAGAACGGTTTTATCCGTGTAGTTTTGGTGCACATTATCTAATTTTTCTAGTCTCTCTATTTTTTTGGTGTGCAATGTCTCAGAATACATACACGTGTTGGAATTCATATAACAATCTTGCCTCTGACACCGAGTCAAGCTAGTGGGATGAGGTCCCTTTTACTTTACTTAGCATCATCCTCCTGCTCATCTTCCGTTACCTGGAAGGACCCCCAAGAAGGGCGCCGTAGGGTTCCGGGACTTCTGCAGGAGAATGCCTGGGACTTCTTGCAGGAGAAGTGCTGGGACTTCTGCAAGATTGCCTGGGACTTCTGCAGGAAAGTGCCTGTGGACTTCTGCATTAGAAGTTCCTGGGACTTCTGCAGGAGAAGTGGCCGGGACTTCTGCCAGAGAAGTGGCCTGGGACTTCCCTGCAGGAGAAGTGTCCTGGGACTTCTGCAGGAGAAGGTGCCTGGGAACTTCCTGCAGGAGAAGTGCCTAGGGACTTCTGCAGGAGAAGTGCCCGTGGGACTCTGCGAGAAGCGTCTGGGTCTTCCACTATCCCACATGGGATAGCCCCAGATAATATACCCCTCAGGTCCCCTGACTTACGGTCCATCTTGAATTAACTTTGACAAGACGACCGGGCCGGCTGTGGACTTTTTTAATTGTTTTTTTTTGATGAGGAGGCGCTGCGAATTATTATATTTCGACAAATCTCTAACGCTGCACAACATATTGCCCAAACCCCACTTCCTTTTGCACACCCTACAGGTGGACCCTTCCACTGCAGCAGGATGCCCAAGTATGGGGCATAATACTCCTTATGGGGATAGTAAGAAGCCTTCATCAGGGACTACTGGATCACAGACATACTGTAACCACCCCCCATGTCCGCATGGCAATGATGCAGGATCGCTTTGAAGCCAATCCATAAGTTTTTGCACTACCTGACAACACACAGTGCCCACCCGAGTGACCCCAGTTATGATTCGGTTATTTAATGTCAGCCCATATTAGATCATTTTAGTGCGCAAGTTTGCCCAGCTATCCCCTCCCGCCAAACATTGAGCATAGACGAGTCCCTGGTACAATTCAAATTGAGACTTCAATTCCGCCATACCTGCCCATAGAGGGCAAGGTATGGTGTGAGCATGTATAAGCTGTGCGAAAGTTCATCAGGGTACACATACAGTTTAGATATATTAAGGAAGACTCCACTATAGTGCCCCCAGAATGCCCCCCCTCCTGGGTGTTACAGGGAAATAGTGTGGGAATTTATTGCACCACCCGCTGACCAGGGCTACCACCTCTACCTGAACATTTGTAAAAACCACACCACCCTGTTCAAGTGCCTCACTCTTTCCAGAAATATGCGGGCGACGGCACGGTAACGCAAATCATAGAGGTTTCTTCCCTAAGTCGCTGCTTGGGCAAAAACTTAAAAGTGCACGAAAGCAGGGCACTATGCAATTCGCTCTGTATTGTGTGTTAATACAAGTACAATAAGAGAGGTCCTGTATTCAACCAGATACATGTATTTTGAACTCCTTTTACTAGTGTATTAGGGAGGATAGAAAGGATAGAAAAAAATTCCTCTAATTCGACCCAATCAGATGAGTCGGAGCAGTGTGGAAGTCACATAACCGTTATGTCAAAAAGGACCGATTGGCCCACGACTAAGGAGCCCACTATATGACGGAGAGGGAAAGCTTTTATTTCGTTGACTGCTACAAACGGGGAATAAATAATTTCACTAGACCCAATGCATGATTCGCACTTAACTTTTTTTTTTTGATTTAATCCTCTGCTCCTTTCCCCTGTGTTCGCTGTTCGCTTTTTTTCGTCTTTACCACATCTCCTTACATGTAGCGCCCCCTCAGCCAGCTCTGGCCCGCAATCCCACACTTCCATTTCTCTCAATGACCTTAATTCCTTTCATCCATCTACTTTATGGATTGCCCCATTATTTTGCTTCCTTTTATCTCTATTGATACTATCGCACCCAATTTTCATATCGCACCAAGTCTTTGTCTTAATGTGGAGTTCATTATTTCTAAGTTCCTTCCTCGGTGTTCGTCCACCTGGCCCTTCTCTATTTCACCAACCTTTTTCCCGCGCCTCTATATTCCCCCTGTTTCCTACACAACACTTCTCTAGCATTTTATTTTCTCTTTCTTTGTAAGACGGACGGATGCGTTTTCTTGTCTGTTCTCTTCCCCCCTTTTTTCTGTTTATTTCGTTTCCCCTGTTCCTCTTCTTCTCCCCCAATACACTCACCCCCGTTCCTTTTCTAGCCCTTTGGTCCACTGCATTCGCAGAGGGGTGTTCTACGTTACTGGTTCCCCACCCTTTCCGTACTTGCTCGCCACTCTCGCACATACATTTCCTCTTCTCATGTATTTTTCTCAATTCTTACCACCCCAAGATTTTACCCTAATACTCCCCATTCTACACAATTAATCTCGTAGTTTTACACTTTTCCACATCAGTCCCCATGGTCTGCTTATTCTCTTATTACGGAACAACCAAAAATGTCTCTATTAAACATTTGTTTTTTTTTCCTGTTCCTATTTTTTGTATCGAAATTTGAATTTCGTGGTAGAAACTACCTGACCCAGTTCATACCTTCTTTCCTTGCATCTATACCTGGCGGTATTGCCTCTAACCCGGGGTAACCCGCATTGAATTTTGCAGTCTTTGTGCCGGCTTCGTTCTGTCCTTCATACTACGTCCCCGGTCCCCTGATTTTCGTTGGGCCCCCAAATATATCGTTTGTCCACCTTCCAATGGAATATTTGTTATACCTTGACAATATCAATTGTTTCTCTGCAAGAGTCACTCAACTTTGTATTATATTTGAGAATCCAAGGGGGCCAACCTTCAGGGCTTAAATGCTCCATTGACAAGCCTAAATTCTCTTTGATCGGGCGTGACTTTCCCACAATGGGTTCACTACTGGGTTTGGTTTTTCTATCTGATACCTGGTAACCCTCGGCGTGGTACCCCCCCATTACCAATGTCTATGTGAAAAACGAAGACTTGAAAAACCTAAATTGTGACTTCCTTCTCTATCCTGCCCCTGCCGTGTGCCAAGCCTGAAAATATTGGCCACTAGGTGTTTGGTGTCATTGCCGTATCGGGACAACCCGCAGAATGATTTTTGGGGTGTTTGTTAAAAGTTGAGGATTGGTTGGGCACATATATGACCCCCCTTTCCGGCTTCACTATCAAAGACAGTCCTTTGATGATAAAAACGGCATTTTTTTATTCTGCACCATTTACTTTCTTGCATTCAATTTTGACCCAGCGGTGTCAGGGGTTAAAATGCTAACCCAAACACACGATACTTCTCTTGAGGGGTCATAGTTCTGTATATGGTTCATAATTGGGGGTTTCTACTTCGCAAGGCCACCTCAGGGCACTGCCAAATGACATGGGCACTCCAAACTCCAAACTGTGTGAACAACGGAGTGGAAAATCAAAATTTCATACCTTCCGTTCTCTCATCCTTCTGTGTGACCAAGTCTGTCAAATTATTGGCACATTGTGTGTATTGCAGGACTCCCGTGACAACCGCGCGAATGATTTGGGTTTTGGGGTGTTTGTCTAATAAGTGGCGGGTTGGGCACAGTATATGATGGCACTATAAAATGACATCTTTGAGGATAAACGAATCGTTTAATCTGCACCATTTACTTTGGAATTCAATTTTGAGCGGCGGTCAGGGGGTTCAAATGCTCACAACACCACACCGACTTAAATTTTTTGAGGGGTCCAGTTTCTGTAATGGTATATTATTGGGGTGGTTTTATTGCACTGGCAACTCACGGCCTGCCAAATGAATGGCACTCAAATGCCAACGTGTGAAAAACGGAGTGGCACCAATCAAAATCACTCTTCCGTTTTCTCATCCTTCTGTGTGCCCAGTCTGTAAATTATTGGACACATGTGTGGTACTTGCCGTCCGGGACAACCCGCAGAATGAGTTTTTGGGGTGTTGGCTAAAAGTGGCAACGGGCTGGGCCAGTAATATGAGGCATAAAATGACAGCATCTTGAGATTAAAAACGCATTTTACTCTGCCACCATTTACTTTGCATCAATTTTGACAAGGTGTCGGGGGGTGTAAAATGATCACCAAAACCACACATATAAGTTTCTTTGAGGGGTCTATCCGTAATGGTATCAGATTTATTGGGGGTTTCTATTGCATCGGCAACCTCACGGGCCTGCCAACAATTGACATGGCACTCCAAATCCCAAACCTTGACAACGGAGCTAGGAAAATCACAAATTCACTCCTGTCCGTTCTCATCCCTTATGTTGCCAGCTGTAAATCTTGGGCACATGTGGTACTTTGTGTACTCGGGTTACAAATAGTGAAAAAACATCATATTTTGATAGATCGGGCATTTTCGGACGCGGCGATACCTAATGTGTTTATGATTTTTACTGTTTATTTTATTTTTATATCAGTTCTAGGGAAAGGGGGGTGATTTGAATTTTTAGGTTTTTTTATTATAATTTTTTTTTTTTAACTTTTTTTTATTTTTACTTTTACTATTTTTTCAGACTCCCTAGGGTACTCTAACCCTAGGTAGTCTGATCGATCCTATCATATACTGCCATACTACAGTATGGCAGTATATGTGGATTTTACTCCAATTAGCACATTGTAATGCATGGGTTAAAACGAAGTAGCCTCGGGTGTTCGGAACACCCGAGGTTACCATGGCGACGGATCGCCGCTCCCCGTGACATCATCGGGAGCAGCGATCCACGACAAGATGGCACCGATCGCGGGTGTTACCGGTAAGCCTTTGCTGCAATATGCAGCAAAGACTTACCGGCTATGGAGAGGGCTCGGCCCGCGAGCCCTCTCCATGCACTAGTGTACGGCGCGCGTCGGGAAGGGGTTAAAAAACGCATACATTTTTGAAAATGCATGTGTTTTTAATTAAGATAATTGGTAAAACCTGTCAAAAACTGAAGCGTTTTCAAAAAACATATGCGTTTTTTACGATCTGAAAACGCACAACTAAAAACGGCCTAAAAGCGCCACGTGTGCCATCACCCTTAGTGGGCCCCCCTCCAGTAGCCACACTGTCTCCGCCCTACATAGCCAAACAGTTCTACCCCACTTAGCCACATTGCCCCCTCCCCCTGTAGCCACATTGCCCCCTCCCCCTGTAGCCACATTGCCCCCTCTGCCTGTAGCCACACTGCCCCCCTCCCCCTGTAGTTACATTGCCCCCTCCCCCTGTAGTTACATTGCCCACTCTTCCTGTAGCCACACTGCCTCCCTCCCCATGTATGCCGGCGGCATACATGGAGTTTTGAACCCGTTTTTGGACCGTTTTTAAGCAGTCTGGTAAAAAACCGCATGCCATGATACACATGGCGTTTTTAGGCCTTTTTTGGCCATTTTTAGCAGTGGGTTTTCAGATCGGAAAAAACGAATGCGTTAAAAACGGCATGCGTTTTTTGAAACCGCATGCGTTTTTGACCAGTTTGAATTAAGTTAATTGGTTAAACCTGTCAAAAACGCATGCGTTTTCAAAAAACACATGCGTTTTTTAAGATCTGAAAACGCACAAAAACGGCCTAAAAACGCCACGTGTGCCACCACCTTAAGGCTGGCGAGTCCTACTTTGCACCTTCTATTAGCTTGTCTAGTTTTCTGTGCCATAATATTAAATCTACTGGCACACAGAGTGAATTTTGTGACACACTGGTTATTTTCTGGTGTCGCTATGCCCCTTTTACAGAGCAGTTGAAAAATAGCTTAAAGGGGTATTCCCATCTGGGCATTTATATTTAATTGAATTCATCTGCCATAAATAAACATTTCTTCAATTGGATATTATTAAAAAAAAATGTTCCTGTGTGAAGATAATTTCTCATAAATGTAGTCAAGTTGTCCCTTAGAAACGAGATATCTTCCTCGGATACGACCACCTCGCATTTAGGCAGCGGTGGCCAGACATGCTCTATTGAGCTCTGCCTGACCTCCTGAATTCAGCAATCATTACCACAGGACGGCTGTGGGACATGCAGTAACTCCCGGACATTTCGTATGCAAAAATCTTTTGTTTCTTTATGCATTTCCCTCCAGCAGAGGTGGCCGTATCCAAGGAGTCAGTCTGGTTTGTAAGGGACTATATCACTACAATTATGAGAAATTATCTTCACACAGGAACATTTTTTTGAATAACATCCAATTGAAGAAATGTTTATGTATGGCAAATGAATTCAATTACAGTATATGTAAATGCCCTTTAAGGCCGGAGCCACACGTGGCGTTTTGAACCTGATTTTGGGCCGTTGTTAAGCAGTCCGTTAAAAAACGCATGCGTTTTTCAAAAACACATGCAGTTTTTAACATACTGCTTAAAAACGGCCCTATTCAATGTTGCCAGTTGCAAATGACTCCAGTTTTCTTGCACAGACAGATTGATACATCTTCCTCACTGTCCTGCAGAGCAGAAGAGGAGTGAAAAAGGGTATTTGTGATCCGGGGATCTGCATTTCTGTAATTTATCAGAAGTCTGCATTAAAAAAAAAAAAAAAATAGGTAATATGCATTATGGCATTACAAATAGGTCTGGGGTTTGTATAATTATTCATTTCTTAATGGGGTCTGCATTATTGTTTAGCCTGAAGTCTGTATAATTATTAATCATTGTTTCATTTGGGTCTACATTATTATGAATTATTCTTTGATATATGGGTCTGTATTATTCATTGTGTGGCTTGGGGTTTGCACAATTATTATTATCTGCTCTGGCATTTGTTTTATTATTAAATATTTGATGTGGGTCTGTATTATCATCATTATTAATATTTTTATTATTATTAATTGTTTGCATCGGTCTGTAAAATGTAACCCCTTAGTGACTAAGCTCATTTGCGACTTGATGACCACGTCCTATTTTTCAAAACAGGTGTGTAACAGCAGGTGCAGCAGCCGTAGCAGGGCCTGCGTGCCACAGGGGCGAAGCCAAAATTTATGTGCCATTCTTCCGGGCCTGTCCGTCCCTACGTCCTGGCGTAGTAACAGACACCCGCCCACCTTCTTGCCTGATCTCCCTCCGTACATGCTTCCACACACCCCGCTTCACCCCGCCCCCCCCCCCGTACATGCTGCCTGGCCCACTTCTTCTGTGTCTATCTCTTTCCTGCACGTGCTGCCGTCCAGCCCACTTCATCTGCATGTGCGGAGGCTCACCTCATCAATGGCCCGATCCGTGACTGCTGCCTCTCCGAATGTGCAGCCGTCCTTTGAACTGTGCATCCATAGGTGCCCGCCTGCTGCATCCGTGGACCAATATGTGGCCGGCCACCCTGCACAGTGAAATCGCAGCCAACGTGCGTGTAAGCTGTTTATATGCTGTATTTACTCTATGTATTCGTATCCGCTTTGTGTGTTTATATATATGCTATATGACTATGTGTGTATACACAGTATGGGACACATCTATCACAGCTTTTACACCTAAAAACAGGTGTACAAACTGTGATTTAGTCGCAATTCCTGCCACAGGGGCGGATAAGCCTCCTCATATATCCGGTGACTGCCTGGGTGGGAGGAAAAAGCATCATATGTGGGTGCACTTAGCCCGACGTGTGCCCCTACGTGTGTATACGGTGTGTTTACACTGTATGTCTAAGTATATGACGCAGGGGCGTCGCTAGGACAAAAGATCTGCACTCACTTTCGTATGTATAAACAAGTATAATATGATCTACAGATGCTGTACCTTAAACAGTAAAAGATCACAGATGTAAGTGGCTTGCAAGCTTAAATTTGATTTGGGGTTTATAAACATGTTTATAATATTTAATTAACATTGGATTAAAGTTTAATTAAGTAGTATTTTTTTTATTAGTAAGGAATGCTTTGCTAAACACTGAAAAGTATTGTGTGTCCATTTAATATTGGCTGTTTTCATCAAAAGAGTATTATGTTAAAAATTATATATATTTTGTTTTAGGAAAATTTGTGAAAATCATCCCATCTACTTCTAAGAGTGAGGGAAAAACATAATTCGCATATTATTCTGATGTGAAAGTAAGACCTAATGTTAATGGCTGGCTTAAGCCCCTTCCACACTGGCGTTTTTCATGCGCGAGTTCTGCGCGTGCATTTGACGCACAGAACTTGCATTGCACTCTGTCCCATTGTATTCAATGGGTCTTTCTTCATTAGCGTTGGTTTTAACGCGCGTGCTTGCGTTCGTTTTCACGCGCGTCAAAATCGCAGCATGCTCTATTTTTGCGTGTCACGCGCGTTTTTCACGCCCCATTCAAGTCTATGGAGATGCATCAAGAACGCATTGCACTCGCAATCATTGCAAGTGCAATGCGAGTGCAATGCGTTTTAAACGTAAGGGTTGCTAGGTGACCAGAATAACATTATTTCCCCTGCTCGCGATCGAGCATTTAATTAAAAAAACACAATGAAGAACAGTGAAGAATAGAATAAAAACATTGAACACAGTGAACACAGTGAACACAGGATCATTTAAGAGAAAAACACAGTGCAGAACACAGTGCAGAATAGATTACAGATGTTCGGCACATCTGCTTACTTGTCGGGAGATGCGCACGGAACGGTGCGCCCAAAATAGCATGTGAAGAACAATATATATGTGTGAAGAACACATTGCAGATGTATTTAAACATTGTTGTATTCTCACATATTTTTCAATGATTTTGATGACATGCTATGAAGTCACATGAATCTTTTTTTCACTTTAATTGGAGTGCTTTCATCTTAAAGGGGTATTCCCATCTGGGCATTTACATTTAATTAATTTGCCATATGTAAACATTTCTTCAATTGGATGTTAAAAAATGTTCCTGTGTGAAGATAATTTCTCATAAATGTAGCCATGTTGTCCCTTAGAAACCAGATAACTTCCTCGGATACGACCACCTCACAGCAGTGGCGAGACATGCGCTTGAGTCCTGTCTGACCACCTGGCTTCAGCAATCATTACTACAGGATGACTGTGGGTCATGCATTAATCCCAGACATTTCATATACAAACACCCTTTGTGTCTTTGTGAAATCTCTCTAGCAGAGGTGGCCATATCCAAGGAGTCAGTCTTGTTTCTAAGGGACCATAAGACTACAGTTATGAGAAATTGGGGGTCATTTACTAAGGGCCTGATTCGCGTTTTCCCGACGTGTTACCCGAATATTTCTGATTTGCGCCGATTTTCCCTGGGATTTTTCCCTCGGGATTTTGGCGCACGCAATTGGATTTTGGCGCATCGATGCAGGCATGCATATATATTTATATAAGCATCTAATCCAAAATTATATGGACTTGCCAAAGCAGTACCCAGTGCTAAATTTGTATATATCTATAAATGTGCCAAATATAATTTAGAGAAGGCTGTCAGCAGTGCAGGATTGAACTTCCAGGATAGTATCCTGCACACTATTTGTGCTCACTCAAGTATACCCCGAGGGTGGAAAATGCATTGGTCACAGCCCCCCAGTATATGGCCAGCAAGCCCCCAGTAGTATACAGCCAGCCAGCTCAGTGTAGTATACAGCCAGTCAGCCCCCTGTAGTATATAGCCTGTCTGACCCCCCAGTATATAGCCTGCCAGCCCCTCTAGTATATAGCCAGCAAGCTCCTGTAGTATATAGCCAGCTAGCCCCTAGTATATAGCCTGCCAGCCCCCTTGAGTATATAGCCTGCCAGCCCCATAGTATATAGCATCCCAGCCTTCCTCTAGTAAAAAAACCCCCAAAACACTGTACTCACCTTTCCAACGCTCCCGTAGGCCCTCTTCTTGCTTCAGATCCTCTTGGGGTCCTTCGGTTCCTCTTGGGGTCCTTTGGTCTTCTTCGGCTCCACTTCGGGTCCCTTCGCTCCTCTTCGGCTCCTCTTCAGTTTTGTGTAAATATACTGTGGCTCATTTACTAAGGGTCAGCAGAGTGCACTGTCGCCGGAATATCCGTCGATTTCCGATGTGCGCCGCATTTAGAAGGGCTTTTTTTCTCATGCGATCAGATTTCGGCACATCGCGCCAGCTTTCACATGACAAATTGGAGGGGAGGGGGGAGGGCCGTCGGACAATCCGACGGATTCGGACAAGACACTGGATTTAACATTCAAAATTTTGTCGCTAGGCAAGCACTTACATGCACCGGGAAGAAGAAGGTGAACTCCGGCGGACATGAGCGGGGAAGCGACACATGCAGGAAATTGGACCCACAATCTTAGTGAATCTTGGCAGCTCCGAATCCTCGTCAGACAACGCACCTTGCGGATTGCGACGCCACCAGTAAGTAAATGTGCCCCAATGTGTCTTCCCAAAGTGCAAAGAAACCATGAGAAAATGGTTAGAACAGACTGGACTACATTTTGGCAACCTAGAACATTTGGGGGGAAAAACCTACGAGAGCAAAAAATATAGCACTTACAGACTAAACATTTTCTTCAGGCAGTCATATTGATTATAGTGAAAATAAAAGAAAAAAATTGAGGAAGGATGCAATCCCTACTATATTTGATCAATCACATTTTAAAAATCCTTCAAAAAAAGTAGAGGAACCTGTACCTAAAAGAAAAAGCATTGAACAAGGAAGTACGGGCGGCTCTGTTGTGGGCATTTCATTAGCAAGAGGGGCTTCTGCTGTAGACATTTTATTAGTGAGGGGTGGCTGCTGCTAAGCATTTTATCAGTGAGGGGTTGGCGGCATTTCTTTATTTAGAGGAGGCTGCTATAGGACATTTCATTGATTAGGGGAGGCTGTCGGAAATTAACGGCTGAATTTCCCTCTCTAGATTTATACTTGCGTCAATAACTTTTCCCAGTTTTTTTTTTTGTTGGTAAAATTAGGTGCCTTGGCTTATACTTGAGTATGTACAGTATGTATGACTTTTTCCTCATAGTGAAAAGGCCAAAGACAAGGGGACATTATAGCTGTTTGGGAGTCTATGGAAAAAAGGGTATCATAGTGTACAATTTTCTGTAACCCCCTTCTTATATAGTTGGACAACAATAAAAGGAGCACTATAAAGAGGGGGCTACAGAAAGTGGAGCAGCTACAGGAGAGGGGGCATTTTAGACCTGGGATGCTGAAAATGGCACATTATGTGGGTTGAGGTTTGATATGGGGTATTCGGGGAGGGCGACTAATTTTTTTTCCGATGGGACCATGGTAAGGGGGTTTCCTGACCTATGTTTTTGGCTAAATAAATTTTTTTTTATTTCAAAAAATGAACACAATCTCAGTGGATAAAATTCCAAAAGGCTCCACAAAGTTTGATACTCAATTTCTCCCAAGTAGAACAATACCCCATATGTGCTGGTAAACTGCTGTATGGGCACACACTAGAGCATTGAAGGGAAGCTGCGCCATTCAGAGCAGATTATGCATTGTCACTTTTTATTGGCTGTACAATCTTTACTTTTTCGGTAAATAAGGGCTTAGTACAAATACTAAGCTTTAGTTGGTCATTAGCTTGTTTTATTAACTCTTGAATGTATGTAGAAAAAGAAAATCAACAATTCTGGTTTCCTTTCTTTTGTATTTTTTGGCGGCCGTACACTGTACCAAAAAAATAACATATTATCTTTATTCTATAGATCACTAAAATTACGCTGATACCTCATTTATATAGTTTTTTGAAAATATTTTAACTTTACTGAAGAAAAACTAATATAGAAAAAATCTCATTTATTTTCGTATTGCCATCTTTTCAGAGACATAACTTATATTTTTTGGTTGACAGAGCTGGTTTAGGGCTTATTTTTTGTGTTGAGTTGTCCTTTTCTGTGGTACCTTTTTTGATCACTTTTTGGAACATTTTTGTAAAGGGATTTTATGAAAAATGAAAATTCTTGGCAAATTTTTCGGTTTTGCTTTTACAGGGTTCGTCGAGCGAGTCCAATAATGTTAATGATTTATTGTACAAATTGTTATGGATACCGCAAAACAAAATATGTGGGGTTTTTTCATGATTTTGTTTTTTCATGTTGGTATTTAGGGGACTTTCACTTTATGTAATTCATTATTTTTATTAAGTGTTTTACTTAATACATCTTATTACATCTGGCCCTTACATGCCACAGTCACACGCCGGCATGTCTGCGGCGTGTAAGGGGTTGTCAACGGCGGGTATCGACTATTATATACAGCCGACACCTGTAGCTTAGTACGCCTCTGCCTCCCTTGACGTGGTACTACCTTCAATGCCGGTAAGGGGTTGAAGAGGTTAAAATTCCCCCTATACCACATGATAAAATCAGTTTAGAAATTCTCTAGGATAAGGGTTCACACGTGGCACTTTATTTGCGTTCACATCACATCACATATTTTAGTAACATTGAAGCTCATTTACTAAGGGTCCAATGTGCGCCGCATTTAGAAAGGGTTTTTGGCGCACACAATCGGATTTTGCCGCATCAGCGCCGGCTTTCATGCGACAGAAATCGGGGGCATGGCCGTCGGACAACTGATTTGGACTAAGCGTGGGATTTAAAATTCAAATTGTCGCAAGAAATGCACTCACGTACACCTGTAAGAAAAAGGTGAACTCCGGTGGACCTGAGCGAGGAAGCGACACATGCAGGATCTCGGGCGCACGATCTTAGTGAATCGCGGCAGACTTCATCCTCGTTGGACAACACGCCTCGAGGATCGCGCAGGGATCGGGTAAGTAAATGTGCCCCATTGTGTTTCCAACACGTTAACTGAACGCAAAGGAAATGCATTCTTACTTGAACATGCGATCGCAGGTGGAGCCTTTGGATTGCATTTCAAATTGCAATGTCTCGGGTGTCCCTCTCTGTGGCGCTGCCCTGGGCCCCTCTCCGAACTAACCTCTCCATGCTCCCGGTCCCGTCTGGCCTAGACCCCACGCGCGTCTCCTCTCTCTAGGCGATTAAAAAATCTCAGAGAGGATGCACTCGGAGATTTAAAAGCCCTGCGCACAGGTGATTGGCGCTGGCCACTTCCGGGTCTGCTATTTAATCCGGCGGCTTCCATCATTCCCTGCCAGATCTTCAAGCCATACTTGTCAGTGAAAGCCCTGTGTACCAGTGTTCCTGAATTCCAGTTCCTGCTCCTGTGTTCCTATGTTCCCATGTTCCAGTCTGTTCCTGTGTTCCTGTTCCGTGTTCCTGTTCCGTGTTCCTGCACCCGTGTTCCTGCTGTGAGTTCCATTGTGAGTGCTCAGACTGTGTCCTGCATTCCTACCTTGGATGCGGGCTAGTCGCACCTGTGGAACGACCTGGTCGCTACCCGCAGCAGCAAGACCATCCCGCTTTGTGGCAGGCTCTGGTGAAGACCAGGTGCCACTTAGACTCCGGTCCCAGGTGTCGGCTAGCACCATCTCCCGCGGTGGTCCAGAGGGTCCACAACTTTGACACCAAAATGCCACGTGTGAACATGGCCTCAGGGGCTCCACAAACACGTCATAGCTCCTGAAAACTATTCTGGCCTACAAAAGCTCAATGGTGCTTCTTCTCTTCCGCGCTTCGCCATGTGCTCTGACAGCAGGTTACATCCAAATGTGGGGTGTCTTCTTACCTGGAAAAAACTGCACAATATATTCCTAGATGCATTTTCTACTTTTATTCAGTTAATGTGGGTACATTTTGCAGCTAAATGAATGTATTAATGATAAATCTTAGTTAATTCCAAATCAAAAATTAATTTCCTTGAATTTCTGTAAAATCCATAAAGGGTTAACAATAGAGATGAGCGAGCACTAAAATGCTCCGGTACTCGTTATTCGAGACGAACTTTTCCCGATGCTCGAGTGCTCGTCTCGAATAACGAGCCCCATTGAAGTCAATGGAAGACTCGAGCATTTTTCAAGGGGACCAAGGCTCTGCACAGGGAAGACTTGGCCAAACACGGGAACCTCAGAAAGGATGGAAACACCACGGAAATGGACAGGAAACAGCAGGGGCAGCATGCATGGATGCCTCTGGGCTGCTTAATCGCACCATTATGCCAAAAATATAGGGCAACAGCATGGCCATGACAGAGTGACAGAATGAAGCTAGATAGCATCTAAAACATCCAATAATTGACCCTGACACTATAGGGACGGCATGCAGAGGCGGCGCAGGCTAGAGAGTTCATGGCGACATACCCTAAATGGACTCAGGCTTCAAACCAATGGGTGGCAGAGAGGAACCAAAGGAGGTGAGAAAAAGCGCTCAAATAATATGGTACATGATAAAGTTTGCCAGTATATTTTGTGGATTACACAGCAGGGTGGCGACAAGTTAACATGGAAGCCATGAAAACAACCCAAAAATTCTGCCTGAACACGCTCGTTTGATAAGGGGACCAGTATGGAGGCAGTAAACTAGTAGTGATTAAAGGTGCGCGTTTAAACTATGTTAGTTGGATCTTGCATGGAGCTGGTGCTCGCTGCCAGGCGAGCTTTCGCCAATCCAAGCCCTGTCTCAGGCTACTCCCAAACAGCACTTCTAAGAACCTTTTGTATAGATCAAGTGTAGTAGCGTTCTTATAAGTTTGGGATATGGCGGGTGGGGGAAGTAACAGATGCGCAGAAGCGCTGAAATATATTGGTAAATGATAAAAGTTATAGTTTATTTTGTGGTAACACAGCTGGGTGGCGACAAAGTTAACAACTTTGATGTGGAATCCATGAAAACAACCCAAATTTCTGCCAGACACACCTCGTTTGATAAAGGGACGATGTATGGAGGCAGCTATATGGACGATTTTTGGAGGTAGCAATGGAGACAAGTGTGGAGGCTGCTATGGAGACAATTTAATTTGGATAGTGCCTGTATGTGGCAGTCCCAAAAATTTTTCAAACCGAGGAGCAGGTAGGTGGCCCTCCAGAAAATTGAATAGATTGAGTGCCTGTATGTGGCAGTCCCAAAAATTGTTTAAAACAGAGGAACGGGTCGGTGGCCTCCAGAAAAATTGAATAGATGAGTGCCTGTAGTGGCACTCCCAAAAATTGTTTAAAACAGAGGACCGGGTCGGTGGCCCTCCAGAAAAATTAATGCATAAAGTACTATAGCTAGAGCCAGTGGGCCCTGTCAAAAATAGCCAGTTCTCTGCTTTACTGTACAAAGAGGAGGAGAGGAGGAAAATGAGGAGGAGGAGGAGTGGATCATTATTCAGGTTGAGCTTCCTTCACTGGTGGAGAGATTGGAAATATGAGAAATCCGGCTTATTCATTTAATAAGCGTCAGCCTGTCAGCGCTGTCAGTCGACAGGCGTGGACGCTTATCGGTGATATGCACCAGCTGCACTGAAAACCCGCTCGGACAAGAGGCCTAGCAGGCAGGGCAGGCAAGAAAACCATCGAAGGCTTTACAGCGCAGTTCGTGCACATTGCCAGCTGTTGAAACCCGTAGTTGTAGGGAGCGTGTGATCATTTAGGGACGATGGTATGGTCAGCTAAGTATCCCTCACATCTTTCTGTAAAGATCAGGCCCTACTCTGCGGGATGGGGAAAGAGTGAAGCGGTCTTGCTGGGGGTGACAAAAGCTGGCAAAAGCCTCTTGAAAGAGTTACCCTTGCCCAGGCCTGGACAAGCTGCCTGCCGCCATACTCTCCCTCGCTACTTGTCCGCAGAAACTACGAACTCTGCCGCTAGCGATCTGTAGAAGGGAATATGTTTCGCTTGTGCAACTAGGGCCTGCTGGTATTCATGACATCTCCATCCTTTTCCCTGCAGGGCATGCAGAGTGGAAAGATTTTTTTGCTTGTACCGTGGGTCAGGAGAGTTGAACACCCAGTAATCGGTGGCTGGAATAAATCTTTGAAGCGGGGCGAGGTTCACCGGGATAGGCAGCTAGCACGAATTGCCCATATGCGCCAGAAGTACCACAGCGTAAGAATTCAACCTCACTGGCCTGACTGTCCATTCCGCTCTCCAACTCCTCTTCTTCTGCCCATACACGTGAACCGTGAAGGACTCATACAATGGTCCCTTCTCTGTGTGTCCGACCACATTCGCCTCCTCGTTCCCTCCTATCCTCATCCACCTCACCACCTCGATATGCGCTGAGAAACAGACCTGAGGGTGTGTGTTGCTATGCAACAAGGGAAATCTTCTACCCAGTCTCTTGTGACGGAGCGCAAAACTTCCGACTCATGCTGATCAGAGAGTTTTAACAGGCCAAGCAGCGGGATGGTGAGGCTGATGTGGCGGCATCGCCACTGACATCTGTGTGGACTCCTCAAAGTTACTCAGCCACCTGACGTATAGACACCACGTCCCACTCCATCATATGTGATTGAGGAAGTGACTGGACCTGCTACCCAGTTCTGGTGGAAGTTGACACTGGCGTCTACAACGCTCGGAGGTGGTAAAATGTGGATAACGGTCAGTGTTTGAATCCACTCTGTGGGAAGTCGCCAAAAACAGCGGTGAGCTGGCAGTTTGGAGCGGCGCTGCGCTGCCATGGGAGTGCAGCATCTGTGCGGAGCTCCTGAAATGCGCCAGATTGCGGTCGCACCTCGTGAAGCAAAACTGACGATTGGGGTATTCTTGAGGAAAACGCTGAACTACAGATTTAACAACAGGGCCAGTTGCCGGAGTGCAGAGCCGCCACCAGGTTACGGCGTGTCACACACAACATGCCTGCTTCAGGGGTTCAGCGGTGCAGCAAAATCAGTCTGCGCCGTGAGGCCATGTAATAGTCTATGGGCGGTGCTGTGTGTGCCTTTTATCGCCTGGCTCAGCAGTTGAGCCAGCCCTGCAGTCGCTTAGCGACAGGCAATGCTGCTTGTGATAGAGCTACGCATGATGGGCCGTGCCACACGGATGGGAGTTCGGAGGAGGAGCGTTGAGGTAGGGGTGGGAGGAGGAGGAGGCATAGAGGCCTGAAAACACCTGGACCGAGGGTAGGCCCCCCAACCGTCGGCCGTCAGCAAGTACTAGACCAGCACCCAGGGTCAGACTCGGTCCAGCTCCCCAAGTAACCCATGTGCGGTCAGCGATATATAGTGGCCCTGCCGGCAGCACTCGTCCACGTGTCGTAGGTCAGGCTGGACCTTGTCAGAACACGCGTTGGCTACGGGACCACGGGTGATGTGGTCTGACACGGTGCTGGTGAAGATGGAGGGGACGGAACAGCGGAAAAGAGAGTTGCGGCTGGGGACCGATAGTACGAAGGGGGGCGGCAGCCGGCCATGAGGTTGGGAAAGGCTCGAGTATAGTACTAGCCTTTCAATAGGGCAAATCTCCAGGACTAAGCCAATCTTGGAGATGTGGACATAAGGGGGTGGGTGCGTGAGTGGTGGGTGCCACTTATATTGCGTTTACGAGCTCCAGAGTTGGTGGTATGGTTAGAGCTGCACGTCGGGGGTGATTGTGGAGGATCGTGAGGGGAGATGGGGTTTTGTGTGGCAGGTCCGGGGCAGGGGTCTTGAACTATATCAGCGAGAAGTTGAAGCGGTGTTAGGATGGCTAGTTTTGGTGTGCACTGGTAGGAGGGATAACGGGCTTTTGTTGCCACTGAGTGAGTTGGGGTGTTTAGATCAATGCGACGCCATACTGGTGGGTAGTTAAGCTGTAGTGGGGAACCCCTGCATGATCCGGTTTGGCAAATGTTGCCACACCACCGTCCTGGTCATCGGTGTTACTTAATGAACTCCAGACTTCTAAATCTAGCCCTCGCCGCAAGAGCCTCGCCAGGGAGCTTCCTATGTTGACACATTTGGCGCTGATGCACAGCTTGGCCCTGCCTCTGCCGTCTGGCCCCACCACTGACATTTCCAACCTGTTCTGGTCGAAGGACTCTCCTCTGTTCAGACGCAACTGTGTTCACCCGGTCTCAACCCAGCTTGGGTCGTCACTCATCATCATAACGATCCTCAGTCTGCTCCCCCCTCGGACTTCTGGCCCTGACAACAAACTTCCCCATGTGCTGACAACCGGCTCCTCATTGTCCGGGACACCTCCTTTACACACTCCACTACGTCAAGAAGGTCATCATCACCCACAGACTGTGGACGGGGAAACCTGGGCATCGGAAAATTGCTCAGCAGCAACCGGCAAGTGGTTGTGACTGTGGGAAGGGTCAGAAAAACAGGGTTCCTCAGAGTATGCCGGTTTCAAATGCCAACTTTTCCGTGGGAGGGGGCCGACTGGGGGGGAGGAGGTCTGAGGTGCAGGGCTGGAGGAGAAGGGCGATTTCTGGGAAGGGGTGGCTGCGTGGAGACTGGGGGACGGTGGACAAATTGCTCGAAGCATTGTCGGCAATCCCGAACATCACCTGTTCGCAATGTTAGGGCCTCAACCATCTCTACAGGAGTCCAGAACTCAGACATGGAACCTAGGGAGTGTAGCTTGCGGCGTTCCCCTGCTCCCTCATAAGCAGGTGGTGTTCACCCGGACAGGACCACGGGCTCTGACCCACTTGCAGCAGTTGGACGCCAGTCCCCGCCCTGTACTTACCCTAGCCCTCGGGTTTAAAAACATTTTAAATGAGAGTTTTAACTTTAATTTTTAAACTTTTTTTTTGTTGTTTTGGTTTTTTTTTGTGTTTTTGAGTTTTAAAACCAAACGAGGCATCCGATTGCTATGGCTATTTTCTAGCCAAGTATGGAAAGCAAACTACTAGTGCCAGATAGATATGACGCAGAGTTTAAACCAAAACAAACGTAAAATAAAAAAGGAAAAATGGCAGACTGTTGCCTAATTGAAATCCAGACCCATACTCAATTTTCCCACTTCGGTCTTTGCAAGGTATGTGGCGTCACTAAGCGCGCAAAACAAACCGGTCCAAGTCCTCACTACAATAGCTCACAATTTTAGTAATGCAGGCAGCAAGTTACAGGCACAGCAGATAACCAGAAATCAAATACTATATAACGCAACGTAGGCGTAAGAACGTTAGGATTCTCCTATGGATTTTCTAGCCGAGTTGAAAGCACACTATTATCCAAGAGATGACACTGAGTTATGAAAAGAAATGAAACGTAAATAAAAAGAAAATAAATGGCAGAGACTGTGTCCTAATTCAAAGCAAACCCCTACTAATTTCCCACTCGGTCTTTGCATGGAGGATGTGCGTCATAAGCGCAACACACACCGTCGCAAGTTCATACAAATTGCTCACAATTGGCTAGTACCATGCACTGCAGCAAGTACAGCCACAGCCGATCAACCAGAATAAAATATAATAACGCTACTGTAGGCGTTAAGTAAGCCGTTTAGATTCTCCTGCTATTTTCTAGACAAGCTATGAAGCACACTACTAGCCAGATGAGGAAGCCGAGTTATGAAACAAAATAAATCGTAAAATAAAAAAGGAAAAAAAATGGCAGACTGTGCCTAATTGAAATCCAACCCTCTACATTTTCCCACATTCGGTCTTTCTTTGCAATGGTAATGTGAGTCACTAAGCGACAAAACACAGCGGTCGCAAGTCTACTACAAATTGCTTCCACAATTTTGCTAGAGATGCACTGCAGATACAGCACCAGCAGAATCAACCAGATACAAATATATATCCACGTACGTAGGCGTAAGTAAGCGTTAGATTCTCCTATGGCTATTTATAGCCAAGTATTGAAAGCACACTACTATGCCAGATGAGATGACGCAGAGAGTTATGGAAACAAAATAAACGTAAAACTAAAAAGGAAAAAAAAATGGCAGGACTGTGCCTATTGAAATCCAACCCTAATAAATGTTCCACTCGTCTTGCAATGGATGATGTGTGTCACTAAGCGCAAAACACCAGCGGTCGCAAAGTCTCAATACAAATTGCTCACATCTGCTGTAGATGCACTGCAGCCAAGTACAGCCACAGCAGGATCAACCAGAAATCAAAATATAAACGCTAATGTAGGCGTAAGTAAGCCGTTAGATCTCCTATGGCTATTTTAGCCAAGTATGAAAGAAATACTATGCCAGATGAGATGACGCGAGTTATGAAACAAAATAAAGTTAAAATAAAAAAGGAAAAATGGCAGACTGTGCCTTAATTGAAATCCAACCCCTACTAATTTTCCCATTCGGTTCTTTGCATTGGTATGGTGGTCTACGGCAAAACACACCGGTCGAAAGTATCACTACAAAATGCTCACAATTGGCTAGTAGGATGCACTGCAGCAAGTACAGCCACCAGCGATCAACCAGAAATCAAATATATATAACGGGGGTACTGTAGGCGTAAGTAAGCTGTTTGTATGTCCTATGGCTATTTTTAGCAAGTATGAAAAAGCACACTACGATGCAGATGAGATGGACAAGAGTATTAAAAAAATAAACGTACAATAAAAAGTAAATGGCAGACTGTGCCTATTGAAATCAAACCCCTATAATTGTTCCCAACTTGGTGTTTGAGGTGGATATGTGTGGCACTAGAGTAAACACAACGGTGCAAGTCCCCCTGCAAGTCCTCACAATATGTAACTAGCGCAAATAAAAAAAAAAAAAGAAGAACGTTATTGTAGCCTAAGAAGGGATGTTGGGTTCTTGGGAATCACCTCCTGCCTAACAGTAGCTAATAGAAAAACCTAACGCTTTCCCTGACCAGGCAGCAGCTCTTCCCTAGCGCATCCAGAAACAGAATGATCCGAGCAGCCGGGCAGCGGATAGTCTATCCCAGGGTCACCTGATTGCCAGCCAACCAATGCACCGACGTGTAAGGGTACCACGTCATGCTGGGTGGGAGGGTGGAGTGCAGAGTCGCCTGGCTGTGATTGGCTTCGGTTCTGGCCGCCAAAAAGCAAAACGGCGGGGAGCTGCCAATTTTATCGGCGGGCGAAAGTATCGTCGAGCAACACGAGCAGTTTCGAGTACGCTAATGCTCGACCGAGCATCAAGCTCGGACGAGCATGTTCCCTCATCTCTAGTTAACAAGCTTCCTATGTGCTGTTTTGAATATTTTGAGGGGTGAAGTTAATAGAACGGGGTGAAATGTGTGTGTGTGTGTGTGTGTGTGGGGGGGGGGTTCTATTAACAGAACTTCCAAAACCCCTATAGAAATGAAATGGTCCCTAAAATAATTTATTCTAAAATTTTCTTAAAAATTTGAGAGAATGCTGTTTGATTTGTGATCTTCCTAGCATCATATTAAAACAAAAGTACACTTCTAAAATGACGCCAACGCAAAGCTGAAATATGGTAAATGTTAGTTATTTACTAATTTGGGTAGTGAGACTATCAGTTTGAAAAACAGAACATTTTGTAGTTTGAAAATAGCTAATTTTTTTCAACATGTTTACCAAATTCACCTTTTTTTCATAAATAAGTTTAAAATATATCAACCAAAATTTCCCACTAACTTGAAGTACAAAATTTCATGGAAAAACAAACTGAATAACAATCTAAAAGTCAACCAAATATCCATTGACAGACATGTGTAAATTCTTTTTATTCTTTGTGAAGAATACAAAGTTATTACCCATGAATTTGACATCTGGCACATAGCCCAAAGTGTTGGAAAATAAAAACTTGTCTGACAGCCTGAGGACAACCTGCTAGGAACAAACTAGCTGAGTGGATTCATCCAATAATAAACCATTTATGGTATTGCAACTCAACATGTGGAAAAAACTATGCTGTCCAAAGGTGATCCAGCACAAAAGAAAATGGTCGCATGAAAACACTTCTGCCTTTGATGCAATCTCTAGAATTGTAATAGATTACAGATGGACTTCAAGCTTATTTTGTAAATTTTTGGCACAATGGGTGTCTGGAAGTGTACCACTGTGCAATCCTGAATTACAGAAGCAAGTGGGCACCTTTTTTTTTTTTTTTTTTTTTTTAATAAAATTTTTATTAGGTTTTTCATTTTTCACAAAGAAGACCATTTAACAAAGGTGGGAATACATTGTCCCCTTCAACATTAAAAACAAAACTTACTGACAAAATTTTCAACATGGTGCTGATTCTTACAGATGGTTTACAGAGCAGAGAGGAGTGCAAAGAATAAGGCGTGTTGCATACTGAATCCGTCTGGGCTCATGGCACTCTCAAATTTTCCAAAAGGTACCACTGGGTGAGGGTGAAGGGTTGCATCAGTGTGACGATTTCCCCTGCACTTAAATAAACAACAACCCATTTCCTCCATCTACTGAAGAATTTTTTGTCTTCACATTTTTGCTCCTTTCAGTCTCTAGTGCTTCTAAAAGCAGAAGGTGTTACATCTGCTCTATAATATGTTGCATGGATGGAAGCGTGGGTTCTAGCCACATTCTCAATATGCAGCGGGTGGTTACAAGACTGATGACATGAAGTAATTGGGGAATAAACTGAATAATGGGGAAATGTGTGTCTCATGTTTCATTCAACACCACTATTTTTTTCCCTATATCTGTGGTTGGGATGTGACTAGCCCAGGAGTTGAATGCTGTTCCTTCCACTTATTCAGTCATCATATTTCTAAGTCTCATATAGTAAGATGATATGTTAGGACATGCTATGCCTCCCAAAATTTGGAAATCATATGGGTTGTTGGGTACCTCCTTGCTTACATCTCGTAGTTTCGTCACGACTATGTCCCTCACCTGCACATATTGCATAAATTGGTCAGTGCCCAGATTCAATTGTTGGGCAAGCTCTTCCATTGTCAACCAGCAGGGTTCAGAACCATGTAGGAGCTTCCCCACCTTTACAATATCTTTTTATTTCCATTTATGGAACAATCTATTACTAAGACCTTGGGGGAAAGCCGGGTTGGCCCAAAGCAGAAGATGTTTCGAAATTGTAAAAGAAAGACCAAACCTTTTTCTGAGGATTCTCCAGGTTGCTATAGTATCTTTACACATAATAGAACTTTTTAGGTTGCGTGGCAAATGTGGTAATGGTGAGTGTAGTAGTGCTGCTGGACTGTGAGGGTAACAAAATGCCTCTTCTAACTCATAGTCTGAGTTAGTCTTATGGGTCCAGTCAAATATATGTCTGGCCATACAAGCCAGGTTATATGTTCGTAGGCATGGTAGTTCCATACCCCCCATTTCTTTTGTCATGATCAATTTTTCCCTTTTGATCCTAGGTCGTTTTATGTGCCACAGGAAATGTGAGAATGCAGTGTTAAGTTTCATGACATCCACATGACATAAAAGTAATGGGACAGTCTGCAATGGATATAGTATTTTCGACACACTCATCATCTGAATAAGATGACTGCGCCTCAAAAGGGAGAGTGGCAAGTCAGTTCTGCCAATATTTTTTGAGAAAAGTGGAGGATAATATATATATGGACTCCTGTGTTCTTCCTATTTTAATACCAAGGCAAGTCAGGGCCGTACATGCTATTGGTATTCACTGAAGTGCGTTGGAAGATTCCTGTGGGAAAGGTCCTTTCCCCAGAAATAATACTGCACATTTTGCAATGTTAAGTCGGAAGTCTGAGAAAGATCCAAAATATTTCAGGACCTCGATGGTTTTGGCTAAGTCTCCCTCCGGGTTAGACATGAGGAGGATTATATCATCAGCGAATGCAGCTGATGTGAACCTAAAGCTATCCCCCGGAAAACATCTCCCCCTCCAGGAGACGAGACAAGGGTTCAAGGGCCAGGTTAAAAAGCAACGCCAACAATGGACACCTCTGTCTCGTTACCTTCTAAATTGGAAAATGGCAGACAAGAAGGTATTAATTCTAGCCATAGGATCCAGGTATATCATTTCCAGGTAAGTTTTAAAGGCGCCCTTGAACCCCATTCTGTCTAGTACCGTTCCTAACCACCCTCAACGCAGGTTGTCCAATGATTTTTCCACGTCGAGGGTGACCAGGGCAGGCACCAGGTATCAAAGTCAGATTAGCTTGTAGCCAGGTTCCCTTTGCATGGGGCGTAGGTGATGACAAATAGGGCAGATATGTCTGGCGCACTAAGTCACTAGCTCTTTTAAACTGGCACTTTGTGTTTTTTCTAAGGATACCTACATGAGCCATCAGTTTGTCCTGAATTGTCATCTTGGCTGCTACCAAAAAAAGATGGGGTTCAGTCATGTGATTCCCATTAGTCGCCAGAATCTCTAACCACCATCCCCTCATGAGTTCTCCAAAACTGTTGTCTTTTAGATGAAAGGTCAGGAATTGCCATAGCCAGTCTGGCCACTTGGGGTGCAAATCTATGAGATTAAGACTAACCAGTGAGTGGTCCGATATTATCAAGTCTTCTATACATGCTTCCTGCACCCTTGTCACTAATGAGTCCATTAGACATAAATAATCTATTTTTGACCAGGAGTCGTCTGGGTGGGAGAAGTGTGTAAATTCTCTCTTGGGGGTATAGGTATTGCCACATATCCTTAAGACTTGCTTGGGGGAAGAAGTCATGTAACATTTTATCCTTTCTATTATCCCCCCTGTAGGTCCTATCCTCTGATGGCAAGTGGACTGAGTTCAAATCTCCCCCTAAAAGTTTATCTATTCTAGCATCCTGGAGAAACCTTGTGGCTAGTGCATCAAAAAAAGATTGTTGGCCCGTGTTGGGAGCATATACTATTATAAATGTTTAGATCTTTTCCCTGGTTGTGTACAACATTGTGGGATAGTTGGCCCTCCGTGTCACATTGGTTCTCTAACAGTTTACAAGACAATTTTTTTATGTATTACGGTCAGTACCCCTGCTGTTAGGATTGGGTAACACAGAAGACAGGGGATAGTGTGCCCTGAGCTTGTCCCTTCCTATAGCCCCCCCACACTAAACCATGGGGCGACTACTTGAAGACTCGAAATACACTGGATAAGTGTGGGAAGGGAAACACAACAGACTGACAAACATAAAACACAAAAGAATGGTAAACTAGCCGGAGTCACAACGAGAGGGTATGTCAAGAGCAAAATCAGTAAGCAAAGAGTCAATGTCAAAAACTAGCCGAGGTCACAATGATATAGATACAGAGCAAGTCAACCTAATGCAGCGAGCGAGTGATGAAGGGATTTCAAACACTGGCACAGGTGACTAGTGAAGCTGCAATTTATGCAGCCAGAACTCCACCTCCAGAACCTGATAGGAGCTGGACAACTTCTGGGAATTAACCCCTCAGGGTGCAGAACAACCAGGCACCATGCAGAGGTACCACAAGTCCCAGCAGTTCTGAACACAACTCCTAGACAGCGCGAGATCTTAGCAGCTGTTGTCCGGGACGAGAGGTGGAGTTTGCGCGGATACGCACGATACGCGCCGGGGGTCCGAGAACGCTGTTGGCACCAGCAGAAGAACCAGAAGTCCCAGCATTCTCCCTAGCGAACCTGACACCTGCCTTACTTTCTGCTCCGGTGGAGTCATTAACTGCCCCTAACTAAGATTTATGCATTTGGAAGAAATCCGCTGCTGGTAGGTGGGTTTCCTGCAGCATGGCTATGTTGGCCTTAAGTCTTTTTAAGTGACATAAGACCATGTTCCCCTTATGAGGCGATTTTACACATTTTACGTTTCAAGTTACCACATATTAAAGTGCAAGTAACTTTTTTGATCCGTCTTGCTGGGTTTTCCCTCGCCCCTCTTGGCAAACACCTCCACCCCTACACCTCCACCCTGCATGTTCACAACAGCACCTAATAATGAGAAATTTATCAAATAACAACAAACATGCATTATAAGGCAACTTCTGGGAATTCAAATAGTCACTCCATTGCAGTGGAGTAGAGATCGGGGGCCCAAAAGTGCGGCACATAAACCTGTTAATAGGACTTCCTTTTTTTGGTAATAGAGGCTCGTACCTCCTCTTCGGGGCTCAAGATACGCGTCCAGTCCCCCCTCCCCTAAGGCGTTGGGTATAAATCTGCCCACTTGTAGCAAGTGGAGTCAACAGTGTGTTGGTTTCAAGTGTCCCTTGAAATATAGCTGAGCAGTAGGGTCTTGTGTGTCCCATCACCTTGGGTCAGGGTCATCAAGGTAGATTCATGTCCCAGTGTGTATCTTACCCCACGTAGTTACTAATCATTTTCTTCCAGTGATACATGGTCTTCCACTGTCTGACAATTTGATGGTTCCCGTTGTGGCTGGGGGCTGGAAGAAAACCAGTCAGACCTCCTTGATGGGGATGTTCTCCAGTTATCGCGATCAGGAGCAGATGAAGTTGATCCATGGCATGAAGATCACGTAAATGACTGTTTGCCATATTGGTTTTGAATCTCTGCCAGCAATTCCTCCGATACTTGTGATAAGTGTAGGGTTGTCATGGTACCATCCGGACTCCAAATTCTGAGAATAGCCAGATAATCCAGTTGAAATCTCATGTTGGCTTTCAACAGGGCTGTGCAGATCATAGTAAATTCTTTTCGTTTTACTCAGCTGAGTAATCGCCAAGCAGTAATATTTTACTTCCTCACATCAGCAGGGGGTCTCTGTGGTTGCGATATCTCTGTAAAATGGCTTCTTTTGTCAATAATGTCCAGGTACTTAACTATTACCTGTCGTGGCCTAGGGCGCTGCGTTGTTAGAGGGCCCTCTGAGGTATAAGTTACAGGGCCGATTCTAAGAGCACTTTGCACTTTATTTGGGAAGATTAACCCTAGTGTCTTTGGGAGTTCCACCTCGCATAGATGTTGCAAGTCCACAGATGGTATGGACTCTGGGAGCCCCACCAGGAGCAAAAAATTTTCCTCCTAGACCTATTTTCGAGGTCATCAACCTGGTCTTGGAGGCCTGCAATTAATCACTCAGACTCACGTAGCTTATCATGTGACTCTGCATTTTGGTCCTCAACTGTCACCATTTCCATTTCAGTCAATCTACCTGCTGACCTGGTCTTGCAACCCCTGTAGTTTACTGTGGCTTGTAATGACATAGTCAGTTCTGCCGCAATAAATTTAGCCACCTTCGTCACCAGTTTAGTATAGTCCACCAAGGATTTTCTTTTATTACATAGCATTTTCAGACACTGAATGTATGCTTATAAAATGTTTGAAGTATTTGAATTTGTTACATGTGAAAAAAATTAAACATGTATTTTTTTGACAAAAAATGAAAAAATATTATTTTTTACAGTACATCTAGTCATAATCTTTCTTTTTTTTCATTTAATTTTTTAAATAAACTTTATTGAAGCCATTTCACCAAAAACAATGCAGTTGTATATTATACATCACATGTATATGCCCATAAGATGGGTTCACATTTTTTCGTATTACAAGAATGCGTGAGATAAATTTTTATAAACCCAAATTTACATAAAACCAACCACAACAATTTTCCAGGCATAACAATAGACTTTTTATCATTACAGAACAGTTTAAGGGGATAGTAGCTGTAATCCTCTCCCACTGGGGGGAGTTCTTACTTTCAATGTTTATCTATATCGTTTTGAATAGTGGACTTGTAATATACATACTTAAGCCATAGTTTCCAGTTATTATTAAATCGTTCCCCCTTAATCTCTCCCTCTGCTACCAATTTTTCCATAATGTAATTGGAATTAACCCTTCTTGTCAGTTCCATTTAAAGGGGAACAGTAGTTTAAGTTGTTCCTCTTCTTGTTCCTGGATATTCATTACTAAAATTAGCGTCTTCCCTGCATTTAGTTTATAATATGATATACTACTGACCCTGTAAAGTATTTTTGTAACAGCATCTAAGGAAAACCTCGGACGTGTCACTGCAATGATCACGACATTGGCAAACAAGCCAATTTTATGATCTACTGAGCCCACTTTAATGCCAGAAATGTCTGCCAATATCTGAATCGCTTCCACTAAGGGTTCCATAACTAATGTGAAAATTAAAGGCAATAAAGGGCACCCTTGTCGAGTTCCGTTAGTTATGTTAAAGGGCTTAGAAGAGCATCCAGCAATTGAGACCTAGGCAGATGGTAGAGTAAGTATATAATGCCAGCAATCCTCTCCTAGTTTCTTTCATGAAGCAAATTTTTTTCAATATTTCTTCAAGATAGCCCCAATGAACTCAATCGAACGCCTTCTCTCCATCCAAAGAAAGAAGCAGAGAAGGCGGTCGAGTCAGCTCCACTTAATCAACTAAGTTGTTGAATGGACTCTTTGCATCCGAAGAGCCCTTCTCTCTGACGAAGCCTACCTGATCTCGGTTTATGAGGCCCATCAGGAGGAGGGCCACCCTGGTCTGGTTCTTTACCCGATTTTGGTAAAGTAATGGACCCCATAAGCATCTCTTTAGGGATAACACCAGTTGTTTGGACAGAATTAAATACTTTAACTATATGGGAGATTAGACTGGATGCATATTCCTTGTAATAATCATTAGTAAGCCCGTCCGGCCCAGGAGCTTTATTCCTTTTTAAGGCTTTAATTGCTCCAGCAATTTCAGACTCAGAAATTAATAAGGAAATGGACTCAGATTGTTTCTGTGTCAATGCAGGCAGGTTAACCCCTTCTAAGAACTTCTCAGTATATGGATGAGAAAGCTGGGTCACCTCCAGGTCATCCTTTAAATTATAAAATCTGGTGTAATAGTCCGCCATAATTTCTGCCATTTTTTTGCTGGTCAAATACCTTTCCTTTTTTGTCGGATATCAAATAGCTGACTTTTTAAGCTGTGCAGCAAGCACCTTATTGCCTTATTTCCCAAAGCGTAGTGATATACTTTCATCTTATGCATTGCCCTTTCAAACTTGTAAACCTCGAACTCTTTTAGCTGGTGCTGTAAATGAGTAATCATTTCTGTTCTATAAGCGCAAACCTTGTCTTTGTTAAGGGCATGCAAAAGAGAAAGTCCAAACGTGATGTGTAGTCTTTTTTCCTCACTAATTTTCTTGTAGGCTGTCGCTATGCTCCAAAAGTGTCCTCTTATTTTCATTTCATGTGCACACGATAATATTCCGGTGTTATATTATCTTTATTGTTTTCAGTAAAAAAAATGTATTAAAGTAGATGCAGTATCATCTTTGAATTGGGAAAGATGTAATAAGTAATTATTCAATTGCCAGTATGACGAGCTAGGTCTATCATATTGCTCTCCTATAACTATATGGATAGGTGCATGGTCTGACCAGCTGATAGTGTCTATTTTTGAAGAGCGTATTCTATTATATAACAGCTGATCTGCTAAGAATAAGTCTATACGTGAGTACATTATGTGCAGGTGGGAAAAGAGGGTGAAGTCTTTCTCTTGTGGATGGTGAAGTCTCCAGACATCAAGGAGTTCTTCCTTGTGTGCTAACTTAAATAAGTCAGAGGCTAAGTCCCCCTGTGTGTTATTAGAAGTATCCATAGCTGAGCACATACTCATGTTGAAATCCCCCATAATTAGCACAGATCCCTGTTTGCATGCACCCACCTTTTCAAACAGAGCCCGATTAAAATTTGATTTGGTTTGAGTTGGGACCATAAACCGTTACCAAAGTATATATGATATTATCAATGGAACAAATTATTACAATGAACCTTCCCTAAGGGTCTATAATTTCTTCAATTGATGAAAAGGCTATTTTTTTTTAGGGTTAGCATAACCCCTCTCTTTATCTCTGTAGCAGGAGCAACAATAAGTGGAAACTGTGGCTGCCTTAGTCTTAAAGCATCATCTTGGTTTATATCCATCTCTTGGACGCAATACACATCCGCTTTGGATCTTAAAGCTTACCTCCACATTTTAGATCTTTTGAATGGACTGTTGAGGGCAAATGGGGTACCCTTGGTATACTCAGCCTTACACAAGTGATGTCAATCATTTAAAACTTAGTTTGTTTATTCAGGAACACAGCAATGGCCAAAACCAGCAGGAACAATCAACTGCTTCTTGATGGCCGGTTGGATGGTGTTCTGTAGGAGTTGCTCACAGCCTGTTATAGGTAGCTTCAGGCTGGAGATGGATGGCTGCTTCAGCAATAACAATGTACAATTTCACAATAACAATGCATGTGATTTGTCATCATTAGTAACATTCCTTCTCAGGCAGATATTTAAGCAGCTGCATTACCATCTCTAGACACTTAGGGCTTATTGATTCCTATTACCGTATTTTCCGGACTATAAGGCGCACATAAAAGCCTAGGATTTCCTTAGAAATCCAAAGTGCGCCTTATAGTCCGGTGCGCCCTATGTATGGCGCAGGACAGCGGACCCTACTTACATAGGTCCCCGCTACCGGAGACCGGAGACAGCAGATCTCCAGCGGGAACTGCAGACCACGCGGCACGAACAACTTCTGCCGGTCTGCAGTTCCCGCAGGAGATCTGCTGTCTCTGGTAGCGGGGACCCATGTAAGTATGGTCCGCTGCCATCCTCCCCCCTGAAAGGACCCCCTCCCCCGCTCACCTCAGACTGATGCGCCTTATATTCCGGTGCTCCTAATGGCCCGGAAAATACGGTACATCTATTAGGAGCAGTATTTCACAATACACTGCGTTGTCAGGGGTGTTGCAGATTATATAGATTATATTGCAAACATCAACGTCATAAGGATGTGAACAATGATGGATGAAGATGGGGTACCTACTGAGCATTTTAAAAAATTTTTTGATTGTGTTATGCTTCAGACATTACACCTTGTTTTATATATTTGTAACTTGAAAAATGATGATAAATCTTATTATTAATAAGCACAACTTAGGCTGCTGTTCTGCCAGAAGACATGGACTCCTTGGACCATATTTCGTTATGATGCTCAGACTTCTGTATACTGCACCTTTCTTAGTCCTTGGGATTTATGTCTTGTTATGTCCACTACATCAATTACTACTCGTGTGTGTACGTGTGTGTGTGTGTGTACGTACGTGTGTGCGTGTGTACGTGTGTGTGTGTAAATTTACTGACAGCAACCCTAATGTGCTCAAGGTTAGGGTGAAACATTTTTGTTCTTTGGGATAGGATCATTCAAGACCATATGTACATGTTTTATAGAATTATTATCTATTGTATGGCCTTGTCCACATAATCGGTGAATGAGGTCCCTCAAGTATTTGTATTACTATACTTTTAGTATCTTTTGCTTTTAACCAAGTTTTTTGAATAAATAACCAGTAAAGGCTATTTTTAAATGCCCTGTATTATATGAATTTTTGAAGGGTTATTGCTGACAAACTTGTGCCACAAACAGGAAACCACAAAGCCTGTTGTTCAATTCTTTGTCCAAAGGCAAAGAAAATAGACCTGCACTAAACCAATAACTTAGTCTTAAGTCTCACAGTATAGCCATGACACATTATTTAAATATGAAAAAATAAACTGTTTGCAGCACTCAACAATTCATTTAAAAAGTCCTTTCTTTATTCCATCAATTTCAATTCATAAAAACAACAAAGGGAGATTTATCAGAAGTGTCTGAGAGCAGAACTATTCTAGTTGCCCATGGCAACCAATCAGAGCTCAGCTCTAATTTTCCCACAGCTGTTTATAAAATTGAGGCTGGGCTCTGAATGGTTGCCATGGGCATCTTGAACAGTTTTGCTCTCAGACACTTCTGATAATTCTCCCCCAATGTTTGGTGAGAGGAGAAGTAGCAGCTCCTCCTACCCGGAGATCAGCAGGTGGCTGTTTTGTGTCACTTGTGAAACTTCATCCAGGTACTTATGGTTCACTTTGTCTTAATTAACCATAACACAGAGTTAGTTACTGGACTAGCCATTTTACAAAGAAGTTAATAAAATAGATATAGCACCACTGGTTCACTATTTCAATCCTCTTAGGGATAGTTCACATGAGAGATTATTGCCTTTATTCATTTCAATAGGACTCCCTATATGGTAAATGGAGCTAAATGTTTCTGACTCTGAGCATGGTGTTTGGGACATGATGAAGAAAGGTGTGTTTATTTTCCACTCAATTGGGAGGATGTATTAATCTGTCTAAGCCAGAATACTGGGGTAATTTGCACCAGAAATGCTGTGACCTACATTTACTGAAGGTTTTAAACCATTTTTAGGCAGTTTTTTGATTTGTCCGTAAAAGGGGCATATCCTCAGAAACAAAAGCCTTACAGGAAATAGCGTGTGCGCCAGAAAATTCAGACTGTGCCCCGGACTAGACTGTACATCGTGGCACAGCAAACCAATAGGAAGTGTACAGTATGACTCACCAGTCTTATACTGCACCAGATTAATCATCCATCATCAGACTTATTGATTAATCTGGTGCCTAAAAGACCAGTCATTTTCTGTTGTGTCTTTCAACATACAAAATAAATATATGTGCATTGTATTTTTTTCTCTTTTTGTATTTTATTTTTTAAATGTACAAGCCTCCCTGCTATGTTGCTTACTACAACTCTCCCTAGCAGCCATATGATGACATTGTTACACTTTCAGTTGCAGACAACAGTTGAATGCTGAGTGAAGCCAAGTGTACCCCATGTTTGGATCTGATCACTTGAAATCACATATCTCCTCCCCATCCTCCATTGAGACATGGTGTGATTTCATGTGATTAGATACACACATGATGTATATTTTGCAAATGTTACTGGGTAAAGGAAAGGACCTTACATTACATCACCCTGGTCACATGACATGAAGTGCTCAAGGATGTAACAAATCTCTATTTTAATGCTCCAGCAAGTTACTGTGTAAAACATTTGACAAAGCCTTTTCTACCCCTAACAATAAGTAAACAGAGTTGTACATGTCTTTAGTTGAATATTGAATATATCCTAGCAGTGGGACCTGTCAATCAGGAACAAGGACGCAGGGCAGTGCAAGTAAAATTTTAATATGCAGGACCCCATTAATATCATTGGACTCACCTCATATATAAGTTCACATACTGATTTGATTTTTTAATATTACAGCCAAGGAAATCAACCATTTCGGGATAAGGGCAATGCTTTTTAATAGTTTTTATGAAGCATTTATTTTGGGTGGGTTAATTGAAATGGCAGGTTCCCTTTAAGCAACAAAAATTCCAAAGTAATGTTACTGGCTAATTAAATTACTAGCAGTCATGTTCAATACATACTTACATGACATCACCTTGGGTAGCAAAGGATAAATAGACCTTCTTAATAATCCACATGATATATGTTTCATGTTTGCATTCACATACTTTTATCTTTGCACCTGTGTTTATTCTCATGTTTGGTGATAACTGACGTGTGTTCATAGTTTTAGAAAAAAAACAACATGCATATATTTCTTCAAGTAATCTCCATTCATTTGACTTTTTGATAACATTGGAATTTCTTCTTAGACATTGAATGTGACAATATTTTTTCTTTTCAAAGAAAACTACTATACAGTATATTGTAATGAACTCATATTAATATGGGTCATTTAAATATCAGCTAATATATAATTAGATGTTATTTTAAATTTTTCTCTCCTTAGCGAAAATGTTACTGACATACACTATAATATTAAATACTGGCCCTTGGAAGAGACACAGGACAGAAGATGGCTTCTGGTCACATTTCCATATCACATGTCCTGCACCTGTCTGGGCAGGTCATGTGATCATCACTACGTTTGGCTGTTGTCTGTTTCTTTTAGAGCATCCAGTACAGCCAGTGTTGTGCTGAGACCAATCTCAGTGATGCAGTGTGCACTGATGACAGTTACACACATCATTACTATGGTCACAGAGTAAGATAGGCTTTTAGATCATCACTGGGAGCAGAGCATGAGAGGGGGAGCTGTTATGAAGAACTAAGGGTTTATGGGAGTTGTATTCTGTGGTGGACATCTTGGAGATAACTCTGCCTACTTTAGAAAGTCCATAAAAGCAAACTATCTGTTTTGCCATTAATGACATTGAGTTTTGTTATATTAATTTATTTCTAGCATTATGGGTTTAATTATAATAATAATTCCTTTATCAGACTTTCATATTAATCATTGTCCAAATACCATAAGCTGTTTAAATCCATAGAATAAAATGAAATAAAGTACAAAGCCAAATGTAAAAAGCCACACAAATCGGGCAAAAACAGAATGGGCTGCATAAAAAAAATGTGTAAGGGCATGGCCTTACCGCAGGAGAAGATGTCCGCCACCAGTATAGCAACTGGCTCAGCTTAGAGAAGGCATTATGCCAACCAAACAGCCCAACAACATTGTGGGCACCTCAGGGTATGAAGCAAGGAGCCAAATGTCAACCATCTAAATCAATCAGCCAGTTATTTAGTTATAGGCAGCTATAAGCAAAGATGGTGCTGGATCCTCTTTCCACATGGCAGTCACCAGATCAATGGCTGTAAAACACCTTACCTTCGGCAGGCCTGCTTCTAAGACTCCTGCCTCACAGTCCACATTTCCACCATTTGAAGTCCCGGACAGATAGTGTACTGGTTCCCATCAGTTGGTGGAGAAGATGAGGTCCCCTACAGACTGCAAGGAAAACAAGTGCAGCAAGTCCCCACTTTTCCTACAGCACAATAGCAGCTCTGAAGCTTTATCATCACCTGCTTCCAACAGATCAGGGGACATTCGATCCCCAACCAGCAGCCTGGCCAGGCAGGACGTGAAGGGTCATCACTACTCACAGCAGGCTGAGGTGAGTGAACATATACCAACCTCAGCACACCTATAAAATGATGCATATGTGTTTGCCACCTTCCATGCTACAGATAAACATATATCTGAAATAATTGTAATGGTGTGTCTGCAACACCAAAGACATCACAGACCAGCAAAAGCACTATAGATATAGTTCATATATAATTCATACATTTATTAAAATCAGTTACATATGTAACCAAAAATCTATCACTAATAAAAAAATATATATTAAAACAGATCATTTTTGTTTATTAGGTTTTAGTTAATGATGTAAATACTTTTAATAAATATATGAATAGTGTTTTTGATGGGCTGTGGTGCTGTACCCAATTACCATTATTTCTGTTACTTTTGTTTACCCTATGATACCAGGGGTAGTGTCTAGCCCCCAACTATCTTCCCATATTGTGGTAGGTGAACATTTACACATTTATCTGTATACTGAAACATATATCTGAATCCATGCTTAAAGCCATGATATGTGTTTTTAAGGTCATCACTTCAAAATGACATCTCTACTCTGATTAAAATCCTCCATGCCTTTACAGGCGACATGGTGGATTGCATCACACATGTGCATATAATTGAATTCTATACTGGTAGAGCTTGTAATATTCATAGTTTAGCCAAAAGGAGTATTAAAGGGAACATTTCATTAGCAATTGACCTAATAAACCACTGCCAGTATATTGTCAAACTGCACAACACCTTCTATTATTTGTTTCTTTCATGGCCCATGGTGGTGGCATCATCCAGAGAATCAACTTTGAATGTAAATTGGTTGTATAAAGTCAAGAAGGCAGAGATTTTATTGCTGAAATAAAGGTGGGAATTGACATCATGCATCGGATTTCAGCAGATCTGGTTAGTGATGTCTCTTGATGCAGGACCTTCAATTACAGTGAAGGTGGCTTTCTGAGGAAGAAAGAGTTTGACTTCAGTGTTAAAAACTCCACCTCTTTGACTTTTTACAACTAATTTACATCTCACTTCAAAGTAGATTTTCTGGATGATGCCACCATACTGGGTCATGAAAGAAGCACAACACATGAAAGGTCACTTTCTGCTTTCTGATGACAGGTTCCCTTTAAACTTGTTTTTCTGAATGCTAAGGGGTTAAATAGCCTTTTAAATGATCTTTATTGTGAAGGGAAGCTATGCATAGTAAGGGAGATATTTGTAAGCAAGAAACACACAACTGCAAAGAACCCCCTGAAGATATCACACCCAGGCTTTACAGACGTAGACACTGCCACCTTTCATAAGAAAAAGAGGGGTGTTTTAATAGCTTTCAAGGATATTATGTCAGTCTCCTTATGCATTCCTCTCCATCTCACCACCCCCCTCCCCTGCCTGCTCAATGCACACGACAAGAAATGGGGGAGGGGTGAGACAGTTTGATGAGACTGACACAGGCACACACAGGCTGCATCTGCCCCCCTCTCTCTAAGACTCAAAACATGCTGCTGGCCGGTAGCCGGGTAATGTAAAATAAACTATTATAAACTACTGAAGTGATCTAGAATGCTGACAAAGGCATTTTTAAAATCAGCATAACATAGGCTATTGGAACCTGTCACCAGCTTAAAAATGACATTCCTGGTGACTGTTTCTCTTTATTATCCACCTCTAACAAGGAACACATCCAACTAAAGAATTTATTGTTACAAACATATACCAGATTGATGCAAAAACTTAAAATAAAATATTATTCACAGGATCAAAAAGTGGGAGCGCAATTAGCACGCTGTATTAAATAAAGAGTTAAAAGTCTAAAATCCCCTACCTATACCAACTAAAATCAGGCTAAAAAGTTATGTTCCTTAGAGAAATAAATAATTACTAATCCATCCTATGCAGACCTATCAGAAGATGGAACTACACCTCCCCAACTCCTGAATTAATATCAACCTATATAGATAAACGACCCCTCCCTAAAGTGACAGAACAGCAATTAGTGCACTTAAATGCAGAAATCTCAAAAACTATAATATCCCAACCTGATGATATTACCCGAGGCGCCATCCTCTATTTCCTTTTTTAAATTTTCATTTTATTTTTGATTGGCTACCTTGAACATATTATCAAAAGTTCTGTGATGTTTTTAACAAAAATGCAGCATTTAACAGATATAATTCCAACTCGACTCTATCCAACCCTTCCTAGTGTGTACATTTTGGTTGCCCTGGGAACTGACCGTAAATCAGATATCTAGGATCGGGCAGCACGCTGCAGTGAGCTCCTCTCTGCGTTGGTTGCTGCCATTGCATTCCAACACAAGCTCTCTCACACACACACAGAGACTTCCTGCCTGCAAACAAGGAGAATAAATCTACAAGCTACAGTCAGATAAGGTCTTCATCCAGGGAGGCACAGCAGAGCTGACTGTGTATGTTATGGCTGAGATAGCATATCTGACATTTTGTTTGTGCGTCTTGTATAATGCTTTTACTTTGCCATTGGGATGGAACGTCTTCCAGTGGCTGGTCACTCGTTAGTGTGGACCCAGTAAGTAGGCACATCAGGTTTAGGGCTCAGTGTTCTCTCTGTCATTACATAGTTCAGACTCCCCATTACAATGTCAATGTACAATTTTAATAGTTTGGTTGAAGCCTGGCCACCACACATTTTATTGCTTTTACAGTTTTACATTCACATGTGGCATTTTACATTGTGTTTTGTAATGCAATTCAATAGCTGTGGAGAGGAGATTTGTCTAATTGCATAGTGTTATCATAGAGTTAAAGGGGTTGTCCACTTATAGCAAATAATTGATATTGTTACTGTAATGAAAAGTTATACACTCTTCCAATATAATTTCTGTAGCTATTCCTCACAGTTTTCTAGATCTCTGCTTGCTGTCATTCTATAGAAAGCTTCTACATTAATTCCAGTGGATAGAAATTTGTTAGTGGTCTTGTGTTGGACATGCAGGTGCACAAGCCGTTATCACAGAGATTATTCAGAGCTGTGTAATAATAATGGCTCATGCACCTGTGTGGCATCACATGACAATGGAGTGTTGTATAACTTTTTATTACTCAAACAATATCAATTATTTGCTGAAAGTAAAGAACCCCTTTAACATTGTGTTTACGTAATTGCTATGTTAAAGTAATGTAAATGAATTATGTTGCTAGCATAATGTTAACACAATGGGGCTTATTTACTAAGGATCTGCGGATGCACCTTCGTCAGACTTTCCGAAGTTTTCAGATTTTGCACGGCTGTGACAGATATTTAACAGGGCATTGTGACGCACGCAATCGGATTTTGGGGCAGCTGCGTTTGCTTCCATGCGACAAATCAGGGGGCTTGCCATCGGACAATCCAACTGATTCGGACTGAGTGCGGAATTTAACTTTCAAATTGTGCACTTACATGCACCGGGAAGAAGAAGGTGAACTCCGGCGGACATGAGCAGGGAAGTGACACATGCAGGATATCAGTTGAATCTTAGTGAATCATGGCACAGTGCATGATGGTCAGACAATGCACTTTCTGTGAACTCCTCCGGACAGGTAAGTAAATGTGCCTCGATGTTACTGCAATGCAATTGGGCAAATCTTCTTTCCACAGCTGAGTTTCAAAAGACAATGTAAACGCCGCATGTAACTGCACCCTTAGCATATCTGCTGTCTGGCTGTACCTCAGATACAGCTCTGGAATGAATGATTTCTGTGCCTGCATTACACCCTGATGGAGTTGAGGGTGTTGGGAGTTCTCCCACTTTTCAAATCAGTGGTCAGTATGTAAATGGCATATCGAAGGACATAGAATAGTTTGGCCATCTTTTAAAGGTAGGCAACCAAAAAAATGAGGGGTAACCTAACAATCATGTATAAATTTAATAATACCTTAACAACTTATAATGTACTTGTACAGCATATTAGCGTCGGGAAGTAAGAGCTATTGTGAAGGAGACTTTGCCAATTAAGGCCGCCTTGCAGGCGTGTGGAAACTTACAGCCATTGACTTACAGCCTCTATTGTGGGACTCTGGGAAATATGCAAATACATTTTCCAGGATGGGAAAAGTATTGCCAGGATGGAAAAGTATTGCCTCTTTGGGCCACCATGTAAGGCAGCCCCCTTAACATCAAGCATGACTCTCAAGAAGTCTAATGACATGATGCAAGATTAAATCGAAACCAGTGTATCTATTCCAAATGGAACAGATTCCCTTCAGATTTTTTCAGAAATAATGTAATCTCCATTGTTGAACATGGTACACCATGCCACTAGAACAGTGTTTTACAAAATAACCAAAGCGTATCAACATAACCTTTATTTAGCAAAAAAACGTGATCATCATAATTAGAGAACAGCAATGACTGTAGCACAGAGAAAGCATACACCAAACTTTTCCGGGAAACTGTAATGAATGATGCATGTATCATATGTACTCTCCAGGAAGGGAGCATAGTTTTCTGTAACCACTTGTTAGACACAAATGTCAGGTGGGAACTCCACCACTAGTGGAGTTGTTAGATTCGCAGGGGAGAACGCTGGAACTTCTGGTACTTCCTCCTATGCTCCTGGTGGTGCTAGCAGCGTTCTTCGACCTCCTGCGCGTCTCCGCGCAGACTCCACCTCTCATCCGCTACCAGCGGTCTCTGGCGTGCGCTCCGGGCAGCGCCTGCTAAGACCTCACGCTGTTTAGGAGTTGTGTTCTGGACTACTGGAAGTTGTGATACCTCTGCACGGTGTCTGCGATTGTGCTTTGTTGTTCTGCACCATGAGTGGTTAATTCCCAGAAGTTGTCCAGCTCCTATCAGGTTCTGAAGGTGGGGTTCTGGCTGCATAAATTGCAGCTTCACTAGTCACCTGTGCCAGTGTTTGAAATCCCTTCATCGCTTGCTCTCTGCTGTGGGTTTGACCTGCTCTTGTACTGTATTGTTGTGATCTCGGCTAGTTCTTGACGTTGACCCCTTTGCTTGATTTTGTTCTTGACGTACCCTCTCGTTGTGACTCCGGTTAGTTTACTACTCTTTTGTGTTTTATGTTTGTTAGTCTGTTCGTGTTGTTCCTTTCCAGCACTTATCTAGTGTATTACGAGTCTTCAAGTAGTCGCCCCACGGTTTAGAGGGAGAGGGGCTATAGGAAGGGACAGAGGTTTGGGCGAGCTCAGGGCACACTATCACCTGTCTTTAGTGTTAGCCAACCCTAACAGGAGTTCACTACCATAAAAGACATCATGGCAAACACCAGGCACTTCCTGTCACTGTCATATCAATTCCAAATTAATGGAATTTCAAATTGAATTCCAGATAAATGGGACTTCAAGTTCAATTTCAGGTTAATGGGACTTCAAATTCAATTCTGGTTTCATGTAATTTCAAATTCAATTCCAGATCAGTGGGATTTCAAAATCAATTCTGGATAAATGGAATTTCAAATTAAATTCCTTATTAATAGAATTTAAAATTCAATTCCAGGTTAATGGGACTTTAAATTAAATTCCAGATGAATGGCATTTCAAACCCAATTCCATATTTGGGGTACTTCAAATGAACAAATTTTTAAATTCTGCATTCAATTAACTGGGTCTGAACAATCAGAGTGCCTTTAACTGCACTGGGGGGTTCGGGTTTATGATTTCCCATTTCTTCTTTAACCACTTTGAGAATGACTAACTGAGTCTGAACACCCAAAGCAGCTTTGGGTTTTCTTATTTTGCTATTATTTCTTTGTTTATTTCTTTTTTTTTAATGTTATTTTATTATTTCAAGTACTTTCTCTAGCCTATTGAGGGCATGGCAACTATACTGTTATTCCCACGAATTTTCAGTCCTTACTAGCCCCATCTTACAGCCATTTTTGGGTGTTAAAATCTGGGTCCACATTGACTTCAATGGTGTTTTGGAACCCTGGAAATCCGGGTCCCAAACTAAATTTTGTGGCGAAATTCGGGTGAACCCGGAGAACTCAAATTTTGACCAACCACCTCATCACTGGTTATAACTACATTTTCTGCAGGTTACAACAGTCACCAATCAGTAGGAAGTGTACAGACCTTGCAATATTCTAGAAATCACAGACTTTCAACTTCTCTTTATATGGCTTATAGGGTCACCCCTATGGCATTCATCTGGACAGAGGGTTTCAGTCACTTTGAAACTGAAAACCATTTTTGCAAAGTGAAAACTGGAATGTTAGGTTGACAGGTAAATAGGGTTTATCAGATAATGAAGAAAAAAGAACACCAGGTGCTAGGTTATCACCAATAACTTAATATCTTGCTCATGTTAGAAAATATTCATATATGACTACACACTGACCTTGACATTTAGGAAATTATGTTTTGTTCTCTAATTTTCAAAGCATCCCCCACCGGGGCCTGGCCTTTTTTTGTGGCCTGGGGGCAGCCGGGGCGCATAATACCAAAGTGCCTGGCTAGTGCGGCCTTGGGCACGCTATGGTCACGGTGCTTGGTATTGGAACCGGAGGTTGGGCCTAGAGCCTGGCAGGTCTCCAGCAGGTGTTGTGTGCAAGAAATATGGAAGGAAAGGCTGATGCAATGGTTTCTCCCTAGAGCAACCCCTGAGGTGTCTGTAGGATGAATCCCTGGGTGATGTATGGGGAGCCAGTGATGCTAAGCAGTCTGATCCAGGGATCAGACAGAGGCAATGTTGTGAAAATCAACTTACTGTTCTTTATTCAACTTTAAACAGCAACAGTAGCAGCAGATTCACAAGCTGGAAGAGTCATGGAGAGATGGTCCACAGGAAAGTTACATGCAGCCTGGTAATATCTTTAGGCTGGGCTGGTAGAGATGGAGCTGAGTCTAGTTGGGGACCTCTGACTTGCCCTACTGTGTCAGTCAGCTTGTCTGAACACTTCTGTTTCCTGGTATTAAGACAATGGTTGGTGCAGCTATGCAGGAGCTGCACTCTCCTCTGCTTACTGGAGCTGACATGTACTTCAAGATGGAGTCACTCACTCTTCTGACTGACTGTAACAAAGTGCTCCTGGCCACTAGGGGTTTATATACTCCCTTAGTCAGGTGGTTGCACTCTCCAATCAGCTTCCAGCTTGCTTTATAGTATCACAAGAAACATCATTGGACAATAACATTCGGTATTGTTAACTCTTGCCTCACCAGGCAGTTGCTACAGCTGCAATTACTAAGTTCTCCAGTACTTAGAGCCCTCCTAGAGAGGTGATCAGTCTCCCTTACAGCTCCTGACATGAAGAGGGCGCTATTCGCAACTACCAACCTGCCTATGCATTGGCAGGGGTGTTGCACTTACACTTCCAGAAATGAAGAAAAACTGATTTAAAGCATCCAAACGCATGGTAACGTGCAAAAAACACATGCGTTTTGCAATGCGTTTAAAACGCACCATATGGCTTCATCCTTACCAACGGCTCTACCCATATAGTCTACCCCGTATGTAAGGTGAATTTGGTTATTTTACGAACATGAAACATTGTGGCTCTGAGGGAAACTATTTAGCTTTTTGTTTTTCTAACTCTGTGTAAAATGACACATCTCTTATCAACCTCAGTTCTTCTAAATTTGACAAGGCATATTAAATGTGTCATTATATGTAACAGTCATTAATCACTTTTAGTCATATTCGGTTACCCAACTTCTCAATAAACGTCTTAAGAAAGTCTCAATTTGTCCTAGTGAGGATTATTTTCTGGCTAGAATACAAAGGGGAATTTCCCATTGAGAAAATTACTTTGCATTTTATTGTTAGTATTTCTATTGTAGTGAATAACCAGTTCATGGGAACAGTGTACATAAAAAAACCTAGGGATATAGATTGAAAGCAAATTTGAAAGCTGCTATATCATGCTGGCATAAGGAAAAATCTATAGGCAACAAATCGGTCAAAATTATTGTTATTTTTTTGTATAATTGTTCCTATATTTTTGCAAATAAAATCAGAAGTGCAGTGAGCAGATTCGTGTTGGCCATGAGTGGCAGTGAACAGGTAGCGTGCTGGACCCCCCCTTTTATGTGGTCATGGCTAAGGAAGGTTTAATGCCGTTCATTGTTATGTCACGTACATAGACTTTGGGGATGGCGGATCAATCTAGTGGCAATCTTGTTGTATAAACCCTTCACAAACATTTAACTTAAATATATACAGTTGTTCGCTGGTCCTTGGACGGTCATACAGGGGAGTATGGAGACGTTCAATGGAGCCCTCTCCATATACAAAAGTATCATGATCCAGCTGATTGAGGAACGGGCTGTACTCTCGATAAAATCTTGTTTATTTAATCAGGTTCAAAGGAAAATGCATCATTAATTACCAATGCATTTTGGATGTGGCAGCGTCCTTAGTCATGGATAATCTCTAATTCAACATGGCTCAGTTTTAAAGGCAATAGCATACATCTCATAACATCACAAATGGGAGGGGTTCCCCGCAGTATACCAGGTCTTGAGTGGAAACTTGGATTCACAGGTGAGTGTTAACTATTTGGTTAGCGAGTAACCACATGTAGACCGCATAGAGAAAAAACATTTATTATAAGGAAAATCCCCAGATCCAGGTTCCACTCAAAACACCATACAGGAGATATTGGGGGTCATTTACTAACGGCCCGATTTGCGTTTTCCCGACGTGTTACCCGAATATTTCCGATTTGCGCCGCTTGTACATGAATTGCCCCGGGTTTTTGGCGCACGCGATCGGATTGTGGCGCATCGGGGCCGGCATGCGCGCGACAGAAATGGGGGGGGGGCATGGCCGAACGAAAACCCGACGTATTCGGAAAAACCGCCGCATTAAAAAACCGAAATGTGTCGCTTGGGAAGCGCTCACCTTCACCTGCTATGGGATGGTGCATTCCGGGGCGTTAAGATTATTTTCGGCGCAGCAGCGCCACCTGGTGGACGGCGGAGGAACTACCTTCTTAAATCCCAGCCGGACCCGAATCCTGTGCAGAGAATGCGCCGCTGGATCGCGAATGGGCCGGGTAAGTAAATCTGCCCCATTGTATACAAAAATTATTTTTGTGAATTACGTTATATTAAATACAGATGCATTTAAACAACACTGCTGAATTGCTTTGATCAAAACTCAGTGGATGTTCAGATGGAGAATTCCAAGTAGTAATATTAAAATAAAATCTAGCCAACAAAAATTTTTTCCAAAAATTTGTGTATTTATCGATATTTGTTGATACCATGACTTTTATTTGTAATACAAGCCCATCTCATTTCTGGTATTCATACCCAATGGAAATTTGGTATTTAATTGTATGATACAAAATGCTTCCTTATCTAAAAGTAAGCTTATTATACCCCCACCTCTTTTAGGTTTGGTAACCCTTTCAATGACATAAGCTGTTAAAGATGCAACTTGTCTATTATATGTATTATGGAAGTGAGCTGTAACCCCACTGACATTTTTAACCTCAGGGTTGTGGACTTCATTTATATGCTGCAAGAGCCTTGTTTTAAATTTCCTGGTCGTGCCACCCACATAAAGGAACAGGAAACTTACAAAATCAGCCAGGGATCAATGATAATTTTCTTTACTGTACAAAAAGTGGAAACCCCTGACAACCCCTTTTAAGTTCATAGCACTTTTGAGAAATGTTATGGTAGTTTTTTTAGTATATGTGTTATGCTTGGTTTAAGTTTTAGGCCTCCTGCACCTGAATGTGTACATTGCAAAGGCCACAAACAATAACAGCTCTATGGTCTGTTATTTCAGGTGTATGTGTCATTGGCTTGTAACTCTGCTCACATGACAGGCAGGCAGCCCCTACACTGGGCAATATAAACCAGAGCAGTGTCCATGAGCCCACACAAATACATGGCGTACAGATACATAGAAATGTTCATGTGCATGAGGGCTTATAAATGTGATATGTCTGTTTGTTGCTGTTATTTATGCAATATTCCTGGGGTTGGGTATGGTAGCATCGTCATGCTGCTTAATATTATTATTGTGGGCAGGGGACTTTTCCATGTTGGATTCATTTTTGGTAAATAAACGGATGTGTTTTTTTTAATGTACTCAAAAAAAATAGGAGCTTTGAGAACCTTTTTTGGTCAGGTGGGATTGGATGGGCAGATGTGCAGCACATGGATGCCAGACTGCAAAGTTTATATATTTGCTCTGCGAAAAAATATGGCGATAGGACCTGTTGGCTGCAAGCGGGACCCACATAGAAGAGAGACAGAAATTGCCATGGAGAAGTAAGTACAATATAGGGAGATGGACTGAGAGAGGAAAACCAATCATTAATCCCATTCAATTTATTAATAAGACTAGAAAATTCCTTCAGACTTTGTTGTTGAGTATTTTTAGAATGTGTTCAGCTTCATGCCACAGTGTATGTTTTACAATATATTAGGGCTATTTGTATGTATGTACAGCAGTCTTCATTCTAACGGGTTGCATATTTTATGGTTTTGACAGAAAGTTTTATGTGGTGAGAAACTTCTGAACAGGAAATGTATAGTCTGTTTTTAAAGCACATGTAGATATATATGATCAGAACTCCCGGAAAAGGCCAGACATATTCAACAGGGGAGCTAGGTATTCATAGTTGTCACCACACATCCGTTAACAGACTCAAATATTCAAGCATACTGAAGACCAGGCATAATTCTACCATTCACAGACACATTGACGAATGCATACACATTTGAAGAACGGCCACTGTTCGTGCTTTGTCATCAGAAGCTCCCCTTTAAGGTAAATACTTTTTTGCGTGGCACTACACAGGTGATAGTAGGAACATTGTTGTACAACAAGTTTGTAATTGGATATTTCTTTGTAGAAAAATGATAACAATAGAGCCGACATTTTCATTTGGTAACAGTCATTAGTCAACATTTATTAGATTGCACAACTTTATAAAACTCTCTTTGCAGTATGTCATAACTGAAATCCCTAAAGCTTTGCTTTGTACAATTTGTACTACAGTGAATAACCAAGCAACTAAAAATGTTGGACAAAAGTCTAGGCATCTAAATACAGATAAGGTGACTTGTGTTTATGGGAGGCTCAATCAGCTTTTGCTTTGGTGCCCTTCCTCCTCCATGTACTCTACACATCCAAGTCATTGCTTGTAACCTATAATTCTGTGCTTTGGCTAATTTGCACTTTTTACACTTTACTTCTTACTGTAAGATGGAACACTTATAAAGAGGCAGTGAAAGGTTACAACTATGTAATGCATATTTGTATCCAATAGTAGATACATTTTTGTAAATTATAGCAATCGTGAGATATTTTGAGAATAAAATACCAGTGCAACTGGATAGGTCATCAATATGATGAATACTGTTACAACCATCAATGACCAGTTTGATAATGGCATATTGTATTTGAACTGTACTGTGCCATATACTGTGTTGCATGTAAAAATATTTATATTTTATGCACAGGACAAAAGTGAAAGAAAAAGTCAGGGCACAATACATCTAAAATTTAAAGAAATGGCAGCACTCCAAAAAATATGTGAAAAAACACCCTGCTAGTAAGTCCTGGAGAATTTTAAGATTATTTCACAGAATTGAAAATGAAACAATTACGAACTTGTCCAGCTGTGCAATCAATCCGTGTAAAATACCAACTCATTGGTGTATTGTGGAAAAAAACTATTTTTAATCTATCTGTTCGCTTATAGCATAAGGGTGGGGATGGAGAAACCTATAAAAATGAAACATACAAGGATATCATCTGGGTGTAAAGCAGCTGGCCTTTATGCACAGGGCACACAATTGAGATGGCCCATCCACAAGACTCTTCAGGAAGAGGGGAGTGATGCATTGGCTATTAGTGAGGGAGTTTACAGTGAAGGCAGAGAGAGCTTGACTTCATGGCTGAGCTCATGCATCTCTGATGTTATGTTAAAAATAAACAGGGGAATTTTGTTACCACAATGCAGCAACTTTAAGATATAACAGGATGATAGATTTGACACTGATAAAAAGTTGGATACGGTAGAGTAGTCATGGTTTCTTTTGCGTATTGTTGATGACTCAATTTTTTTTTTAAACAGTCAGACTAATTGGGAAAATTGGGATTAATTGGGAAAATAACCAATGTACATAGTAAACACTTTAATGCTGTGGGTTTACATATTTGTAACTGTATAGAACAATGAATTTGGCTTTTTGCCAGTGACATTCAGTCCTACATGGATGCTTAACTCGCATCCAAATTGGTATCATTCTTGCAACAAAGTAAAATGAACTCAACATTGCACGTCTAACATCCTCCTACATTTCTTATTAGATGCTCAGCCGACACACTCTCATCGGGTTTCTCCTTCCTTACGTATTAAGCTTGCCTCACTTTGTATCTGCTAGCTCATATTTTTAGTTTGTCCAAATTTACCATTAGATCTTCTGTAAGATCTCCTGGTGGCCTCCAGTCTGTCCATATTTTCCTATTTGACAAAGTTATATGAGCAATTGGTCTAAAGTACAGACCCAGGGAGTCATCTTGTGTGTCTAATTTAGGGGAGTGAAATATAATAGACATTGGTGTCAATGGCATCATATCTCCATATGTATCATGCAAGAAGTTCTGCATACATACACTTTCAGGCAAGACCATATTGATTGATACACCTCAGAGCGATACATGGAACAATTGGGACACTGCGTTATTCTATCTGGATGTAACAGACTTGAAGGGAGATTAACTGTATAAACGGCCGAATGCACGAGCTTGAAATATGATTTGTGCCATCTCTCTCTTAGTATCCACCTTTTAACCTACTTCCAGTCCTGCAACATACGTTCTGCAGGTATTTTGTGTTATAAGGGACTTTTCACAGTAATGGAATTTTAAAAGGCGCTAGTTATCCTCCCCCCTATGCCATATTGTTTGGTAAATCTGTGAAATACTTATTAAATTCCCTATACTAAATCAGTCCATGAAAGGTGTTTGTACTCATCTCATTCGCCATATGCGTAATGAGACAAATGCCTTTAATTGCAGATAGGGAAATTCTTGTTTCGACGGCAATGCAAATTCATGTTTCGGTTTTTCTAGTGTTTTGTGTCTAGACTCTGTAAGGTGGATTACCTGACTTAGGTACTAATACCTCTTCTCTACCAATGTTCAAACAATGTGCTGTTTGTGTTCCCCAGCTGGGAACTGTGGTTGGGTCCAGAGGAGCTAGTACTTAGACACCAAGTGTGATAGCTTAGATTTCCTACGCTGTATTTTTCACACGATCACCAAGTTGAACGCTTAGCTATGGAATTTTGGCAAAAAAATTATGCAATATTGCTGACAAGCTGTACGGGACAAGAACAGCCTCTTCTAGTGCACTAAAAGTTATAAAAATGATCCAAGTTTTGCATCCCATCTATCACATGTCTATATAGGCATGCTAGATTATATTCTTTGACATTTGGTAACTTCTCCACTTCTAGCATGTGCAAGCCTAGTCAAGAGATCCTGGCTCTGAAGCCTTGCCACAGAAACTTTACAAACTCCTTATTCAGCTTTGTAATATCCCTCCCCTTAAACACAAGTGGTAGTGTTTGAAGTGGGTTTTGAAACACTCATCATCTTTATAAGATGTATTTGGCCCATGAGATTTAAAAGTTTTCCCATCTTTCCAGTTTACCAACAACCTTACTTTGAGGGAGTTATAGTTAATACTTTAAAGATGTTTTCCTATCTGAATGCCCAGACACTTTATGCTGGAGGATACTATCTTGACACCTGTGGATTCCCATTTGGCCCACAATAAAGGTTGAAAGGGGTCTAGACATAATGGGGGTCATTTACTAAGGGCCCGATTCGCGTTTTCCCGACGTGTTACCCGAATATTTCCGATTTGCACCGATTTTCCCTGAATTGCCCCGGGATTGTGGCGCAGGGAACTTCAGCGCAGCAGCGACATCTGGTGGACGTCGGAGGAACTGCCTTATTGAATCCCAGGCGGACCCGAATCCACCGCAGATAACGCGCCGCTGGATCGTGAATGGACCAGGTAAGTAAATCTGCCCCAAGAACTCTCAGGTTGACTCCAAAACAGCCCCAAACTCTTCTACCATGTCAAACCAGCCAATCAAACCAATGCCGTTTTCACCTCGCTTTTCCCCACACAGATGCCCAATCATTCTGCCGGGTTCAGCAACCGTCATGCCAGGGGTTCAATGGCTAAATCAAAAAGGAGGGTTAAGAGTGGGCATCCCTGGCGGGTTGAGTTTTGCTAGTTTGACTGTGGTTCTGAGTAAACTGCTAAAGCGCACCTTAATCCTAAATACATTCAAGAGCCTGTGAAATCAGTACCAGCGGACGTTTTTGAAAGCTTTTTGTGCATCAAGGACTGTCAGGACCCTTCATAGGTTGTATGCTGTTGCGTGACCCTTGATTAGCCCTACTTGCAATGATTTTATAAGATGAGGCATAATGTAAAAAAGTCTATCTGCTAAAATTTTGTCTCAAGGTATTGGTTAGTAAGAGATATTAGTCTGTACAACATTAGAAGCATTGCATCTTTCCCTGACTTTGGGAGGACTTTTATGTATACCAAATTGGTCTGTGAAAGCAAGGGAGTCCCTGTTTACAGTTGGTTAAAGTAATCTGCTATTGGTTTCAATACCTGCGTGGGAAGTATTTTATAAAATTCGTCAGGGTAGCAGTCTAACCCAGAAATCTTATGATATCCTAAGCTTTTGATTGCAGCTTCCAACTCCGCCACCAATATTTCTGCATTTAATTGCTCTAACTGCTCTGCGGTTACCGTCAGAAGGAAGGCAGAACTCAGAAAAGTCCTGCTCTCACTATCTGGGTTAGGGTTAGAATACAGTTGCTTGTAAAACTCCTTAAAGACAACCACTATTTCTGCAGGGTTAGTGTGTACTACGCTAGCATTATCTCTTATTCATAACACATGGGGAGTTGGTCGTTGCCCCTTGGCAAGTGTGCCAGCAGTTTTCTTGACTTATTGCCATTGGCTGCCTTTCATTCCTAGTGTTTGGACACAGAGGTAAGCGCTTTATGCTGTTTGCAGCTTTTTACTAGTGGTGGCCTTGGCCTTCAAGTTTCTTAGATGAGCCATACATTTACCTTTTAACACAAAGTTGGCAGTTTCCCAGTACATTTTTGGATCTGACCGTGATGGGTACTAGAGTATGATATACATAGCAGCCCAGTCATGGTAACCACACCCACCACCTCTTTCCAACATTGACCAGCAGAATGTGTATAGGAGTATGCTTGCAATAAAACACAAACAGTTCTTAAACAAAAACAGTAAATCTAGTCAATAACATGAAATTTTTCAAATAGGCATACTCATCTGCAACATAAGCATGCGGGAGAGTCTCTTTTAGTTTATTCATCAAATGTCAGACATGTTCAGAGACCACATCTGTAGAACTTATACTGCACACAGCCTACTGCCCTGATTCTGCCTCCAACTACGGTTATGTCAGGAACTGTAGGGCCTTTTCTACTGGTTATGAGCGGCTAGCCGGTGAGCCATGGAATCCCTCCTCTCGATGCCGCGGTGAGGAAGAGGCACTTGATGCTCTCAGGCTGACTGGTTGCTGCCTCCTATTGGAGTGTGGCGTAGAGTCTTTCCATGCCTGGATACTTTTCACTGTAGACGTGTCCTCCTCTGAATGCCCACTGAGCCATCTGAGTGAGTTGAACCTTCCACTTCCTCTTGCGTAAAGGCCACTGATGGCACTTCTTTTCCTAGTAAGTTCTGCAGAGTAGTTAGGTTAGGTTGTATGATGGCCTTCGTATCCCGATAGTTTAGATGTTTGGCAATTGCTTGCCTAGGTTACTAACCTGTTGCTGATGACTGCATAAACAGGAAGCATACCTGCCTAGGCAGCCCTATCCAGTACACCCTCTCCGTACATAGTGGCCCAGATTTATTGAAGCCCGTGCGCCAGTTACCTTTCGAACTTTGCACATTCTTTTCAGTGCAAACATTTTTTTAAGAAGTGTCCGAGATACATTGTGGCACACAGGACACATTTGTCGGACTAGCACCACATTTATCATGCAAAGTCCGACAGAATTTTGTTACACTCCCTATGTTAAAGCCAGAGCTGGTAGTAATAGGGAAACTCTTGTCTGTAGGAGAGCAAAACAAAATCAGACTGCTAGATATGATATAATTCAATTTTTATGATCTATAGGCTTGCACGGTTGGTCATGATTGATAATACTCTAATGCAAAGGAGAAGAAAGTAATGACTATAAAAATTTACCCTTAAAGGAAACCAACCATCTAAAATACATTTAAAAAATATTTTTCACTCCCATCGCTAATTTTGATACTCCAGGATAAGAAAGTTATAATTAGCAGCACAGAAAACGGCATGCTTGGTGCTCCAGGCTGCTAATTATGCACAACCCTGGCACCTCCCTCTCCCATGCTGGAAGCATGGGAGTGCGAGGTGGCTTCACGCAAGAATCTATTCACGTTTTGCACGTAATTTTACCTCCCTCTACCAGCATGGGAGAGGGAGGTGGTGAGATTGTGCATAATTAGCAGCCCAGACATTTTGTCCCCGTGCTGCTAATTATGGGTTTCTTTTCTAGGTGATCCTGTCATGTAAGTATTAATAATTAAATCTTATGAAATGTTATAAATCATTGTAATCAACAGTGTATTTTCCACATTCAGACCTGTTTCAGAAGTTACCCAAAAGGATTTTATGCATGGCCCCTAGGGTAAGAATACACATTCGGGTTTTTGAACAAGATTTTATACATGGTCAGATTTACCCTAAACAATTGCATGCTACTCAGGGGCCACAAACACGGCCAGTGTAAGAGGCCAGATCATACACCCAGCTTGGACTATACCCAGGGTTAAAGATGTCTAACCCAGATTATATCCCAGGGTATACTATGGCCTAGCCCAGGGTATACCCACATCAGTAACATTGTGATTTAAACAAGAAGTTTTCTGCATTTTGTTGCAGATTCATCTCTGGTAAGTTGTTTCCAAACATATAACCATCACTGTCAGGCTTCATTCACACATTGAGGTTTTCTGATGTAGTTTTGCAGCAGATGTGGATCTTAACAGGAGATGCTGCTCTTCCCCTCTATTTGCTTCACTCCACTCCAGATTTAGACACCAAAAACTGTTTTCTTTGAAAAAACCATTCTTAGCTCAGCATTCATATTGCCACATATAGACATCTCTTCAATTACAGTTTATTAAAAAAATGTCCCTTTGTGAAGATAATTTCTCATAAAGGTTGCCATTTTGTTCCTTAGAAACAGGATAGTTGTCCTTGGATACACCTGTTTACGGACATGTGGTGCAAACATGGTGTTTACATTGTGTTTACATAAACAGTTTAAATCTGTGCAATGTTAACACTATGGGGGTCATTTACTAAGGGCCCGATTTGCGTTTTCCCGACGTGTTACCTGAATATTTCCGATTTGCGCCGATTGTACCTAAATTGCCCCGGGATTTTGTCGCACGCGATCGGATTGTGCCGCATTGGCGCCGGCATGCGCGCGACGGAAATCGAGGGGCGTGGCCGAACGAAAACCCGTCGTATTCGGAAAAACCCGGCGCATTTAAAAACCGAAAAAGTGTCGCTTGGGAAGCGCTTACCTTCACCTGGTCCGAGGTGGTGCATTCCGGCGCGTTGAGATGAATTTCAGCGCAGCAGCGCCACCTGGTGGACGGCGGAGGAACTACCTTCATAAATCCCGTCCGGACCCGAATCCTGTGCAGAGAACGCGCCGCTGGATCGCGAATGGGCCGGGTAAGTAAATCTGCCCCTATGTATATACAACTTGTGAACTTAGCCTAACATCCCGTTCACATTGTGTTTACATAAACAGTTTAAATCTGTGCAATGTTAACACAGTGGGGCTCATTTACTACGAGTCCGAATCGCGCATCCTGAATATTTCCGATTTGTGCCAAATGACCCGGGATTTTGGGGCACACGATCGGATTGTGGCGCATCGGCACCGGCTTTCTCGCGACAGAAATCGGGGGCGTGGCCGTCAGAAAACCCGACAGATTGCGAAAAACTGCGGAATTAAAGAAAAAAATTGTGTCGCAAGAATAGCACTCACATACACCGGGACGAAGAAGGTGAACTTCGTCGGACTTCAGAGGAGCAGCGACACCTAGTGGATATCGGGCACACGACCTTGGTGAATCCCGGCAAGCTCCGAATCAACGCCGAACAACGTGCCGCGGGATCGCGAATTGACGGGGTAAGTAAATGAGCCCCTATGTTTATACAACTCGTGAACGTAGCCTAACATCCCTTTCACATTGCGTTTATGGTAACACAGTATAAAGATAATTTTCAAATTGCATTTACGTAAATACTGTGTAATAGTTGCCTTGATGTAAACTCAGTGCAAACATCACACTGAAAATTGTATTTACAGAAATGTGGTGTAAATGTGTTCAAATTGCATTTGCATAAACTTGAAAAAGCGCCTTGTTTAGATAGGGTCTTTATTAGAGATGAGCGAGTATACTCGTCCGAGCTTGATGCTCGTTCGAGTATTAAGGTACTCGAAACGGCTCGTTGCTCGGACGAGTATTTCCCCTGCCGAGATCGAGCATTAATTAAAAAAACATAGTGAAGAACAATGAAGAATAGAAATAAAAAACAGTGAACACAGCGTACCACAGGATCATTAAGTGAAAAACACAGTGAAACACAGTGAAGAATAGATTAAGATGTTCGGCACATTCTGCTTTGGTGGGAGAGTGCGCGGGAAACGGTGGTGCGAACAAATAGCTCTTGAAGAACACATGAAGAACAAGGTGACAGCACAGAGAAACCAGGGAGCAGCACAGAGACACAGGGCGAGCACAAAGACACCGGGGAGCAGCACACAGAGCACCGGGGAGAGCAGCACAGAGACACAGGGCCAGCGGCCGCACGGAGACATGGGGGCATCGGCAGGAACGGAGGGAGAATGGGCGGCAGCGGCAGCCCGGAGACATGGGGCAGCGGCAAGCACGGAGACATGGGGGGCATCGCAGGAGGAATGGGGCATCGGCACGGAGACCTGGGGCAGCGGGGCAGCACGAGACATGGGGCTCGCACGGAGAGAAGGGGGGCGCGGCAGCACGGAGGAGAAAGGGGGCTAGCGGCACAGCACGGAGACTGGGGCAGCGGGCAGCATGGCGGACAGGGGCCGGGAACGGAGACATGGAGGCCTGCGGAGCACGGAGACATGGGGCATCGGAACGGAAGACATGGGGCAGCGGCGCACGGAGAATGGGGCAGCGGGCAGCCCGGAGACATGGGGCAGCGGCGCATGAGAAATGGGGAGCGGCACGGAGACATCGGGCAGCGGCCAGCACGGAGACATGGGGCATCGGCCACGGAGACATGGGGCAGAGGCCCCGCACGGGAAGGGCGGCAGCGGCACGGAGGACATGGGGCAGCGGCAAGCATGGAGACATGGGGCAGCGGCACGGAGACAGGAGGGGCAGCCCGGAGAATGGGGGGGGCAGCGGCAGCACGGAGACATGGAGGCAGCGGCAAAGCATGGAGGACATGGGGGGCGGGGCCGCGGCCGCAACGGGCCCATGGGGGCATCGGCCACGGGAGACATTGGGGGCTAGCGGCCAGCACGGCGACATGGGGCGCGGCAGCACAGAGGACATGGGGGCAGCGGCAGACAGAGCCATGGGGGCAGCGGCACGGAGACTGGGGCAGCGGCAGCACGGAGGACATGGGGCATCGGACGGAGACATGGGGCAGCGGCAGCACCGGAGACATGGGGCGGCCAGCGGCCAGCACGGAAATGGGGCAGCGGCCGCGCACGGAGAAATGGGGCAGCGGCAGCATGGAGGACATGGGCAGCGGCAGAACATGGAGACATGGGGCAGCGGCAGGAGGACATTGGGCATGGCAGGAATGGAGACATGGGCAGCGCCCGGAGACATGGGGGGGCGCGGCAGCATGGCGACATGGGCAGCGGCCAAGATGGAGACATGGGGGCCTCGGCACGGAGACATGGGCCCAGCGGAACCAACATGGAGGACATGGCGGCAGCGGCACGGAGACATGGGCTCGGCACGTAGACAGGGGCAGCGGCAGCATGGGACAGGGGGCATGGCAAGGAGAACATGGGGCCGCGGCCAGCACGGAGAATGGGGAAGCGGCACGGAGGACATGGGCAGCGGCACGGAAGACATGGGGAGCGGCACAGCACGGAGGACATGGGGAGAGGCGCCGGAGACATGGGCGGCGGGCACGGGAGAATCGGGTGCGGCACGGGGAGACATTTTTTTCGGGTGGCAGCGGCACGGAGACATCGGGGAAGCAGCACGGAGACATCGGGGAGACTTCAGTCGTGGAAGAAGAGCCGCGGATCCAGGGGACAGCGTTATCTCCCGACCAAGTAAGCGATGTGCTGCTGAAACATTGCAATATATTCTTAACTTGTTTCACTTAAATGGATCCGGTGTTCCATGTTTTTATTATTTCTTCACATCTGCTAACTTGTCGGGAGATAATATACGCGCGGAACAGTGAAGAATAGATTGCAGATGTTTGCATACATCTGATCACTTATCAGAAGACATTCTTTTTCAATTAATTAACACATTTTATTCCCGAACCATAGTCCCTTTGAAAAATGCTCGAGTCTCCCATTGACTTCAATGGGGCTCGTTATTCGAGACGAGCACTCGAGCATCTGGAAAAGTTTGTCTCGAATAACGAGCACCCGAGCATTTTAGTGCTCGCTCATCTCTAGTCTTTATCTAGTATTTATCATGACTGTGCCCATTGGCAGGCATGTACTAATTTGGGACGCATGGTCGGGCAAGAAGTGTGCTTGAATTTTCAGTGAGATAAAAGTTTGTGGTGCAAGGGATTAATGATTTGGCACCTGAACAAAAAGGTTTAGAACAGTCTCCCCATTCATCAAGGTGAAATAGAACTCCCTAGCCCAGACTAGTCAATAATAAAGGCCCCCCCCGATGTGTACCGGCCCCAATGTTCCTCCTGACGGCGCACAATATCTCACTGTACTTAGGCCTCTTTCACACTTGCGTTGCAGATCACGCCAGAGTGCAATACATAGAAAACTGACATTTTGACTGCTTTTTTGGTCACCTTTTGCTAGGAGTCATTAACTGTTTTGCGTTTTTTAGCATTGATTTTTTGTGTGTTTTCAATGCATTTTTCCCATGAAGGCAACGTGCGTGAAAAAGACTTATAACTGTGGTCTATGTTTTCTATTGAAACTGATCAGTGAAAAACGCATTGCACTTGCATGTGTTTTAGAATGACAAGTGTTTTTGATGCGTTTCCATAGACTTGTATGCAGTGTTTTTCAAGCGCCTGACTTGCAAAAGTAGAGCATGCTCAGATTTTAACGTGTGTTACAAAACTGTGCTTTTAAGCGTGGAAAAAAATCTAAATCTGACAAAACCCTTGAATACAATAGGTCAGAGTGCAATGCGGGTTCTGTACTTCACAAACACACACTGGACATGCAGTCTTAAAGGGGCCTTGATTGTACACCGGATCTTGCCTGGCACAGAATTCTGCTATAAATTGTGCGTGGATCCTGGTGCATGTTATAGTGCAGCCACAGCCCACTCCCCACCTACTTGGTGTAGGTGAAAATAAACAGCAAAGAATTGTGAAATTTGTGAAACCCACAATAGATTGGTATCATTTCAACCAGAAAACTTCTTGAAACCTCAACTTATAAAGGTGAGAAAACCAGTAAAGTGATAACTTTAAGTTCTGGATGGATAGGGCCTATGTTATTTTATACCTCTTGGTATAGAGTTTATCCCCTTAGGCCCGTTCCCCACTTGCGAGTGTGATGCGATGAACTCGCATCACACTCGCAACGCAAGCTGCCGGGAACGCACGGCCTGAACGCTGCACCGCGGGAGTGAACTCAGCATGTCAGTTCACTCCGCGGGTTGGTTTGCAGAGTTCAGGCAGTATGCGTTCCCGGCAGCTTGCGTTGCGAGTGTGATGCGAGTTCATCGCATCACACTCGCAAGTGGGGAACGGGCCTTACAGACTACCCGTAGTTGCAGACAGACATCTCTGCCCACTGTGACCTCTAGTGAAATTCTCTAATAGATTTACTTTAGTTTCAGGTTGCA